>OX381717.1:34080078-35280078 GCA_947462335.1 Harmothoe impar | reverse complement strand
TAGCCATATCTAATGATTTCTGCATTTTAAGTATTTTCCATTTGAATTCATTTTTATTTTCAATCATTTATGGCCAAATCAGGATGGATATATAGTTTTATACAGTATATGACACACATATTTCAGTTTTAGAAGCCCAATTGAATTCTTGCAGTTCAGAAAAGCTCAACATGGAACTGGACATTCGGTCCTGCTACACATGTCAATCTGCTGGACCCGTGACATTTTAGGAGGACATTGCCACTGCCCTGAATGTTTTCACAAAGACTGGGGCGCCGCCATCTTGACTCGGAGCAATGCATTCTGGTTAGGCTTCGGACTACAGAGCAGTGCATTATGGGTGAATTTCTTATCAGTCCCTTTGTTCTATGTGTGAAAGGAGGGGATTAACCTAATAAGGAAATGGAGTGTAGCCCCCGACTACCTGAAGTACCAGGATATGCTAGTCCCATATATATGCTTTTATATGTCACTCAGTCGGTTCAAGCCACGATCAAGCTTTGCGAAGAGAAGGAATTGGGGCTGGTTTCGAAGGGACAGGTTGGTCAGAGGTCTCCACATAGGGCAGTCGTGGGTAGGGATGAGGAGTAGGGAGGGAGCCCGAAGCGTCGATGTCCAAGCCAGGCTTGGACCAAAGACAGGACCCTGATTAGGGAGTGGTCATTTTTTAACAACAGGGGGGGGTTGGTGGATTTGGGGGGGGGACCAAAAAAATTTGGACCCCTTGAAGGGGGGGGACCGAAAAAATTTGGACCCCTCTTGAGGGGGGGACCAAAAAAATTACACCCCTTTTTAGTGGAAAAGCCCGCGCATTACTATAGCTCAAAGGGGTCGGCCGCGCTTAATTTCGACCTGCCTGGAGGGGGGGACGGAAAAGATTTCGACCCCTCTCGTGGGGGGACCAAAAAAATTCCGACCCGCTCACACGAAATTCCACCGACCCCCCCCCTGTTGTTAAAAAATGACCACTCCCTTAGGTGAAGCGGGCTGCCTTATATAGTAGGGTAAGGGGACCGGGACCCCTGGGACGCGCCCCGGTACCAAGGGTAAGTAGGAAAAGGTTACCTGGAACCCCATAAGGAATGGTGGGTACAGGTAAACCCCAACCCACCATGTGGCTAACGGAGCACGACCCCCCAGGTGACGGCTTATGCAATACCTGGTCACTAAGAGGGTAAGGTCAAGGACGCCCAGACCCGAGAGGGTGGTAGGTGGCATCAGCCATCCAGGCAGCTCGAACCCTACCCAAAGTAGGTAAAATAGGTGTAGTGGACCCCAAACCCTGCCCGAAGGGCTTGGAAAGGGGTGTAGATGATATGTATTTATAAGGTTGTATGAACAATAACATTTCAATATTCATACCAACAGCTTTGGCCAGAATAACTGGTCCAAGGTTATACTCATAATTGAAATGCCAAATGTGTAGCTGAGTTTTCTGTTTCCCTCCCTCCACCAACCCCCCTTCTTGTCAAATGAGTTATTTATAAGTGATGAATGCATAGATCTAGATGAATATTCCTCACTCATAAAAAGTAATGTATCAATAATCACTCTGATTCTAGAATAAAACAGACAATGACAATTGTGATCCTCTTCATTTGTTTTATTGATTAATTTACTCATCAAACATGAAATTAGTGTTGCTGTCATGATTCAACTGGATGCTAGTTAACAAAATTAGTATTTTTCCCCGCACTTAAATTTTCATTCATAGATCTTTTTAAATAATTCACCAATAGGTAAGGGAAAGAACCAATTACAAAATTAGTATTTTAGCATAGTTCGTCTTTTTATCACCCAAAAACAGACAAGTTCTGTCAGTGGAGTTTTCATTTCAGTTAACTTGATCAAATGTCTAACTAATGGGTCTCTCAAATTGGAAAGTGGAAGAATGCACATATCTTATCTCAATTTTGAATCACTGAAGAGGATCAATGTATGATCACTGTTCTTGGATAACAGTTGTCAGTCATGATATGAAACAATTATCAACTCAAAAAGTCTCGATGTAGCCACCGGAGTAGTTGATGATCTCGTTCATGACAGATGAGCGATTACCAAAGGGAGCAACGTTGATGTTAGCATTATCGTCAACCATGTCCATGAGAGCCAAGAAATCCTGAAAGAGAAAAATTATTCTAGTTATGGGCCTTTTATTTAGGATTGGTTCTAAACCTGGAACACAGCCTGTATGTGTAAGGTATAGTGTAGGTAAACATCACTATGCAGCCCTAATACTGTACCACTACTGTAGATGCTGTCAAACTACAGTAGACTAGTCTAGGGTAAAGGCACCCGTTCCGGACGCTCCTGGACAAGGCACAGGTGACCCCTTTTGTGTGTTGAAATTGACACCCTTAAGAAATACCAATTGTAACATAGGTTTCACCATTTGATACATACTGTCTGACAGTATCTATTTCAGAGGAAATTGCAATAAATTTAATCATTTAAGTATGAATAAATCACCAGCTGATATGTTGATTTCAAAACATCAAACTGCACCTAAAGTCGGACACCTCATGCCAGAAATGATCCTAGAGTCGGACACTTTGTGTTTGCATTGGTTACATAGTATGCTTGTAAGGACTATATAAGATATCAGCATTATTGAGCTTGCAATATCACTTAGGCATGACACCATGTGTCACTGCATGCAATGAATGTTATAAATGATGCACAAAAGAGAGATTACTGACACCATCAACACTTAAGGGGTCAATAAGACCGAAAGGTTCTACTATTAACAGTTTACTTGAGAAACTGTCAATATTTCCACTATTGACAGTTAAAACTGTCAATAACATTAATCTCTTCCACTACAGACAGTCCGAACTGGACCTATTGAGAATCAAACTCACACCACATACTATCATTGGGTGTCCGAGTCTGGGTGTAATTAGTGTCCGACTTTAGGTGCAGTTTGATGCTGCTTTGAGGTAACCTCTTACAAAGTATTGTGCGTAATATATTTGTAGTTATTGATGTGATTTATTGGTAAAGATTCATACATTGTTATTATTATGCTTAGGAATGATGTAACTATAACAGGAAAGGCAAAGCAGACAGCATTAGGAAACCAATTTTCTCATTTCCTCATGAGTTTTATGTTGGGAATATAGCAAAAACACCCTATGTTCAATCATTCATAGGACGATGTAGTAGGTGAGTTATATGTGGTATGTTGCATTTGTTAGAAGAGAGAACACTTGCATTTTCATATTTAGTAGGCATGCTAGGCCAATTTTTCATATTATACTATGTAATGTTAAGCCAATAGTGTCCGACTCAAGGTGTCTGTCCGACTCAGGGAGCCTTTACCCTACTGTAAACACATATAGAGTGTAAATGATATACCCGGGTAGCAGGGGGCTAATGTTGCTTTTCTGGTACCAGTAAGATAAGGACTGATAACAGCTATCACAATGGGTACCAGTTGTTACATAATATACCCTAAGAATTCTGCAGTGAATACAGATGATTATCTCATTGGTTGATGATTCATCCAGCTACAGGCTTATATAAATAAGGTAACTGTATTATATCTAATACTTTTAAATGTGGAGGAAGTAAGAATGGGATCAGTTCACAAATCAAATCAGTGATATTTTAATTGTAATGCTATTATTATTTTTTACATTTCATATATTCAGGCCGTATCAAACTGCTTGAAAACCAAAGTGTAAAATAAATATTTCCTTATAATTGTCTCTGTTGGTCAAGTAGAAAAGATGAGATATATTATATATATATATTTTTTTGGACGTGTTTATTTACATTAATCCATCTTGACGAGGGTTTAAGTAATGCTTACAAACAATACCAATTTTGTAGGTTATATATCACAGAGAACAAGGTGATTTTGAAATAAACATGACAGTTGTCAAATTACTTACAATATATGAATGAATATATTACAAGTATGAGTGTGTACACAGGTTATTTACACGAGTGCTCTTATCTGCTGGTAATATAACTACACCCGGTGATAGCAGTTATAGTTATTGGGGTTGGTGTTTTACACAAAATGATGTAAGGTTAATCCAGTCAGAGACAGTTATAACTACACTGTATGTTTATGAGATCATACTGTCGTCACCAAATAATAGGAATAACATGTAAAATGTTTGGTATTTAGAATGACAATAAGGATAAGGTAATACAGATTTAGAAAGGTAATTTAGAATTTAACAATGGTATAAAAATCTGTACAGATAAGTTCATTATGACCAGGCCTGCTGGGCTCAATCTAAACCCAGACTCCTATCAGTAATAATTTATATTTCATAGATTCCTCAACTGTGGATCTGTAGAGCATATTAAGCTCACCCCAGCCTCAGCAACTTGCACGTTGGTGGTGAGGACTAAGGCCACCAGCAGAACACTCATCAGGATCCAAGTCTTCATCTTGTACCTGGACAAAAAACAATGATTTTAAAATACAGTGACAACTTAAATATGATGTGGTGTGGAAAATAGTAGTACATCAAATCAAAATTGTACTTTGTGTTGATGAAACTTAAGTTAAAACTCTGCCTACAGTGCTTCTGAAATGTCAGTGGTTTTATGAGAATAGGATCATCTCATCTAAAATATCAGTGAAAAGTGAAGTGTGTTTATGAATGTTTTACGGTAGTCTTATAAATCTTTTACATGAGAGTAGTCTGCGTTCACATTTACTTGCTGAAATTTCCACCGTGGTCCCTGGCACTCCACCTTTAAAAAAGGTAAATTCTCGCATATACACCTAACTTGCGTATAAGCCACACCCAAACTTTGGACTGATCCTATAAGGCTGTGTCTCACGAACTTAGGCCAATGTTTTTGTCTCTGACCGGGTGCCATCTCTGACCAGCCTGAATGGAAACAGTTAATTAAGGGCAGATGTAGATAGAATTTGGCTGAAAAGGTTAATGGATATAATAACTCTTCAAAGTAGTTATTAGTTGCCCATTTTTATCATCATCTTCCCTAAATAAACCGTTTTTATTCAGGCCGGTCAGAGATGGCACCCAGTCGGAGATGGCACCCAGTCAGAGGTGGCACCGGATCAAAGACGTTGACATTGGTCCAAATTCGTGAGACACAGCCATAAGCCGGCCACACTGGGGATCTGATTATGATATATACCATAGTAGCAAATACTTGCATATAAACTGCACCCTGACTCTAGGCCAGTCTATAAGCTGCACTGGCAATCTGACCCGCGTACTAGCCACGCAAGAATCTACAGTACACAAATATTGATAATCTAAGTAAAGTAAGAGTACATCTACCCACAATCTCTCTTAGCTGGCCCTAAAGATGGATGTGTATAGGATGGGTGTCTTGTAGTTTGGTGAGTGCAGCGGGAGAACAGGATTCATCCAGTTCTACACTGTGAGAATAAGGTCAGTTGGTGTCTCCAAAACTCTCATTAGAGGAGGTAATTTTGGCAACATTGTCTGGTGAACATCCGTCACGCCAGCTTAAACCTTTAAGGGCTGCATAACGCTATAATGCAATATACCCTTTGTCGTCATGATGCATAAATGCAGCCCTGGTGAGTAATTGGTGAGTGAGGGTTGGCATGATGCATGGATGCACTCCTGGTAAGTACAATTGCTAGGGCTGCATTCATGCATCATAATGACGCCATTTAAGGCATAATGCATTAAATCACTATGCTGCCCTTAAATGGCTAAGGAGTTCATAATCCATGTCTTTGCTGAAGCAGGTTAAGCATGTATTTGACCGAGGGTAGGCCTTACACCTTAGGAAGCGGTAGTTATTTAACACTGTGGGAAGAGTCGACCTTTCACACTGCTTCTACTAACTCCCCTCCCATTGATGTGTGCAAAATGACACTTCCCCACCCTGGGGGTGCAGAGGAGTTCCTCCTCAGATCAGGAAGTGGCCGAAATTAAAGCTTATGGAAGGCCGATGCGCCATTGGCATTTGCCAATGGCTAATTGCCAATGGGCGGCCATCTTGCTTCTCTGCCATTAGGTGCTCGGACGTTAGGTGCTCAGACGTTAGGTATAGAATCTATATATAGTTTAACAAGGAAAGTGTCCAATATAAAAAAAAAAATTTGGGGGGGATGTATTGAGCCATGTTCGGACATTAGATTGGTCTATCCGCGGACATTATATTGGTATGCTCGAACGTTAGACTGTAGCCTTGGTGCCTACCCTCGTGCTAAATGTGCTCAGACATTTAGGTGCCCAGACATTTAGGTGCCCAAATATTTAGGTGCTAGGACAACTAAGTGCTCAGACATTTAGGGCTTACTCATTTATCCTGTAAAATACTATCGCTTATATCAGAGCCTCAAATGTCCGAGAACCCTAGGCTATGTCCGAACATCTAATGTCCAAGAATTGCCCGAGAAATGTCTGGTATCTAATGTCCGAGAATAAACATGACCGCTAAATGGCAATTGACAATTGGCAATTGGCAAATGGCAAAGGCTATGGCGCACCGGCCTTCCATAGATATTAAGCCTTTAAATCTCCTTTCCTAGCGGGTGAACATTGTTGCGAGGGCACACAGTGGTGGATATATAAAATAAGTGTCACACACCATGGAAATGTTGAAATCATGGTCGCAACGGTTGAGTCTATCCGTAATCTGGCTAAATGGATGTGGGGGCAACTATTTACTGCGACAGTTTCTATGAAAAAGGTTAGAACCATGATTGTATCCTTCAAGATCTATACAACTACAAAAACAACAACCCTAAGGATATTGTCCCTACGCCGTATTACTATGAAAGGCAAAAAAAAGTTTTAGAAATATTATTTATTTTCAACGATATAAGCGGCCTCCATTTAGCCAGATTACGGATAGCATCTTCGGGTCGCAACATGCCACACTAGTGTACTCTGGTGAGTACTAAGGAAACGAATCATATATGGAAATACTACTTGGATTTGTAAGCCCTTGCTTGTGGGGGAGGACAGGGAACCATGCGCCAATTTACTGACCCCTCTGTTGTTGAAAAAATCAGCACTCCCTAAAAACATCCTTCCCATCTTCCTGGAGTATAAATTCTTTTGCTGGATCTCCTCCATAAATATTAAACACATTTATAACATGAATATTTCTCACTTACAGATGCTAACATATTGATTTAATCACGATTGAGGAATCACAATTTTCAAAGGAAAAAACAGACAATGACAATTGTAACCTGCTTCATTTAGTTTTATTGATTCAGTGACTTACTGACAGTAACATTATTGTTGCCATTATACTGCTTATGGATAGAAGTTGATATAATTTGTATTCACCTCGGTTGGGCACAAGGGAGACAGACAAAACTCCCATATATCACCATGAATTTCTCTTTATCTGACATATTCTCTGCTTTTATCTTGTGTAAACATAGAAAATGCCCCAAGATGATTGCAGCTGATACAAAAGGTGATGGCATCAATTTAACGCGATTCAATGAGTGTACGACATATAGCAACATAACGCGTTAGATAACAATTTTTTTATAGTGATTGATATGATGTTCACTAACAAGCCTGATGGACAGGTTTAGCAATGAAAATAATCTTCGAGAGGAGAAAATGTATGTCAAAAGAATTCTATTGAAAATAAATTGCGACCATTACAGCAGATGAAAATCAAAGAGACGCATTGACACTCTAAATAGGATAATTGCATCGAAAGTCAACCACAGGCCTAAGTCAAACACCTGGATTTGTAGTTAGTCATGCATATCAAGCTCTTTAGGTGTCCTTCACCAGTGGTGTTCTGTAAGTTAATAATGATATTGTTAGCCTTTAGAGATGCTATGATGATGATCTCCTTTTGATGATCGTTGCAAGTGTATTTCTCACTACATGGCATATCTATCCTAGGGTATACTTTAATAACCATTGCTTTTAAAGATAGCATAATGATCTTTAATTTTGTAGTATTTTTACAGCCCACTGGAAGAGTAACACAGAGTGGCCTTAGCATGCTTAAATACGCACATGTTAAACTATGAGTATCTACTTGACTGGATGGAATACCCCCGCAAAATTAACCAGGAAGACCTTCATGCATCACTTGTTGTATGTGATGATATTACCAAAATACATACAGATTCAAGTATCTGACTCTAGTTGAAGCTACCACAATACAATTTTACTGTCGCTTTATTGTTTAGATCTAGAACTCGCAGGTTAGCATTGCCACATTAATTGGTAATTAATAGATACAGTTGAATTCAACTGTTAACCAATGTCTACCAGGAGAGTGGCACATTTGATAGAGATTTTGAACCGCACAGAGAGGCCTTCTGTCCACTTTCTCTGCTGCAGAATGACACCAGCAGTCATATGGAGCCCAGGCTTGCTGTTGAGGGTGGCATCTACTTTCCAATTTCAATTTTACCCGAGCTGTGAACTGACTTGGAATTGGCCTTGGAACTGGCTTTCGCAGTACCCATGACAGGTCCCTTGCCATTCTGGTTGCCAGGTCCCTTGCCGTGCTCGCTGGCTGGAGCTGGTGGCTGTGTTGGATATAAACAAGAATGACATCAATGTACATGATAATGGAAGTACCGTGGCAGCTGCTGAGGCTCAAACCAAAAAAAAAGGTTTGTTTCAGGTCACTCGACCAACCCTATAAAAACAGGGCCGACCCTACTTTTTCTGAATGCAATTTTGAAGAAATCTTTATATTTTTAGACTTTTTGGGGCCAATTTTAGGTTGCAAACATTTTGGAAACATAAAACCCCATTTTTACACTTTTTTGTTCAATTTAAGGGTATCGTAGAGGGGCTGTAAAAGATTAAGAAGAATGATCAGGCCTACCGACCCTAGACTTTCTTCCCATGTTACCTGAAACAAACTTTTTTTTTTTAATTTGGCCTCACAAACAGCTGCGTTTTAATTCAGATTCTCAGTACCAGATAAACGCATGTTTCAGTGCCAATTTATTAAACTCCGGGGAGTGGTGTTATGTATTATTTTTAAACTATGAAACTTTTATAAACCTATAAAACTTGAAGAATTCGTTTTCAGAGTATTTGACAGGGATTGGAGGTGGTCCATGGGAGTACAATATTCCTTAACACAACATGCCGTTGGCTGTGTCTCATGACCTTGGGACAATGTTTTTGTCTCTGACTGGGTGCCGTCTCTGACTGGGTGCCGTCTCTGACCGGGTGCCGTCTCTGACCAGGTGCCGTCTCTGACCAGGTGTCAGAAAAAAGGTTTTTTGAAAAGAATTATACTCATATATATAAGGATTTAGAAAAACGTTATGGCGGTTGTTATATAATCATAATTATAATTAATAGTAATCTGTTAAATAATTAGCCTCCTGCTATTGGTATTTTGACCTTATCAAGCCAAGCCGGTCAGAGACGGCACCCGGTCAGAGACGGCACCCGGTCAGAGACGGCACCCGGTCAGAGACAAAAACATTGTCCCAAGGTCGTGAGACACAGCCCGTTAGTCCTCTAACAAACACTATGAATGTTGGTCGACAGCTTTCAAATCGAGAATTTTCTTTTTCTATCATGGATCGTGCTCAATGGCCATATGTAAAAAAATACTCCATTGTATGCATGATATGCAAAAAAAACCAAAAAACATCACAAATTCAAAATTAAAACTAGCTTCAAATATGTTGACATCCCTTTCCACTTTTGATAAAGTAATGCAGTCATATCGCTCTCCACACAAATAGGGGTCAGTTTGACTTATCTATTTTGGTATGTGCCCCCTCTTGACATATACCAACCTACCCCTTTAGTTAATTAAACCAATTATCGCAGTGGAAAATGAGATAATATTATCTGACTTACCGGGGCCACAGCAACATGCAGATTTGTGGTGAAGAGGAAGGCCACCAACAGAACACTCATCAGGATCCAAGTCTTCATCTTGTACCTGGAATAGGAGAACGATTTTCAAATGGTAACACTAGCGACCACAAGCCAACGGGACATTTTTATCCCAGAATTTCAAGGTATACACCACTAGATAGGTCATGAAATTTTCAGTTTAGTCGTGTATGCCCCACGTTTATATGTGCCTTTCTTCACCTCTAAAACAATGAAATTGGCATTATTCAATTTTGCATCTATAATAATTTATTTGTTAGGTACATTGATTGTTAGATGTCTAAACATATTTGCTCATGAGATAATTGATAAATGTTACATTTCTTGCTATGAACAATAGCTACAGAAATAGAAATTGCCCTGAATGATCTGCATGTTAAAGATGGTTTAGGAGCTAAGTTGGGGTAGATTTTTATTTTTAAGTTAAACAACCTAGCCGTGTTCATCATGTCCATACAAATAAGTATGAAGCTTTTAAAATCATTCTGATACTTATAAATGCATTAAATGTAGAGAAACCCATGTCAGGGGACTCCTCTTATATTAAATAGAGACGGGTCCCCTGACTTATTGACTCAGGGTTTAATTAACCCTGAGTAATATACACCTACTAATTTTGCATTTTAAGACAATTTTGTGACATAGGAGAATCGTTGTATTTCGGTTATCATTCGAGATAGACAAAAGCGGAAAAAAACATGAGATAGGCAAGGTCGGGGGACAGCATTTTCCGCAATTTTTTTTCTAAAAATCTCAATTTTTCTTGAAGAAATTGAACTGCGATCTTCACGAATTTATTTCTCTCTTTCACTATTATGGAAATGTAGTAAAAAAAAGCTACCACCTCCATGGGCCTCCATAGGCTGCAAGGCATTAAGTTTTTGGGTGCAAGATAGAAATGACATTTTGAGCGAATTTGCCCGTATTTCTCTCTTTCTACCCCCAAAGCGGGCAAAAACTGGGCACATTCTACCGCCAGGACCTATGGAACAAGTCACACCCACTCTATATCTATATGTTAACAGATAGCGGTTATGATACAGATAGGGAATGTACACCGGGGGCGGGGGGACAGGGGATGGACGGCAAAGGCATGGACGTGTAACACACGCCGCCCTGTAGCCGACTGACACGGCGAAACGGAAACGGCGATGGTGTCGCTGCTGATGCTCTGATCGACTCGCTTTACGGCCGAGACGTAAAACAGCAGTTACGCGCTGCTGGGCGCTGACGCCGACAGCCACCTGCTCGCCCCCAGCCACCTGCTTTCCCACAGCCACCTGCTCACCTACAGCCACCACCTGGAATTTGATTATATATGACTTCCAATATATGAAATTAGGGTAGCTTTTTCTGGCGATTACGATTCTGCCGTCAGAAATGAGAAATAATGTATTGTACTCAAATTAGATCACTCATTCGAATTCATTTCTGATGCCAGAATTGACAGATTACCCTGAGTCATCTGTGAGGCCACTCACACACTCCATTTTTCTGAACAAGGTTTGCTCTATATTTTATGGGGTAAATAATGCAAGCATTATTTAGTTATAAATTAACGTGCACGGACTCACAGCAAGTCTACTATGTCTACTGTTAGTCTAGGTGACCTTTGACACTGGTGAGAGCTGGCCTGTGATTTGCCAGCCCCCAACAGGGTGCTAACTTTGGGCTGGTCAGCAGGAACCGCCGTCCACTCGCCCACCTGCAGCCTGCCAGCTAGGACCTCTCACCCCGCACCTGACTATGAACTTGCACGGATAATTTTGTTTGTTTGTTGTGTATTGGCCTGTTGCTGGTTTATCCGACACGATTGTAATAAATCTCAGTCACCAAACTACAAATATATTTGCCTCTCTTGTCTAATGCCAAGTAAAGATGTATGAATTTATAATCATCAGAATGATTTAAAAAGCCATGCGCATATGTAAATGGACATGATGAACGTGCAGCTAGGTTGTGTAAATGAAAAAAAAAAATCGACACCAAATTAGCTCCTAACCCATCTTTAAGACTCAAAGAATAAAGGGGCATCTAAAATGGACCGAAATCTCAAATAAAATGTCTACATTCAATCTCCAAATAAACTTTCAAATGATTATGAAAAATGATAACTCCCAACCTGTACTGATACTATTAAAAACCTCAATAACCAAGTGTTAAAAACCTCAATAACCAAGTTTAGATGATGTAGAGAAGTGAAATGGATACATCAAAACTTTAAATGGAAGACGCTCAATATAATTTCAAAATACATTCCTATTTTTGGACAATTGATTAGACTTGGATGCGGGCGAAACATTATTTGTGGACAATTTTTTAGATTTGGCTGTGAACGAAAAAATCATTTGCAGACAATTTGATTGATTTGGATATGGACTATACGTAATTTGCAGACAACTCAATTGTTTTGGCTGTAAACAAAATGTAATTTGTGGACCATTTGTTAGATTTGGCTGTGGACAAAATGCAATTTGTGGACAATTTGTTAGAGTTGGACGCGGACAAAGCGTAATATGGACAAATCGTGTTGCGCAGACAAAACTGGACACAACAGCCCATTTCTGAAGGCTAGACTAGAAACACTCAATGCGCCACCTAGGTAGTGCTGTGGTTGATGGTAATACACGTCCACCAGCGGTTTGAGAACTGAGATTTGAGGAATTTTTTTAAATACATTTTTGATGAAAAATATGTTTAAATTGGAATAATATTGGCAAATTTGGTATCAAATTAAAGCTTATGCTGTCAGTAATGCAGTCAGCTAGGAATAACTTGCATTAAAACTACTTCTGGAGATCAGTAAACACCAAACTACTAAAATGTGAAAATTGATCGCGAAAAGTCTAAATTTCCCTATATATTTAAGCCCCAAGTACAAAAAAAATAGTAAAAAAACAAAAAATATACCGCCCTCGTCATATTTTTCACTCCTTGGTGATCAGAAACTATTTTCTTTTTGAGTGGCCTTATGTTTTTTTAAAGAAAAATACTATTAAGGGAATATTTATGTATAGGAATATTACTGTGTACAAATATAGAGAAATATAGGGAAATTTAAACTACATGAAGTACAACATGATTATGATTATAATAATTATACCCTTTTGAGTAGTTCGAAATATAAATTACTTCATGTATGCAGACCATATTCTTAAGTCGGGGAGTGCTCTCCAACTAGTCGGCCTTCCAATAACACAAAAGGATGGATTATGACTTGACATAAAAGCACAAAACTTTCAAACTATGTGTTTTCTTGAGCTTGATATGTGGTTTAAACATTGGCAGTAGAGTACCCACATATTCCCGACTACTCACTAGACTCAAAAGGATATACCCGTGAATTCTTGCGAGAAGCTGCGGGTTGTGCGCAGGTTAGACATACTTTAATATGATATTAAACAATATCATGCCTATATAGGGTGCGGCTTATGAACGTTCATGTTATAACTATACAATAAGCAATGTGTTTTCACCTAACCAGTCACATCTCGAGCAATATCTATATATCTATAGACACACATACGGTCGATTCTCAGGAAAATGGATCACAGGACTTGGTGAGAGCAACAAAATTAGACCGTCCATATTGTTTTGATCTACTGATAGGCCAAAAATATCATATCTAAGAGTTGAATATTATAATTGGGAACATTAATTCTATAAAATGACTTTTTTAGGCCAATTAAAAATTGATGCAATCTGTGAGTAGTGACGAGACATACCCAGGCGAACAATGCTATTAATGTAAGTGATAGGAATAGCTTTGACCAATAGACACATAAGCCACGATGATAAAACCTTCCATGTCAGGATTGAATCTTTTTCTCTAGGGAGAATAAGATTTCTCCTGCACCTACACATGATCACGGGACCTACGCATATGGTCATGGGACCTACGCATGGTCACGGGACCTATGCATGGTCCCTCAATAGGTATTGAGGCATTGAGACTTATTTTTTGCTATATGATTACATATGACCCTTTACTAGCAATGTGAACGACAAAGGTTTACTACCTTACTTGGTCAAATGATTAGATAAACCCTGATGCTTTGGTGTACATACGCACGGTGATGTACCCACGAGCGGTCACTCAGTAATATCCTTATCTAATATATTACAGGAAATTCAATCCAGGGCATAGTATCTATATGATTTATATTCCTTGCTGAATGTGTTATGTTGTATAACAAGACGCTTCTTTAATCCTTATGGATATCTCTGTATTTCCCTATATTATGGACCTACACACGTTGGTTGTAAAACTACCCCACATTGCTTGTCAGGCTGTAGAACAATAGCAGATTACATCAGGAATACTAATATATTCCAATCCCCCTACTGTTCATATTCTCTTATTGGGGTACCTGATGATATGCCTATGCACGGTGAGGCAAACAGTTACACCACAGTATTAATTCAGTGTAGATGAGAATATTTTTTATCAAGGAATAGCAAAGGCTCCCCTAAATAACACATATTACCAACTCTACCCATACGATTCTGTTGGTGTATGTACTTTATACCTCTAATGTTTTTCCCCCTACATAATGATGTTTCAAATTGTCTTTTTGAAAACGGGTAGAAAAGAGGGGTAAAATCACATGTTTTTAGCTGTTGACACATTGATAAAGGAGTTAGATAGGCAAAAGGGGGTACCCATGGGTACATAATATCATAGCCAATATGAATGAAACGAAATGGGCAGTCCATATACCTGTTTATATTATATATGAGTATGGGCTAATTCAGCCATGTCATCCATTTTCGTGAGAATAAACCATATATACATTGTATATACATGTATATAATTATGTATATATGTATATTTGTATATATGTATATATGTATATATTGTATATATGTGGCCAGGTGAGGGAAAACATGCCTCCAGGGGGGAAATGGCTTTTCAGAGATTATGTTACAGGCTTTAAAATGAGATATCTTGAGCTAAAATATCCCAAGTAGATATGCCGTAACTGCTTGTCAAACCGGGGTTGGTGTGTACAACTGAAAATGGCAAATAAGCTCTAAATCCATTATATCCTATTATGAATACTAATAATGTAAAAAATACAGTTTTGTTGAAAAATAATCAAAGACATCAGATGTTTTTACCATAAAATTGGTTCTAGAGGGAATTTCTGAGGTTTGTTTTTGATTCTGAGTTCCTTGTGAAATTTTCAAAAACATTTGAGGCAAAAAAATCCCATTTGGAATAATGGAGTGTTTCCATGGCAACCAGAAATTGCCATATATGCCAATTTTCCATGTTTCCATGGCAACAAATGTTCCTTTTGCATTCCAAAAATGGAACGTTTTGAGTGGAGATGAAATAATTCTAAGCAAATCACTGGATTCCCCATGAAAAATTGGTTTCAAGCATTTTTTAGTATATTTTTCAGTATTTTACCCACATACTGCCCCCTGGTGGCCAAAACCGGTACTAAAAATCCCCCCCGGAGGCACTTTTTCCCTCACCTGGCCACAATTATATATATATATATATATATATATATATATATATATATATATACACACCACATCCAGTAGTGTAATCTGCCCACCCTTATCGTGAAAAAAATCATTCCCCATAGTGTTCCCATACAAATGTGCACTGCACTTCTATAATCAATCTACTTACAATCTCTGTTAGCAGGCCCTAAAGGTGGATGTGTGTAGAGTGGGTGTCTGGTAGTGTGGTGTGTGCAGCGGGGGTCTTCAGGAACGTCTGAGTGCAGGAGTCTCTCTACACCACTTTTCATTTCTTGGATCACCACGCCTCCCACCCCCAGCACCAGGTGGGCGGGACTAGCTGCATTTAGGGAGCAGTCATTATTTACCAGTTAGAAAATGGGGAGGGCCTGCTTTAAAATGTTTTTCCCCACTGCCAATTGCTTTTTATGTGGGTCAAAATGCTCCCAGCTCCAACCCCTTCATCAACACGCTATTACTATTAATTACAATTCACCCAAATACTACTTGCCCCCTTGTACCTGACATTCTTGGCTCCTCAGATCTACACCCACCCCACTGTTGTAGAAAATGACTACTCCTTTACATGGAGATGCATGGTCCAGTAGCAAGAGGTGACGTGGCATATATCATTGACATTGGGAGGCATCTTGGGGAGGTTCTAGTTCACATGATGGACCAATAGGGAGGGACTTAAATGCATACATTATCTTGTTTGAATGCATACATTATCTTGTTTGCACCCCTGTTATTATTTATAAGGTATGTGGGATGGGGCGGGGTCGGTGGGAGAAGTATCCATTTAACCTCTAACCCCTTATGGCTGATCATCAACTATATAGTTGATGCCATAGCCGGCCGAGCATCAACTATAGTTAATACCATGGCTGGCCAAGCATTGACTATAGTCTATGTAATTTAGCATAGGCTCGGCCCTGGGAAAGTTCCTGTAAAAAAAGCACACCCCCAAAAGCTGATCTATAAAGATTTGGCCAGACTTAAAGGGTTAAGGGCAGCATAGTTCTTTGATACAACATATTCCTTTGTTGTCATGATGCTTGAATGGAGCCTTGGTGAGTAGGTCATCATTGCCATACACTCCCAAAAAGATGAATGAGTTCATCACCAGCACTACATTGGTGCACAGTAATGAGAAATGATAAGAAGCCTTGAGATATTATACTGCCCTCGAAGGGTAAAATAATTATCAGTGCACCATTATAATTAATTACACATTACTAATAGCCTGAAGTGACTGGCGTGGCAACTGGGGTGGGTGTCACATTGGGTGTTGCAATGGGTGTAGCAACGGTGTCGCAATGGGTGTCACAATGGGTGTCGCAATGGGTGTCATACCGGGTGTTGCGACGTGTGTCGCACCAGGTGTCGCACCATGTGTTGCACTAGGTGTCGCACCATGTGTCGCATTAGGCGTCACACCAGGTATCGCACCATGTGTCGCACCGGGTGTCGCACCAGGTGTCGCACCGGGTGTCGCACCAGGTGTTGCATTAGGCGTCGCACCGGGTGTCGCACAAGATGTTGCACAAGATGTCACATTAGGCATCACACCAGGTGTCGCATTAGGCGTCGCACCAGGTATCGCACCGGGTGTCACACAGAGTGTTGCACAGAGTGTCACACTTGGTGTCACACTGGGTGTCGCACCGGATGCCGCACCAGGTGTCGCACCAGGTGTTGCACCGGGTGTCACATTAGGCGTCACACCAGGTATCGCACCGGGTGTCCCACCGGGTGTCACACCAGGTGTCACACTAGGTGTCGCATTAGGCGATGCGCCAGGTGTCACACCGGGTGTCACACCGGGTGTCGCACCGGGTGTCGCACCGGGTGTCGCACCGGGTGTCGCACCAGGTGTCACACCGGGTGTTGCACTGGGTGTTGCAAAGGGTGATGTGTCACATGATGAGCCACACTGTGCCATTGGTTACACCTCACAACATGACACCGAGTACAACACCTTTTGCAGCATGCCATAGGGCACCTGGAGCCACATACCATATCCCATATACAGTGCTTTTAGTGCTTTTAAAAAGCTGTTATTGGACACAGTCGGTTGATCCGCTAGATACAAGTCATGTGGTCATATAGCGTGACGTCTTTAGAAAGTTTCTTATGTCGGTGTGCACATGTGATAGGGTGGAGTATATCCATGCTTATATCAGTCCTGTGTGTAGGCAGCCAGGTGTTTTTCAATACATACTGTGCACTTTTTGTAATACTCCTTATTATACCTAGCATATGACACGCCTATTCCTACAGTGTAGGAGCGGCGGACAGGCTACGTGTGCAATACAGACCTCTGTATCACAATGTGTGCGATACGAAAAAGTCGACCATCGCCATCTCTCTCTCTAATGCAACCTTACTAGAGCGAAATACCCCCTAATATTGACAGATATTGATAGATATTGAGCAATACAGGTCGTCTTTATCGTAGTGTCATATGCTAGGTATGATAAAACAAAAAAAGAACTCGTAAAGATACAACTGGATGTACGACAACTTGTTTGGGTCGTCGCATCGCACGATGCGCACTCCTGCTGCGCAGTCGTGCGCACCGTGCGATACGGCGACCCAAACTCGTCGTCGTACATCCAGTTGTATCTTTGCTCGTTCATTTTTATGTTAATACTTCACGTTTTATCCCTTATTCCAAAGAATTATAAGCAGGATTATGTCTACAGAAATCTTTTTTTTTCTGGAAATCTTCATTCATGCCAATATACTACACATATCGTAAATTTCATAGCTATGGAAACAATATTATATCTAGTCCTATATGGCCATTCCCTGTCTATATGCATTGCTTATACACTGTCATATATGCAAAGATAAACTACCGTTAATTTCAGTGTATAACCCGCACCACACTTATAACCCGCAAGAGGACTCAAGAGGAAAATTGCGAAATTAGTACTGTTCTATACTTTCAAACCCCCCGTATTACCCGCACCTAGACTTTGAGAATATTGTGTAACCCACACCAGATTTATTTTAGGTTTGCGTATATCCCACCTGTTATATGTAGGAATTTACGGTAATGCAATTAACACTCATCCATACATATTGTTACACAATATACAATGTCCACCACACATCCCACCTAATCCAGTAGCCTTCTACACCCCCATCCCCACCCCCCCACCCATACATATACATAATACAGAGTGTTTAATATCAGCCATGATCATATATGCTCATGGCTTAACTAGTTCTAATCTATATTATAGATAAGTGGTAGTTGAGTGGTGCCCTATTGAGCCACCAGCCCAAGTTAATTTATTCTGGGAAAGACACACCTCTCCCACTCGGTGATCTGTTCACTATGGCAGAGAGTCATACATTAGGCTGGTTACGCGTGAGGAATTTTTACCAAAAAAGTGACAACCTTTACCAACGTAAGTTGCATTCTCCAAAACCTTACACTGGGACTTTTGTCTGAAATTTTGATTTCTAAGCTGAATGCTATTAAAAACTATATTATTGAAGGACTTTTTTCCAGGAAAGGTCCTTGTCATCTTCATACATGTGTATGAGTCCCCCCTCTTTGGGCTTCATGCCTTTGGATGGTATACTGTAAAGATACAGTCACGTCACCCTAATCCGGCCAGTGCCGTGAAAACCTATGACCGCCCGAGAGCCGAAACGCCCGGGTGCCTGAAACATCGTGAGCTGGGAAGGGAGGGGTGGGGGGGGGGGGGGGGGGTGGACTGGGGTGCTAATAAATGTCGTGGGTGAATGGTTTTAGGAATGGACTAATTACTAAGTAAAGGATGGGACGTGCACTTGATTTAACTTGGATAAATCCAAGTAGATTTGATAACGACATTTAAAAGAAACATTATTTAATAGGTTCATACTTTATTCACATGTGTGCAGGTAATTCTACGGACACAGCCTGTGCCCTCCCGACCCTGCCACTAGCCACTCCCATCATACACGGGTGGGGGGGGGGGGGGGGTGCACCTCGCAGGAGACCTGCGTCAGTCCAGTCACAACACCCCCCCCCCCCTCCCCATACCACTCAGGTGGCTAACAGTAATAACACGTCAAAAGCCATAGGTATTATTTGAAAGAAATTAATCAGTGCTGGTTTGTCTAGGTTTGTCTACCAAGGCTTTGAAGTGCAAATATGAATTCCAATTGTTTTGTTTGTACTGAGTCTGTTAGTCTGTCATGATTGTAACCATCGCAATGACTGGGTGACAGTACCTCCCTCCCTTCCTCTCATCTTACTTCAATAGCTCTTTAATATCAGATACATTTCCCTCTCTGCCACCATGTCCCAGGGGTGCACGTGACACGTACCTGGTATACTGAAGCACTTTCTAATGTTAAATGCAGCCTCTGTACATTAGATAGACCGACCGGTGACCGGATCATGAGATAACCGGACTACTGTAGACCATTATAGTGTAATTAGATCCGTGCAGTAGCAACCCTACCCGGATGGTGTAGTACCCGGACTATCGTCGCCCGGACTAGGGTGACGTGACTGTAGATATTTTTGCGTATACAAATTGTTGATGATTCACAGAAATGTAGCACACAGCAGGTTGACAGGCCGATGTGCTAGATATGATACATGTACTAGTCATGGCCATGTAGCATGACGTCTTTAGCATGTTTTTGATGTTGGTCTGGATAACAGACGCTATCATCCATATATAACCACCATGCACATGGTGTGTATATCGCTAAGTAATTAGGGCTGAATTCTGACTTCATTCATTCCTGCATGTTAATCTATGGAGAATCATGGGTGAAGCATCCCACCCATCTGTTTTGAGGTAAAATTCATGCATAGGATATGGCATAATAAATAGTTATTTGGCCCTTAAAGAGTTAACGTACTTAACAGAGTCTCTATATACACTTACAAGCTACACCATCAGGCCAAATAAACAAAATGTGTGTTTCAGGCAACCCAACCCTAGCTTCAAAAACTTTTAATTACACATAATTCAAAAAAAAATCTTTTAGCAAAATTTAGCAAATACTGACCTGTATCATGTGATACCCCCCAGCTTCAACTCATGAAGTATGATGTACATATATATGTCAATGACATGGGGTTTTGTCTATTTATCATACTTGATCTGAGCTTAGGCCTTAATATGCATCCTGATGAGACATGAGTCTATATGATGATAAAGCAACAAGTGATGGTATCTAAAACACATCTCCATCTACTTTTGGCCTTATATTATTATTACATTGGTGGTAAGGTCGTTCTGTGTGAGTTCCCTCTGGAGGACACACCTTTAGATGAACAAAACAAGCCCTTTACAGGCCAAAAATTGTCACCAGATTTAAGAAGGGAAAATTAGCATTGGAAATTGGAGGATAACATGTCCCAAGCCCTCACCCTCCAACTTGTTGGGGGGGGGGGGGGGTATATCGATGTGTAATGATTCAGTGACAATGAGAGATTGGTATCATTTACAGAATGATTATACAAAAGGCTTAAGCCCTGTTCCCTGGGACATTCAGGGTGACACACAGTGAAACAGGGCGAAATATTGGAGGACAAAGGAACTAAATGAACGCCCTGTTTTGCAGGTAGCTGTGTCGTACTAGTGGAGTCCAAGCTTTAGTCTCATGAACATGATGGAACTGGTGTTGGGGGGGGGGGAAGCAGAGCAAATCTGGTATATGGTATATAATCATTTTTTTCGCACCTGGGGAGGGGGGGGTGGCAATAATTAACATAAATCGGTACAATGTATTTGTACTACATGTAGAAGGGTTCAATATGGGGTAATAACATACTAAAAGATAAAAGGGGAAAATACATTGTTCTACTTGTCCATTTCTGATTAGTGCAAGGACACGTGATGTCCGCTCCTTCTTCTCCTGGTTGCTATGGCTACTGTAAGGATATATAAATTTGTGTACTCCCCAGTCCCAAATGTATCAAAGTGATGAGACAGGGCCAGATACCATACACATATGTACTCAGCATGCATATAGCAGTCAACTAAATGGCATGCCTCTTAATACAGAAATTTACCTTTGTCTCCCATTTCTCAGTGGGTGATGTTCCCATCTCTATATAGTACAAATCATAGTCCATGGCCATGTTCCAGATGTTTCATCTGAACTGAACTAGAATCATGACTCACATCGAAAAAAGGACCTATATATATTATGTAGGAAAGGACTATTATTGTAATTGGGCCTAACACTTTGGGGATCTTCAAAGGTAGAACACTTTGAGGTCCACATAGTCCCTTAATGTGCCATGCCTCTGGTAGTTATGATGCAATTCAGTGAAGTCTACTTTCTAGGGCTGGAATCATGCATAACTCCGACCCCTGTGTCAACACTATGGGGTCTGCATGATGCTTGCATATACAGCCAGGGTAAATCTACTCACCTGGGCTGCATTCATACATGATGATGACAAAGGATATAACACAATAAACAGTATACAACATTTAAAGGGTTAAAGCACTGAACCAAGTCTCTATACACTTACAAACTACACCCTAAGGCCAAATAAACAAAATTTATATTTCAGGAAACTCAATCCTAGCTTCAAAACAGGCCGACCATTACACCTTTTTGGTTTTACTCCTAATCTTTTGAAATTCCTTTAGCAAAGCCTCATCTGAGTGGTATACCTGATTGTCTAAATTCAGTAATTGACCTTTGAGCTTTAACATTCATCCTGATGCCAAGTGAATCCATATGATTATATGGTATGGCTATTCGTGCTGGTTATTTCACGGACCATCTTGCCTTAAAACACATCTTATTCTGCCTTTAGCCTTATGACATTGGTGGTATATATGGTCATTTTTTCTGGGTTCCCTCTGAAGGACACACCTTTAGATGAACAAAACAAGCCCATTATAAGGGCAAGAAAAAAAGAAGTATCCAGCGCTAAGACGCCCTGCGGTTCTGGGATGGGCGGTGGTCCTTTACTTAAGACACTGTTTACATAGGTGTGGCCCCCGATGGGTAGTCATGTGGAAATGCATATGGTTCAAAACATGCTAAGTTCTGTGGTCCCCATGCCCTTTTTTAGGTCAGTAGTTTTCAGCCTTTTTTATTACCCTCATGGCTGTGTCTCACAAACTCGGGCCAATGTTTTTGTCTCTGACCGGGTGCTGTCTCTGACCGGGTGCAGTCTCTGACACCTTTTTTTAAGTCCCAAAATAAGTAATATCTGAACTTTCTGCACGCCCGGGCCAAAATCGACCATGCTTTTCAAGCAGAAGTCAAGTCGCATTAAGCCACTGGGGATCTATAGCATAACATGTTTTATGAGTGCTACTATGTAATAGAAGGAATATCTGATGCGGATCCAAATATGATGAATTATGAGGTGGCCATAATGCTCTAGTTACCCTGTTATGTACAGTCTAATATGTTTAACCCTTCATGGACAGCAGGTCAATAAAAGGTGACATTTGTCATCATGATGCACTGCTGCATACCCGGCGATTAACTC
Source organism: Harmothoe impar (assembly GCA_947462335.1). Classification (NCBI taxonomy): domain Eukaryota; kingdom Metazoa; phylum Annelida; class Polychaeta; order Phyllodocida; family Polynoidae; genus Harmothoe; species Harmothoe impar. The sequence continues at coordinate 35,257,284 of OX381717.1, read as the reverse complement.
AACGGTGCTGCATTGGTGCATCGTGCCAACCCTACAGGAATGTCTTAAACCTGTAGGTTAGGCATGATGCTTGAATGCAGCACTGGTGACTTATTTGCCAGGGCTGCATTTAGGCATCATGATGATCATGGACATTTGACATTCAGGCATTATGCCATCCTTAAAGGGATAAAATGTTTCAGTTAAAAAGTGACAGATAAACATTAAAGGGCCGCATAATGCATTAATATACATTGTCCTTGATTGTCATGATGCATGAATGCAGACCTGGCAAGTCTGCTCTCCAGGTCTGAATTCATGCAGCATGCCAGTCATTTGGGATTGTATCAACCCTATCACTTTGGCATAATGTTTGAATAGAGAGTTGGACATACTAGTAATGCATTCATGACTATGCTGTCCCTAAAGGGCTAAAGTACATACAAAGAGTACATAGTGATTGATGTCTAAATGACATGTAGTCCCCGGAGTAAGTTCAAAACATCACCCCAGCTCACTCCTACTTCCAGGCACAACCCTTTAAGGGCTGCATATTGCTTTAATGCATTATGCCTTTTATCATCATGATGAATGAATGTAGTACTGGTGAGTAGACTGCCCATACCAGGGCTGCACTCATGTATCATGGTGACAAAGCACATGGTCATTAAAATGTTATATAAGAACCACTGCATTCATAGTCTAGTCTACAGGATGAGATGATAATGACATTTGGCATTCATGAGTCTATACACAACCTAAAAACGTAAACATCTTAACATCACATGTATAGTAACATAACTTTGGTTCGAGTGATTTATTGAAATCGAATGGGATTTAGATTTTGAATTCCTTTCTATTTATTTCATGCCAGATTGCACCAGTGTATTTTGGATGTTATAAAAGTGAAAATGATGAAAATTAACCTTCAGAAGTTCAAATATACCATCATTTAACTATTCCATACAATAATAGTAAAGTTACCATAATATTTTAGTTCCTAACGTGTCACTTCTCATTGAAAATAATGTGTTACAGGCAGATATATAAATTTACACAGAGGCTGGCATCCCAGGGTGGACCGGTAAACACCCACTGACTCTTTTTAGTTCCACGTACTTGGATACATTAGTCTGATGGCACAGGGGTGGAAGGGTCGGTCTGTATGACTTCTCTCTGAATTTCTCACCTATAATCAAAAATGTCCCTATACACTTTTTCAGGATCTCAGCTAGTGAGGCTATTACATAGACAAATGCCAATACCGCCTCTGTCGTATTTCACGAGTGGGGGCTGCGGCCATATCCAGCTATAAGACAGCCCATTGAATATGGTCACATTGTATTCAATGGGGGGTATTGAATATGGCCCTTCCTATAGTAAAGCATAGTCAATTTTGTATTTCCAGAAAAATCAACTAGGGGCCTCCACCCCTGATGTTTAATCAATAGCATAGTACTTAGCCATGTCACCTGAGAGGAGTTTTCTCATCGCTTCATCTATCTGGAATGTGATTGCTCTACACTCTCCAGGGGCACTGCAAGGATATTGGGCTTACTAAAATCACTGTAAAGTAAGTCTATAGAATAGACTAAAGAATATATGCCAAAGTATTGACTAGTTGATATTTATGCCAGTATTTGGCATCTATATGCACAGAGGGGTATTTTGATGTAATTTTCATGGAGGAGAATCCGTAGCAAAATAAAAGCCTTCTTAACAAGTGATGGCCATCTAGCATGTATTGTCTGTCTATATAGACTACACTGGTCCAGGTAGTAGAGGATACACAGTCTCCCAGTGGGCACAGAACATTGAATCAACATTGATAAATGGTTGTCAACACTGATTCAATGTTTATTAAATGTTGATTCAACATTGAACATGATTTTGTGCCCACTGGGCTAATGCCCAAGGTATACCTTCATACATCTCTGATGCAAGCTTCTAGCAGAGGCATGACTCTCCTAGCACAGCTTTTGTAGCTACTTTATTACAAAAGTGCTAACCCAGATTCACACATTAGCCACAAGCTGTTGATTAAACATGGTGTGACATGTACCGAGACTGCTGTGGCTCCCCGTTGTCACCTTATGTCTCACGATGGAATGGGGATGCAGAGTGTAGTCGGCATGTCTACTACCACCTGGGTGTGTCCCTCACAGGGAGTTGTGCATGACTCAAGGGCTTAGTTCCACCCTAGATACATTCTAAAGACACCACGCTGAATGCGTATGTGGCTGTGTCTCACGAAACTCGGCCAATTTGATAGTCTATGACCGAGTGCAATCTATGATAGGCTTGGGAAAAAAACCGCTTTATTTAGGGCAGATGAAGATATAAATGGTGGAAAATGGTGATGGGTGTCTTAACCCCTTCACCACTGGGTTTCTTGTAACTTAATGCAATTTTGTGCAATATATTAGCTTACCGCGTGGAAGGGGTCTTATTACTCATTTTATCTCAATTTCTATCTACATCTGCCCAAATAAACCGTTTTCTTTCAGGCCGGTCATAGATTGCACCCAGTCATAGATTGCACATGGTCATAGACTTTCAACTTGGCCCAATTTCATAAGACGCAGTCATATTGTACAAGCCATAGTCCATGGCGCTAACCCAGATTTTCCTTTTAGTGTTGTATTTCAAGTGGCATGGTCCGATAACTACGACTCAAAAATAGATTTAGTTAAAAATGATCCAGAATGTTCCCTATGGCCATACTTCATGTCCTACTATATTTGATCTCCTTCCATAGGATTCAGCTTAGAATTTGGCTAATCATCAGATTATGGCTCATTTTACTAATTTTGGACTGCACACTATAATTCCCCATTGAAAATACACTGTAAAATGCTATACTTGGGAGTCTAATTTTGAAAAAAGGCAGTGCCCACAACATGCAATAGATGGCACTAATGTATACCCTTGTGATTGTTATAGACACTACACTAGAGTCTTTTGGAGGTGAAAAGATGGACTTGTGGTTGCACATCTTCCCAGAGTACCCTATAGTCTACTCCTTCACCAAGCTGAGGTCTTGTTAAAGCCTGTCCTATCAATCCTTTAAAGGGGCAATCTCATCCCTCCCATTTATCTACATCGCAGACTAGAGCAGTACTAGAATTGTGAGTGGGATACGCTTGGTGATTGTCTCATGAGATTGTAACAATTGAAACGTCTTTGACCGGGTGTAGTCTTTGACCAGTGTAGTCTTTGATCAGCAAAGTTCAAAACAGCTGAATGTACACATAAATGCCGGGAAAATGTTAATGGATATTTTAACACTATATCTCATTTCTGTGTACTTAGCCCCCATTTCAGCCGTTTTGAAGCTAGCTGGTCAAAGACTACACCTGGTCAAAGACTACACCTGGTCAAAGATGTGTCACTTGTTACAATCTCATGAGACACAGCCTTTAAATCCCCTTTACAGGTGGGTGAACACCACAGTGAGGACATGCAGTGGTGGAATTATGAACTAAGCCTCACACTTCATGAGAATGTTAAGGTCATGGTGGCAACATGCCACACTAGTGTACTCTGGTGAGTACTAAGGAAACAAATCATGTATGGAATGTATGACTTGGATGTGCAATAAGTAGTTGTTTAAAGATTACAGAAAAAAAAAATTAATGTCAACTAACAGGGCTGAATTTTCCTTTCTCATGGATAACAATTCCTCTATAACGTATCAGACACAAAGAGGAAAGTGTATTTAATGTGATTGTAAGATTGCCACATGTGGTAATATCATGGTAATGTGGAATTTGAGCTGGAGAGCAAGACTTGTGCTGGTTAGCTCTTGATTTCATCACGATGTGTCCTTGCACCGGTGTTCACCCCCTGTTCCTACATATACACTAGCCACTAATGCTTCACCACATAGTAGAATAGAACAATACTAGACATGTGAATGGCTGAGGCAGAGTAAAAATGCCATGAGAATGGCAAGAGAATATGACCATGTCTGGAAGACAATGCAACCATGTGATAGTGATTTGAAAATTAATAGTAAATGTGAGATGCTTTCCAGAAAGCTATCCCAAACACCAGAAGGGAGAGAGTAATCGTTTGAGAGAATTTTTAACCTTTCTAAAAGCCGAAAAAATAGCCAATCCTACAAGTATCAAAAAGCTTTAAACTTGAAATGCACAATAATATGGAGCTGAGTGGGTAACTTATAGTACCCGCCTACTAATATGAGCTTTTATGCAGGATATTGTTTATTGGTCTATCTTGACTAGGTTCATTACACAAATCGTGCTATGAAGCAGATACTACCGTAAAACCTCGGGTATAAGCCTAACTCGCGTATAAGCCGCACCCCGAGTTTGTGCCGATGCTATAAGCCGCACCAGAGATCTGAGTATGGTGACATTTAGTACTGTACCCTGACCCTGGGCCGATGCTATAAGCGAGGTTTTACGGTAGCCATAGGCCTACATGATGAATGCTATGAATTATCCTATTATAATAATGGGTATCATTTTTTGGTGAAATGTTCTCAAGCTCCCAAGCCTAATGTTTAACCCCCCTGGTAGTACTGGAGTTGAGTGGCTTTCCGCAAATTTCTTTTCTAGCAACAGGGTCAACCCCACCTGTCTTCGTCTCGGGGTCCCCTTGGAGGGCATCCACATGGATTACCCTAATAGTATGCCTTCATATCATCCATCCCCCCAAAAATCCTATGTGCAAACAACACAGTCTTTAGTACCGTCATACCTTGCATATAAGCCTAACTCGCATACTTGCCACACCCCCAACTTTGACAAATTCTGTAAGCCTCAGAGGGGGTCTGAAAATTGCTAATTTAGAACTGTAGTATACATCTAAAACGTCACATATAAGTCACACCTTGACTTTGTCCTGATTCTATAAGCCGCAGTGGCCATCTGACTTGTGTACTGCTGGGCCTATGCAAAAGGTTTTACATCAGTCAATTTTCCTGTCCTAGTTCATGTCATGGCGCATTCAAGAGGAAAGAGGTCAGCAGCAGATTATTTCACTCTCAACAGGGACCCTAAGCTGAGGTTTTTAACTGGAATGTTATTCTATGCCTATTATAGAACGATTGCAGGTTTGACCTATCTTTATGTTTTATGTCAAATCTCAAGTATTTGGTGATATCTATATTGTAGAATATGAAATAGATCTGTAGACTACCTACCACTATCCTACAGCATTTAATAGGTGAGCAAGGGAAGACACATAATTGTGACATGTACTCGGGCAAAGGCCTCGAAGCACTCTGCAGTAAGGTCCCTTTTTGCAGATTGTGATTGTGTGAAACATTACTAGCAATACCTCAATACTTTAAAAGAAATGGCACAACTTGATTTGATGCAAACAGGGCTTCAATGAGATGGTTTAACCCTTTAAGGGTCGCATACTGCTTTAATGACCTTGGTTGTCATGCTACATAAATGCAGCCCCTGTGAGTAACTCATGTGTGATGGGCAGGAGGGTCATAGGGGGTAGTTAACAGGAACAGGGAGCCCTCAAGAAAGGTTCAAATTGTCATTTTTTTCAGTATAGGGTAATATAGAGGCAGAGAGGGGGGGGGGGGAGTTATCTGATGGCTATTGGTACATGCTGAGGGGGGGGGGGGGCTCATGGGGGGGGGAGTTAACAGAAACAGGGGGCCCTCCAGATGGGTTTAATCTGCCTGATTAGGTGTCCTGAAGATATTTTATGGCAGTATATGGACCTGATTGTACGGGAGCAAAGCCTCCAAAAAAGCTGATTTATTGGTATTTTATCATGGACGAACCACCTCCCCAGAGGGGGTAACACTCTCTTTGGGTCCCACATGAAGGTTTCTGATCATTTTCATGAAAACATGATGAGATTTGAGAAGAAATCTGAAAGCCTGAATTTTGGTTGTTTTCTCACCATTTGGTCGATCTTCGGACCCCATGTATGGGGGGGGGGGTCACGGGGGACCAAGTATTAAGTGAGTTTAGCTCTGAGAGGTTGGGCGTATAGGGAGCCTAGGAATATCCGTGTAGTTTAAGATGTGACGGACACAATGATATGGGTCAGATGAAGTGGACTCTAGTACATGTCCTGATAATTATTTATCATGTCACAATTGCGGGTGTATACCCAGCTAACAAAAATACGTTATTTTATGTCAAAATAATGTTTTTAATATTGTATAACACTTTGTGATAGTAAGGAGCCCTAGAGAGACGTTATATAACGTTGTATAACGTTTCTTGGTTGATAGTTGGATGTGACATGGAGGCAACGACTCTCTAGATGGTTCAGATGAGGCAAACTATAAAATTAATGTACTGATGGTAACATCCATTGTGGTTATCTAATTTGTATTCTAGATGGATGTAAATGTGATGGAGACAATGATTGTTGAAATGGAGCACACCAGGTCAATTGCCCTTGAAACAGTATGTAGTATGAATCATTTTGCATGTGCCGATAGCACTTGGTTGATGAAGGTCTGAATGTGATGCGTTTTGTGGTGAGGATGAAACTGAAATTACATTTGGTAATTAATGTGCTGCTATCTTTGAGAAGCAAGACAATAACATAGAAATGAAAAATTTACTTACCAACCAGATGTAAACAGGTGGAGTCTAAGCTGCTATTACCAGTACAGGGCTGTACCTCGTGAGATCGGGCCGATGTGAACATATTTGACTGGGTGCCATCTTAAACCTTTTTCTATCAGGCCAGTCAAAGATGGCACCCAGTCAAAGATGGTACCCGGTCAAAGACCATCACATTGGTCCTATCTCATGAGACACAGCGACTGTATTTTGTTTGTGCATTGTGGTATACAGACCGTCCTGTTGTAACATCCCACCACTGGTAAACAGCCTGTGATGTTTAAACAAGCCAATAAAACACTCTCCCATAATAGTTACAGTGCTAAGCCTAAGAATATGTATTTAGTCAATAGTCTTTGTCCTGCTGTGAAGGGCTGTACAATCCTGTAGCAAAAGATGGCACAATCCATCACTGTCAATAACATTTCCATACAGATGCAGACATCTTTGTCCACAGTAGATAATTAATGTTAATTTATGTGGTTATATTCAGGTCTAGACCATGAATCTACTTGTAGATACTACATGGAGAGACCCTCTGAGTTGCACTACACTAAATAGCACTAGGTGGCGGCAGGAGCGTATTGCAGTCCGGCACAGTAGCGTGTTGTCCAAACATTATTGGTCTGAATTTGACAGAGGGTATGTAAATGAGGTGATCAGCAGTTGTACACAAATATAGCAATATTGCCACATTTTAAATGTGCGATTTCCGACCCGTTTTGACGAAACAGGTCACAAATAGTAAAGTAGCTTAGCAAAATTCCTTTTCTTGGATCAATGCTTTAAATTTTTCTATCCTCTTTAAAATTGCAAAATCCTACAAGTTTTGAAAAAGGTTTGAAACTTAAAAGTCAAACATCCTACTCAATGACAATTGCCAATCCCATCAATCTTTACTAAAATGTATCTCTATGTGGGTAGCTTATAGTCCCCCCCCCCCTTCTACTTATATGAGTACTTATGGGGGACATTGTTTGAGATAATTGGTCTATCTTGACTAGGTTCATTACACAACTCGTGCTATAAAGCATGTTGTAGCCATAGATAATCGACGATACATGGTGGATGTTATGCATCACCCTAGTTGCAGGCCTCTATATTACCCAGCCCCAAAAACCAGAGAGACCATCGGCAAACAACACGGTATATAATAGTCAATTTTCCTGCCCTACTTCAAGCCCTGGTACAGTCAGGAGAAAAGGGGCCAGCATTAAGTTATTTTACCCTCAGCAGGGACCATTTCCCACAGCGGAGGTATGTAACTGGTTTTCATACAATGTAAATTTATGCCTATTTTAGAAATAATTTCAGGTTTGGACTATCTTAGTAACTCAAATGTCCAGTATTTGCCAACATTCATGTTATAGAATGTGAAATAGATTACATTATTATATACTAAACTACAGCATGTAACGAGTGAGCAAAGGAACACACATGCTTGTGACCCCTTCCATCATGTTAACCATTCTAAAGTATATCAACACCATAGAGACATGGGTCAGCATGATGCAATAATGCACCAATTGGCCCTTAAAAAGACGACTATTAGAATTTGCTATATATTTCAATTGATTATAACAATCTCTACTCACCATTTGCAGATTTATTAATTGGTAATATGGAGACATTTGTCGGTAGACTACTGGTTTCATTGGTTCTGGCATTTTGTGCATTCTCAGTCCACGCTGAAGGTTTGTAAACCCGAGTGTTCACAAGAGTAGGCCTATCCTATTTCAAGAACTACTGGCATAATGTATCAACTAAGATATTCACCATCATTTGTCATTACCATATTCAATGCAATTAGTGCACACTGGGTCAATATTTATAAAAATTATAAAGCTTGCCAAAAATAGGGGTGTTCAATTGTTACAGAATTTGCATCACTCTTTTTTAACACGGCAAGTCCTATGGTCTTTCATACATATACTGTGGTCATACTTTTTTTTGCTGGGTATATCTTTTTGCATAATCCATTAATTAATTATGAGCTACGGTATGGACTAAATACCCTTGAATTAGTCTTCTTTGCCACGGCCACAAAATTATATACCCGTGAATATAAATACTTTCACAGTATATATTCAAGATAGTTTTTCTTAGCCAAATAAATATACTAATGTTTTATGACAAATTTCTGACCATGACTGTGCAAAAGGGATTTTCAACATAATTAAAGGCCTCCTATTACAGTTATGGTCACACTTTAATGGTAGGAATAGAACTGCCAACATTTCAGTGGATTAGCTCCATATCATACATTTCTTTGACAGGAACCTGGAATGAAGACCTGTCCTATACATTGAAGAGGTCACCACCAGTCGAAGATGAATGTCAGAGTATCTGTGAAGCAGAGCTGAATGGTGAGCACTAACTAACAAGCAAATATAACTGAGGACTAGCATACCAAATAATGCAAATGTACATAGAACCTAAATTGGCATTCTAGTCAAAGAATGAGTTAGTTGGAAGAGTTCCCCTTGATGTTCATTTCTAATTTTAATTTTCTAACACAATCACCCAAAATATCTACATGTATTAGAAATGTTGATGATTTAATTTATGTTTTTCCCCAGGACTTCAAACAACCACTACAGCTCCAAACAACTGTCTACCAGGCCAATTCCCATGCAACAACTTTCAGTGTATATCTGAGGATTGGCAGTGTGATGGGGATACTGATTGCTCAGACGGTTCAGATGAAATTAACTGCCACTTGAGAACCACCACTCTAGCCCCCAGTGGATGTACGTCACAACAGTTCCAATGTAACAATGGTGACTGTATCCCAGCACACTGGACATGCGATACTGACAGTGACTGCTCTGATGGATCAGATGAAATAAATTGTCATTGTGTTAGGGGCCAATTTGAATGTCCGAACAGTAAAAGGTGTGTGCGGCAAACCTGGGTATGTGATGGGGATAACGACTGTCCTGATGGTGCGGATGAATTGAACTGTCCGACATCTCCAAGTGCAACCACGCCTAGTACAACACTGTGTGCTGAATTCACATGTGGCAATGGGAACTGTGTTCACATGAATTGGAGATGTGACGGAGATAATGATTGCGGAGATGGATCAGATGAAGTTGGTTGTTCGACAACTGAACCCCGCACAACCACACCAACACCAACTTGTGCTGTAGATAAATTCACATGCAATAACGGGGTTTGTATACGTCATGATTGGAAATGTGACGGTGATAACGATTGCGGAGATGCCTCTGATGAGGCAGGCTGTCCAACAGCCCGACCAATGCCAACAACAACAACAAGCCCACCAATGACAACAGAACCTACTTCGACATGTCCTACACATTATTACACCTGTGGTAACGGCGTTTGTGTTAGTCACAGCTGGATATGTGACGGAGATAACGATTGTGGGGACGGCTCAGATGAGGTTGATTGTACAACAACCCCACCAAGTCCAACCACGACAGGGGGACTGTGCCGTGAATTCACATGTGACAATGGGAAGTGTGTAAACAAAAATTGGCAATGTGATGGAGATAATGATTGTGGAGATGGCTCAGATGAGGCTGACTGTATGGTCACCACACCCCTTCCACCAACCACACCTACCACAACATGTCCTCCAGATAAGTTCACGTGCGCCAATGGGAACTGTGTGCGAGACAGTTGGAAATGTGACGGAGACGATGACTGCGGAGACGGGTCAGATGAGGTGGACTGTATTTGTGATGTAGATGAATTAAAATGTAATAACGGTGTTTGTGTAAGCCGCAGTTGGAGATGTGATGGTGATAATGATTGTGGAGATGGCTCAGATGAGGCTAATTGCACGACCCCCACACCAAGTCTACCCACTACAACCACCACCCCTACCCCTGCATGTCCCACTGGTACCTTCACATGTGCCAATGGGAACTGTGTGCCTGGTGGTTGGATATGTGATGAGGACAATGATTGTGGAGACAACTCAGATGAGGTTGACTGTAGTTGTGCCACAGATGAATTCACATGTAGTAATGGCAGATGTGTAAATGATAATTGGAAATGTGACGGGGATAACGACTGTGGGGATATGTCAGACGAGATCAATTGTACAAACCCCTAAAGCAATATGGTCCAATGAATGCCGGCAAGTAACATTGCACTTGTGGATCATACTGACTTGGAGAGTGTATCAAGCTGGTTGGGTAAGCATGATCCGAAGGGCTATAACATGTTAAGTCATTCTCAAAGGGTTAGGCTGATTGCAGTAGAAATAACTTTGCATACATTGGTAACATTTGTGTAATGAAGGCCTGAAGATGTGCACTATGAACGACTGTCACATGCATATAGTGAGGATGAAAATGTTGTACATCTAATCAAGGTTCTGCTAACACAGAGATGTAAAAAAATGAATGCAGGCGAAACACTTCTGAAAAAAAATTGACTACCGTAAAACCTTCCATAAAAGCTGTGGCTTGTACACGAGTCAGATTCAGCTTTCTTTTGATACCAAACATCCGTATATTAGAGTGTGGCTTATATGCAAGTTTTGAGATGTGTACTACAGTACTAAATTTGCAGAAATCGAACCCCATCTGTGGCTTATATGATTTGTATTAGCTGGGGGTTTGGCTATACTTAAGTTAGGCTTATATGCAAGGTTTTATGGTACACTTATAATGTTCATCTACCATAGTGGCTTGGATAAGCGCACCTGTGCTTGCTTATTTTGTTTGTACCATATATCCAGCGTTTCACAAAACTTGTGATTATTCAAGACACAAAGATGGTCATTTCAATGCCCTCATTTACACACTTATACAAGATATGCGCTTACTTGAGACCTCTGCGCTTATTCAAGCCACTCTGTTTTTGATTTCAAGTTTCCAAGGAACTTCGTCCATTAAATAGATTTATTTGATTATGCAGACAATTATGATCATAATAAAGGCAATGTTGGCAAAAATATTGATGTGTTCCCTAATACGTCTCCTTTCTCATAAACATGCCAAATGCATTGCATTAAACAATGGACCTAGATTAAAGTGGGTATATCCGATTTTTCTTCAAATACTAAATATTGCTTGAATGTACTCAAAACATATACTATTTAGAGAATAGGGGTCAATTAAATGTCATCATGGGGTGTTAATATTGTGGTAAATGCTTGCATATAGATCTAGATATGAAGACACTAAAAACATGTCAAAAGCAAATAGTGCTAAAACCAATGTTAAGCTACATTTACTCTGGAAAGTCACCGTCTCGTGATAGATATGATGCATAACCATTGCAACCATTTTCTCTACCAGCCAGTTATCTCTAACAATAGATGTTCATTGTACAATGAGCTACTGAGACATAATTATACACATATAGTTTTGATGGCTGCTATTGACCCTAATGGTACCCAGTAAAACCATCATAGAATGGTGTCAATAGTGTGTGACCTAAACAACCAGCGCTAGCCAAACTATACGAGCATGAATGGACACAATTACCAATCATGGATATGTGGATCCATTTATCTGTCATGCTGCAAGCTATGTGGTGATCAATTGGGTTGGGACTATATTATCTCCCTCTTGACACAGAGACATGACCCCCTTCCCATACGATGGTATGTAATCCCAAACCTTACTCATAATATTTTATTAGGAGTGACTATTATCATTCACAGCATTTACCTAAGATTTCTTTTTCAAAAATACTGCATATATCACTATTTATTTCATGGTGGATACGATGACTACTATGCTTAAGTACTAGAAATCCCGTATCCCATGCCCCCCATGGGATACGGTCCTCCTGTATCACATGGCCTATGACATCATCATTTGTTCAAATTCTTATGGCCATTTATATGCAATTAAACATATTTTGAAGAATAAAAACCATGAAATAAAGGCAAAGGCCCATGGCCAGAGGATTTTTGGTACCGTTCCCCCCTCGGTGGGGCTGGGGCGCATCCCACTCAGCCTGCGGCTTCGTGGGATACTGCCCCAGCCCCACCTTAGGGGGAACGATACCAAAATATCCTCTGGCCATGGGCCTTTGTCTATGTATCTCTACTAAACCAATGGCAAGACCTAGTGTCCGGATCGTTTCTGGTATGAAGTGTCCGACTTAAGGTTCTGTTTTTACATTGATAGTTTCCCGTATTGTATTTTAATAAACTACAGGGCAGTGTACCGAGTTTTGAAATTAAAAAATATAATTTCTCACTCTAACCTGGACCCATAGGGGTAGTTTCCAACGTAGGGAAAAAAAAAAGGTTCTGTTTTTATATTTTGAAATCAGCATGTTAGATGTAGGTTTAAACATTTAAAGAACGGGTTCTAATGCAATCTCTTTAGGAATAAAAGCTGCCATATCTTATGTGTCAAATGGTGTACCCCGTATCGAGATTGGACTCCTTTAAATGGGTCAACATTACAAGCCAAAAATAGTCCCCTACTCATAGTCCCTTCAGGGGACAGGTTCAAAGTTTGGTTATATTGGAAGGGGGTAACCAGATAACTGTATAAAACACAAGGTATAACAGAGCTAGACACCCATCATATTTTTTACCTTAGATGGCCCTACTGTATCATGGGTTTGGACATAGACAATAGGGCTGTCTATTCAGGAACATACAAACTGCTTAGTCCACCATCATCTTTATACTTCAGGTGGAGCCACATGTCTATGGCCAAATACATGGTACAGTAGGGCCATCTAGGGTATAACGATGATGGGCATCTAGCTGTGTCATACCTTGTGCTATATACAGTCATCTACTCCCAGTAGAAACACTCGTAGGATGGTGTAACAAAATAATTATCATTGATATCAGACCCAGGTCTAACATGAGAACACACATAAAATATTAGCGATGCAATCATTATAGCTACTAAAATAAACTATCAAGATATCGAGACAAAATTAGTGATAAATATATTTGAAAGAAATTGGATATCAGTAACATCCCTATAGATAGGATTTATATGTTTTTATATAGGAGCCTGTAATGGAGTTGTATGGCTAAATGCATCATGATCTGATCGAGATTCTCCTGCAAAACAATACAAAACTCATTGTTATGAGAAGCTGTCAATATTTATTCGCATTTTTTCATCAAGACAAAATCTACTGAAGTGCACATGTCATATCATGCAATACAATTGACAAAAACTGTATTTATTAAAGAAAGAAAAGAAATATAATAGACAATTTCCACTCCTGAGCTTCATCAGACTATGCTGACTGATAGCCTGATCAGATCCCCCATTTCCTTCCTGCATGCCACTTTTTTACTGTTTTCTTTCTCCTTTTTACTTCTCAAGAACATTGGGTGTTGCATTGGTCCCATGCCTCTATCATACTGCATCTGAGAAATAATATGTTGGCAAGGCCTAATTACAACAGTATCTATCTCATCGAACTATGAATATATTTTCTTAATTTTTCTTACTCGCTCTCTTTCTCTCTCTCTTTCTGAAGAGACACAGCAAGCATTGATCATTGAAACATTTTGCATACACAGTACGATTTTGATATAACATCTAAATTATAATAAAACACAAAATAAACTTCCTTTGAAAAAGTTATATATCTATATACATGGAATAAGAAAAAGGTGGCACACTCTAGAGAAATCAAAACTCCAATATCAACTTCTATCACACTATATTGAGAACACATTATTATGGTAACAAATTGTAGCAAAACTGTCTTCTATTCAACACTAATCACTTCCGTGCTTTTTTTTAACAAGTGTGAAACAAGATTTGATGACCATCAAACAAAAGTACTCCTGCATTACCACAGGATGAATTCCACTTCAGCCAAATTGGATATCCAAAATAATTTCCAGGGCATTTTCCTAAACTGTTTTCAATTTTTGATAATTCATCAGGCAGCTTTTTGTTTCTTTAAAATTGTTCAAAACATCTGGAATCCATAGGACCTCATGTTGAGACAACTCATACCGAAGTGATTTTGATAAAAGAAAAACTATCCAATAATAAGCTCGATTGGAGCAGAAAAGTTTAATGATAGTGGAAAAACTTTCCCAAGCTTGAAAAAATAATTATACTGATAAGGCCCGAAAGGAACTGCAATGTTTAATCAGGAAACTGAACTGGTCAATTGTGACAAATATACTATGGTTTTCTATTTTCAGCAAATTTGACAAGTTAGAAACGAGTCATTAAATCAAAATGTAACTAGCTTTTGATCAGCTTTTTCTAGTGCTACACAATATACAGTGAATAAGTTCATGTCACTTCACACGGTGCATAGTTAAGTACATAATTATGGTTCATCTCTTTGTGTATAAATATTATAATTGTCTACACACCAATGGTTATAACAATAAAATGTGTCTTGGGGGTTGTAAGTCAACAACTTTTGCAGACTCCTGGCCAAGGGATTTGCATTTCTCTGACTCTCTTAGTGTAATGCATGCACTATTATCAAAGCTGAAATCAGTGCCCTCATAGAGGGGTTAAAACTTCTTTAGCTCCACATTTTATAGATGTTATTTGAGATTATAAGCCCCCAAAGAGTCAGCTTTTCAGTACACCTCTACTACATAATATATGTGTATGTTAAAGATGTCCTCGTAAATTGCTTCAATGTTGAGGAAATACATATCTGATAGCTACAACTATTAACTTTAAACATATTTCTGTACCCACTGAGGTTGATTACATTTGTGACATACAGCTTTAGAACTCTCAGTGACCTCAGTTCAGCTTGACATGATACATATCATTGTTACAGGTTTAAACAAGGTGTCAGAATGTCTCCTATATTAAGAATATGTTGGATGAATTTTCTTTTTTTTCCACATTTTATTTTGATATTGCACTGCCCAGTGTTCAGATGATTGTACACAGTTACATACTTTCAGCATATTCGTTGTAATTAATAAAAACTGTTTCTAGAAAAATGAGTCAATCTTGCTTCATAAATTATGCATTAACCTTAGGCAAGTTCTTATCTATATCAGCTCTTATCTATATATAGGGGGCAGACATATTAATATAGACTAATTTGAGGTCACTGAATCCAAAAAAGGACAGTAAAAAATGCCCCATAAGTGTCAGTAGCAAGATACATCAACTATGATTATTTGTCGGTCTTATACTAGATACATGCTACTGTAAATGTAAATATTTTCGCGATTTTGCTAAAATGTACATTTTCGCGATTTTTGGAAAATTGTAGTAGTATGACTATACTGTATGAATTTTCGCTCTGCACATATTTTCGCGATTTCTAAAAATTGCGAAAATCACCAAAAATATGTACAGCACGAAAATATGTACGTTTACAGTATGAGCAATATGCAGTTGGGACACTCAGCCATGAAATTCGATTTTGTCCCCCTGGCAGAGTAAACATGACCCTGAATCCCATCAAATGATAAGAGACCATTATAAAAAGAAACTACACTGTCATGGAACAAAATGTGCGCTATTTTACTGATTTTTCCTGAAAATATCACCATGTTACAAATTTATCTATTGTGAAGGGATATAATATTTTTCAAAGTAAATAAGATCAGAATTATGACCCACGCTGACAAAAAGAGCCTTCAGCGTTTGTTTAACTCTTCTTTTACCAGATTATTTTTGGGTGTTTTTTGTAGATGGCAGGAGCATAACTTTTAGAATTGTGTAAATATTCAGACTCAAAATAGTGTTGATATTCAAAAAGATGTTTGTTGAACCAATATTCAAACTGCAATATTTCAGGATTCCCTTTATCAATTGAGATGGAATGAATTACATATTGTAGGTATTGTAAAGTATTTTCAGATTTTGTATGTGGAATAGCCAGGGTGGCCATATTTATTTTGGTTACCATGGCAGCCATAAATTCACTAAATCACCATTTCAAGAATATCTGTTGCTATAGCAACGGAAATTTTCATCAAAACGACACCAAAATCCATGGTAAATATTAGTACCATCTTCTTGATCATGGAAAACTTTCTAAAGTCGGTTTTCACCAAAAGAAATCATACTGTCTGACGTATTTGGCAAGCATACCATTAAGGTAAAATAATATAGCCAGAGAAAAATGGTTCAGATCCCTAGAGACCACGAAATAATAGGAATCCAAAACATCTAAGGTCTTCAGGATTTTTTGAGAAAATAAAAGGGGTCTCAAAATTGGCGAAAAATGGGCGATTTACTCGCATTAATGTGTGTATGGTAAAGGAAAAGTTTATACAGATTTTTCGCCATAACGGGGAAGCAGTATTGCAAATTCCTGTCAGAACCAAATTTCTGCTAAAAGGTATCCTTTTACATGTGTATTAGGATATTCATCAATAAAACCTCTTTATACATGAAGTATTTGCTAAGTATATTGCTGAAGATGGTATGATGCCTTAGGGCTTTTTCCCCCAGTTTCATCAATAGGCCCGTGTCCACTAGCACTGTTTTGGCGCCGACAAGACATGTTTTTCAGCGCCAAAACCATCTTGTAAATGCTCGTGGACACAGCCCAAATTTGTAGAGTTGGAATGATATATGAATGCAGCACTGGCTAGTTACTTGTCAGAGCGTCATTCATGCACCATACATCCTCCGCCTTATTGACGAGTAGGCCATAGAATGTGGCCCTGTGTTTTCCATGTTTTCATGTTAGTCCTTTACTATCCGTTCCAAATTGCCCATTCAGAGTACAATTGTGGTAATCACTATAACACAATCCACTGAAGGAATCCAGGTCACAGTTCCCGTCTTTGTCCTGGTCCTTAATTGAAAATAAGAATCCAGATATAATTCAGCGATCATTGATACAAATTGGATATTCAAGTGATGCATCACAATTCAAATGTATGTATCCTGTGTTAGATTGCAAAAGCAAAGTAAGTGTGTAGTGTAACTATATACCGGCACATAGTTTACATTCTAGACATTGCATATTTACCATAAAGGTGTTTTTTAAAATCTGATCCGTAATTAAGCCTGTATGTGGTGTAACATGATACAGGTTCAAAACCATTCATAACAGGTTCAGTTTTGCCACATAACCCAGCTGACATAATTCATAATAGGGATATGAAACACTAATATCAACCCTATATATATCAAAGGAATGCACTTTTTAAAACTGTTTACTTACCTGGCCGCACCATCATAGCTGTGAATTTCATAGAGTGCTCGAGTCCTTTCCATGACGGCCAGTTAATGCCTTTTCCAAGTGTTGTGTCTCCATATTTACCATTGAGGTTAGTGGAAGGACAAGTCTTGTACCACCAGCCCCCAAGGGCTCCGGCTGCACAGTTAGAAGAGTCTTCATCATTATCCCTGTCCTTGGCTGTAAACAGCATCCCGTTCTGTTCTGTCATGGAATCTCCTGAATATGAATATTAGAATGAATGAAATATTGTATATTAGTGACACAGGGTGCTAAAAGTAATATTCCAACATACATCTCGAAAAGAATTGTCTATCTTTGTTAGGAATAATCTTATTTCAAGAAGTAAAGTAATAGTATGTTCTAAAAGCAGTGACGTAGGAAAAGGGGGGGGGTAGGAGAAGCGGGGGGGGGGGGGGCTAAATATGTTTGGGTCTCTTCACAATTTGTCAAGATCTGCAATACAACACACAGAACTTTCAATCCTTACCTTTCCCGCATAGGGAAAAGTGAGTGCAGAGGGGGCTGGGTCCCCAAATCAGAACTCAAAGGGGCTCGAATTCTACTTTTCCATACAATCTAATACAAGTATGTATATGAAATACATCATGCATAAAAACTGATACTTAAAGTTGTTTGAAGTGGGCCCTCCCTGGGCCCTCCAATGAAGATTTGCCTCATACTCTGATTAATGGTAAGACTAACCTGGAATATCAGACCCTATGTATCCTCCAATGTGCAATGGGAACCCGCTACTTTCATCTCCGATCCAAAACTCAGAATAGTCAGCAGAGGCCCATTCACCATCAGCACTCTGGAGCCTGATCTTGAGTTGTTGACGATGGTCTTGGGTCAGCCGGTGTATGTAATGATTGCCGAGCCAGTGTGCCCCTGATCGGTCTCCAAAACCGGATCTATACTGGCTCCAGGTTTTATCAAAGTGCACATAGTACTCATTTCCATTGTCCCTACTCTGGATACGCTGTTGATGGAATAATACTTATGAAAATGATAAGAAATGATAGATATTTTCCAATAATTAATCTGAAGACACACACACATATATATATATATATATATACATATATATATATATATATATATATATATATATATATATATATATATATATATATAAACATTTCTTTATCAAAGTAAAATATACAAAACTAAAAGTAGACACACTAAGGGAGTGGTAATTCTTTTGACAACAGGGGGAAGCTTGGTGGATTTGAGGGGGGGACACCAAAAGAATTTGGACCCCTTGAAGGAGGGAGACCAAAGAAATTGCACTCTTTTTTTAGCAAAAAAACCAACGTGTTACTGTAGCTCAAAGGGGTCGGCCGCGCTCAATTTCAACTTGCCTGAGGGGGGACCAAAAATATCTCAACCCGCTCGCACGAAAATCCACCAACCCCCCCTTCGTGTTGTTAAAAAATGACCACTCCCTTATGGAAATGGAGACATACCATCCACCCTCCACCATCCAGCTCTTGATCACACCAGACGTTCATATAGGTCCCATCCAGATTAATTTTGTATATGCCGGATTTACGCATACCATGATTCAAAGCATCTAGACAGCTGCTGTAACCTTAGGAGAAAGTTGGAAATCATGAATAGATGTACAATAAGAAAAATCAATGACCTGAAAAGATGTAGGCCAACTACAAGTAAACCTTGATTGGACCAAACAAAAAAGGAAAGAAGTTGTGCTTTGGGCACCTGATCTACACTATGTTTTTTGCTCGACCCTTAAACCTTACCTTCAGGCGGAATGGGACAGTGGGGATAAGGTTAACAAAAATACGATCGCTATAAAACATTTATAAGGTTAGTTTTAGAGTCTATAGAGTAACCAATAATGTCATTTGCACATTTATCTCGCTGAATGCTATTTAGACTATGACAACTCTGGATTACGTCGGATTCATTAATATCTCTTACTCGTGGGTCACTAGAAAGTTGATTGATTGTACTGTATAGATATTCACAATGAAACATCTTTACTCACTTCTTTTAACCATAATAGCAGTGTAAGCTAAAGAATGTGACAGTCTCATCCATGTGTGCCAATTCACTCCTTTACCGCTCTCTATACTTCCATATAAACCATTGAGGTTTGAATAATGGCAGTTGCCGTACCACCAGGCACCATGGGAGTCTTGTGCACAGCTTCCATCTGATTTGATATCATTGTCCTGATCTTTTGTCGAAAACATCTGACCATTCTGTTTCTCAGTCATTGAATCTCCTGTATGACATAAATCAAGGTGTCATATCTTTAGAGCATATATATTTCAATGGATAAATTTACCTGTATTTGAATATAACAAGAGAGAGCGTTGATTTGATAAAAATCATGCAAATGCATGAATAAGAAAGTGAAAAAACGTAAAGAAAGAAATACAAACCTGGATATGTAGCCCCACTATACCCATCAACATGTAGGCGATATTTCAGACTCTCATCTTCAACCCAGAACTCAGCATAAAAACATGTCCTCCATTCACCATATCCATTTCTAAACCGGAACATAACCATCTGGTCATGGTTTTTAGTGAGGGCATATAACTTGTCATTGCCGAGCCAGTATTCTCCTGATGCATCCCCAAACCCTGATTTGTACTCATTCCATGTTCTATAGAAGTCAAGCTTTCCACTTTGCCTAAGTTGAAAAACCTGCAACAGAAATTTTTGATGAAGATAGATTTTTTTTGAGATTATAGAGACAGATCTGATTGTGTGGATGATATAGTAGTGATTCATTCTCATAAACATACTCAAGAAATGTGTTTCAAATACAGCTTTTTATACTTTTGAGTGACATTTTAAAATGGCTTTAGAATCCTTACCGTCCATCCTCCATACTCCTGTTCTTGTTCACACCGAACTCTCATCTCAGTGATTCCATCAGGTTTGATTATGTAGACACCAGAACCAGTCATTCCTTGGTTGTACGCATCCTCACAGTCGACAAACACTTCAAAATAAGTAACAGCTCTGTATCATTTGTTAAACTAAAAACACATATTGTTGTAGCTAGGACAGATGAAGTTTGATTTGTCTGCATAGAGCCCTATTTACATGTAGAATGCTTTATATATATGTATTGTAAAGTGTGCACTTAAACAAAAGACCAGCGTAATTTCATGTGGCCTTCTATCTCTAGTTTTGGTATTAACCCTTCCTCTACCGTACACGCATTATTGCGAGTTTACTGTACAGGACCGTACACGCATTTATGCGAGTTACTCGCCGATTTTCGGCCGATTTTGACCGATTTTTGAACCCCTGTGGTTTGCCTAAAAAGTGGTAGAATTCCACGATTTTTTCTGACAGTAGTCTATGGCATATTGTCCCAGTATATCCTAATCCATTTGGACATGCATCCAATATTTCAGAAATGCTGGGCATCTCAACTTGGATGATATTTAACTCATTTCCAATATGAATTGAGCAATATTTGAGGCAAAAATCGAAAAAAATGTCAAACAATATTGTTTTTTGGGTGAAAAATGGTTTTGTCCAATTTTATATGCTGAAAAAGATGGTACCAAAAGTAAAGGTATATTTTGATGCATTCTGGCCTAAATGTAAGTTTCAATGCCAACATATACACTAAAAGAAGCTATATTTAATTTCAAATAGGGCTTTATCTCCCTAATTGGAACATTTAGGACGATTTGAGTATCTCACTTTCTGGTTATTCAATATTGTTCAATTTGTCATAGATGCACTTCTATATTGAATATTTACAAAATTCTTTCAGTTTCTAAAAGGTTAGACCATCCCCTGAATCCCAATATCTCATTTGAATTTCATCTGAAAAAATCTGGTTCTGGGATAGGTGTCTTTATGTGGACCCTGGTAAAGGAAGAGTTAATTTGCAATATTCAGGCATATAAACCATTAAAATATGCAGGAAGTAGCATTTACAGCTGAAATAAAAAGGAGTGCCCATGAAAATAGTGATGTCACAAGAGAACAAAAACACAACAAGCCCTACTAAACCTATACAAATATGGTACATTCTCTTATCATTTAGAATACATCAGACACTCAATCCCTGATAGAGGAGTTAGTCGTTGTCTTTATCAAGTAGTTATACACCATTTTCTTTTTCCATTCCAAGAACAGAGTTTCTAAATAGGCCACAAAAGCCAATATAAATGAAACAAATATAAAATAAAAAATCGTCTGCACCTACTCTGCCCTATGATTGGCCCTTGAGTGGCCCTTAATTGGCCATTAAGACACACTCACAGTGGTGTAGATTACCGACCAAGCAATCAAGAAGTCGTTATAGTGGCACTCAATGGTGTCTAGACCAATCAGTTGAGATGTACTGGGTGTGTCTGGGCAAATTCATGGTCTCTTTTGACGTCACTCTGCTTTTCTTTATTAATTTTCAGGTTTAAACACTACATGGTGCATATTTCAAAAGTGTGTTTCTCAGAATATTAATTAAGACCAATGTTACAGATTTAAGCCACATAAGATTACGCTGGTCTTTTCTTTTAAGTGAATCAGACTAACATGGAATTATTATTTGATTCTACTTACCTTTTCTAGTCATAACAGCAGTATAGGCCATTGAGTACTCGTAACCTTTCCATGTGTACCAATTCAACCCTTCCCCTGATGTTGTACTTGCATAGAGACCATTCAGATTGGATTGGTGACAGGGGGCCCCATACCACCAAGCCCCATGGGAGGCTACAGCACAGTTTCCAGAACTTTCATCATTGTCTCGATCCTTTGTTGTAAACAGTGTACCATTATGATGACTAAGCATTGAGTCTCCTTTACAAAAGGAAATAAAAAACAATGAATTAATGCAAAAATAGCTTAATATTATGTTACCAAAACATGGGGACATTTTTGAACAGATCACTTCTCTATAAAGTGAATCCAGTTAAGCTAGTGGAGCACTGTCTGTGCTCTACAACATACTGTAGATATTTTCATGTGTATACATTTTTCCGAATTCTTTCAAAGTACAATTTTGCATGTATTTAAATTAGCAAATTTTGCAATATGTCAGTGGTATGACTATACAGGATGAATATTTGTGCTGCATAAATCTTTTAGTAGCAGATAGTTCAGATTCAAGTTATAAGCCAATGTATTTCATGGGATTAATATACGGATTGAAATGAAAGGATAGGTAGAGGAAGAAGTGAGAACCATTATACAGTATGTCTCTCAGGATGTCCTTTTGGATTTCAATGTATACCTAGTACAAATGAAAAAATACTTGACTCACCAACAGTGGCATCTCCTACGAATCCTCCTATGTGAAGGCGGTAGTTATCGCTCTCATCTTCAATGCTGAACTGAGTATATTCTGCAAACTTCATTGTACCATCTGGGAGTCCAAGTTGGAATTTAACGTGTTGACTTTGACCTTTGGTTAGACGATGGATGTTGTCATTTCCGAGCCAGTGTTCTCCAGTTAGATTGCCAAACCCTGTTTTATAGTCAGACCAGGGTCTGTAGAAATCCTCTTCTCCATCCTTTCTAATTTGTAGAACCTGGTAATTTGAGTTTACAACATGTCTGTATTATGCAAGGTGATTTTTAAAAGAATACAATATTTCAAATTGGCACTGAGTCTGAAACGGGTTACAAGCAACTAAGAGAAACATATCAAATACAGCGTATAATAGAGTAAAACATTAATATTCATTATGAAAGGTAACTCCAAATATTATGATGAATCAGTTATATGTTTATTAACATACAATACAATCTGATTGTACATGGACATATGAGTTGGCTTGATATTTAAACGGCCTATTTTTCAAGATGTTACAACTAAGTACAGGTATAAGAAATAAAGATAGATAACGTTAAACACACCGTCCATCCTCCACCATCATGATCCTGGTCACAGTAAGCATCAAACTTGGTGATGCCATCAGGTCTGATTGTGTAGATACCAGACACACGCATGCCGTGATATAAGGCATCCAAGCAGTCCCGATATACTGCAAATACAAAAAGATTCTCAAAAGATTAAGATTGTTGAATGATTTTTAATCTCTGGGATGATATAGTTAATTTGACAAAAAATCAATAATAACATAATCATAGCATTTTGAAACTAGACTGATCTCTATTTAAATGGTGCAACCATGGTATAATTAGATTATGAAATGGCTGACCCATCACTGGGACTGGAAATCTGTAGTGTTGTTCTACAAATGTATACAATAACCTTAATGCTATAAACTGCTATCATAGCAACTATACCCATACTTGTAACACATATGTCCTGTGTCATCTGATTTTGAATAATGCTGTATTTTGAAACTCATCTAATGTAATAAATACACGTCTACAAATTCAGTGAGACCTATGTGGTCCTTGTCTCTTGCTGTCAGACCCGCCCACCCCTGTCCACATGCAGGAGTTGGGATCGACTCAGAGTGTTATCAGGACTTGGGACCGCGTTGGGTTCACAACACTGTTTCCCGCGCATGTTTGGTACATACACCAGCGTATGTTCAGCGTAAAATAAAATATGTTTACAGTAGCATTCACTATAAAGCAGAGACAGGAGATATAACAAAATATAGGTTACCTGGCTTCACCATCATAGCTGTGTACTTCATGGAGTGCCTGAGTCCTTTCCATGATGGCCAGTTAATGCCTTTTCCAAGTGTTATGTCTCCGTATTTACCATTCAGGTTACCGGAAGGACACGTCTTATACCACCAGCCCCCACGGGAGCTCGCAGCACAGTTTAAATCTGTCTGTTCATCATAATCCTTGTCCTTAGCTGTAAACGGCATCCCATCCTGTTCTGTCATGGAATCTCCTATACATAAATAATCAAACTTTTGATTAGTTTAATTTTGAATAGTAAGGAGTTGCATACACTAGAGGCTGTAAGTACTATTCAGGAGATTCCAGTAAACATCTTTCAGTAACAGTGTTCTCAATCCTACTCAGAGAACCAGGTATGTTCTGACATGAATTGAGGAGTACTTTATATTTATTTTTTATGGACGTCATCAATGGCGATTTGTTTACATTCATACGGTGTAGAAAAGAGCTATTTTAGGCTCCCACTATCATAATTTTGGTATTTGGAATAAACAAAGAATGAAAATTAAACACAAAGGCACACTCATTTAAGTCTGTTGGCTGGGTTATTTCACGAGTTGACCTCGGGCCATATTTCAGGAGGCTGAAGGCTGAGTGAAATACGGCCCAAGGGTCAACAGAAACTTGTTCACCTTTGTCTATATATATTACATAACTGAGTTCCAGGGTCTACAGATGTCAAAATCAAATCATAGTATTTTTCTTTCTGAACATACAGGTTTATTTACTTCTAAATCTGTAAATCACAAATCCATCTCTTTGAGTCTAGTAAGTCTTCACTTTACCTTTTATACTATCAGTATCAGAGTATTGCAAGATGTAAGTATGTTTGATATTTTCATTGCTTCTTCTTTGAAAAAGTAAAAGTGTGGTTTACAGATGGTGAGACTAACCGGCAACATCTGGTCCCATATGTCCTTTGATTTGCATTCGGAACCCGCGGCTTTCTGCTGTAATCCAAAACTCTGAATAGTCAACAGAGGTCCATTCGCCATCAGCGCTTTGGAGCCTGACCTTGAGTTGTTGACGTTTGTCTTTGGTCAGCGCATGTATGTAGTTATTACCAATCCAGTGTGCTCCTGATCGGTCACCAAAACCATGCATATACCAACTCCAGGGTTGGTTAAAGCTCTCTGCTCCAATGTCTCTCCTCTGAATAACCTGTAACAGAATGATTGCTATGTAGTATTATTATACCTAGCATACGATAATGACATTCATTAAGCCTAGGAGTCTGTATGTCCACTGTGTGTAGTAAAAGTGACATACGCCGACCTGTGGGCATATGGGCCGTATGCCCACGGCTGGTACTAGCTGTGGACATACGGCCCATACGCCCACGGCTATGGCGGGATAAGGGGCACCCCCCTGGCAAAATGTGGAACTAGCAGCCGCCAGTGGGAATTGCTGCGCCCCCTCACGGGCCTATCCCGCGTACCTAGTTACGGTTGTAACTCTCAAATATGAGAGTTACAGACAGAAGGGTCAGTTTTCTAATGGTTGTGTTTGTCCCTACCAGTCATGTAGATTTCTACACCCAATCAAGACAAGTCATGAGTAGCTGTTGATGCATCTTAGTGCCTTAATTGGTAGAGGTGAAATGTATTCACGAAATACATGTGCTACGGAAATGCTATGGAAAATGCTATAGCTATTTTGATCGTTTTGTGCCGTTTGGCTAGGTATAATAAAGCCAAAACCACACGGGAATGGGTCTGGATAGGTGTATGGCCATTCGTGCCGGGCTGTGTTGTACGGCCTCTCGTGCTACGCACTCGAGGCCGTACAACACAGCCGGCGCGCATGGCCATACACCTATCCAGACGCTTTCCCGTGCAGTTTTGGGTTAGTATACGATGGATATCAAATATTATTAGCTATTTAAATAACCATAAACAACCTTTGTTAATTTTGTCTAAATATATGCTTTACCCAATATAGCCTCTCAGTCAACATGATCCTATGGAGCACATAAAACTATTCAATGACAGTAACTAGTTGGACGACTGGTATAGCAGGACAGGACAACCTGCATTAACAGGCAGCCTGTACTTTCAGGCCATCCCTATACACTCTCCAATCACAGCAGGCTGGTGTATGAGGCTGGGAGCCTGGTATAGCAGGCTGGGGCTGAGGCTTTCACACCTTCTCCAAGCAGAGACTCTGCTACATGTGTGTCACATTAGATGAGATACTCATAATAATTCAGAAATGCAATGGGCCATGCACATAATACACTCAACAACTGGTAGCTGATATACTCATCTATATACTAGATAGGTTTATAAATTTCGCAAATACCATATCAAAATCACAAATATGATATTATATAAGCTATACAGTGCTGTGACAGAACAGCCCTAAATACCAGGCTGAGCGACCTGTAAAACCAGCCTGGGTAGTGTGTCCAATCTGTAGTGTAAAATACAGTTGCATAATGGAGGTGAAAAAGAAGAAAACAAATGGAGAAATTACCGTCCAGCCTCCACCATCAAGCTCCTGATCACACCAAACATCCAAGATTTTCCCACTCAGATTAATTTTATATATGCCAGATTTATGCATACCATGCATCAAAGCATCTAGACAGCTGATGTAAACTGAGGGAAAAAGAGAATATTCAAAAATTCATTTTGTATTTATTTTAAGAAATGCTCAATCCGTGTAAAATCGGTGTATATCATATGACTTAGACCATATGAAAAGTTACGTCTGTCTTAACTGCCAGCTTATGGATAAACACAGTTACGTCAACCAGTGTAAAGACAACCTCATCAAATAATGTTTTGAAGGCTATGCCAACTAGGAAAGTGAGCGAATTCAATGTTAATACGATCCACAAAGCTGTTTTAATTGATTTGCACTCACTTTGTCTAACCATCATAGAGGTGTCAACCAAAGAGTGACGAGGTCCTTTCCATGTGTGCCAATTCACTCCTTTACTCAGCTCTATACTTCCATATAAACCGTTGAGATTTGAATAATGGCAGTTTCCGTACCACCAGGCACCATGGGAGGTCTGTGCACAGCTTCCAGCTGGGTTGATATCATTGTCCTGATCTATGGTCGAAAACATCTGGCCACTCTGGCGTGTAAAAGAATCAGCTGTAAAAGAAAATCAAAAAGTTCAGTAAATTGAATCTTAGAAATATAGATATAGTTAATTATGAAAAGAGATGGATTGATTTATTCACATGTACATGTTTAGCTGAAGAATGAACCTAATGAGCTAAAAAGAAAGTAAGAGCATGCACTTATAAACATGGAATATTCACTTAATGACTGTCTGAAAAGGAGACAAACCTGGATATCCTCCGCCACCATACTTATCAACATAAAGTTG
Organism: Harmothoe impar; assembly: GCA_947462335.1. NCBI lineage: Eukaryota > Metazoa > Annelida > Polychaeta > Phyllodocida > Polynoidae > Harmothoe > Harmothoe impar. Next base: position 35,229,669 of record OX381717.1, on the reverse strand, counting down.
GTATTTCCGACTCTCATCTTCAACCCAGAACTGAGTATAATAACCAGTACTCCAATCACCTAATCCATTCCTTAGTCTAAATAAAACCATCTGGTCATGCTTCTTAGTCAGGGTATGTAAATTTTCATTGCCGAGCCAGTATTCTCCTGTTACATCACCAAACCCTGATTTGTACTCTTCCCATGTTCTGTAGAAGTCTTCTTTTCCATTCTGCCTCAGTTGAAAAACCTGAAACATGAATCGGTAATGTTCTAGAACATAAAGTGTAGGTATGGAATACACTTGTCATGTGAGCAGTCACCATGGGTAGACACTAACGCTGGCCTGGGAGCCAATAGCCCATACTTTTGGGCCTGTGCCTGCAGTTTCCTGCAAAATAACATTCTCACAGGCCCCGGTGGCCCACAGGAGTAGTTAGAAGACATTAAAATTTTGAAGAAAGTTTGCCTATCAGACACAATCAGAATGACACTTGGTTATAATTAATAATAGATTTACAATTCCATAGGAATTCTATATGGCATACTGTCTGGAGCCAAGAGAATGTGGGCACCACATTTTTATTACAGAGCCCAGCCTGATACCTCCAGAATAAATATCACATTCGAAAAAAACAAAACAATTCAATGTGAACAACCCCAAAATAACGCCCCCCCAATTCCTTCATAGAGTACAAAATATGTGTCTTTATTTAAAAAAGCTTCACAATACATACTGTCCAGCCACCACCCTCCAGGTCTTGCTCACACCTAACTTTCATCTCAGTGATTCCATCAGGTTTAATTGTGTAGATACCAGAACCAGTCATTCCTTGGTCGTATGCATCCTGACAGCTTGCAAACACTTTAAAATAATTTGCAACCTTGCATCAGTTTAGGGTATATTACCTTGTTCGAAAAGAGTAAAATATCTAATTTTGCTACTTAAAGTGATGATTAAGATACTTTTTAGCAAATTTTGGTGTGAAGAAATTTGAATTAAACATACATCCCTATTTATTTTAAACATCACGAATAGATCTCACATGCACCTTTCATTTCATCATGGTCTACACTACTCACCTTTTCTTGTCATCACAGCAGTGTATGCCAGAGAGTACTCATACCCTTTCCATGTGTACCAGTTCAGCCCTACACCTAATGTTGTACTCCCATAGAGACCATTCAGGTTGGAGTGATGACAGGGGGCCCCATACCACCAAGCTCCATGGTAGGCTACAGCACAGTTTCCAGCACTATCATCATTGTCTCGATCCTTAGTTGTAAACCGTTTACCATTCTGATATCCAAGCATTGAATCTCCTGCACTCGTAAGGACAAGACAAGGACATAAGAATAAATGACAGTACAGCTGCAAAACTATGAATACATTCTACCAAAGTAGTCATGAAATAAATGTGGTTGAGGGATTCATTTGACAATCTAATCCATGGTTGGCCTATCGCTATGATGTTCCTAGTAGTAGTTATTGAGGTCAGTAGTGAGGTGTCGTTGCAAAACAGCCTCTTGCACAAAAGTACAAAAAGGAAAAAGAATGCTGAAACAGACTCCTGATTAAAGTGCACTGACCTCCTTCAATCATGAGGTAATAGCTAGTGTATATGATAGAATTACTTCACAGAAGGTAGAAAAGAAGGGAGGAAAGATGCAGGACCATCTAAGAGTATGTACATCATTAAAGCTTTTTGGGCTATTACTTCAACATTATAAAAAGACCAAAAGGAATAAGATATTGATTAGTTTTTTAGACAAATAGCAAAGGTTCTGTATCCAATTTGGATTGCACCCACGAAAACTAACCAGGAAGATCTCAGTGTTGCTTTTTTGTATCTCATGATCGGTTGAAGAAAACGAAAAGAAATGAAAAAAGATAAATAACAGCTCAATAGGCATTTATAACTAAAAGGATGGATGTGTTCATTATAAATTATTTGACTCACCAACAGTGGCATCTCCTAGATATCCTCCTATATGGAGACGGTATTCATCACTCTCATCTTCAATGCTGAACTGAGAATATTCTGCATACTTCATTGTACCATCTGGGAGACCAAGTTGGAATTTGACATGTTGAGTTTGGCCTTTGGTTAGACGATGGATATGGTCATTGCCAAGCCAGTATTCTCCTGATGGATCTCCAAACCCTGCTTTATATTCACTCCAGTTTCTGTAAAAGTCTAATTCTCCTTCACGCCTCATTTGAATCACCTGGAATTATGATTGTACATAATATTTATTCAAAGATGAATTTGCTTGACAATTGAATAAGCGAGACCTTAATTTCAAATTTAAAAAATGAAGGCAGTTAGAAGAAAAGAAAAATTCAATGTTCATGTCTGCAGGACTACTTCACATTCTCAAACAGGAGACAAAGATCACACTCAACATACTGTCCATCCTCCGCCATCATGATCCTGATCACAGTAAGCGTCAAAGTTGGTGATTCCATCAGGTCTGATTGTGTAGACTCCAGACACACGCATACCATGATTCAAGGCATCCAAGCAGTCCCGATACACTGTCAATATATGTATATATGTATATGTGAAGTTCACTTAGTTCCACTAATAATAATGATTCTATTATTGGTTGATTGATAACTTTAGTGGGTTGTCACACATTCAACAGTATGATCACACACTTATCCTTGATTACTTTTTATATCAGTCCATATTCAATTTATCTTCATCTGTTGTGTTTATATTGGACTAATAAGCGTGTATTCCACCAACGTTGGTCGGCCGAAATTCCGTCATCCAATGAAAGTCTATAATGTTAGATTTATGGACAAATCTCATCCAACGACCGAATCTCAGCCAATTTACGTCAGTGGAATAAACCTTTTAGTCGTAAATTTCACCTACATCTCACTGTCATGTTATCATAGGTAAGAAGAAGTTTCTCCTTAAATCCAGTCAAGTGAATCCCTTAACAATGAATGCAGGAATGCAGTCTAGAATTCGTGGTAGAGCAGGATGAAAAACATGGTTGTTTTCATAATTGTTTCAACAAATAACATGAATTCTGTAAACAAGATTTGGTTACCTGGCCTCACCATCATAACTGAGTATGCCATAGAGTGTTCAAGTCCTTTCCATGATGGCCAGTTAATGCCTTTTCCAAGTGTTGTATCTCCATATTTGCCGTTCAGGTTAGCGGAGGGACATGTCTTGTACCACCAGCCCCCACGGGAGCCCGCAGCACAGTTTAAATCTGTCTGTTCATCATAATCTTTGTCCCTAGCTGTAAACGGCATCCCATCCTGTTCTGTCATGGAATCTCCTAAGCATGAACATTTGATGAACTATGAATTATGTTTAAACATTAAAGTGTCATAAAAAACACAACACGATGAAAGTGATAAGACATCTCTTTTATTTTGAGCAAATACGGCTGTCCGATATTTAATCAGGGAATCGCCTACAGCCTCGTGAAATATGGCCCAACCTTCAATAATGTTTGGGAAAATCCTATCTAAATAATCATGTATACATACAAGATCTGAAGTAAATGATTAAAAAACTAGTGACAATTTAAGCCTCAACATTAGTATGAATCTGCTCACAGTGATATTACGGTAAGCACACCGGTTTATTCAGTTTGTTTGTCAATTATATTCAAGTATGTCCTTTATGGTCGAGTATAATTACCGTAAGACTCCACCTATAAACCAATTTATTTTTGCTATTTCATTTTATACCAGCGCCTTCGGTGAATGGATTTTGAAGACACAGTTATCTCAGAATTTGTTTTACAGGAACGCCCCCTTATGTAGGCCTATATCCCACCCTTGTTTACCCTGCATTGAATGCACCCTGTAATGTAGGCCTACCTAATATGATGTAGGCTATGCCATTGCTCTACGTAAGGTCTACTCACCCTACCCCGTGCCCCTACCCCTGTATCATTTTATCATAGGTTAAGCCTAGCCCCAGCTGGTTAGACTAACCTGCATCGTCAGGCCCTGTGTATCCTCCAATATGAAGACGGTACCCCTTGTCAACCCAAAACTTGGAGTAATCAGCAGAGGCCCATTCACCATCGGCGCTCTGGAGTCTGACCTTGAGTTGTTGACGTTTGTCATTAGTCAGCTTGTGTATCTTGAGATTGCCAAGCCAGTGTGATCCTGATTGGTCACCAAAGGTATACTGATACTCATTCCAGGTTCGGTCAAAGCTTATTCCTCCAATCTCTCTCCTCTGCAAAACCTGTAACAGAATTGTTATTTTGTATAAGTATAGGCTGGATTTAAGATACTAGTGTATATTCCCATCCAAGCTGATACAATATATACCCCTTTGCATTTTAGTCCAGTTGTCTAGTCTAGATTAAACCTAAGAACTTTTATAACTTACCAGATCACACATAAGAGAGCATGTAATATATGCAATATTGCCATTAAATAAAAAGGCCTGTTTCAATATCCTAGCCTTTGAAACCATCTTATTCTAGAATGGAGATGCAATAAGAGGGTGAAAATAACATCATTTATGAAGAGCGATGGATCATGTCCTCTTTGACAATTTTCCTATTTGAAGGGAAATTTCTATAGAAAAACATAAATTGAGAGGAAACTTACCGTCCAACCTCCGCCATCCGTCTTCTGATCACAATACACTCTCATAATGGTGCCACTAGGTTTAATTGTGTATATGCCAGATGTACGCATGCCATTCATTAAAGCATCTAGACAGTTAACATAACCTTAGGAAAAGAAAGATGAAATTTTAAGAAGTCTGGATATAAAATGGCATGAATCATTCCCTAGGAAACATCTAAACCAACATTAAAGACTCACTATTAGACCATAATTTATAAATAGTTACATTTGCTTATTTGCTTACTCTGCTAACTCATGGTTGCTTACTCTGCTAACTCAAGGTTTAATCAACTAGGAAATTAAGTGCATTCAAAAATAATACATATAACATTATTGTTAATGAAATATATTTTCAATTGATTTGCACTCACTTCCTTTTCGTAAGTTTTACCATTATAAAGGTATAAGTCATAAAGTGTTGCAGTCCTAGAAACCTAAGCTTTTGAATAGTTATTCTGAAATATGATTTGAATTCAATGATGATATTATGATAATAAAGCATCTCAAGTAGTTTCTACTCACTTTTTTTCACCATGATAGCGGTAAAAGCCATAGAGTGCTTTTGTCCTCGCCACCTATACCAATTCAGCCCTTTACCATTCTCTATACTTCCATATAAACCATTTAGATTTGACCAATGACAGGCTCCGTACCACCAGGCACCATGGGAGATTTCTGCACAGCTTTGAGTGCCATGTACATCGTTGTCCTGATCTTTTGTTGAAAACATCTGACCACTCTGGTACTCGAAGGAATTACCTATAGGACATAATCAAATAGCATAATTATCTTCTACTGGATATAATTATATGAATATAAACATGATAGCTGATTATATGAAAATAAAAATAAACATAAGCACTGGATTGAACCTTATATGAAATGAATTCAATAAACATTTTAAAAAAAAGAATATTCAATCAATGAATATCTGAAAAAATGGCAAACCTGGATATCCTCCACCGTTATACCCGTCAACATGAAGTTGGTATTTCCTACTCTCATCTTCAACCCAAAACTTGGTATAATAACCAGAGGCCCATTCACCAAATGAGGTTCTCATCCGGAACAAAACCATCTGGTCATGGTTCTTCGTCAGTGTATGTAAATTGTCATTGCCAAGCCAGTATTCTCCTCTTACATTACCAAACCCTGATTTGTACTCATCCCAGGTTCTGTAAAAGTCCTCTTTTCCATCCTGCCTTCTTTGGAAAACCTGGAACAGAAAGCAGATCAAGAGGTGATGGGGAAATACTAGTTAAAGTGAACCAGACCTGAAAAAAAATTAATGGTAAATTAAAGTTCAGTTAAATGTCAGTTTTCTGGCTATTTCACACATACTTTATCAATGTGCTAAACAAGTGACCAGCAGTACTGGATGGAAGAAATTGCAGTTTTTATTATGACCAGCCTCTTCGAGGACTGGAATTTAGGAGGGGGCGGTGATTATTCCGATAGGACAGTAGGCCTACTGTCCACGGTATGGCATTAGGCCTACTACCCATGGTATGTAGGTAGGCCCTGCAGTAGTCCTACCGCCCATCACCGCCCTAATAGCAGGGCGGCAAAGTTCTTACTGGGCGTGCATCCCAGCACCGTCTGACCTACATTACCATGGTAACCATTGCACTCTGCTATTGTAGCGATCCACTCTCCTAACAGATTCTATTGGAGGGGCTGGACTCAGAAGATTAAGCTGGCATATTAGGGTTATCATAGTTTCAATACGATATCTATAAAAAAATCAGACATGAATGTTTAATTTAAAATGTGCCTGTATTTGATACCCATAATTCAATAAGTAAGTTATTTCAAAGCTTCACAAAAGGCAAAAACGCTAGGCCCTTTTTTCCCCATCTGGACAATTCCTCATGTTTGACAAGCATGTAAATCGACTATTACTACTAGATTGTCAAACTAGGTCGCGAAACCATAATTAGGTCATGTTATTCTGACTAGGTCATAGGGATTATTGCACTAAAAATGAGCTTATCTTTGTAAGATAAGAACAGCATCCCCGACCACTGGCCTCACAAACACAAAAGGAAATAGTATTTCGCTTGTGACCAGGGGACAAGTAATTTTTTGCCAGGGGACTATGTGGATACATAATTGGGGGCTCTATTCTAGATTTATAACTAAATCAGCTGATGTCGCTGACAAAACACTTGGTGCAGTCATACTGACTCAAGATACCAAGGGGGGTATAGAATTAAGAAAAAACACTTACACTTTAAGCAAATATATTAGAAGTACTTACCGTCCAGCCTCCACCTTCCAGTTCTTGATCACAGTAAACTTCAATTGGGGCGATTCCATTAGGTTTGATTGTGTAGATCCCAGAACCAGTCATTCCTTGGTTGTAAGCATCCTGACAGCTGTCAAACACTTATCAAAAATAAGTTACAACTTTCCATTAGTTTATTGCCATAATTTTGAGAATGAGGAAGACAGTAAAATTATATGATTTTTGTCTTAGACAAAGGGATATTATGATAGCCCTAACCAAGGAAAAGGATGAAAAGGATGGGCTAAGAAGTTTGAATTCTTCTGCAAATAAAATTATAGCCATAATTTGCTGAAAACTAGTAACAGGTTGCTTGTCCGGCACCAACGTTTTAATTCACAGTTAGCCTTTATATAAAGCAGAACCTTGAGGCAGTCATATATAGCTACCATAAACAAGATTTAGATGTTGGCAGATATTGATTTAAAGTGATGAGAGGTGAAGGACTTGCTAGACTAGCATTCATTATCATAGGAAGTCTTGCAATATAACATTGTTGCATTTCTTTACTATTGTAATTAGATGTACATCAGCATGAACAGGTACCATATATGGAATTTCAAGGCTCGACTCTCCATATTTGAGGAGATCAAGATTCCCATTGGCTGTTGATGATAATTCTGAGAGCCTAGAAGGTCCGGTCATGTGATGTAACTCAGCTGCCCCTTGGAACAAAGTAAGTTTCCTCACCTTTTCTAACCATCAGAGCAGTGTATGCCAGAGAGGTCTCATACCCTTTCCATGTGTACCAATTCAGCCCTACACCCGATGTTGTACTTCCATAGAGTCCATTCAGATTGGACTGATGACAGGGGGTGCCATACCACCAAGCTCCATGGGAGGCTACAGCACAGTTACTGGAACTTTCATCATTATCTCGATCCTTTGTGGTAAATTTCCGACCATTATGATGTCCAAGCATTGAATCTCCTGTACACATGAAAAATTCATAGAAAGGTTAAGAAACTAAGTATAGTACACATGAATGTCTGAAAGGATGCTCAACATGCATGCTAACAAGTACTGTGTTGTCTTTAGCTGACAAAACTGTCTTTTGCTGACAAATTGGCACCCTTTGTTGGCTCATTATAATTATGGGTCCTTTACATAGGTTATTTTCGAGAGTTTGTATTCAGGTGCTCCTGACACAAGACTTTTCCAGTCCTTCTCATAAAAGGGGCCCAAATTGATCACAGCCAACCCCTTTTGGCTACAGCAAAGCACTGGCTTTTCCATAAAAAGGGGTCCGAATTAGTTTTGGTACTAGCCCAGGGGTCCGAACCCTTTTGCTCCCCTCCCTCTCAAGGGATCAGAATTTCCTTTGCCCCCCAAATCCAGTAACATCCCTTAAGTTGTCAAATAATTAAGACTCCTTAATATTAGTGAAAAGATTCATGTATACTATATTACATTTTTTACTCACCTAAATCAACATTTCCTGCATAACCTCCTAAATTAAGGCGATAACTCTCACTTTCATCTTCAATGCTAAACTGTGAATAATGTGCATATTCTGTTGTCCCATCTGAGAGTTTGAGTCGCACTTTAAGCTGCTGACTCTGGCCGTTGGTTAAACGATGGATATAGTCATTTCCGAGCCAGTGTTCTCTGGATAGATCACCAAACCCTGTTCTATATTCACTCCATGTTTTGTAGAAATCCTCCTCTCCATCCTGCCTCCTTTGAATTATCTTTAAATGTGATTATACATATGGATTTAATTGACATTTAAATTACAAGCAGCCTGTTTAAAAAGTGTAGTTTGGGGAAAATGTTTTAACGTTTTAATCTCTGGTCACAACTTAGTAGAGGTAGCGGATACAAAACACTCAAATGACTAAAACATACCGTCCAGCCTCCACCATCTGTGTCCTGGTCACAGTAAGCGTCAAACAAGGTGATTCCATCAGGTTTGATTGTGTAGACTCCAGACAGACGCATACCATGGTTCAAGGCATCCAAGCAGTCCAGATAGACTGCAAATACAGAGATACTCTTAAGAACTAGGATTAAGAATTTTACTAAATAAAAGATAAATATACAATATCGATGGTTTCAAGTGGACAGGTAGATATACAGCTGGTTGTAGGACTAGCAGGAATTCATTCAAAAGTACTGCCTTAGCCAGGATGTTGTTACAGCACCATTAACCAACTACACTGACCCTTTTGGAATCAGTTAAGGCCCGGTCAGACTAGACAAAATTTTGATCCGACTGTCAGAGTCGTGCATACTAGTCTTACAATTTTGAAAAGCGTACAATTTTGGCCAGTGTTTTCCCTACTGAGCTACCACCGGAGAATCAAATCAGATCAGTACAGATATTTTTTTAGTTCTAACAATAAGGCAAGAATAGAAAGACTAGTCTTCTTGATCAGCTGCAATGCAGATAAACAAATTAATGGATTGTATCACACTTTTATCTTTACCTGGCTTCACCATCAGAGCTGTGTACTTCATGGAGTGCTCTAGTCCCTTCCATGACGGCCAGCTAATGGCTTTTCCAAGTGTTATATCTCCATATACACCATTCAAGTTAGTGTGAGGACATGTCTTGTACCACCAGCCCCCACGCCCACCACTAGCGCAGTTAGAATCTGGCTGTTCATCATTGTCTCTGTCATAGGCTGTAAAAGGCATCCCATCCTGTTCTGCCATGGAATCTCCTGAATATGAATATATAAAAAGAAACTTCAATCAAACATGTTTCAAAAATATTTTTCTGTCTTAACAAACAATACAAAAAGAAAATAAACAAAATAATAAAAATAAAAATAACATTACCTTGAGCACACAAGACTTTTTACTTTCTCTGTATGTCACATATATGTTTTTGTCTTTTTATGCCTGCACATTATTTTATTTCATTTTTATTCATATTTATCAGTAAAACATTACGAGAGGTAACATATAATGAGAGCTGATGGTAAATTATCATTCAAGTTTGATCACCAATTAGTTCTTATCCAATTGTATTGGATGTAAGTCAAAGTATGCTTTAAAACAGTTAGACTGACCTGGATCATCAGTTCCTATGTATCCACCAACATGAAGCCGGAACGCCCTGTTTTCTGTGTCAATCGAGAAATCAGAATAATCAGCGGTGGCCCATTCACCATCAGCGCTCTGAAGTCTGACCTTGAGTTGCTGACGTTTGTCTTTAGTCAGCGCATGTATGTTAACATTGCCAAGCCAGTGCGCTCCTGATATGTCACCAAAGCCATATCTGTGTTCCAACCAGCTTCTGTAGAAATTCACTCCTCCACTCTCCCTCCTTTGGATAACCTGTAACAGAATGGTCCTTATGTGAATATCATGAAATCCAAACATCCAAACAATTGATGTTTTTTACACAAGCTTTACACACATTAAGCTATAAAGGTTAACAGATGAAATCGCAAACTGTCATCCTAATGAATGTAGTAATAATCATTTACAGTTGAAAGAAAATACTACATTTGTCAGATTTTGACTGGATAAAAGCTTTACACACATTTGCACCCTCTCAGTCATATAGTTTACCACATAACACTTCAAACCATAGAGTGGCATTATATGAAGTGAGATGGCTTAAATGTGTATACATATATATAACATGTATATATATATACATATATATATATATATACACACATATATATATATGTATATATATAATATATATATATATATATATATATATATATATATATATATATTTATATACATATATAAATTGGCAGATTTTCCCCCCAATGCTGAGACGTACATTTCAGGGAAACTAAATGGAAACAGTATTTATTACTCATTATACATTTAGAATTCTCTGTACGTTAGAAAATATATTATTACAATGATATATAAAAACAGTATCGGGGAAATATCAATTAAAACTTAAAAAGCAGCTCACCGTCCAACCTCCGCCATCCTGCTTCTGGTCACAATAAACCTTCATGATGGTACCACTAGGTTTGATTGTGTATATTCCAGATGTATGCATACCCTTCTTCAATGCATCCAAACAGTGAAGATAGGCTTGGGGGACAAATTTGAATTGATTATGACTAATTGAATTACTCTATTCTAAATACAAAATAAATTGAATTTATTACTTTAGAAGATAAAACCTACCATAATGTAGATGAGCGCCAAGATTTTTTACATTTGTCTGTATTGCTAACTGAAGGGCAGACATAGTTAAAAGCAAAACATTCTCATATGCATTAACACATTTGAAAGAGCCCCACAACTACAGGATCCTTTAATTAGGATACTTTTATAGTCAGCTCCCAATATGATTATATATACTGAGTCTCTTCTGAGGCTTTTGAATAGTCATACTAGAATATCATTTGAATACAATAATAATTTCATAATGATAAAGCATCTCAAGTAGTTTCTACTCACTTCTTTTTACCATGATAGCGGTGTAAGCCATAGAGTGTTTTAGTCCATACCACCTATGCCAATTCAGCCCTTTACCACTCTCTATACTTCCATATAAACCATTTAGATTTGACCAATGGCAGGCTCCGTACCACCAGGCACCATGGGAGATTTCTGCACAGCTGAGAGTGCCATGTATATCATTGTCCTGATCTTTTGTTGAAAACATCTGACCACTCTCATGGATCATAGCATTTCCTGTATAACATAAGCAACTGTTTTTCATGCAATTATATAAGTATGTTCACGATGTGAATATTAAAAAGAGTGTTTCATAAAGATCAACATTGGAAATATGATAAACCTGATGGGATAAGAGCTCTTTATAAAGTTAGAAACATGACTGTCAATGGAATACCCAGCTAACAAGAATACATTACATTACATCAAAAAGGAGTCAACACAAACATTATCTATAACGTTGTATAACATATTTTGTTTACTGAGTATAACTGTGATAGAGGTAGCTACATGCATATAAAGCATGAAAATAAACTTGATTCGATTCAAATTTTGTATATATGCAGAAATGAGATGGAAAGATTAAAAAATTGTCTTTCAATGAAAAACGTACCTGGATATCCTCCACCGTTATACCCATCAACATAGAGCCGGTATTTTCTACTCTCATCTTCAACCCAAAACTCTGTATAAAAACCAGTAGCCCAATTACCATATGAAGTCCTCATCCGGAACATAACGGTTTGGTCCTGGTTCTTTGTCAGAGTATGTAAATTGTCATTGCCAAGCCAGTATTCTCCTGTTACATCACCAAACCCTGATCTGTACTCATCCCAGGTTCTGTAAAAGTCCACTTTTCCATTCTGCCTCTGTTGAATACCCTGGTACAAAGATGGAAGGTGTAATTGTATTTAGTCAGGTTGATTATGAACTCAGCGGATATAAAGTAAACCCATTCGGGAACCTAATTTGTTTAGGGAGACTAAACCATAACCATTGTCTATCCTGTAGGTATACTATAGCCAATCATACATCATTGTGTAATGAGCGGACTAGGTGAAACTTGTAGGCGAGATTAGAAGGAATAAATTGCTGTATTCATTGTCATCATTTATAGAATGGTAGGCCATGTGTTATAACCTCAGAAAAGTCAGAATTGATAAAAAAAATCTGCATGAGAAGAAAAACATCATACATATGAAGTACTTACTGTCCAGCCTCCACCCTCCAGTTCCATATCACACCAAACTCTCATCTCTATGATTCCATCAGGTTTGATTGTGTAAACCCCAGAGGTATCGACTCCATGATTGTATGCATCCTGACAGTCAACAAAATCTGTAGTCCCTAAAAGTAGTAAGAAAAGTAATCAAAATCTAGCTACTTTTCATTAGCTGGAGAACTATATGGGTAGATCTCACTATTTGAGCATTAAACATTTCATCCTAGTCAACCATGGTAAGCTGCAGAAAATATTAAAGTACACAGGCTTAGAGGATCGGCCCAGAGTTTGGTGCAGCTTATACTAGAGTTACTAGTTACTATGGTACAGTACTAAAATCACCATTATCAGATCGTCAGTGTGTCTTATAGGGTTGGCACAAAGTCCAGGTGCACCTAATATGCAAGTTTGGCGTATATGGAAGGCTTATGGCAGATATCGTAGAATGTTGGTTGTCAGGAATCTGGGTTTGGGTGTTTAATGTTTAGGTGAAAGATTAATTAAGGAATTACATCATTTTACTCACCTCTTCTTACCATGACAGTGGTATATGCCATAGAGTACTCATACCCTCTCCACGTGTACCAATTCAGCCCTACACCCCATGTTGTACTTCCATAGAGACCATTCAGGTTGGACTGATGACAGGGGGCGCCATACCACCAAGCTCCATGGGATGCCACAGCACAATTTCCGGCATTTTCATCATTGTCCCTGTCCTTGGTTGTAAACATTCTGCCATTCTGATGTCCAAGCATTGAATCTCCTGCACACATAAATTTAATGAATATTTGCAGAAATAATCAGAAAGATGAATATAGAGATGAACAATACATGATGGAATGTAAATGTTTAAAAACAAGGATTTATTGCTTAAAGGCAAGCCCTGTTATCAGGTAGAGGACCTTACAATGTAAATCAAGCACTTCTGTTTAATAAGAATGGTAATACTGGACTATATGTTCACTTTATACTGTAAATTGGATCTTGCACCAGCCCTTTTCGGTATTGGATAGTTATTGGCATTGTATTTCATAAGAGGATTGGTAATGAGGCCCATTACTCAGACTATTACCCATCACTTTATTTTGAAACCTTGCTTAAACCTAATAAAAAGGCAAAGGAAGACAAACAACAAGTATTGCTTGAGACTCATGTGACAGATCATAACAATAAGTACAAAAGCAATGGTACATTTCATGGAAGAGCTCATTATTTGCCATTTAACTCACCGGCATCTCCAGCATATCCTCCTATATGAAGGCGATAGTTCTCACTCTCATCTTCAACATTGAACTGAGCATACTCTGCATACTTTGTTGTACCATCTAGAAGTCCAAGTTTGATTTTGACCTGTTGACCTCGGCCATGTGTTAGACGATGGATGTGATCATTGCCAAGCCAGTGTTCTCCAGATAGATCTCCAAACCCTGTTTTATATTTAGTCCAGGTTTTGTAGAAATCCAATTCTCCATCCTCCCTCCTCTGAATCACCTGTGAATGTGAGTGTACATAAACATATCAATCCACTGGACATTTAATGACACAAAGTCTATGTTTTAAAATATAAAAACAAGAAGTAAAGGACAAAAACACACAAATAGCTTTAACATACCGTCCAGCCTCCACCATCCGTCTTCTGATCACAATAAGCGTCAAACAAGGTGATTCCATCAGGTTTGATTGTGTAGACTCCAGACACACGCAAACCATGATTCAAGGCATCCAAGCAGTCATGATAAACTGCCAATGCAAAGAGATGATTATATCATCTTTTTAGCACCGTTGGATAAATTCCTTTCTAATAGGCAACATGTCAATGGAAGTGTCAAACTTCCCATTCAATTGCTTGTAAGAGAAAAGGTGAACCTGGCTGTGATAGGAGCTTTTAGAAAAAAATGTCTAACAGTATTTCCTAAATGTTACCAATATAATGTACCTTAGTGAAATCTGCCATAATGCATTTAACACAATGTGTACATACAAACATGTGAGGATACACATCTAAAGAGGATCAATTATAATATTATGAACCCTATATTAGGTGAAGTTAATAGTATGTTTATATATTATAACATATAATAGTAGAAAAGGATGTGAACGATTTCTTCACAACAACATGGGTAGTTATATAAGCAGAGTGAATGAAGTGTGTTACCTGGCTTCACCATCATAACTGTGTACTTCATAGAGTGCTCGAGTCCTTTCCATGATGGCCAGTTAATGCCTTTTCCAAGCACTGTACTTCCATATACACCATTCAAGTTAGTCCGAGGGCAAGTCTTGTACCACCAGCCACCTGTTCCACTGGCAGCACAGTTAGAAGAGTCTTCATCATTGTCCTTGTCGCTGGTTGTAAACGGCATCCCGTCCTGTTCTGTCATGGAATCTCCTGAATGTAAAAATGTCATTGTAAGAATTGTGTGTATAAGTCTTGCTAAAACAGTGCTGAAAGCAATATTCTAAGAAATAGAGTTCCAGATAATTTTCGAATAATCCTCCTTCTCAGATACTAACTGATAAAGTTCCAGTATCAACAGTAGGATACGTGTAATATTAATTTGCTTTAACATAATTATGTCTATACTCATTTGCATTCTGTATAAATGTATAAATGTCTGCTTATGTTCAAACAGCCTGCATATTCACCTTATCCTCATGTATTTTATGGACATTTAACAGGAAACACTTTTGTTTTTATTAATGAAGAAGTACCATTCTGATGATTTTAGATTGATCGGGTTTAAGTTGAAATAATTCTATTCTCCATATTTTTTATAAGATGCATTCACAACAACAACTAGGTTGACAAAGAATATGCAACAGATGAATTGCTATTTGAAAATTCAAGTTTCTGAGGTCTGAGGTGGTCTGGCTAGACTCGCCCCCATCTGTATATATTTACAGACTGGGAGACAGCAGTAGCGTGGACCTACACTCTTCAATCCTAACCGTGACAAAGTGCTTGGTGAGTGTAGCGTGTCCAGTCAGCGTGCATGCGCAACATTCTTCAGCAAATCTTAAGTAATGGGGGTGTTATACACCAATATCTGATTGGAGAGTACTGATACTACCTGCCCTGATAAGACACTAGGTCAGACCCTGCTTGGGAGTGTGTACACGGGTGGGCGGGTCTGACAGCAAGAGACTATGGTCTGGCGACAAAGGCAGTAGAGGGCAAAGCGAAGCTTCACTGCAGGGTGGGAACCTAGCTGCTGAGGTGGTTATGTGATTTCATGGCCCAGAGTCTAGTACACCTGAGTAATGACCATCCCTGTGACCTGCAGTAGACTTGATTGATACTAGTCTTGTAGGAATCTTTAGCTTGGTCTTATTTATAACAAAATTAATCAGCGAGTTCATTTCGGCCATAAACATATGCGATTTACTCAATATAATTAACGTGATGTCCCTCAAAATCCAAATAAATTATATCTTCTTTTTGGTTCCTATGCAATTTCAAATATCATAAGTAGGCTTTTTGACTAACCTGGATCACCAGATCCTGCGTATCCTCCAATATGGAGACGGAACCCTCTGCCTTCTGCTCCAATCCAAAACTCAGAATAGTCGGCAGAGGCCCATTCACCATCAGCACTCTGGAGTCTGACCTTGAGTTGTTGACGATGGTCTTGGGTCAGCAGATGTATGTACCTATTGCCCAGCCAGTGTGTGCCAGACACGTCACCAAAACCATCTGTGTAAACTTGCCAGTTTGTGTGAAAATTTTGTCCTCCACTCTCCCTCCTCTGAATAACCTATAACAGAATGGTCATTATTTAGAAAACTTTCTTCACATTGCAAATGTCAGTTGCCCTACTATAAACAAATGCACCTAAGTGCATCACTGGACAATAATGATGAAAATATGGGGTTTTTCCTTTGTCTTTATAAAATATCATGTTATACTATCTATCTGTTTGTCAGAATTTACTGTCAGTATGATAAGATTGTTTACTAAACTGCTAAAATTCAGTACACCCTCAGAAAAATGAGAGTCATTGTCGCTAAAACTGCCCTCACCTGAGAGTCAGGCAGTGCCTGACCCTCAGGTGAGGGTAGTTTTAGCGACAATGACTCTCAATTTTCTGTGTGTGTAGCTTTACTTTTAAACTGTAGTGCATGGTAGGAAACATCACTGAGGGTAAAACATGCGTTTTATAGGTATGACTATGGAATAGACATTTCCTAATGGATCTGCATCTAGATAATGCAGCTGCCATATACTAGTGTTCTTTAAACTTAAAGGGGGCTAGCATGGCTAGCAAAAAGTCACGTGACCACCATAGCGGCGCTCTGATTGGTCAGTTGGTGCTGCTGGTTGCTGTGCGTTTCGTAAACTATCAGTTGGCAGGTACCCATCTTTGCTAGACAGGGTGCTAGCCGCCCTTTAATACCTTGGGATCATAAAGTCATAAAGGCATACCATATAAATACGGTCAATAGGCATATCGAAAATGGAAACAAAAACTTACTGTTAATCCTCCGCCATAGAGCTCCTGCTCACAATAGACTTTTCTGAGGGTCCCACTGAGATTAATGGTGTATATGCCAGAGGTATCCATACCCTGCATTAAGGCGTCTAGACAGTTAACGTAAGCTTATAAAAGAAATAGTATTTCATGAATTAATCAATCCCAGATAAATAAAACAATGTGAATCAAATAGAAATAGAAATTAACCTTATTTTCTGACAAAGGCCTTGGGTCATATAAAAAGTTGCATTTGTCAAAACTGCTACCTTATGGGCGGACGCAGTCATGGCAACCTTTTTAGCTAGTACTTTTACACTTCAGAACATCAGAACTTTATGGTAATTCAATTAAGATATTTTCACATCTGCTTTTGAAGGCTTAAAGGTCAACAAGAAAATCAATCAATTTCAATACAATATTAATTACAATCATGAGAGATTATTAATTAGCTACTTCTCACTTTTCTTCACCATGATAGCAGTGTAAGGCATAGAGTGTGTATATCCTCCCCACTTGTGCCAATTCAGTCCTTTATGACTTGCTGTACTTCCATATAAACCATTGAGATTTACGTTATGGCAGGCTCCATACCACCATCCACCATGAGCATAGGGTGCACAGTCGACTGTCGGATGTAAATCATTGTCCTGATCCTTTGTCGTAAACTTCTGACCACTGTGGTATGTCATAGAATTTCCTAGAACATGATCAAATAGTTTTCATTTTTAAATAAATGAATAATTTATTTAAATATTTGATCACCTGATGAAGACAACACCACCGCTGAAACATTTTGATCATTATGATTCAATATGGTAAGATAAAAGCCTTCCCCAGCCCCTCGAACCTACTATGTAGGGCGTTCAGGCCATTTTCATAGAGTGCAGAAAAGTTGCATTTTTTGTACAGGATAGATAGATAGGATCTTAACTAAGCAGGTCCGGTAAATGGAGGAAAACCCTCCCCAGAGCTGTTATTTACACCAGTGTTAATTTTCACAATGCAGGTAGGTGTGAAAACACTGCATGGCTAGAATTAGCAATGGTTTTGCTTGTAGCATAAACACTACAGGGCTAAAATTAGCAACGGTTTTCTTATAACCCATTTGCTGAATTTTCTATCAATTTGCTGTTAAATGTATATATCCCATAAAATAGATTAGTGTATGCTCTTGAATCATACATGGCCAATAGTGAATCATACAGGTGATTGCCATGAAATCACATATAAATAAGCTTTTTCTATAGACTTTCCCTCTGTGCTCCTCCACCTCACCCAGTAGGCAGTGAGCCCTGCAGTGTTTTCACACCTACCTGCGTTGTGAAAATTAACACTGGTGTAAATAACAGCTCTGGGGAGGTTTTTCCTCCATTTCCCGGACCTGCTAAGAGAATTCTGAAAGAATTGTGAATCAACCACCACTAGAACATAGTTAAATTGGGTTTTCTTTGTAAAAAGTAAGGTGTTTTGGGAGGACAAGAGAGCCCTGTCTAACCATGCAGTGGATTAGTCCTGAAATAGCACTCCCCTGCTACAGTGTGAGTGGCAGGGATCCAGGTGCAGTGGAGGGTGACTTGCATAGGGAATGTACTACTCCTAAGAAAAGGTAGATCCACATACCATAAAACCTCGCGTATAAGCCGCGGCTAGTACGCGAATCAGATCGGCGGTGCTGCTCATAGGATCGGCCCAGGGTCTGGGTGCGGCTTATACGCAGGTTTCTGCCACTATGGTACAGTATTAAAGTCCCCAGATTCAGATGGGCCCTGCGGCTAATAGGATTGCCCCAAAGTCGGGGTGCGGCTTATACCCGAGTTAGGCTTGTAGATAGGAGATAGTAAACATATATATGGGAATTAAATGTATGATCCCACATTTTTATGCCCCTCTATTTTAAAGGTGATTCCATGACTTTTAAGAAATATTTTTTGCCGTAGATCTGGATCTGGTAGTCCATATAACATGTGGGATATATGTAAATGTAGACCTATATCTTAGCATTACAATCCAATCATTTAGGAATTGACTGCACAAATACCCTCTGCCAGAAATCTATTCTAGTACAGGGCAGTTGCTGGGCAGCTATCAATTGCTAGTGCCAAAATGTGGGCCTGCACAGGGAGCACACACTCCCCACTTTCTACTTACTCATTCATATAAAACCACAAGTGGAAATGTACAAATCTTTGCAGAAACCACACATTGCATAGAATGAAACCATAGCTTTCAGATAGTGTGAACATAACTGTGTCTTTTGGAGTCAATTAGCCATAAATGAGACATGAGTGTAAAAAGAGGGCAAAACTGCTGGTTGTCTGTGCCATGGCAGGCCGCTCTGAACACCCTATACTATGATGGCATGACGGATATTATAATAATGACGTGACATGTATAATATGACAATATGACAGACAAAACTCGTCCACAATGTATTTGGGACACATCGTTTATATACACACAAGTAGATGTAATATAGTATCATACAGGAATGTAAGCGGACGTGGCACCTGTGTCAAATGTGTTGGAAAGATGGTACCTTCGTACTATAGGCCTACAGAAGTAAGCATGCTACAAGAGGGATGGAAAAGGGCATGGTAGCACCTGTCGAATATGACGGCAGGATGGTACCTTGGTACTATAGGCATTACAAGAGGAAACATGATACAGCCGAGATGGAGGAGAGCGTGGCACCTATCAAATGCCATGACAAGATGGTACCTTGTAACTGCCCAGCTAACAAAAAACGTTATTTTAGGTCACAATAGCGTTATAAACGTTATAAAATGTTTTGCCATAGTACGGAGCCTTAGAGAAACGTTATATACCATTCACTAGCTACTTTTGATTTAAAAAAATCGGGGCCAATTTTTGTAGGTCATACATCTAGCTCTAAACAAATCTGAGACTACTTAGGCATATCTCTCTCGCCATCGGCAACCCAATCTGAGACGGAGATAGATTCTATATCTCAGATTGGTTCCCGACACCCCCCAAGCAAAAAACATCATAAAGCGATCCGGACGATTGGACTGGAAAAAACGGGCACTTGAAAAATTGAAAGTGAGCTTTAGATGTACAGAGAATGTACTGAAATGTTGAAATTAATACTAAAATATGAATCATTATCGAAAAGGATATGATCTGTACTAAGTATTTAAATTTTTCATCCCATGACATCCTCAGAGGAGCGTGTACATTGCATGAGATGTGTAAATGAACCTATTTAAAAATCATCACTTGTCTCTGTGTGACATGTTGTTGGGCATGTATATATATATATATATATATATATATATATATATATATATATATATATATATATATATATATATATATGTATATATAATCATATATAAATGTATGTGTCCGGCATGTTGCCATACAAAATTATACATGTATCTGGATAGATGTGTGAAAGCTAGTGATTTGCGAATGCAAAGGTCCATATAAAAAACGTTATTTATACCATTTAAAGCCTACATATATTATATTTATATTCTACTGAAATAATGATGAAACATATTACATATATTACATGTATTATCTTACACGTTTTCTCTGTTTTATAATGTGCCATGTCCACCCCTTGAGGTAGGCGACTCCATCCCTTTACAAACACAAATTTGGCATTCGCACATGGAGCGCTAAAGCTACACATAGCATTCGCACATTCTTTAGAAACACAACTGCTTAATTAAAAAAGTGCTGATGTACGTGGATTTGCGAATACAAGATTGAGGAATGCAAGATCGAATGCAGCTATGGTATACTTTCTCTTGAAACACAAACTCAGATTGCATTCGCAAATCAACATATAGGAACACCCCGCCCCCCGGGTTGTATTAAAAGCTATCCATACCCACAACATCCACACATGCGTTATATACCTCAAAAAGACATACCTGGATATCCTATACCATGATATTTATCTATGTAGAGCTGGTATTTCAGACTCTCATCCTCAACCCAAAACTGGCTGTAATAACAAGACGACCATGAACCAACAGCGTTCTGAAGCTGGAACTTCACCATTTGATCGTGCTTCTTAGTCAGGGTATGTATGTTGTCATTGCCGAGCCAGTGTTCTGCTGACAGATTCCCAAAGCCTGATTTATATTCAGTCCAGTTCCTGTAGAAATCTGTTTCTCCATCCAGCCTCCTCTGAATCACCTGTGAATGAGATAACACTCATATGAATAGAAAATCTTTTAATTTCTATTATTATTCAACCGATCACCACAATATACAGCATTGGGTATAATTTTTTGGTGAAATTTTCTCAAACTCCCAAGCCTAATGTCTAACTCCCCCAGGTACCGGGGGGGGGGGGGGCTATGCATCTAGCCCTCTCTGTGGAATTTTTTTCCTTGTTTTTTTTTCTGCCGGTCCCCTCGGACGGCACAGACATTAGCAAGAGGGTCGCCAACACCGCTCCTCGTCTGCCCGTCCCCTCGGACGTCACAGACAATATACAGCATTGGCAGCATTAGGATAATTGCTAGTATTAGGATAACTGCGTTCAGGCTTTTAAAAGTGACCAAAATAATGAGAAAGGTAGATCATATTTGATTTTATATTTTCATTATGAGATAGAGTTTTATCAATATTCTCTTCATTTCAGTATAGATAACTATTTAATGCAGCTGCTCAGATGGTTACTGATGCCATTCTTTAATTCATGAATTATAAATCGGTAGAAACGATTCACCCCGGACACATAACTAAATCAATAGCTAGCAGATATCATATTTGCTTATATCTAAAGCTGTCACTCAATTTGTGGATAATCGCGTTGCATCAATAATAGATAATGCAGGACTTTGGTCAATGTAAGATGGCCAGCGGGAATTGAAAGGTCACATATTGAACTCTGTTATATTATTTGTATTACTGATAAAATTTTTATATCAAATGTAGTCTACTTTATCAAAGAAAACAAAACATGGGACATATGTCAGGCGCAGAATAGGAACCAGCCCAATTCCGGAATAGCCCAGATATAATTCAAGAACTGCGCAGGGCAATTCCGGAACTACTCCCTACTTACATTGGGCAGTTTCAGAATTTCTAGCTATTCTACACATATACCATTAGATATATTTGTCAATGTTGTTTGAGTATGCTGTGCCACACCTTGGAGGTGTGAGAACATTCAGTAGAAGGTCCCCATACATCTAACACTTCACTGTAGGTGTGAATAAGGTGTGGCAGTACTCCCTCTGGTGTGATAAAACAATGGGAGTCCAGTTGCCTGTAACCCAACAAAGAGCTAATCAATACTGCAACATGTCTTTGTAAATACCTTTTCTACCCTACCTTTCTGTTTGTGCGATTCACAAACTTATTTCATAAGACTTGTCATTAGGATGTTAAAGTTCCGATATTGCGCAAATTCCGATATTGCGCGTGACATATACATGGTGGTATGGTCGAGGATCGAACTCACAACCTTCATGGGCTGCTACAAACGATAGCGATAATTTGCATAGCACAAGTAAGTGTTACAAAAGAATCTTTCCATGTTGTTTTTTCTGGTGAGTGTTACAGAACAATAATCTATGTTATGGACGTTTTTGTACCCAAATTTACTCATTTGCTCAACCCCCGTTCAAAGGTGGTGTTGAAAAATACAGTAAATTAGCCTAAATTTGAGGACCACAGCGCAAATTTGAAATATGGTACAGTTCATTGATGACTGTACATTGCTTTCCTATTACCAGATCACATTCCCGTATCTTTCTTTTTCAAAGCACAAAAAACATAGAAATATTCCCGGAACCATGTGTTGAAAACACATTTTCTGAACAATATTGTAATAAGAGTATTGAAAAAACGTAGTTGCTTTTTACAGCCATTTTGTAACTATATGCTAGAACATATTTTATGATCCTCAATTTGGCCTGTTTTCTAGTTATTTGGCCGATCTTTCGACCTCTGTGTAGGGGGGTCACAGGGGTACAAATCTTTTTTGTTTGTGATTTAGTTGAAGCCTGTCCCTGAAATCAAACGACAAAATGAGCCATTTTATAGAGAACAGAATTCAATTTGCCTAACAACCTTCATGGGCTGCTACAAACGTTAGCGATAATTTGCATAGCACAAGTAAGTGTTACAAAAGAATCTTTCCATGTTGTTTTTTCTGGTGAGTGTTACAGAACAATAATCTATGTTATGGACGTTTTTGTACCCAAATTTACTCATTTGCTCAACCCCCGTTCAAAGGTGGTGTTGAAAAATACAGTAAATTAGCCTAAATTTGAGGACCACAGCGCAAATTTGAAATATGGTACAGTTCATTGATGACTGTACATTGCTTTCCTATTACCAGATCACATTCCCGTATCTTTCTTTTTCAAAGCACAAAAAACATAGAAATATTCCCGGAACTATGTGTCGAAAACACATTTTCTGAATAATATTGTAATAAGAGTATTGAAAAAACGTAGTTGCTTTTTACAGCCATTTTGTAACTATATGCTAGAAAATATTTTATGATCCTCAATTTGGGCTGTTTTCTAGTTATTTGGCCGATCTTTGGACCCCTGTATAGGGGGGTCACAGGGGTACAAATCTTCTTTGTTTGTGATTTAGTTCAAGCCTGTCCCTGAAATCAAACGACAAAATTAGCCATTTTAGTATTTACAGAGAACAGAATTCAATTTGCCTAAACGTTAGCACAAGCATGTAGGTTCCAAAAATCGTATCAGAACACGTGTACATCGTGCATATTCATATTGGAACACCATGCACAGGTTGCATATTCGTATGGGAACCTGGCATGCACATTCTTGTGCTAACTTTTAAGCAAATTGAACTCCATACACATGTGAGCGGTGGTGCATACTGGCACAGGGTAAATATATCATGAACTACTCCTAATGTTGTATTAACTATGACGCGTAACTATACTGAGGCCTAAAAAAAAAGGTTTGTTTCAGGTAACATGGGAGGAACATGTAGGGTCGGTAGGTGGGACTTCTTTTTTTTAAAAATTTTTTTTTACATGAATGTACTACACAACTTTTTTGAATCCCCTAAAATTTACCAAAAAAGGGTAAAAAAATTGAAAATTTCTTCAAAATTGCATAAAAAAAACTAGGGTCGGCCCTCTTTTGGTAGGGTCGGTCGGGTGACCTGAAACAAACTTTTTTTTTTTGGTCTGACTTAGTGACGTCAGCATTTTATAATGGGTCGAATATTGGTCCCTGGTGGGCTGCCAGACGGGGCCCACCATGTCTGTGCCCTGGGCTGCCAGGTGGGACCCATATGGGCTTGCAAAGTTAAAGTGCCCAGATCCGGCCAAATATTTGCAATGTGCTAGATAAGTAATTCAGCCCATGACAATAATGACCAAATACCAGATATGAGCAAGCTGAATTTACCAAGATAACCCCCATATGGGGCCCAGTGGGCAATGCTGTCTGGTAGGAGTCTCCAGATGAAGCATGCCTAAATTCTGCATGGGCTAGTTAACCTTTTATGGATGGCATAGTGCTGTAATGTGCTATGCCCCTTGTCATCCCCATGCATTAATGCAGCCCTAGTAAGTAACTCGGCAGTACTGCAGTCATACATCACGCCAAACCTAATAGTTTGAAATTCTCCCAAAGGGTCAGTGTGGTGCACCAATGCAGTACTGGCAAGTCACTCAACAACGCTGCGCTGGTGCCTCATTATAAGGAATGCTGTATTTTAATAGCATGCCGTCCTTAGAGTGTTAAATACTACTGTGTGAATGGCAGGCTAGGCCTAGTGTAAACTTAGAGCGCCTACCCAGTGGGCACAGAGCATTGAATCAACATTGATAAATGGTTGTCAACGTTGATTCAATCTTAATTCAATGTAGATCCAACGTTGAACTGCATTTTGTGCCCACTGGGTAGGGGTGGGTCCTGGAACTAGTTAGGCCATCTAGTTGGGCCATCTATTGGGCCATCTATTGGGCCATCTATTGGGCCATCTATTGGGCCAACAAATTGCTAGCAAGATCTTATTCGGTTAAAGCACAACTATAGGTTTGCATGGGTTTCTGAGATAAAGTGAAGGTCAGGTTAAAGGCAAAGCTTCTTACCCTGGACAAAATTTGTCGGGCCTTAGAAATCACAATATGCGATCCAGGATGGGATAGGCTCACTGTGATACCCAGGGTTCGCGCTAGCCGCTCGCCAGATCGCTATTGGCGAATTAAAACTCAATCTGGCGATTCCATTCCCTATTGAATTCGCCAGACTGGCGAATTCCTCACCATAGTGTCATTCCCATAACTGGAAATACCTAGTGTAATATATCGTTGGAAAGCTAAGATCAAGAGAGGAAGAGCCGTGTAAATCGAACCTTTATATAAAACCTGCAATGTTATAATTTTCTGAAACAAAATAGTTAAACTACTAGCATCTTTCATCTCCCATTTATCATTTTGATTCGAGTTCTCTGATCTGACAACCACAGGGGCTTTAACAATTATTCTAACTGCCATTCTCCCCTTGTTTCCATCAACATTCAAACCCATAATCCCTTTACTGTTGATTAACCTAGACTGTCAATATTATCCAGTGGGTCACTTTCAAAGGGGCCGACCAGAGAATCCAAGCTACTGAGATGGGGGTTGAAAACTAAGTTTAACAGTTAAACATGGTGGCATGGGACAAAGGGTAAACAGATAGTGATATGGGATATGCGCATTTCTTATATCAAGCCTGCGACATGAGCATTATTGCTCAAGCATCCATTTGTAGGGCGGCCCATCTAATATTTGACCCATTACCATTTATAAATAGTTATGGGAACAAAATGGAACCCTACAGCTGCAAGCTTAACAGTGTTAAATTGACAGATGAGTTGCCTCGGCCTGATCAATGATGAAAGTGAACGATATTTGGCAAGTAAAGCTTTGTGTGGCTAATCCATGTGTTGTAATACTATAGTCTGGTGGTTGAGTCCCCCCATCTGTGACCCAACCTCAACTTCTCTAAAAAAATCTATTTACTATTCATGAATTGTAGTTTATTGAAATCCCACAAGGGGTATGTATACAAGATGGCGTGTTATTCCCACACTATTTATGTAACCTGTGAAATGAAGAGCATAATTTGAAAAGAGTAAGTTATACCTGGTTTAGTTATGTACTAATATGATGGTTTCACTGGCTATAGCAGTATGGGATACAGAAAGGATTAAGTAGTACATAAGACGTGTACCAATCTGTATGCGAAATACAGTGATGGAGCCTTGTACGGGCCTTCACTGAATACCCCTAAAGATTGGTACTAGACCTATAACTACATTATACCACTAGCTGTATGCAGTATACAAAAGTTGTGAAATGCTTTGTTCTCCGTGCCCGCCGTGGTATAAGTCCATTTATTGATTAGGTTGCTGTATTCACCATGGCACAATCAATGTGAGCGGTGGTGCATACCAACACAGGGTAAATATATTATGAACTTCTCCTACTATTGTATTCGCTATGATACATAACTACATCTTTGACTTTTGCTCTGTTTCACAGGATGCTATGCCAACATTTCAATATTTTATTATTATTCCAAGGTTAGAAATTAAACACCGGGGCAGCCTTGTACTACATATGTTGGCCCAATATAGTTTTTCATTAAGGACCACTGCAATAATCACTAATATTGAAAAATGCTATTTTTATTTGTATAATCGAATATGCAAGCATGCTTAAGATATGACTGCTAAGTATCATCAGTTTAGAAAAAGCCATTTCTGTCTTTTCAATCCATCTTAATCTCAATCCCAAAATGGTTAGAAATCATACAAACTGTATCACTATCATTTAGGACTTATCTAACTTTATTATCCACACTTGGTTGTGTGTAACCAGATCAGGCCAGTGTGAACGTCTTTGACTGGGTGTCATCTTTGACCGCCTGACAGAAAACAGGTTATTGAGGGCAGAAAGATCAAAGATTAGTTTTGATTTCAGTTGTGTATATATTGACTCATGCATCTCAGGTTAACACAACACAGTTAAACATTAAACAAGGACGAGGCAGTCCTAGTTAGCTGTCATCTGGTATAGTTCAATAATATATAAAACTCTGCTGTTGGCAACCACAACATGTCATACTTCACGGTGAGCGGTGGTGCATGCTGGTAATGTAAATATATCATTAACCTGGCTTCTCTGTACAAGTCCAACGTAATGGGGGTAGACCCCTAAATTCAACACGGCAACATGGCCTCTTCTTAAAATCAACATGCGACATGGGGCAGGATGACATGTGACGTGAGGCTTTCAAAGGTTAGTGATAGGGGACATGGACATTTCTTAAAATCAAAATAAGACAGGAGCATTATTAAGCGACATAGACATGCAACATAATCATTTCCTAAGATCGACCTATGACATGGGGACCCCCCCCATCTATACACCCAACATACATAGATCTACATTCAGAAAGAGCCGTAATTTCTCAGTTATAGGCCTACCTCTCGTATAAGCCACACAATTAATTATTCATATAAGCTACAAAATAGGTCTGATAATTGATAATTCAGTACTGTAACATACATGCAAATCCCTGCATAGAGTACCGTGGGGTATTACTGGCAGGGGTATTACTGGCTGCGTTATGTGGATTTCTTTCTAGGCAAATTGACTGAGGGTAGCCAATGATAATTCAAGACATTTTGGGGACCTACCCCCTTCCCCTAAAAACAACAGAGATTGGAAATCAAGTTATTGGCTAAGATAGTTCCATTTAAAAAGTTGTTCATTGAGTCATTAAGAGCTAATGGGCTTTGCTAAGATGTAGGAGGAATTGAATTCAGATTTTCAGCTCCACCTGTATGAGTTTTCATGAACCTCAAGCGGAATTCCGTGGTCAATGTATGGCCTGCATGATAACTGGCCTTGGGATAAACGCATACTTTCCCCTGTGCCCCTGTCAAGTGGCCCATTCCCAAGAAATTGGCCCTTTGGCCCGGTAAAAATGTATGACAGGTATCCTTTAACATTGAGACAAAAGAAATTATAGCATCATTATATATTGGATACTGGTTGACAGCTGCCTGTTGCATGGTCAATTTGCCTGTTGAGTGGCCATTTGGCCCCTGTGACTGGCCCCTATGACTGCCTCCCCCATCCCCTGTGACACACTGGAATGAATTACGTATATGTGGGCATTCATTGAATCCTATGTGACCAGGCTATAAGCCTGCAGGAGAATGGTAAAGTGTTGGCCCATTGGCCCATTGGCCCATTGGCCCCTTGTCAAAAATGCCAAAATCACTAAAAAGTTGATTTTCGGGAAATTGGACATAAAGTAAGTGGTTGTTAGTTAACAACAGAGTGTGAGGCAGACCGGGCTTTTAAGGGGACAAAAATCAGTAAATAATCTATAATTTTTGTAATAATTTAACTTCTCCGTTGGTTGCTGTACGGTGATATGCTACAAGTCGATGGTGAGCAGTGGTGCATGCTGACGCAATGTAAATATATCATTAACATCCTCTTTGGATAGGACGAGTCCTGAATAATCAATTTTCTTGTCAATAGTTAAAGAGAGAGGGAGGAAACGTTGGGAAATTTGCAGCTGCCTAACATTTTTAGGATGGCATGTCACTAAAATATGACGTTTCTCGTCATAATGCACCAATGCAGCACCACCTAGTTTCTCCCCGGGGCTGCATTGGTGTATTATGCCGACCCACCTTGGATGTCTCAACCACATAGGGTGGCATGATGACCAAGGGTATGATGCATTAATGCATTATGCCGTCCTTAAAGGGTTAGCTACCAGTAACCCTGGGTGGGTGGTGGCTTGGAGGGGCTATGGTGGACGTATGGTTCGTGGGAGTAGAGAGTGGGGTAAGGTGGATGGGGCACCTCTCCCAGCAGCTCCCATAGTCCAAGCTCCCATAGTCCCAACTCCCATAGTCCCAGCTTCCATAGTCCCAGCTCCCATAGTCCCAGCTCCCATAGTCCCAGCTCCCATAGTCCCAGCTCCCATGGTACCAGCTCCCATAGTCCCAGCTCCCATAGTCCCAGCTCCCATAGTCCCAGTTCCCATAGTCCCATCTCCCATAGTCCCAGCTCCCATAGTCTAAGCTTCCATAGTCCCAGCTTCCATAGTCCGAGCTCCCATAGTCCAAGCTCCCATAGTCCAAGCTCCCATAGTCCCAGCTCCCATTGTCACAGCTCCCATAGTCCCAGTGTTAGAGCGGATATTGTCACAACATGTGGATCACTTTAGACATATAAAATTGAAATAAATGTCACTTAAATGCCATTATGGCATTACTGTGACATTAACACTATCTGCTTTAATACACTGTTCTACGACAAAAAAACTAGGGGCGGACCTTCCTAACTAGACTAATTTGAGGTCACTGAATCCAAAAATCATGGTTAGAAAGTGCACCATAAGTGTCAGTTTCAAGATATTTCAACTATGATTATTTGTCGCTCTTATACGAGACCAACATGTAGGAGGGATAGCAGCCATGAAAAATTTCAATTTTGTCTCCCTGGCAGAGATAACACAACCTCTGAATCCCATTCAAGGATTAGAAATCATTAGGAACAGAATTCGGCACTATCATGGAGCAAAATTTGTGGTATTTTAGTGATATTTATTGAAAAAACGGCAATATACATACAGATATATCTAGAAAGGATATAACATTTCTTAAAACCACTAAGACCATAATTATAACCCATTCTGACAAAAAGACCCTTCAGGTAATTTTTTAGTGCTGTTTTCAGCCACTGCAGGGCACCAGAAATGCAGAAGAGTCCGAAATAGTCCAGAAATGCCTTTGGGTAATGGATGCAGAATACAATGGTACATCTTTGGTGTTCCATCTTTGTTGATAGAATACCACATATATATGTGGGATGTAAAATTAATGTTTTCTAGGCAAAAATGCCACTTTCTGGTTACCATGGCAGCCATTTTCATATTATTTTGGTTCTAGCATCTTTGAATTGCTAAGCATATTGCTGGAACCTGGCTGGAGATGATCCTGATAGGGAATACAATAGGAAGGCAAAACAGCCCTTATTAAGCACTAGTTATATGTTGCAATCTGATATTTCATACTAAATCATTTACCAAGAGTACTTAATTCTGCAATTAATCAGTAACATATCAATCAGGTATAGGTTTCAGGTGAAAAAAAGGCATTCATCTACTTTTAGATTAGATAGTGTATATATAAGAACTAGCCGGTGATAAAAAAAGAGACCATGTAAATATCTCAAAACGGTGACTTACCACACAATTTTAAGTGCTATTTTTGAATTCCCCGGATCAAAATACATAAGCATATATAATCAAATTTTGAATTTTTTTCTCTAGAACAGTGATATGTGTATACATATGAACACTGCCTCTGCCGACCAGAGTGCCCACTGAGTAGGGATGTCATTAGGTCCCGGCAACGCTACTATGTCACAGATAGACTATGGTTATGAAAAGATATATGGAATTACCCCAGCATACTGGTGGGGCCAGATGAGGGCAAAGCCCAAGTCGCCCTACCAGAAAGCTGTGGTTAATCCTATACTTACCTTTTTCATAACCATTGTCTATCTGACTTAACCTTCGGTATTCAATATATCCAAGCATCCTCGTGCATGCACACTCAGAAAAGTCAGCGTCATTGTCGCTGAAAGCACTCTCACCTGAAAGTCAGGAAGTGCCTGACTTTCACATGCCTGACTTTCAGGTGAGGGTAGTTTCAGAGGGCAGTGACACTTTTCGCCCAAATTATGCTTGGTTGTCTGTAGGGATGTCATCGATACCCCCAGCATCGATACATCGACATTTTGAGGATCGCAATTATCGTATAAATAAAGGCATTGTATCGATACCTTTGTTTTACAGATAGAGCTCTAATTCACCTTTCTAAAACTGCAAAGATTGTGTACATATTCCATCTAGAAGTTGCTATTTATTCATTTCGAAAATAATGACCGTTGCAGGTCTTAAATATTGACGGGAAATGACTTTTAATTGTGTTCTAAGTGCTATCAAGTGTCCAGCTTTATAGACTAGACTATATGAAGAGAAGAAAATACCCTTCTTCAAAGCAGATATAAACTGTATTTTTAATATCAGAATAAATCTATATAATCGGAAAATCGAGACTGAAATAGTGATAATCGAAATCGAAATAAATTGGATGTAAATGACATCCCTAGTTGACTGGCAGGTAACGATGAAGCAGGCGGGGGGGGGGGGTGTTATGGGGACAGGTAGGGTGTGGGTACCGCACTTGCGCTGCATGAATGTTTGCAATTTAGTAAATTCAATAAGCCTTAAAGGTACACTTTAAGCGGCCTTAAGTTCAGTTATGCCCTGTAAAAATGGCACTTAAGTGGATTTAAGTGCCATTTACTTTTATTAAATATACGTAAAGCATCACTTTAAGTATATCTAATTTACTTAAATGCAAACCTTTATGCAATGTTGGTTGCATTGTGGGCACGGGGGGGGGGTAGTCAGACCATGATGGCCGGCCCCGGGAATGCCGGCCGTTTCCATAAGTGGCAGAGTATCGGAGTCGTAAGACGGACCTTTCAAGGAAGGACGATCTGGGTTGTAAAGACATCCTCTCCTCTCAGTCATTGCGTAGACCTGGTCATTGTGGTACAACTTATTTTGTTTTCGATTACCACTATTTTGATCTCAATCTCTTGATTTGAGCTCAATCCAAGTTCTTTATACTCAATAGTATAGGCCTCCAAACGCTATCATTTCAATACTTATTCTTTCTTAGTTTTAGACAAGTAAATTAATGGTCTCACTGTATAACAAATGGTGTATTGATATAATGCGTTTGTAGATATGATAATCGGACTGCTAGATATGTCGGTTTGGCTATTCTAGGATTATCAATGACATCCCTGCCAAAAGGTGCAGCAGGGGGTCTGATCGTTTACAGAAGGAAGCTCCCAATGGGTCACAAAGATGTCACTCTTCATGTAAGAAGAAGTCTGTGTACTAGTACAGGCAGCAATTCTTTTTGCAGCTCAGCTGCAAAAAGAATTCACCCCTTGAAATTGGCGAAGGGAGCTAATAATTTGCAACTAGTTCGAACAAATATTTGCTCGTTGGAACACACTCTCTTGGGAGCCTGGCCAAGAAAAATCTTTCCAATCCTAAATTTGATTTATTTAAGATTATTCAAGATTATCTACAGAAGACTGAAGACATATAGTATACATGATTTACATAAGGTGGCGCTACCCATTCTTTTTTTACCCTTATTTATTCATTGTTGGTAATATTATTGTAATATACCTCCTTTCCTTTCTTTCTTTTGTCTTTCTCTTTCGAAACTGATATCAAACACAACTATAGACAACTGTGCACTTATAATACAGTGGTGCTTAAATTTAAGATTGTAATGTTTTTAAGATTGGCCATTTTAAGATTGGAAAACCTTTTTTGTCCACGCTCCCAAAGGAGTATATCCACTAGTGTCATAAATTCACCAACCCACAGTATTTCCAGTAAACAGAAAACATTTCATGACGCTATATAACGTAATATAACGTTTCTCTAAGGCTCCTTACTATGACAAAACGTTATATGAATTTTCAAAACGTTATTCTTTGTTTGCTTGGTTGTTTTGAAGAAAAAAACAATAATATTGATACTCACTGTCCAGCCTCCACCGTCCAGGTCCTGATCACAGTAGACGTCTATTTCATTGACTCCGTCCGGTGATATTGTCATCACCCCCGATGTACGCTCCCCCTTGCTGTAGGCATCTTCGCAGTCAGTGAAGACTACAACACAAGATTAAGCTTATATACTAACCTGGACATGATCCTGTCTCATATGATGTTTCGAAAATGATCACATTATGGGTCACAGGGCGACCCAAATATCGCATTGAGAGCATTAAATTATTTCACCAAAATGCGGACCCTATTAAACCACCTGCAGTTAAAGGATCTGGCCATGTCCTACGATAAAGGGGAAAGTTGAAATTGTTTGACCGGATGCAACCTATGACTGGGTGCAATCTCTGACCATCTTGATAGAAATATTTTTATTTAGGGCAGATGAAGATATAAATAGGCTTTAATCGGAGTTAATGTATGAAATAACACTTTAAATCTTTTTTCACTTACATATATATAAATGGCTCAGTCTCACGACTTTGTAACAATTGGATCGTCTTTGACCGGGTGATGTCTTTGACCGGGTGACATCTTTGACCGGGTGACGTCTTTGACCGGGAGGCTAGAAAAGGCTATTTTTCCCCCCCATATCTTTACTATTAGAGAAAATATGTGGATGGTAATTGTATAATACTTCGGACAGTGTACTTCTTCAAATTCCACATGATGTAGAAAGTGATGTCTTTGACCGGGCAGAGGAAGAAATATAACATTATTCTTTAATGCATGTAAAAGAGCCTACATATAAATATAACAAACTTTAATTAAATTCATATGGTGTGAAAATATCCTTTGACTTTTTCCACCCATTTCTTACTATATACCGTAAAACCTCGCGTATAAGCCGCGGCTAGTACGCGAGTCAGATCGGCGGTGCGGCTTATAGCATCAACCCAGGGTCAGGGTGCGGCTTATACGCGAGTTTTTGCTACTATGGTACAGTACTAAAAGTCACCATAAACAGACCCCTGGTGCAGCTTATAGTATCGGCCCAAAGTCGGGGTGCGGCTTATACACGAGTTAGGCTTATACGCGAGGTTTCCCGAGGTTCCCGATCAAAGACGTCACCTGGCCATGATAAACCGTTTCTATCAAGCCGGTCAAAGATTTCACCCGCTCAAGGCTTGCACTCAGTCAAAGACTTTCTTTCAACTTGGCCTGAGTCACAGCCATTTATGTTCTAAGGCCAAAAAAAAGAAGGTTTGTTTCAGGTCACTCAACCGACCCTATCAAAATAGGGCCGACCCTATGTATTTTTATGCAATTTGAAGAAATTCCATATTTTTATCCTTTTTTGGTAAGTTTTAGGGTCTCCGAAGAGGCCGGCCAATACTTTCATGTTTAAAAAAAAGTTTAAAAAAGTTTTAAAAAATCCGACCTACCGGCCCTACATTTTCTGCCCATGTTACCTGAAACAAACCTTTTTTTTTGGCCTAATCAGACAGTTTAAGAAAATTGAGATGCTGCCTGAATCTTCTCAAAATGAAAAGGAAAACATATTTATGTTACTCAGAAGTCGAATGGAATTCATAATAAATCAATGTCATGCATACATGATTTAGTGTGTTGTCTTTAAAAGGATTATTGAAAGTCAGCCAAGAAGAACTGAACCAACAATTGTCCGCCAATGGTCTGTTGAAAAATGCTTGAAATTGTGTGGACTTTTAAATTGGGTTCTATTTGCGTCACAATTTGATGATCTAGATTGATAAAAATCGGTTTTGCCCAATTTCCCATGATGAAAAAAAAAAGTTTAAAAAAAGTGTTTTTTCTTGCTGTCAATGTCATCTATCCTGCTGTCACTGTCAATTTCATCTAAAAGATAGCTGTCAACACTGTCCTGTTTCTGTCCATCCATTTTTTTTTCATTCTGTTTCTTTATTCCATGTTTACAAAGTCCGTACATTGACTGACTACTAGAATTCGTAAGTGGGTAATAACTTCCCACGTCCGTCACACTTTTAAGTAGGTCACGTTAGTCTAAGTAGGTCACGTTAGTTTAAGTAGGTCACGGCTCGTATCGCACCAAAACTGCGCTTATCATAGCAAAACAAAGGTCATACTAGTGTTAAATCTGAAGTAGGGGGCTTACTTTTGATATAAACATGGAATAAGAAGGGAACTGCCTGCAATGACAGACGTGAGAATGTCTGTCCCTCGGGAGGGACCTTCGGTCCCGCCCTCGGGACAGACATTCTCACGTCTGTCATTGTAGGCAGTTCCCTGATAGTCCATCCTGTTTCTGCTCTGTGTACATATATAGGATGTAGTCATTATTCATTGATTGTCTTCCGGCTACACCTCCAAGATCAAAGTGGCCAAATAAAAGCAGAGTAAAGCAGAGTAAAATTTTAAAACATTTCCTGCCATAAAATACCTCAGTATTATTGGAATAAAATGCTCATGATACCTTTAGCTAAGCGGGCAGAATCATTCATATGCTTAATTAATAGCATATAGCTGATACTCCAGAGTAGGGCAAATACCCCCAGGCCCTGCACTCTCAGACAGAGGTGACACCTATGTTCGTTCCCAAAAACAAGAAATAAGGGTGTTGTTTCACCCCCTTCCAATGTCCTCGAAATCAAGAAAAAAGGGTACTTTAAGATGACTTCTCGTTTTTAAGAGGAAAGGGGGTATATTTAGAGGTCAAGTTCTCAGATTTACCAGAAAGAGGGTATTTTATTGACTGAACTACCACACTGAATAAAGGGTGTAGGAGGATTTCCAATGTGCGGTCTAAAATCAACATACAAAGGAAATGTTAGAACCAGACAGGGTGGAGACCTTTCAGAAAAAGGGGGTGGTGAAAAATGTCAGCGGTGGTAGAAAAAAGGGGTACATTCTTCCATTAAATGTCCGCGTTTTTCCACGAAGGGAGGTTATTTTCT
This sequence comes from Harmothoe impar, assembly GCA_947462335.1. Lineage (NCBI taxonomy): Eukaryota > Metazoa > Annelida > Polychaeta > Phyllodocida > Polynoidae > Harmothoe > Harmothoe impar. The sequence goes on along the minus strand of OX381717.1, from coordinate 35,194,145 downwards.
GACCCAAAGTTAGTCGAAAAGGGAGTAACCTTGAGAGGAGGGAACGAGCATGATGTTATTTCTGTCTGGGAGTGTGGGGGCCGGGCAAATACCGCTCCATCATGCACACCTAATGGTATCCTCAGTATGGCACGGTGGGCACAGAGTTCAGTTCATCATTGAATCAATGTTGAATGAACATTGAGAACCAGCTGTCAATGTTGCTTCAATGTTCTGTACCCACTGGGACCTCAGTATTGGATCTTCATCTCAGTCGACAGAACAGAAGGATACTCATGGACCAGTTTATGGTATCTTTACATCGGTAAACAGAATAAAAGGCTAGTCACTGACCTGGTTCGTAGTATCTATCCTCGTAGGGACAGGTGTAGTCTGTGCCGCCATCATTGATAACGATATTACGTATCAGGGTTGTCCCACTTTTTCGCCAATCAGTCCATCTCCAGTCTGTTCAAATATACAGAACTGTGTATAAGTTTTTGTGACCTTGAAGAATACAATGACATAGTTTTAAATCTGAAAATAAAATAAAAAGTACTAAAAGGCCTAAAAAAAAGTTGTGTTCCGATATCCTGACCGTAATTAGGGCCGAACCTATTTTTGTTGGACACTTTTTCAAATTTTGAGAGATCTTTGAGGATTTACCACTATAATCACTTTTTTTAACCACAAAAGAAATGCTAAAAAAAGGAAAAATCAACCTACTGACCCTTTTTTTTGGGCTATGTTACTGGAACACAACAATTTTTTTATATTAGGCACTATGACTATTATAAGCTTTAAAAAAAGGCTTTAGATCAATCGTGAGAATGGTCGCTGATACAAAACAAGACCGCTTACTTTGTAGTGGGCGTACTTGTGTAGAAACACAGTCGGCATCCATCTCCTTCTTAAGGGCTGCACAGATGTGGTTTCTGGGTATTGCAGTTCCACTGCCAATTATCTAAAACGAGTAAAAACAATCATCTTTTAATGATTTTGCTCAGCTTTGGTTTTGAAAATCCTACTAAACAGGAACTGACAGTATAAAAGGCTTTCCTGCATATGGGTGAGATGAATTCCATATTATGCACCATTTCAGACTTTGATTAGCAAAATAGTGAGATGAGTTAGTATTATTTTAGGCTTAAGAGGGTCCTCCATCAAACCCAATTAAGCAATTAGGAGCCTCAGACGCAAACATTTTCATCCACCTAATAAATCAGTTACGCCTGACATTTCAGAACTGATTATTCTATCAGTCGTACTGGTATTTATTAAGAACTGATTCAACCATCATTTGAAAAAAATTGCCTTCCAGCAGAAGCAATTGAAAAGAGGCTACAAAAAGTTCACACTTGTTTCATGTTGTCAGACAGACTTTTCAAATGGTGCCCAATGGTGTCAGATTTGAAAACAAATAATCAGTCCTGTTCACCGGCCAGTTTGACATTCAGGTTTAGTGGAAGAGCCACTTAAAAAAATCTTTAGACATGCAGACGGATTAACTCACCTTTGCTGCAATTAACACATCTGTGTCCTTCTGGCCTCTCACAAGGCAGGGTTTGACGTGGTTGCTTTCCAACTTGCTACAAGCCGTGCGGAAATGCTCATTAAGGAGAACCTTCATGCACTTACTAACAGACCCATGGCAGAATCTGAGACATGTGATGAGCACCAAGGCTCTAACCACATGGATCACTGCCATAGTCCTATATCTCAGGTTTATATGCCAGTTGAGAACAAAGCATAGTTACATTTTGATAAAGGAAAGCTAAACTGATCTTTATGACTTGCCTAATCAGTGTAATGAACACGACTGTGTTGTGAGTAACCAGTGACATGCTACGTATCCATGGTGAGCAGTGGTGCATGGTGACAGAGTAAATTTATCATTACCTTCCCTTTGTTTAACGCAGCCTTCCACGAAACACTAAATTCACTCAACCATGCCTCTCACCGTAGGGCTAGTTAAATAGGGAGACAGTACGGGAATGTCAATCTATCCCCGCTGTATCCATGCTGAGCTGTGGTGCATGGTGACACAGTGTAAATATAGCATTACCTCCCCCATTTTTACTGCAGTCTTCCAGGAACCAGTAAATCCAATCAACCATGCCTCTCGCTGTGGGTAGTTAAACATGGAAACAGTGAGTGAATGTCCTTGGTCCTTGATAAGGTCCTTGGTGCATATATGAATATAGTTTAGCTTGCACACGAAAAAAAGTGAGCGTCAGCTCTATTCAGCCATAGTCATATAATGATGGACCCTTTTTACAGTCAAAGTGCGCCTAACTCTCACAGGAGGGTGTTTTCCGGCGATACATGCCTGACTGTGGTATGGGAGTCCAGCTGACTGTCACTTTTTCTCTGTGGGCTGAAGATTATTTCAATCTTATCAATTCTTTTGAAAATTAACCAACTTCTTCTGCTAACATAAGAGACAATATTACCATATAATGTAAGTATTTGGTTATTTGAGACTGATCTTGGCTACCCCTGTCATAAGTGTTAGCAGGTCATTGCTGTTGAAAGGTCATGCCCGTCAGCCGAACATAGGCCTAGATTATTAGGTTGTATCAATTTGGTGAGAGTCAGTCTTATAATGAATGATTTATTTAACTGACAAGGGCCCCTCTATTCACACATATCCCAGTGGGCACAGCATCACTTATTAAGTGACTAAAAAGTGCTACACTTCAGTGGGTACTAACCAGCTCCAACAGTGCTAAAACGACATGCTCGTGTAACACTAATGTGCAGCACTTATTAGTCACTTAGCCTTAAACACTTATTAAGCAATTCATCTGCAGCAATTATTAAAATCAATTACACCTCTCATTGACCATAGCCATGTTCATGACTAACTATAACTAAAATTATTTTAGCCAATTCAGGCAGTTCTTATTATGCACTGCTTATTTATATCATGGTAAACCAAGTCCTAGCATTGTTTAGTAAGCACTAAATGTGCAGGCATTATTCAACCCTTCATGATCAGTCCTTATCATGCACTGCATTTGCACCATTTTGAACAGTTTGCTGCTCTGTATAAGAGCTTAACTGTAGCTCTGCTTAAACGCTGCTAATTCAGCCCTTTTAAGCCAGCTGAAAGTATTGACTGATAAGCAGTAATTATGAATGCCTTACTAGCAGTTATAAAAACAGCCCTTAATATGAACTGTTTCTGCAGCCCTGCAACTGGAGCTACTAATCAGGGCTGCACCACCCCACTTAGTAGGGGCTGCACTTGAATCAGTACATATGCACCAGATATTAGAAGCTTAATAATATGCTCTTATACTTTGGCAAATATATTGCAATACATAACCAACTATTGAGTGCTGCCTTAATTACTGATAAGGGCTGCAAGGCCACTAACCACTCAGGCAACGACTACTAAGTGCTGGTGTGCCCACTGGGATCAATGTCATAATGCCATTTAAATTATTGAACTACAATTAGGAGAAGTTAAACTGATTGGTAAGATATTCCCTTGTCAGTGTTATGAACACAGTTTTAGCATGAGCATCCAGTTTTGAGCTCTGTATCCATGGTGAGCAGCGGCACATGGTGACACAGTGTAAATAAATCATTACCTCCCTTGTTCATACCAGAGTTTTCCACGAAACACTAAATCGACTTTACCGTGATTTCAATAACTTCTTCTCAGCCAAGGGTGGGGTTCAAGGTATGGATGATTATGTTTATGAAGAATATGCATTTTTATGCAGAAGCGGGTAAGCATAAGAGATCTGTAAAAAATTCTCAGACATGTCTCTATGAGAGTTATCATACAGCACGCAGGGCAAATATCAAATGTTACTGGAGAGGGATATCCCTGAAATTCCATCCTCCTCATACATTAAGCACATGAGGTATGTCAAGCTGAAGGCACAGACTAACTGCTTCCCGGTCCTCCTGCTAGCGCTCTACGTACAGAAAGTGGTTACCAGGGTCTTGGAGTGCAAAATCTCGGGCTTCGTAGGAGGAGATGAGATGTCGGTACAGGCCCATCTCAGTGGCAAACACATGATTACAGCTGGTAGTCAGGGTAACCAGCATGCTTGTAACCAGGGGTCATGAAAGCGCAAAAAGCGCGGGGCCAATGTAGGACGGAGGTTCCATGAGCAAGACAGTGACCAGAAGGGTAACACTAACAAGTGCCTTAACTGGAACTTCTTGGAATACTCTATGATTCGATTCCAGATCCTCCAAACTCAAAGTCAGATGTCTCAGAAACTAGCTCTGGAACCCCCTGTTTTCTTTACACTATTTGAGAATACTTATGATTTGGTTTTCATAACAGAAATCTTGACCAAATGTAAATTACACTGTGTTATTCCGCACTAGCGAGTTGCAGTGCAGTTTTAGGGGTCAGCATTTTCCGAATGGGTAATAGTTGAGTAGTTGTTGTGTCAGCTGTCCAGATTGGGGGAGTGGTTAGGATACTGGCAATTCAATACAAAGGTCCTGATTTCGAATCCATGCGAAGGTTGCACGGTAAGTTTTTTTCCTAGTGCGTGAGTAATAATGATAGTATTCACATAGAACAACTAAAGATGTATATAAAATCATTTTGGTTTAAGGAAATTTACAACAGAATTGTATACTATCATGATTTTTTGACTAACCCAAAAAGCATTTTAAAATTGTGTGTGAACCAAATAACCTAGGCATGGATTCGAAGTCAGGACCTTTGTATTGAATTGCCAGTATCCTAACCACTCCCCCAATCTGAACACATGACATAAGGGCCCACAATAGAGGCCTATAAGTGAAAGGTTTATGGCCCCTAAAACTCCAAATTTTGGACATGACAGAAACCAGCTTCAGCTAACCAGTCGGCTGCTATAGTTAGTAGAAGAAAGAGCACTGGTACCTGCCAAAATGGCGCTGTCCAGTGATCATCTAGCTAATGGGGAATACACTATGATGATTGGCAATGTCTTATTGTATGTTTATTGATTACTGGGACCTATTTTATATTACATACGCGCCAAATCTGTTATTGTCACTACTCTGTTACTTACTCTATCTGGTCATTGCTTCTTTTTGTACATGTATAGTCTGACCGTGTTAGTTGTGTATATGTCATCCTGTATCGTGTATCACCACTTATCATTATTTCTCAACTGATAATTCATTCTTTACACTGTCTTAACTTGTGTGCACTTGTTGAAACTGATTATGTATGATATTTTTGATTATTATTGTTCTTCAACCTACCACTTTTCTGTATTTTGTGAGAGGATCAATAAATCTCCATTCAAAACGTTAATAAAAATTACTGGGATGGGCATGGCTGAGTAGCCTTAGTGGTTCATGTCAGGCTGCTGCACAAGTATTAACCATTGGCCACGATCTGCCATGGCTAATCATTAATAAATAAAGACATTAATGTATTAGAGATCTGGTTAGTTACCGCAACCAGGACTGTGGATGCCAACCATTGAGATTTGTTTTTTAACCTTTAAATTTTAAAATCCAACAGGCAGCAATTATGGATATCCCTTCAGCAGAGTTTGTTTTATACATATTCCCCAGTGATACCCTCGATTTAGTCCTTGTAAATTAGTAAAGAAGGATTTTCTACCCAAGATGAGATAAAATCCACACCAACTCATATGCCATCTCATTTGCTAACTATATTTCAGTTTTGCTTGGAAATCTAACTGGTATTATCAAATAAAGTATCCCCACAGGTAGGTACCTGTGTATTTTCTAATGGATTGATTGTTTGGAAAATAGGAATATTGAGAATTCAACACATGTCCTCTAATCCCAAGCCTCCAGAGCCATAGTCTACAGTAGAGATGATTTTAGAATAAATATCTTGAGGTTGACCCCATAAATGGTAGCGCCACCAATTTATACTATGCTGCGTAGTGTGAATTGGTGGCGCTACCAATTTTCACAACGATATGTGATTCAGGTTTATCTGCAACCTGATAAGGCAATTACATCAGCCTATTATGAAATTGCATTGTTGCGTGAATTTGGTTATGAGTATGCACAGTTTTGTTTTCTTTTATGGGACTTCTTCAGGCAGATGGTCTTTATCACACAGTACAACCTTATATCCTATGGCTATCATTTTGGGAATTAAGGGGGCAAAAATCTGGTTTGTAACTTAGGATTTCAAAAGATAACTATTCATATGTTAGAAAAATGAAAAGAGTTTTAACTTTTATTGCCAATAAAGATAATCCAACTTTAATTACATTCAGATTCAGTTGTTGGGTTGAAGACAAATACAATAATGGTTATAATCAATGTACCAGTGTAACATGTCAGGTTAGATGGTTAATATATGCATATATGTGGCCAGGTGAGGGAAAACGTGCCTCCGGGGGGGATTTTTAGTACTGGTTTTGGCCACCAGGGAGCAATATATGGGTAAAACACTGAAAAATATACTAAAAAATGCTTGAGACCAGTTTCTCATGGGGAATCCAGTGATATGCTTAGAATTATTCCATCTCTACTGAAAACGTTCCATTTTTGGGATGCAAAAGGAACATTTGTCGCCATGGAAACATGGAAAATTAGCATATATGGCAATTTCTGGTTGCCATGGAGACACTCCATTATTCCAAATGGGAATTTTTTGCCACAAATGTTTTTTAAAATTTCACAAGGAACTCAGAATCGAACACAGACCTCAGAAATTCCCTCTAGATCCAATTTTATGATAAAAACATCAGATGTCTTTGGTTATTTTTCAACAAAACTGTATTTATTACATTATTAGTATTCATGATAGGATATAGTGGATTTAGAGCTTATTTGCCATTTTCAGTTGTACACACCAACCACGGTTTGACAAGCAGATACAGCTAAACTACTTGGGATATTTTAGCTCAAGATATCTCATTTCAAAGCTTGTAACATAAACTTTGAAAAGCCATTTCCCCCCTGGAGGCACGTTTTCCTTCACCTGGCCACATATAGGTTCATCATGATGTTAAATGCATGAAAAGTAAGTTATTCTATAAAAGTGGTGGTTGTTCTTTCTTGCATTACTTTAAAATCTCAATGTGTAAAGAAATAAAAAGATGATAGCATTATAAAGATAATCCAACTTTGATTACATTGAGATTCAGTTGTTGGGTTGAAGACAAATATAATAATTGTTATAATCAATGTACCAGTATAACATGTCAGGTTAGATGGTTAATATATGCATGTATAAGTTCGTCATGATGTTAAATGCATGAAAAGTAAGTTATTCTACAAAAGTGGTGGTTGTTCTTTCTTGCTTTACTTTAAAATCTCAATGTTTAAAGAAATAAAAAGATAATAGCATCAGTGAACAAAATTCTTTCTTTGACTTAGGGATAGTGCCGAGCATACATCCCCTGGCAAAACTTTTTAACTCAAGAATTCTTATATATTTCTAGCATTAGATTTCATAGAATCCTACATCTGTGCATATGTAACTTGAGGAGAATTTTTAAAAGCAGTACAATGAATCATGGTGGCATTATACCTGGTTATATTTTTTTCTTCTTTACCAAACTTAGGATTCTAAGCTCTCCTGCCTTTTGAGCTTTCCTTACCATCTTTAAAATGTCCTTATTTCTTCTAAGACAGGGAGACAAGCTTATTTGTGAACATCATTAGGGGAGTGCAACAGGTGTTAATTTAAACATATTTTAAGACATTTATTTTGATAGTGCTGTAATTGATTTCATATTACTTACTCAGGCTACCCAAGTGCCTATCTAGTGAAAAGGCTACAAAGTGCCTTTTTTGAAGTCTAATTATAAGTCTTTTAGTCTTCACTGTTTGTAAACTAACATAGTCAATGTAAAACTGTAGACCAAGGTTACCCCATTACCTTTTGCGGTTCCATCTAATTCAAACCACTTAATGTTTAAATACTAGCCTGCTAAAATCTAAATGAACTTGTACATCTGCATTCAGGCAGTTCAACCTGAGTCTTGTTGACACAAGTTACCACGGTTACCGGTACTTCATGCTAACTAGATGATCATATAGTGTACCTCAGTCACTGTCTTAACTCATTTTGAGCATCTTGCCTGATGAAGGCTATTAAATCTATCCGAGACATAGCAAAAAAAAGATCATTCTATCAAATAACACCAGAAAATGTCATCAAATAATTGAAACATAAAACTAAAATACCTGATATGAATAGAAAAATTCAATTCCTCCTCAACTCTGACCCCCAGATAGTATGATTTGACATTCAGAACAGTCTCATTATCTATTGGAATTTTGGGTTATAGGAGTTTTTCCTAAGTCACTATTATCAACCAACCTATGGGGAAAGGAGCCATGTTGTTCAGTTACCTGCCTAGGTTACTTCCTCATCCTCTCTTACTATGCCGTGGCAATATCACGTTTGATGGCAATGTGATTGGCAATGATTAAAGAGCCCCAATTGTTAAAGTTTCTTCATAGATGGCTTTTCCAGAAATGGAACTTGATTGGTTGTCGTCCGTTTTAGTTTCCATCTACTTGTGTAGAAATTCACATATCTTCACCTTTATACGCCAGCTATTAAAGAAATTGGTTTATATTAGTTAACGGTTAATGAATCAATGAGCAACGATGGTAACTAAAATTATATAAACATCTAAAATGTCTTTCTGGTATATCTTTTATTGTTTCAAATTGGTCAACTTTGGTGAAGTTTGTGCATAACAAAATTTGGCAACGTTAGTGAGTTTTGGCCACAACCAAATTTTGCAACCCTAAAGCCAAATTTTGGCAGGCTGGCAAAGTATGACCATAATTTGCTGGAAAATTAAGAAACCTTAGAAACTCTTAACAGTTAGGCTTCTCTGTAGATTGCACATAGATGATGCATTGACCTTTAAGTTGATTAAATATCACATATCATTTAGTAGAACTATGTTAATCTAGGAAACTCTATAACTTTAAACCTCTGGATGAATCTCTTCGAATGAGGGAATCTCTGCTGATTTTCGTCAGTGGAATACACGCTAAAGACGTGGCATAATACAGTGATGTTTTGAAATCAATCAAATAAATTAGGCAATATAAAATTATGCTAATACACTATAAAGATTTGAAGCAATAAGTAAATGAGAAAACAATAAAAGATAATATTATTATGATATAAGGCCATTCAAAAGAGTGGGTTTTCCTCACTGCACAAGTCATAGAAATCAAATTTTGAGAATTTCTTTTGTTTTGCTTATCTTTAATGGAAAAGGATATTGACATATAAAGCTAATACTGCCAGGAATTCAGTGGCATATTTTACCTTACATTTTCTCCAGATTTGAATTTTGGTTACCAAAAGCAACTATTATCTTGGACATTCAAGCCTGTGAGTAAAAAAGAAGAAACGAGAATCCTCCCTCATCATATTTTTCAGTAATTGCTAATGAGAAAACAGTTGCTATTTTTTAGTACAAAAAATAAACAAGCGTGTGTCTAACAAATAAATTAGTTTATTGTTGCACAAAGCAGCAAGGATTATTTTGAGCTTTGATACTTACGACAAATACTAAAACATGTCCCATGGCAATTAAAACAGGATTCTGCAATAGAGTAAAATTTAAGCAAAACATGACTGACAGGAATACTTTACAACTATGAACAATTGATCATGCATTTATTAAAGTTACTGCCCTTCACAGAATAAATGAATGATTCTTTTCTATGTTTGTCAGAACTTACCAGGGGAATCACAAGCTCCACAAAATGCGTCACACCCACAGCTAACTGCAAAATTGTAACAAAGTACAATATGAACACAAAGGCATATTCAAACTACTAACTGCTCTTTTCAACCCTTTAAGGATGCATGTCTCTGAAAGATAACAACTGTCATCATGATGACCTGGCGAGTGGCTTACCGGTGCTGCATTGATCCATCATACTAGCCTTTTGGAGTGTCTCAACCTCATCCAGTCAACATGATTCTTGAATGCAGTGAGTTGCTCACCAGGGCTGCATTCATGCAGGTATCAGTAGAAATATGGTGTGTATGACATAATGCTAAATTGATAGCCTGTACTTATTTTTATGGAAAACATACTGGTACAGTATGTTAATTATTAAATCAGCCACAATATTGTAGAGAAGGGTTAGTAGCTCATTGCCAGTTCTTACTGCATAGTGTTTTCAAACAAAGGAAAATTGGGGCCTAGGCAGGAGATGTTACACCGAGATGATTTTTAAATTAAGTCATGTGACTTTTATGAATAATAGCATATGTCAAGTTATCATGTCTTAGGTTTTTCTCACCATACATTTTCTGCATCTCACTCATGAGTCACAGATATACTTTCATGGACCTTACATTTGTGTGTATTTTGCTCCACATATAATATGCCAAGTCTTGATAATCTAGCACTGGAAGTATCATTGTTTTTACTATGTCGCAAGCAGTTTTGGTTGGTACATATATATATTTTTTTTCAAAATGTATTCTGTGAAACAGAGCCGTTGCCCTAGAGGCTTGGAATGACCGTGTATATTTCTTGTGTAATCTCTTCTGTGACTGTTGGAAAGGATTTTTGACTTGGCAACCAAAAGAAAACAATGAACCATGGGAATGATCAAAACACTCAACACAGTCCGTTGACATCCTTTTTATGGATCAAAGTAAAGCAAAGAGTACTAGGTGCTTACCACATCGTAGACCACAGCCATTCTGGACGCAACTTGCATGACACCCACCTTTAATAGAAAATCATTGGTAATTTTTGTGAATAAAAGGCTGTCATAGGGCGATTTAGTTGAGGAATGAATGCTTGCTGGGGACTTCTAGCTGAAAAAGTACCATTGACAACCAGACATTTACAAATGTTTAAAAAAGGTACCAGTATCCTAGGTTCTGAGGAGGTTTGACACTGTATTAATTATGCCTGTGAATTCTGGCTACCTGATTATAAAAAACCTTGATTTTTCAAAATCTTAGAACAGCTACCCTCTGCATTTCGCTCCCCGGGCTAGTGTACTGTTTACTTCAAATACCCTTCTTATAGAGCAAAACGATGCTGCCATCATTTGATACTGGCCCGTCAACCAATGCTACATATATGTTTGAGTCCAGGCTCGCAGTTTTCCACTCTTCCTCTTCATAAACTATCCCTCAACAGGGATAACACCAATGATGGAGGGGAGCTGTGTACACAGATTATCTAAATGCTCTGGCCCTTAGTCTGTCGTGGCTATCCTAGGTTGGTCATAGGGACATTGGTCTCGGATGACCAAGTGGAATCTAAATATGACATAACTGCATATGACTGATACCTTACTCAAAAGAACTTAGCCTAAAATGGACAGACTAAGATGAGTTGGTCAGTACTGACCAACCTGACAATATAAACTGACCTTGGTTGGTCTTATGGGAGCCAAAGAAATTCGGTTTAGACTACAGCTTGCCCCCTTCAACACTAGGATGTATACACATACCATATTCGACGTAATAAGCATACAGTGCACTTAAAAAACTTATTATAAGCTAGAAAAACAAAAACAAAATTTCATTATATTTAGCGCACATCCCCCGCTCATTTTCCCTCAATTACTTTGCTGTTGTAGTACCTAATTCAATGTAATAAGCATGAAGTGCGTTTAACAGATAATTCTGGCAACATTTTTAGTAGTTAGAAGTTAATTTTGGCTCAATATTTGGCATATTTTGGGAATTTTACTGTCCAAAATCTGCCTTAACATGGGCATGTGCACTTATTAGGGACTTATTAGGTCGAATACAGCGTTTATATATATATATATATATATATATATATATATATATATATATATACATATATATATATATATATATATATATATATATATACATATATATATATGTATATATATATATATGGACAGTCGAGGGAAAAGGGTCCTCCAAAAGTTAAACTCAATTATAAAATGATATATTTCGTTAGCAGGTACCACTTCTAGTTTTTGAGAACTGGCTCGTTGAATATGTGTAGGCACTGTCCAATCTCAAATGCCAATAAGCTCTATCATACTTTGTTTTACAGATATCTGTATCTAATTAGCATAATTGCGAAAATTCCCAAATATCCAAACTTTTTCAAACATTTGGTCACAGATTTTAATCTTAAAATGGGACTTACATTCCGTTTTCAGCATAGAAATCTTTTTGGGGCCTGCAATCATTAATTTCTTGAAAAATTCATTTTAGAATGAAAATTTTGTTTCCATGGCAACCAACAAGTGCAAAAAGACCAATTCAGGGCCAAAAACGTTCTTTTTACGTTCCAAATATGGAAGGTTTTCACTAAAGTTGGAATTTTCTAAAGTGGCTTATTGTATTCTCCATCAAAAAGTAGTATAGAACAATTTTTATGATATCTTGAACATTGTTGGCTATATGGAGCCCCCTGCTGGCCAAAGTTGGAACTAAAAATCCCCCGCGGAGGTCCCTTTTCCCTTGTTGATCCACATATATATATATATATACATATATATATATATATATATATATATATATATATATATATATATATATGTGGATCAACAAGGGAAAAGGGACCTCCGTGGGGGATTTTTAGTACCAGCTTTGGCCACCAGGGGGCTCCATATCGCCAAAAAGGACCAAGATATAGCAAAAACTTTTCTATACTACTTTTTTATGTAGAATATGATAGGCCACGCTAGAAGATTCCATTTTTTGTGAAAACATTCCATATTTGGAATGGAAAAGAACGTTTTTGGGCCTAAATTGGTGTTTTTGCACATGTTGGTTGCCATGGAAACATGATTTTCATTCTAAATTGAACATTTTTTTTAATTGAATGAAAGAAGGCCCCAAAACGATTTCTATGCTGCAAACAGAATGTAAATACCATTTTTAGATCAAAAGCTGTGACCAATTGTTTGAAAAAGTTTGGATATTTGGTAATTCGCATAATTATGCTAATTAGATAGGAATATCTCTAAAACGCAGGAAGATAGAGCTTATTGGCATTTAAGATTGGACAGTGACCACACATATTCAGAGAGCCAGTACTCAAAAACTAGAAGTGGTACCTGCTTATAAAAGGTATCACTGGAAAGCTGATGACATCAATTTTGTTATTGAGTTTTTACCTTGGAGGACCCTTTTCCCTCGACTGTCCACATATATATATATATATACATATATATATATATATATATAAGCCTACCTCAACCTGTTCAGGAAATTGAGTACATGCTTGTGTTACTTCCTGGGTTGAATCAATTACTTGATTTTTGCATTCAAGTAGAGAAATGTATACTGCGTCCCAAACGTGTTGTTTATCAATGAACGAGTTTGTTTATGACACATTGAGCCAACAGAAATAATATATACAAATATTATGTTATTTGTATATATATTCTCCGAGTTGCCCCAGGCTGCAGGGGTTGCTGTGCGCAGAATCGGCTGCCATTTTGTTGGGGGAAGGAAAGCACTGAATTTGATAGGCACCCCCCCCCCCCAAAAAAAAATCGCCGATTGTGGCAAAATTATACGGAGCCCTGGAAGTGACATCTGAAATATCTTTTATTGTCTGACCATTACACTGCACGAACTTTGCCTTATACATTGGATTTACATTTGGTGTAAAGGCCGATTCTACAGACCATTACAGATAATCACGGACATTTACAATTAAATTTACCACAAATGTAAAGCTGATCAAAATTGATCTTTGTATGGCTTTACCACCTCGATCAAAGCTGGTAATGGCTGTATTTACACTTTGTGTAATGGCCTGTGAATATAAGTAATTTCGATCTTTACACCTTGTACAAAACCCTGTAAATAGGAGTAATTTCGATCATCACACCTTGTACAAAACCCTGTAAATATGAGTCAATCTATCAAGATAGATACATATTGGAAAGTATTTTCAAATTTACACACATATATAAACATGCAAAAACTTACTGCTTGGTCCACATCCAAAAAACGTACACCCTAACACACATTGAGAAGGACAGGGTCCTGAAATATCAAAAGAAAACATTCGAAACTATTCAAGTTGATGAGTATCTAGATGTTGGTGACGCTAGGTTTGCTTCCCTATTTCTTATATATAGTTATATATGCCAATTCCTGTTACTTTATAGTACATCAAATGCTTTGTGAATTTGGTGTCAATGCTGGTCAATCTTCACATAGACAAGGACAGATAGCCATAACCACAATGAAAATTGACATATTGCTGCAATTGTATTACTGTTAGGCACTGGAACATTCTATCGTAGTGTGAATTTAAGAGAAAATAATACTTTTAGTTTTACTGAGTGTATACTCCACTGCAGGTAGAATAACATTGCTCTCCATGGTATGCATAGCAATTATTCAAGTAATAGGACCTTCTTAGTCATGCTGGTAGACAGATTGCTGCAAGTGTTTAAAGGTATAGGGGAAATAAGGACGGAAATAAACTCCCCTGCTTTCCATTTGTGATGTTTTCTGATGTCAGTCCCTGCCACGTGACTGGTCAGGGGGTGGTCCCTGCCACGTGACTGGTCAGGGGGCGGTCCCTGCCACGTGACTGGTCAGGGGGCGGTCCCTGCCACGTGACTGGTCAGGGTGTGGTCCCTGCCACGTGAGTGGTCAGGGGGCAGTCCCTGCCACGTGACTGGTCAGGGGGCAGTCCCTGCCACGTGACTGGTCAGGGGGCAATGGAAAGAGCAAGGAAATAAGAAAAGCCTCATAGTTACGTGTACACCCTGTCCCTGTGGCGGTGCCGTCCCCGATGAGGTCTGGTTGACAGGTGCAGGTGTAGGAACCAGCCGGTGTATTGGTGCAAGCTGCCCTCGGGTCACAGGGGCTTGGGTCAGCAGCACACTCATCCACGTCTGAAGACAATGACTTTTACAATGTAAAAATTATCTCTAAGAAATAGGTGTCAAAGCATTGATTTATTCTCATGAGCAAAGGCACTGTCAAATCAGATAATCACCCTTTTTGGAAAAGCAATAGGTTAAAACGGTTGGTGTCACACAATTAGAGAACATATTTCAGGCTCTTGAGGTTGAGGAACTGTTACTGTGTCCTTGTTATGTATAATTCCCACACATGTGGAATCAGCAATGCCATTGGTCAACAGGGATGATTGGTCAGGGGGCAGTTACTGCTGTGCGGTCTACAAGCAGGAGTGACGTCATGGTGTCACGTGTGGAAAGAATTAAACATACTGTAGAAGCAACAATATCCTGGTGTATTACAGGTTAGCTTCACATGCAGGAAAGAAACAGTACATGCAAGTGCTCACAGATGGCGGCACCCATGATTCCGCGTCAACTGTTATTGATGGGTGTGGACCACTAAATTCGACACAGCGACATGGGCCTTTTTGGGCTTTGTGACATGCGACATGAGGAATTTAAGAGTAAGTGACATGGGACATGGCCTTTTCTTAAAATCGACATGGTGACATGGCCATACTTTAAAATCAACAGGGCGACATGGCCATTTCTTAAAATCGACAGGGGAAATTGGGACCCCCATCCAGACCCCCTTATTGGGGCTAGGTTTGCTCAAGGTACAACAGATTTCACCACAAATGGCTACCTAAGGGAGTTTTCCCAGCTAAGGCTCGGACCTGGTACGCACCACTTCGCAACCTTCATAGCCCTAGGGGCCCACACAGCCCCTGCTATATACTCTGAACCAACCTATCCTGGAGCAGCTAATCGAGGCAGCCTAGCTAGACTTCAACCCAATCTATGCTGAAACATTACTCCGAGCCACCCAATTTGAACTGTTGTATCTATTATGCCCCTGAGTGGCTGTGATCATACACTTTGTATACTTGTGGTGATTCTACATATGTTTCAATATTATCTGAATAAACAAGCCTGTTACATTCAAACCGAAGTTGGAACCTGTATTTGTTTCATACTTTTGCGACCCCCACAATACTGTATTGAAACATAATACCATTATCAATAGTAATAGTTCTATTCTATCCCATCAGAGGACCCCACTCCTATCATATCCCGCCATGAGAATAGGCCACAGTTTACTTTAAGAATAGGCCATGGTTTACTTTGAGAATAGACCGCAGTTTACCTTGAGAATAGGTCAGAGTTTGCCATGAGAATAGACCACAGTTTGCTGTGAGATAAGCTACAGTTTTCTGTGAGAATTTCAGGTACAGTTTGCCATAAGAATAAGCTACACTTTGCTGTGAGAATAAGCTAAAGTCTGTCTTGGGTTTCGCGAACTGTTAAAATGCTGAAAAATGAACTGTTTGCACTTTTGCTTTTGTCAATCTAAACTCAAATCCAGCCACAAGTTCAAATTCTCAAATTCGATGTAGTGCACTAAAGTGGGATGACTGAATTAGTGTTTACCCAAGGATTTCACTGTGAAAACAAATGGTCAGAATTTATTTTCTAACCTGGAATTCTCTGTAAATTGATCCATCCAATATATGTTATACAGGATTGGCTGGGGTATTGACGGAAGGACTTGCCAGGTGGCACCACTCTCACCACCTACCTGGGCCACCTGGCTCCTTACCCCAGTCAGTGCCTCATGTCCACCCCCTTGGGTGCCAGGACAGACTCAGTTTACTAGGATTCTACAATATAATCATGGTTAAATGCCAAAATTGTGGCCATGGTTGCCATGAGAATAGCAAGAGCTGCTCTGGATGTGGTCAACCCACTCCTGAGCACAGAACTAGTACACAGGAGGAGGCACAGGACACTTTACCTGGGGACACCTCAGGCTAGGCCATAGACACCGGTGGCCATGGTGGAGAGGTGGGGGGAGGGGGTGACCAACAACAACAGTCCAGCCTGTCACCATACATATATCCACCATGCATCATGCATTTTTTACTTGTATTCTGACTATAATTATAGTTATGAAAGGTTTTTCACAGCAATCTAGTTGTTCTTTTTTATGAAGAAGATTTTCTTTAAAGATAGATTCACTGCATGAAGCTGTGATAATAAATTCAATCAACATTGGTGGTCTTAGTTTACATATTGCTATATATATGAAGAGTTTGGATGCAAAACGACATGAGCACCATTGTAAAAATAGGGAAAAAGATCTGACAAAAATGAAGATTAGAGAGAGCGAAATATAATCCTCAATCATTTTTTCCAAGATTTACTCTTTTTCATATCATTAGGACTTACTATGTATATACACTCTATTACCAAAGTATGATAATTGACCCTTGGATGTCTTTACAAAAAGCACTACATGCTTCAATTCTGGTATGGAGCTTATAACAAGCCAATGAATTAGACACTAAATACAGGTTACAATAAAGATTCTGATTTGCTAAGGTGTGAGTAATTATAGGCACACAGAAGCCCTTTGTTCTGTTTGACTGCATCATTCATCTTGTCCACTCTTTCAGGAGTGCTTCAATCCAGTAACGTCAGTGCTGTTTTCATGGACTATGGTAGTACTTACCAGTTTCACATTGCTCGCCCGTCCACCCCGGGTCACAAGCACAAAACAGGCCAGGCACCCCTGGAGGGTGGTGTGTACAGGTGCCATGACCATTACACTGAACCTGTCCTTGGCCCATATTGCATGGCCAACGGGGCGCTGCATCAGCTGAAAACATACAATACATAGGACTTCAGAGCCTGTTACATAAACAATGTTTGATTCAAACAGGATGTATTTTACATCAACCTTTATTTACATCGATGCCCTGTATGATGACATAGCAAGTCTGTGTATATTTAATGGTATATTTGTGCAGTGTGGGGTTCAGTTGCTGCCACAACACTTTTAGACCCCAAAATTACAGTAATTGGTTATTTGGCATGAACATCAATATCCCATGTAATCAGAAAAACATGATTTGTGGTTCAATTTGGAAAAACAAACTTGCTTATTTTATGAAGAATATATAATAAGGCATTGACCTACCACCAACTACAAATAAGGACATCACAGCCAGGATCAGGCAAACCCTCATGTTTCCTGCCAATAAGGAGATAATTATAATGTAGACTCATCTAGGTATTTTTTCAAGTACAAGAACAGATGATTGACCATAGGTGTGCCCCAAAAAGAAAAGTTCTTGGAACTGTCTGGAGTCTGTGTTGAAAATGATTTAAAAGTGGATAAAAAAAAAAAAATTGAAATCAAATTGTTATAGTTGTGTTTTTATTTAGTTTTCTCTGTGAAATATTTTGCTGGCCTGTGATCACCCACCCACCTTTTAACAATCATGTTAAACAATCAACAAACTCAATATTGTATATCTACATATTTCAAATAGTCACTCAGGTAGGAGCGACCACGTTATCACTCATATATTCATGTGTATACTATTATATCAAGGTATTATAAAATCATATTAAGTTTCTCAATCATTAAACTTAAAATACTCCAAGCCACTGCCTCATTTGTTCTTTCGCGGGGAGCGCTAGTGATTGGCTGCATGCCGATCCAATCGTTTCCTCTTTGTACTATAGTACGTTTGCACTACACATTATACTACTCCTAACCTTCAGAACTCCTCGAGACATTGCTCGGCCAAGTTCTGATTAAGAAACGCAACGCCTCCACCAAGCTTTTTAAGAAACTCCTAAACTCCAACTTGGTCAAGTGGAACAATGACTGCTCAGGGAGCGAGATGTTGAGTCGTAAAAAGGATCCCACCACTCAAATTAGCATAGTGGACTTACTGAACAACGCCAGCAGGCAGCGAAAGATAGCATCAAGATCGGAAGGGTACACACCGTTTAAGCATGTGCTGAGCGTGGGAGATCCCACCGGATGCTTGATTGGAAACCCAGTCTATAATACAGTGCTACGTCGACAGAGGAAGGAAACAACAGATTTTCTATGATGAAGAGGGAGAGTACGACAACAAGCACGACGACAAGCACGACGCTACCAACCCACTCGTCAACGTTGACTACTCTTCCCGCTTCTCCCGTTGTAGGAAGAACGACAATGAGGACGGCGACTTTTATCAAACTCTGACTTCCATCAAAAGCTCTCCTTTCTGTGCTACACCTCATTGTCCTGCCTCCATCAGAGCAAGCGAGAAAGACAAGAAAAGGAGAGGTCCCAATTGCCTAGTACTCGCCAACCCTAGACCGCCGTTCAAATGGGCTAACCACAAAGGAAAAAGGAAAGAGACGAGTGGTGGCTAAATATATCGACGACAAGGCACCCTCCAGTTTCACCAGCTTCACCAAACTCCAGAAACACCATTTCCGTAACCAAAACCCAGCTTTCATTTGTTACGCCTTGGGATCTCTGGACGCGTACACTAAACATAAACTCATTCGGAGAAAATTCACAAGGAATAAGACGATAACCAGGGGAATTGATCAACAGTGGCAATTAGATCTGATGGACATGCAATCTTTTGCCTTTCACGACAACAGGTTCCAGGACAAGGCATCATAGAAACAATTCCTTTAAACAACAAAGTGATAACTTTGACACTTCTGTAAGAGCAATTGACACATATAGAATTTGAGCCAAATAGAGCTGATTGGGCTAGCATCAACCTGGTCAGTTTCATCCTGCTACAAGGGCATATCTGCTTTTTTGTGAAGGGATAATATTTCTTGTATAAAAGGGGGCAATAACGTGGCAGTTAGTCCTGCGTTGGTCTCATGTGGTGACAGGGGGAGCACACTGTAGGATGAATATTATACATGATAGAAACCAACCCCTCTTTTTAGCCAGGCCTAAACTAGATCTATGATAACAATTAACATCCGACCATATGGTTGGGTAAATTGAATTTGTATGGCCTAATCTCCTCGATAAAAAAAGGAAATTTCAGTTTGTGTTGCTAGAGGTTCTAGAAAGAAATTGGGTTTCCTCCACATAAATAGCTGTATGTAAGTGCTGCATGTAATATGTAGCATGTAAGTATAAGTAAATACTTAAGTTCGAAAAAACTGTGCTGCAGGAGGCTTTTTAATGATAACTATAATAGCTGTCTTTAAAATCCAGAGGGAGTAAAATGCTGTTTTAGCATTGAAGGGGATTCATGATTTCTTTCTAACAATATAACTATATGTATTCTGAAGTGATGTGAACCAGACTTTCTGTATAACATAGTTAATGCGTTGGGTTTTCACCCTATTAATTATATACATAACATCGCTCTTAGAAATTTGACTGGTGCTGGTTCCTTTGGATCATGCAAAAAGGACACCACCTTCGGTGCGGGCTTCGGGGACAGATATGCCAGTTCCATAGCCAGACAATATATGCAATCCATCATGACTATGAACATGATTGGTGGCTCCTAACCTTTAGAGATACTCATGTTCACGGCTGAAGGCAAAACCTAATTACTGTGCTCCACTAGATAATTTCGGTTATTCACCTCAGTGAATTTAGAAATGATACATATATGCTATGCAACGTTGCCTCTCTTAAATACCCCTCAACCGCTCTTGCTGGTTAAAGCTTTCCATGGTTGAGAGCATGATTTTACAGCATGGCTATAAAATTACACATTTTTAATTCTTAAAATTATGATCGTAGTAGTTGCTGTTTCATATAAATGTTTTGATGAAGTTTCCTAATAGTTTTGCCCATATCTGGATAGTCTTTTCGGCCTTACTACATTAGCCCTTTAAAGGCTGCAAAGTGATTTAATGTCCTATACCCTTAGGCAGAGAAAAAGATATATACATATATATATCTTTTTCATCCTGCTATTCACATATATATATATATATATATATATATATATATATATATATATATATAGAGAGAGAGAGAGAGAGAGAGAGAGAGAGAGAGAGAGAGAGAGAGTGAGAGAGAGAGAGAGAGAGCATCACTACACTGGTGCATTGTAATGATAACTACTATCATATTATGAAATGAAACAATACCCCCCTTCCCACCTTCCCCTTAGCTATGTTGTAGCTGGTGGAGGTCAAACGTACTCATACAACATAAAACAGGGATATGGATTGACATGATAATCATGATGGAAATGTCTTC
Source organism: Harmothoe impar (assembly GCA_947462335.1). NCBI lineage: Eukaryota > Metazoa > Annelida > Polychaeta > Phyllodocida > Polynoidae > Harmothoe > Harmothoe impar. The sequence goes on along the minus strand of OX381717.1, from coordinate 35,173,237 downwards.
TGACGTCAATGAAGTAATAGTTATATCAGACTAGTTGGCAGGCTGCCTATTTAACACTAACACATTGGAATTGGTCTCTACACCCCCCCCCGCACTAGCCCCCCTACTGTTCGTTTAAAAGAAGGGTTCTGCATTTTAAATTATGAGCAGGATATGCTGGCTAGTAGTATAAATACTGTACCTATACTATTTGTTGTGTAGATAAACTCAGCCAGTTAGATTGATATAAATCATTTGCAAACTGATGGAATATAGTGGTAAGGCCATCTTCCTCATTATAATAACAAACTTACTGGCGCTATTTCTTCCCCTCCCCCCTTTTTAAAAGTATCATTTAACCACCACCGTACGAAGTATACATCATTACCCATATGTTCCAGATTTGACTGTAAATGCTATACATCATACCTATTAAACTGTCATCCAAAGTTGAGTTGTAGCTCATTGTTAACGCAATAATGGCAGCTCGGGAAAGCACGCGTGAGGTATATCTGGCAATAATGCACGAGCCGAAGGCGAGTGCATTATTAGACAGATATACCTCACAAGTGCTTCCCCGAGCAGCCATTAATGCGTTTATACCACTATTTCTTCAAATATATCAGAATTCCACATATTAGGCCTACCTTTTTCAATTGTCCATTTTGTCTTGCGGATCAACTGGCAGACTCGCCGAGCGCCATGCTTCTCCCAGCGGTACCAAATACGTAGTGAATAACATGAAAATATGGCCAATTGAGACCATGACAGGCTTAATCCTTCAATCCGGTACATGTGTGGATATCCTTCTTGATGTTCCCGTGCTGCTTTACCCTTTTAATTGCGTAAATTCCTCATATTTCGACATTTTGCGAAGGCCGCCAGTCCGGTAAGAGTTGTACACAGCGCGAGGGCATGTAAAACCAACACGCCAAATCGAGTGACCAATACGGCCGATTGACCCACTTTCCGCGGTGGCTTCGATCAGCTGATCGTCGTTTCTAGTCCATTGGTCTCTCGAATTCACTGTGTTGGTTGCGTCAGTCGGTCACGTGATCGGACGCGTCCCGTGTTTACAACTCTAGCCGGGATGGTATCGATCGCAAAATGTCGAAATATGAGGAATTTACGCAATTAAAAGGGTAAAGCAGCACGGGAACATCAAGAAGGATATCCACACATGTACCGGATTGAAGGATTAAGCCTGTCATGGTCTCAATTGGCCATATTTTCATGTTATTCACTACGTATTTGGTACCGCTGGGAGAAGCATGGCGAGAAGGTATGGAAAGCTAAGGTTTCTTCTCCACATCTTGACAAGCCCCCGCGGCGCTGTGGCTTCGCTGCTCGCTTATGGCGTGCGCGGTCCGGGTTCGATTCCCGGACGAATTCGTAGCCAAAATGGCTATGCATATCTTTCATTACCTTGTTAAACTATGTAACAGGGTCTTGCACTCGAAAAAAAATTCTGAGCGTGCGTATATCCTGAGATAACCGAACGGCAAATATCCACTCTCGGCACGGGAAACGCCAGAATCGTGGTATAAAACTTCATAATTACCCCTTATACAGGTGCAGACCCATTAGCCCGATTGTAGATCCCCATTTATTTAAAAGGGTGGGAGGGGGACACAGTGCTGCTCAGCCTGGAAGGTGTTTCCCCACATAAAATGGACCCCCACGTATGACCAATAGGGGGTCCATATGTCACAAAATCACAAAATTCTGCTCTGTAAGACTCTGCTCAAGGTCCGTATATTTGCCCCTAAATGCAACACTTCTTAAGGCAGCGTATGCTTCGAAAAAAGGAAAAATGTAGATAAAGGGGAGCCATATAAAGGAAATCGGATATATAAGGAATCAAGGTGAGTGGATGGTGTTGGGCGTGAGGAGATTGTGTTGGACATGATAAGATGGTGTTGGAAGTGAGCATATGGTGTTGGACGTGAGGAGATTGTGTTGGACATGATAAGATGGTGTTGGAAGTGAGCATATGGTGTTGGACGTGAGGAGATGGTGTTGGACATGATAAGATGGTGATGGAAGTGAGCATATGGTGTTGGGCGTGAGGAGATGGTGTTGGACATGATAAGATGGTGTTGGAAGTGAGCATATGGTGTTGGACGTGAGGAGATAGTGTTGGACATGATAAGATGGTGTTGGAAGTGAGCATATGGTGTTTGGACGTGAGGAGATAGTGTTGGACATGATAAGATGGTGTTGGAAGTGAGCATATGGTGTTGGAAGTGAGCATATGGTGTTGGACGTGAGGAGATGGTGTTGGAAGTGAGCATATGGTGTTGGACGTGAGGAGATGCTGGTGGACACAGTGACAGACTGATGAAGGGTTAGATAGAGAGTAACAAGATGTTAGGGAACAGTTTTTGATTTAGATGAAGACCTTTGTGTGTGAGTGTTTGTGTGTATTAGTGATGTTAGTTAATACAAGAGGCTTCGCCGCCCCTAGGGGTGGGGAACTAGCTGTGACTCTGAGGGAAAGCGCCTACTCCTACATACTACGCTAAATCCCCACCCCCCTCTACCACACTGTGATGCAAGGACCTAGGGCGGGAACAGACAGGGCAGTGTCCTTGTGCCCCAGATAGCCCCTAGAGATATCACCATAGTTACGTGGCAGCCTCACTTTCCTAACACATTCTTACCGAGGGGCTCGCCTCAGAAATTTAGGCATGATTATCCTGATTGTTTAAAAGGTTTGTACTTTGATAATCATAGGGGCATATAATGTGGGCATTCACTGTGCGATTTTGTTGTCTTCACCTTGCATTCTTTGATGGAAAAGTTACTTTTGTCAACTTTTTATGCACGTTCAAGTTCAAGTTTCAAGTTTTAAAATTTTATTTGTCTATAATCAATGGTATGTACAAGTAATGATTCCAGAGTAATTTAATTAATATGTTCATACTCCAATATTTCATCAATAAAATTGATTTCAGATAAATATGTATATACAATCCTTGACAGATTCATTATTCCTTTATGATTAAAGACAAAAAGGCTGCCTCTAAGCTAAGCTAGTTTTCGTCAGCCACCGAATTATACAAAGTAATGTAGTGCTTTGTTGTGAGAACAGTACTTTATACAAAGTTATGTAGAAAGATATCCGCTCAAAATATAAAAATAATACCCAAATGCTAGCTATACCAGCATATTCATAATTATTTTACAGATTATGAGTTGCTAATATGAAATCATCACAAATCATTCATTTGTATACAATCCTATACAATCAGATTTACACATTGTTTATGCAAGTTTTACTGATGTATTAAACTTTTACAAAATCTTAAATGGAATCTAAGATTTTAACAGGACAAGACAAGGACATTACAAGTCAAAGTAGTAGGTGGGGTTAAAATACAGGTGAAAAAAATGGAAATCGTAGGAAATAACAGATAATCCCATATATATATAGATAGCTCCTAATGACAATACATTTCTGTAAGAAGTTTTTCCCATTCATAACACATTTAGTTGGCAAAGAGGAGGAAGACCATTATTCATTGTTCCTCTATTAAATATATACACTCGTATTTTACATAGTCAGCAATTTAATGTGAAATTTAAACAATATACTTTCAGTTACACCCGGATTTCTTGGTATCACAATTTACATTTTCCGTTTTATGAGACTTTTGAAAGCAGCCTTAGTTTCCGTTGCTCTTTCAGTTGCCAGAAGACTATTCCATGCAACTGAAACTGAGTATTCCAGACTTTTCTTATATGCCTCCGTATGTGGAAGCTTATTTTTCAAAAAGGGCCTTCTGTACATCTTAACGATCTCCCAACTATCCTTACATAATTATTTTTTTGAGCTCTATTGAATCCTTCCATATATACATGTGATAGACGTCTATCAGCAAAACATGACAGAATTTTACGATATGCTCTGCCTGTTGTTGCTAGGCTGACAGTCCGAGGGTATTTGTATCATTTGTGCTGGTTTTCTTTCACATACAATGGTGTTCTGAGAATTAGTACAAAGAGGAGAACATATATGAAATATAAAGGGGTCAACATATTATTATAATAAAATTAGGAAGAAAATCAAGTTAGCTTTGAAAAAATTCATACTTTCGTCTAGCCTCTTTTGGTTTATTTGTTCCTGTCAAGCACTCAAGCTTAATTGAATGGGGTTACCATTGAAGCAACTATTGCCGTTTTATATATAGGGGAATTATCAGGTATTTCATTCAAGTGCTTTCTTAACTTTGACATCACAGTTAATGGCCCTGGTTTTGGGTGATATTCTTAGACTACTAGTACCATAGATTATTGCCTAAGCTACCTCCTCGCCTGTCATTGAAATCAAGGCGTCAGGGCCAAAATCGCTTTGCTTATCTTTGGGAACCCCTCGGCTATCATATAAATCAAGGCGTCATGGCCAAAAATGCTCCAATTATCTTTGGGACCCCTCGTCTGTCATAGAAATCAAGGCGCCATGGGCAAAAATGTGCCAATTATCTTTGGCATCCCCTCACCTACCATCAAAATCAAGGTGTCATTGCCAAATATTCTTTGATTATCTTTGGCACTGCTTCGCCTACCATAACAATCAAGCTGTCATGGCCAAAGTCACTTTAATTATCTTTGGGACCCTCTCGCCTACCATCAAAATCTAGGCGTCATAGCCAAAAATGCTCCAATTATCTCCCATTAACCAAGCGGTGACTCCTATAGCGATGACTCTGGTTTCTCCGTATGGGCGGCCATGTAAGTTCTGAGCTCGCAATGTATTGTGAGACCTAGGCAGTGACCAGACATTCACACACCATAGCTTCCGGGCAACAAGCTGCAGCACGAGAGCAGAGCCAAGGTCTCATGAGATTGCTGGTGTCAATGTATACAGAGTGGTTGCGGGAACAAGTCCGATCCCGGTAGAGGCCTATAGTGAAGCAGACCATATATGCAGCGCTGTTCTGACATCAATTTCAAACATGCTCTCGCCATGCGCAGAGCTCCAACCTCCCCATGAAGAAATACAAGTTTTGCTTAAATGAAGCATGACTAATACAAATTAATGTAAGGGATGTATTCAGAACAACCCAGCCTTTCATAGTATACCATAAACAAGTTGCCAATATGTAGATATATACGATTTTTCTCAATTTCTATCGTGTGTGATAGAAAAATCACTCCCTTCTTGGAAATATTTCTTCTTAATAGCGGGGATGATATAGTACAGATTAGAATTCTATCTACCCACTGGATCTTACGCAGGAGTATATTTTAACTTTATAACGAATTTATTACATGTTAATTAACTTGGTATTATGCAGGACGTACCCTTTTGTAGTTAATGACCGCATAAATTATATGCAAATGCAACTGTATGATGTACAAATTATCTGATTATATGGAATAAATAATGAATTAGACGTTTCAAGTGTTATATAATAACAGTGGCTCACTAAAGGGGATTTGGTTCATGTCTATGATAATTATGAACATACCCAGTGGGGAAAAAATTCAATTCAATGTTGAATCAACGTTGAATCAACATTGAATCAATGTTGATAACCATTTATCAATGCTGATTCAATGTTCTGTGCCCACTGGGATAGGTGAAGACGGTTAATGATGGTTAGTTAAGTGGGTCGATTGGTGATCGTCACATCAACATGTAAAATCTTTTACCATAATTTTGTTACATTAAGCTCCTAATTTTTGCATTTAGACCTATCAGATGCATCGAGTAAATTACCTACTTTGTGCAACCCCTGATTTGTAAAAATATATGAGTGCTGGTTAAATGGTTAGATATTTTTATTTTCTTTACCAAGGAAAGTCTGAACTAATTTGATTTTCCTATTAAAATCTCATTGAATTGATATTCTCAAGACTTTTGGATGCATCATGAACTAATACTGGCAGAAGAAGATATGAAAGCAAGAAAACAAGAAAATCAATCCATGACTATACATTTAGAAAGAGCCCCATAGTTGCTATTTTGAATGTTACTTACTCGTGGGCAGAGTGTTAGGGGAGCTCATAGATATGTATATCCTTTGTCATCATGAATTCAAACTTCCTAAATCATATCCAATTCAAGTTCATGATATGGAGAAACAATGAATCTAATTTTTAATGGACAACTATATCTCTCATATTTAATATTCGTAAAATGTATCCAACTGATTCAATATTAAGAAACTATGAATAGCATATTAAGATCTAAGGCTAGTAAATGAGAAAGAGCCCACCAAAGTGAACTAATTTATCATCACGTTTGGCACAGAGTCTTGAATCGGCGCTTCCCTTAAATATTGGCTGGGGGTAGGAGGGTTCTGAGGTTAACAGGCACCGGGTCTTGAATATGCACCAAGTCTAGGCACTATGCTAGTGGAAGGGGCTGTTCATACAATGTCACAGCAACATGACTAATGTGATGATGTAGGCAAGACATATTTTGTTAGATGGGAAATTTAAAGTAACATAAATGGGAAATTTAAAGTAACATAAATATGAACAATATAGCCCATAATTAAGTTAAAATGTAGGTGAAATGAAGGTGAGATTAGAAAGTATAAGAAACTTAAAGCACTGTAGGTCGATACTGTGATCTATATATAATATTTATGTTCCTATTGCAACTCTTCATGGTCCATTTTCCACCAGTGATTATAATTACAATAAGTGTTTAACATCAAACAAAGTTACATGTGTAGTTGCTAACATTTAGGCCTATGAGTTTCCCTTAAATAGGAACAGCAGATGTAGAGGATAAGCAGTCATGAGTGAAAAATGCCTAGCAATTAACAGGTCAGGGCAACTCCGGCCTCCTGGTACATGCCTCACCCTAGGGGCACCCTTATCAGCAAGGACGCCCAGGGTTTGAGCCGTAGCAGCGTCCTCATGTATCACTGCCATCCAGAGATGCTTTAGAAAACTTTGGATTTAAAGATATTTTTATTTCCAAATGCTTAATACACATGTACAGGGGAGCAAAGTATGTACTTAATATAACCCTGTGTTTTTGAGTAGTTAGATCACATAAAAAATGAGCAAAATGTCCTGATTTGACCACCTTACTTGAAAATTAATGATATTTGAAACTATACATCGATTGTAATTTTTTGGGCAAATTTTGGAAGTTTAACTCATTATGAATGATAGATACATATCTCCTCTAGGTGAATCCAGAAGATCTAAGGGCCCCTTACGGGAGAAACTGAGGAATATTGAGTGAGTTTAATGATGCTATATTTATACACACTGGGTAAAGCATGGCCTGTGCGATGGCAGCTACCCCTGAACCTCCTAGTGCAAGGTTTTGTCACTTTGCCCCCCCTCCCCCATCGACCATCACACCGTGACATAGTCCTTGCAGGAAAGCTGGGAAGATGCCAGGCCCGACCACCAACTCCGAGTGTGACAGACCATGACAGACAGAGAAGACACATGTTTATACAGCCTGGGCCAGTGGATTGTTAACATTATTACATCTAATTATTAAGGTACTTTAAACGGTAGGCCATAGCTATATCTAGATGTCACAGTACAAATTCGCCCCCAGAATGTTGTCATTGTAAATAGTGCCAATGAAAAACGGTACTACTGTGCATATAATCAGTGGTAGGAGGCCTTGTATTTGTCACAGAATCATAATCTGCGGCCCAAATTGTTCCCAAAGGCCTTGGTAAAAAAATAGAGAAAAAGTTGGTTGTTGCCATGGTAACCCTGGGTGGTGCTTGGAGGGGTCAAAGGTCAAGGTCAAAGGTCGCTGGGCACTTGAAAAATTTCTCCAGTTTGGGTAATTCTGTATCCATGGCAACTAGCACAAAATCGGAATACACATTTTTATGCGGGATGCAAATAAAAAAATCAGATATGTATTAAGCTTTAATTAAAGGGGTCATTTATTACTGCACACTCAAAGGAACCCAACATTTTGCCCGTCTGAAGGTGAAAAATAGGGTCAGAACCAAAAATGTTGTCGGCTTTTTGTACCGCGACACCTCTAGGGATCTGTTACCCCAAAAATGATGAATTGAAGACGATATATTTGGACAGGCTTTGGAGAGTTATTATTGTGTGCAGAAATGCTGCCCTGTATGTGGCTGCCGTTCGGGCAAGTATGGCATGGCCACTCCAACCACTCCCATCCACATCATGTGGCAGCCTGGGTGGGTAGTGGTGGGACAGAGGGGTTGGGGTGGCTGTCCCCGGGAATGAGGGCGGACTTTACAGCCAAGACCATCCTTAAGTCTGATAAGTTGCTTAGACCTGATTAAGGTGTCGGGGGGGGGGGGGTAGTAGTGTTAACACCTGTACCAGACTGTTGGACAAGCATTCAGCTGGCCTCATAGTGTCAGCTTTACTGTATACCTAACCCCCATATACATACTGTACTCCCAGTCACTGTGTTAGTATACATCTCTAAAATAATAGGTGCCGGATCTTGAATAAGTACCAGGTCAAAGGGGCACTAAAAGCAATAGGTTCCTGTCTACCTGAACCATCTGGTTCAAGCCTATACCTGCAGGGTATGCTAGTGCTGTACATGGTTAATATGGAGACAGGAGGAGAGCAGAAGGGACAGATGATTAGACTAGTCTTAGATAACAAATACAGAGACAAACACCTAATTGTACCTTGGTGGTCTCTTCGTGGATGGTGGTTGAGACAGCTGGGTGCAGACAGTGCTTTGGTGGCTTGGGCTGTAGCTGGAGGTGCCTGGTGACGGGTGAGCAGTCAGGTGTTGTTGATGTGATGTGGTACGCCGACTTGTATCCGCTGTGATGAACCTGACCTGCCTGGATGTGTCTGAGGGCTTTATACTCTTCAACCAATTGCGTCGTTATGAAAAATGGCATTACCATATTCACAGTCCTGATAGCCTTATGACGTCAACGGTGTCTCTACTATAATGTACAGAAGGGGGTGGGTAGAAGGCACATGGTGGCATGTTAATGAGTTGTTCAAGCACCGTGACATTTCTAAAACAGGTAACATATGACGTCAGTGGTGCATAAGGGGAGAACGTACATGGTCATAAATCACAGAAAGTGTGCATATGGGGTTGGGGGCGGAATGGGGGGGGTCTGAGAATTGTTTTTGGAGTATCTCAATAACCTTTCTTGAGGGTAATGTATAGCTGTTAGTTTACCTGCTCATGAAGTATTATGAGTTAAATATAAAAACCGTTGCTATGGCAACGCCTAGAACCTGCACACCCTGAAAATGATGTCCGGGCGAGTGACATTGGGATATTTCTCACTATGGGCAGCCATAATAATACTTATATGTGTTTACTTCCTATCTATTTATTTTTTCTTATTTAAGTAGGCCCTAAGGGTTAGTTTTTTACTGTTTTAACAAAGGTGCATAAGTAGGGTCCTTGGCACTGGGTAATTTATTACAGGGCTGTGACTTGAATTTTACCTCAACTTTTGGTCCCTGAATATACATTACTTGTCATTCAGGCTAACAGGGTTACAGAGTGAAGCAAGTAGTATAAATTATATGTAAAATAAGCCCCAGGTGATATACTTTTAGATAGTATATAGATTTAGTGTGGCAAAAATCTGTGTATACCTAAGAATCCCCATCGAAAATGCCTTGTGATAATGCAAAATGTCACTCGGGCGGACATTTTTCTCCAAAATACCATACAAGTATTTCCCTAGGTTGTACTTTTTCTATATTCATCCCTGATATATGTTTGATAGGTCCAATCCAACCCTTTTAAATCAAACTCTATTTATCAATACTAATGTAAAACCAGCAGACAATCATCACAGCCCGACGACACATATAGCTCTCCACATCGGAGAAAAACCTGACATCCCATGCCCATGCCACAACCAGGACTAACAGGCAGGGCATGGGCATGTCACTATAGGACAGACACAGCATGGACAAGTTACCATAGGACAGACAGAGCATGGACAGGTGACCATAGGACAGACAGACAAAGCATGGAAAGGTGAAGATAGGACACACAGGGGATGGACAGGTGGCCATAGGACAGACAGATGAATGGGATGTCATCTACCTCCCCTCTCCCTTCCCTGAATTCCCAGTGCCTTCCCCGACGTCCCCTGTCTCTTCACTGAATTCCCAGTGCCTTCCCTGACCTCCCCTGTCTCGTCACTGAATTCCCAGTGCCTTCCCTGACCTCCCCTGTCTCTTCACTGAATTCCCAGTGCCTTCCCCGACGTCCCCTGTCTCTTCACTGAATTCCCAGTGCCTTCCCTGACCTCCCCTGTCTTTTCACTGAATTCTCAGTGCCTTCTCCGACCTCCCCTGTGCCAGTTCTGTTTTTGTGCATGATATGTCCATGAACAATAGGGTCATGTAGGGTTACATATTGCATGATATCAATTGATCTAGAAGAGATATCAAGATGCAGATGTTTGCATTGCATCACAGACCTATGCCTCTTTCAGGGAATAGGTCTGCTATCTCTGTGGACTTAATATTACTGTATGAAATGTAATGTAGAATTTAAGATGTCACTCGCCCGGACATATTTCGCCCGGACATTTCGCCCGGACATATAGAGCTTTTCCCCTTGCTGTTACAGACTATGGCCAGAAACCAAACGTCCTATATAGTGGGAAGTTAGGTATATATAAGGGGTATATAACTGGCATAGTTGGCATAGTTAAATATAATTATGGCAGACAGGGAGAGGGATAATGTGATTTGGGTGTCCTGCCAACAAAAAATGATATTTTGAAGGAAAAACACTCATTACCCCCTCAGACAAAAGATTACAGAGGAATTCCAATTTTTTTTTCGCCATACATACACTGTCACATAACTCTAAGTATCAATGACAAAAATGAACCCATATGCATTATAGGTAATAAGTAGTGGATGGAATGGTGCTAAAAATTCGCCCGGACATTCCCTTTTACAAAATTAATATTTCTTGAAAAATATAGAAGAAATGCCCCCACTTACACGTTTTTTGTTCAAGATTTACTGGGACAATTCATAGTTTGATGGGAAAGTATGGAATTGTACATTTTTAGTGCCTTTCTTAATTTATTTTAATAAATTAGTCGTTTTTTATTATTTTTGGACCAATTTTGGGCCATTTTTGGCCTATTTTAGGCCCCTGGAAATTTAAATATGGATATTTAACCATGAAAACCCATATGTAACATCAAGAACTCATCCATACCGATATTATAAGACAAAAAAGATCATTAAAAAAATAGCATCCTAAGAATGCTGAGCTGGGGAAGTGTAAAAATCCCATATGCACAGTTTCTGTGATTTATGACCACATGATACAAGCATGGTCATTACTGTGACAGTTAATGTAGTAAGGTCCAGCAAGATAATAGACATGATACATGTTAGTCCTATTTAGGGGGCTTTTATTTTTGTTGTTGTTTTTAGATATATACTATAGTCTTGAATTAGACTTGGGTATGGCTGACACTGAGGAGTAAATATAGTGGGGACAGCAGGCTCTGCGTTTTTCCTCAAATTCTGGAATTTCAAGATAAGTTAGACAAAAATTCCTTCGACAAAGTTGTGTGTTAAGGTACTAGGCACCTATACATGATAATATTTTACACCATTACTGATTTTAAGACCAACTACACGAGAAAATAACACTGGTTCTACAAATTCTATGGAATACCTCTATGCTGTCAGTAGTATTATTTGTATCGGATCAGGACTATACTAAGTACTGGATATTACTCACTCAATATGCAGCCAATCAGAGGCCTCCATTTAGTCACGTGACCTATTTAGGGGAGACCGGAAGTGATGTCATGTGACCTACTTAAGGGTCAAGTGACTGGAAGTGACCTGATTAACTCGACATGCAACTAATCAGCGACCTCCATTTAGTCACGTGACCGGAAGTGACGTCGCGTGACCTACTTAGGGGATTAGCGATGACTGGAAGTGACAGAAGTGACCCAATTAAAAAAAATAGGCCACGTGACCGGAAGTGGCTTACTTAAGGGGTCACGTGACTGGAAATGACCTAATTAACTGGGGAGAAGGGGGGTACTCTGGGGGGTGCATAGGGGGAGGGGGGGAGGGGGGAGGGGGGAGGGGGGGAGGGGGGGTCCTTTGGGGTGTGGGGGTCTCTCGGGTTGCATGGGGAGGGGGGAGGGGGGCACTTTGGGGGGAGCGTCTCTTTGGGAAAAAAGAAAAGAAAGATTTTTTTTTTATTTGATTAAGAGACTCGCCTCCTCAACCCAAAGGCGTTGAAAGTGTCCAGTCTCCTCGCTAAACTAGCGAAAGCCAGGTACTAGGCCATCCTGTTGTCGCATGTGGCAGCAAGGTGGATAGTTAGTTAGTTGGTTAGTCGGGTAGGCAGGCAGGCAGGCAGGCAGTCAGGCAGGCAGAAAGGCAACTTTTTTTTCCAACTGCGCTCCAAATCAGACACTAGAGACGCGACGCGAGTGAGTGTTCTATATGGCCGTGTTTAAAATCCTTTAAATCCTTTTTTTTTTCTTTTTTTCTTTCACAGGTGTGTTAGAAAGGGTGTGCTTGATGTTATATGTAACTACTCCCTTAAAAGTCATAGCGAGAATGAAAACATCCTCTCTTGGTGTTGAAGTGAAGTAATATATGGATGACAACGTCAGACCTTTCCATGCGCTCCAACAAGACTCGAATGAGTTGAAAATGTGTACTGTGACGGTCAGCTTGCCACATTTTCAACACTTTGAATACCTGGCAAGCGGGGTCTTCTTTCGATTGTTGAGCGATCCTATCTAACTTGTCAGACGACAAAGGTAAATACTGCCCCAGGTCTTTCCACTCGCTACCTAGCGATTTGGCCATGATACTAAAGTACCTCCCCATTGTGGGCAAATCTGGATTGTCGTAATCCTACTCACTCATGTTGAAAAAGTTTTAAGTCTTAAGCAACAGATCCGGGCGATCAATGCCGATGAAGGCGAGGCAGAGCTCTTGACAGCGCCCCCTAGGGTGTCCATACAGGCGGCGGTAATCCCCCAAGCAACCTCCCAACCATCTCGAAGATCCAACTAAGCTCTGACCTATTTCATGAAGCAACTGATCGCTATATGCAAAGCGCGCTGCCTCTCTTGTCACACCATCAGTCTCCACAGGCGCGTCACCGAGAGGGAGAGAGCGATTGTGCAACTGTTTCACGACTCATCTCGTCTGAAAAAAGCACTCTATGAAGAACGGGTAAACGGTGTGGTGGTGCTGCTGACGGCGGTGGTGGTGGTGGTGGTGGTGGCCGACTGTCTGGCGACTTATCCACATGAGACCTTTCATCCGCTCATTAAGAGCTTATGAAGAGGAGGAGTATGCTACCCCTGGGATGAGCTGCATTCAGATTTCCTTTTCATCTCCATCTGTGGAGGGCAGCTGAAATCTGATTTTTATAGACATCCTACCGACTCTCTTCCCTGAGGACCACTCTCCCTTTTATGATGTAACAGCAGAGGTCAGGTTGAAAATCGGATTTACAGACATCCTACCGTGATTACAGGCTAAGCGCTCTTTCTTCAAAGAGTCGGCAAAACCAGCTGCCATCTATTAAACTGCAACTCACTCACTCACTCTTTCTCTACACACGCCACCATGAGCAGAAGACAACCGTGTAAGCTACAGCGACCCAAGAGGATGAGGAAGAGCTGTCGTTTAGCGTCGTCTCTTGCTACTGAAGATGGTGCTACCACCGCAACCTTTTGGACTTATGACCCTCGCGGTGTAGGGAGTACTAGTAGTAGTAGTAGTAGTAGTACTAGTACTAGTAGTGTTACTACACCTGCTGCTCCTGCTGCTGCTGCTGCACCTGCTACGCATGCTGCTGCCACGCATGCTGCTACGGCTACGACACGGACCCCTACTGCACATGCCCCGCTTGCCACTGCTGCACCTACTGCTGCTGCGTTGCTTGCTGCTAATGCTGCGACAGTCGCTGCTGCACATGCTACTCGTGCCGCGGGTACACCTGCTTCTGCTACTGCTGCACCTGCTGCTGCTACTACTACTGACGACAGGTCTCCTCACACAGCACCTTACTGGCAACCGGGTTTTTACCTCCCCACCACTGTTGCTGATTTCGATGAAGAGCACCATCAACCGCAGTACCTTGGAGAAGGCCCCACTACAGCATCCTCAACTGTCGCCGAATGCGCTGAGACTTACATTGATTTGAACACTCAGACCGAGCACGTGGTAGACATAGAGGGAGGAGGTGGAGGAGTGGAGGTTGAGAAGGAGGAGGACGAAGACTAGGAGGAGGAGACAGAGGACGAGGAGGAGGAGACAGAGGACAAGGAGGGGGCTGAGGAGGAAGAGGAAGAGAGTGCTGGATGGGGAAGGGGAAGTGTACGCAGCTGTCAGCTACTACAAGGGTAAGAACGTGATCCACGTGCGCAAATACGAAGGCCCTGACAAAACCCCCACACTGGAGGGGGTGACGCTGTCCAACAAGGCGCTCAAAGAGTTGGATGACAAAGAGAGATTATTCTCAAATTTCTCAGTAGAGCTTTGGAATGAGAGGCACGCGCACACATGTGCGCGCGAGATAGTGTTTGACGTATGAAGGACGCGTAGACAGAAAGAATAAGATAGATAGATAGATAGATAGATAGATAGTTAGAAAAGATAGCTAGCGATAGACAGCTAGGTAGATGAAAAAAAAAGAATTCTCTTCACATATTATATTGATAACTCAGTGAAACATGACGCAGTACGTCTGCGAAAAGTGTTTCAAAATATCTAAAAGGTTGTACAATCACGACAGACACGTGGAAAAATGTAGGGTTATACCTTTATGCGGCAAAAGCGATTGCCGAAAAATCACCTGTCGACGCGAATCTGAACGGAGTAACTATCCCTCCGATGATATGCACTATACCGAACGGTGAGGAAATATTCACCGCATATTGGTCTGCAATACAAACAGGTGTCAGGGTGCACGGGACTCGCATGAGTGTAACAAACTTAAGACTACCAACCGGCGAGATGAGTGACGCTGTAGATACTATGCGACACATTCACTTCACGCAAAGATTCAGATACAAAGTAGGTTTGTCGGTAGGCTTAATGTTACAATACAGAGAAGACAAGCGCAAACTACGCTACTTTCAAACCTCCGAAAACAACGCAACTCTTATACAACCGCTCCCCACCATAACTAATTCAGAAACTTTGGAAGAGTTCCTCTCCCTCATGCAAAACACCATCGCTTGCGAAGAAGTACAGAAACTTTGCGACTCTGAAACCAAGTGGCATGTTCTTTTTCCCACCAATTTGAACATTTGCGTTTACATGGGACCGGGGGAATTTCCCATAGGTGGTAGGGTTACCCATTTGGGTCGAGTTGGAAAGAGAAGTGGCGTGTTATATTTTCCCAACGCGGACAAACTATGCGTGTTTCGCTGCATTTCCTTTCACTTATACAAAACTGGCAAACTCGCTTCGTAATTGTTACGTCAGTTCGATCCCCCTGCCAAACCTGAAACCTTTCCGAGTTTGAACATCCGCAACTTACCCGCGTTAGAGAACTTGTTTGATATACAAATAGCGCTTTACACCACTCGTGCAGTGAGAGGACAGAAGTTGAAAAGACAAGTTACTCTGATCAGACTGCCTTCGAAAACTCTGGCCGCCTGAGGTAAAGTCAACCTACACCTGACGGCGAAAGACGGTTTGCACGTGTCTCTGGTTACGGATTTCAATGCATACGCAGGCATCTACGAGTGTTGCAAGTGTAAGGCGGCATTCACCACTGAGTTCTTACTGAGAAGACACAGGAACCAGCTTTCCTCTTGCCTGCAAGTCAAGTTGAGATAAGCGGGTGGAATCTACCACAATTGGGAAATGATTTTCGAAACGCTAGCAGATTTCTCCATTTTTCCTCCCGACGGCAATTCCGGAGTGTACCCTTACAAGATCACCTTCGATTTTGAGGCTTTCTTCAGACCGTCCAAAGAACCATCCACCGAACACGTGTCCAGCTGTGGGATCACGTCCCTTTGTCGGCTAGCTTTGCATCCGACTTTCCAGGGTGGGAAGGTCTGGTCTGCTTCGTGAGAGAATCCGACGCAGATTCCGACCCCTTGTTGGACAGAGTTTTAAATCACATAAACGACACCGCCAAAGTCATCGGGGCAGTAATGCTAGATATTTACCAACCGACGTTAGCGAAGTTAGATGCAGCGATAGGTGAAGCTTTCCTGCTAGAGGAGGCTGTGTTCAGACTTTCTCCCGGTAGAGGCGTCGGCGGGGTCAACTTCACTGAAACTCGGAACAGACACCCGTTAGTTCAACTAAAGAAGAGGCTTTTGAGATATCTCCATCAAGTTCTGGTCGTAGGTTGCAACTCGGAGCTTTACGACTTGAACCTGATCAAAATACAGCTTAATGCGTTCTTTGCCTCCAAAGACCAAAATGAGGAAGAATTCAGCGTCATAAAGAGAAGTAACCAATACTTAGCAGTTTACACGCAGCACACAGTTTTCTTGGACGTAGTAAACTATTTGGCACCCGGTTACAACTACGCAAATTATTTGCTAGCTTTAACCAGAAATTGAGAGAAAGGTCACTTTCCTTATGAATGGATAATGTCTACCAGGAGACTGGAAAACAGAACACTACCACCGAAATCGGCTTTTGACAGCAAACTGACAGGCACAAAGATGACCAAATCCGACTACGCCAAATGTGGAAAAGTTTGGTCCGAACAGAACATGCAAACTGTGAGAGATTACTTGATCTACTACAACAACAAAGACTTGAAACCTTTCATAGAAGCTCTGAACAATCACGCTAAATTTTTCAGAGATCGCGGAATTGACATGTTCAAAGACGGAGTCTTCCTTCCGGGTTTGACTTTACGGTTCCTCTTCCAAAACACAGAGGCGCCATTCATAACGTTTCCCCAGTTTGACGCCCACCTCCACTCTCTGATAAAAGAAAATCTAGTCTAGTTTCATACATACTCTTTATTTAAACTAATCGACTCATCGTCGGCGTCACGCACATTTATCATAGCAGTAGTTGTTTACAAAAAACAAAAACAAAAAGAATTAAGAGACTCGCCTCCTCCATAATATTATTGATCAAAAAATATACAAAACAATTTTTTTTAATTTCCCGCCAAAAAAAAGAGAGTCGCTCGCCTCTGATTTATTCTATTCAAAATTGAGGCATGTGATATTATTTGTATAATAGCGGTCACGTGGCCTTAACAACCGTTATGCAAAATGCGAGGTCGCGTGAGTGTAAATGGGAGGTTCTCATTGGCTAAGAGGATGTGTCACGTTTAATTATGTCACTTCCGATCACGTCACTCCGCGTGACCCCTTAAGTAGGTCGCTTCCAGTCACGTGACCCATAATTAGTACTCATCCCCAAACACCCCCCCACCCACCCACCCACACTCCACTCACTCTTAATACATAAGCACACAGTAAGGTAGATCTCTCTGGTCTTCTGACAAGATATACACATATTTTGGGTAATTGGCTGTGACTATGTCATGTGGTATGGGCAGGTGGCCAAGTTCTACACATGTAATGTCTTGAGTAATTGGTTCTAACTGACACTTTGAGGGCAGCATTCTGCTTAAATGTCCTTGGTCCAAATGATGCATAAATCCAGTCCCAGCAAGTACTCACCGGTGCTTTATTCATGCATCATACCCTTTGGGAGTGTATCAGCACCATAAAGTTGGCTTGATGATAGCTTTTTGCCAGGGCTGCACTCATGCATCATGATGACGGAGGATACAGAGCTTTGATGCAGTCTTCAAAGGGATAACTGGTGTTCTGGCAGAATATGTCTGTTAATATGTAATGGTTGATAGTGGGAGGTAGGGGGGGGGGGTGGTGTCTGTGTGGAGGCAGGCCAAATGGTTCCTTCAGAGAGTGTGTGCATGTGTACACTGTGAAAATATTGCGTTGAACATAGAAAGAATCAATGTAAAATCTTTCGGTGGATTATCGTAGCAGTGTAAGGTGAATCAATTATACTTTGAATATCTGTAACCCAGTACGGTGAAACACATTTTATTCATTTACAGTGAAGCTACGTTTTGTAAATATCTTTCGTTGAACTAACAAAGAATCAATGTAAAATTTTACAGTGGATCATCATGAAAGTGATTACAGCGAGGCAGTGTAAAGTGAATCAATTTAATTTTGAATATCTGTGATCCAGTACAGTGAAACACAGTTTATTTAACAGTGAAACACAGTTTGCTTTACAGTGAAGCTATGTTTAATTGCTGTTCAGTTTTATCATACCAGGTGGCAGTTTGGTTTATAAGAAGATTTTCATGGACGCTATGAACACCATTTTTGTGGTGATAAGAAATATATATAAAATATATACAGCTCTAAGGTTTGCTCTGTAGCTAGAGTGACATCTACTCATGAACTGGCATTAGAAAGTGTCATGAAGCATACTTTAAAGCCCTCATGGACTAATTCCTAATGATTAGTCCTGAAGTTTTGGCACTAAGATGATATTTCTGATTGGACATGGTACCAAATTGTGTGTGAGGGCCGTGCTTGGCCAAAACGGTCATTTAGGCCCTCTCTGAGACACTCCATACACTACCCTGCCTCACTGGCACCACCTGGAGTGTTCTACATGAACTAATTGCGACTTTGACGTCACCATCCCGGCCTCTGGCACACTGGCAAACAATAGCGGTATTATAGCTCCAGTCATGAAGTATAGGTAAAAAGTTTTAAAGTTTGTTTTTTTTTTATTATAGAGTTTTATTAAGGTACATGTCAAATAGTATGTGTAGACATACATTCACAATCCAGACTCGGATAAATCCGTTCTGCCGTCTGGTCCTTCTTTTGCCTGACTGATACTATATATGAAATAAATGTGTAATGACGTGTAATATATTTTGCTATGGGGGTGGGGGTGGGGGGGGGGGGTGGGATATTTTAAAAAAATTTCTGTCACTAGTGTAAACACACTAATGGTTCAAGTGACAGACCTATATACTTATAAGATGAATAATGAAACCTATCTGTACAACAGTAGTGGGTCTACCCTGTAACAGGTAGGATACTCCTTTTTTATCTTACTTTTGAAATTTGCCAGGTCATCTACCATTGTATACTCATGTTTCAGCTTGTTCCAATGCCTTATAGCTCTCTCATGAAAGCTATTATATATAACAGGATTTCTGGAAAATCTCTCAATGTATCGTAGACCCATGTTGTACCTTGTATTGACTCTCCTTACATCAATAAAACTAATATTTTCTTCCTCAAAATACTTAATAGTATAGGCATATGATAGAAGATGTATGTCTCTTCTTTCAAAGAGTCTTCTACAATTAGATTTTAAATGGAGTTGGTCAGTATTGAACCTGGGATGAGGCTCTAACTTAACCCTGTATACTATTCTTAACGCTTTATTTTGTAATAATTGGAAACGTTCAGAGAAACCTACAGTGGCTCTGTCCCATACAATATCTATATAGTCCATGGAAGGTAATATGGTGGTCTTATACAATATTAGGGCATCTATTAATTTTCATCTAGATTTTCCTTATTTCAGCAAATCAATGTATTTTTGCTACTACATTATTGTATACATTATCTTCATGTTTTTGGAATTGCAGATTTTCATCAATATTAATGCCAAGATAGTCATATGATGATACTCTTTCCAGAGGGATGCCATCCACTTTGGGCATTAAATTTGGAATATTCTCTAAAAGACCTATTTTCATCCATTTTGTTTTTTCAATATTTATCGTCAAAAGATTTAATTTACACCAATTTTGGATAGCATCCACACTGTCACATAATATTTGTAAATTATCTGAAGAAAAAACAGCATCATCTGCATATAAGAAGGATTTACATAGGGGAGCGCAATTTGGTAGTTCATTAATATATAAAGTAAACAGGATAGGGCCTAATATTGACCCCTGGGGTACTCCGTACTCCACACACCTCAGCTTTGAAAGTGTATTGTTTGCATATACCTTTTGATTCCTATTTGTTAAGTAACTTTTGAACCAGAGACATGTTTTTTTGGAAAGGCCTAATTGTTTTAATTTATTAATTAATAATGGATGTGATACTGTATCAAAAGCTTTAGAATAGTCCAAAAAGAGGCTGTATGTATTTTTATTTTGTTTCATATTATCGTAAATATATCTTAAGTATGAGGTAGTGGCTGAGGTGGTGGAGTGCTTTGGTCTAAAACCATGTTGATTTTTACATAAGATATTTTTGTCTTTCATAAATCCCCTTAGCCTTATTGCCATTAATTTTTCAAAAATTTTACCAGGTAATGGCAATAGGCTTATAGGGCGTAGGTTTGTCACCTTTTTACTAGTTCCCTTTTTAAGAATGGGTGATACGGTGGCCACTTTCCAAGACTGTGGGAAATAAGATCTGTCCAGGCACAAGTTAAATATGAACAATATGTAATAACTAAATCTATCAAATATTTCACACAATATTTTCGATTTTATATGTTTAATATTTGACGATTTTGTTTTGTCCAATTTCTTTAGGACCAGCAATAAATCCTCCCTCTCAAAGGGTATACTAAGAAGATCTATGTCATTAGGTTGGTCCTCTTCCAAGGCTGGGACTAACACTGGTGGGTGTCTGGCAGCAAGCACTTTCCCTATCGTAGAAAAGTAATCATTTATATAATCTGCTATTTTTAAAATGTCAATGTCTAAGCCCGTATCATTATCTTTTAATTTAATTATTTTTACTGCCCTTCCCTTTTTTGGTAATAATTTCTCAATGGCTTTCCAAAAGTCCTGTGGATTCTTTTTATTTTTCAGCAAACCCGTTATAATACCCTTCTTTGTGCGCCAGATTTCAGCTTCCACTGCATTCCTTTTCAGATGTGCTTTCAGCCAGTCAGCCACAGTGTTGCTATACCTTGCTCTCCTAAAGCTATTATCCCTTTGTCTCATTATTTCTTGAACTTGTGGGGTTAACCATTCTTGCTTTTCTTGAGGAACTGTAATGGTTCTAATGGGTGCAGTATGAGCCAAGGCTTTACTTATATTAGTGTGCAATAATTTCCAGAGTGCATCAATATGTGAGCCATTATTAAAATTTGACCAATCAGAAAGTCTAAGTGAATTAAATACGTTATTCATATCCAGTTTTTTATAACATCTTGCCAAAACTGTTTTCTTTTCAATTTGGTTTCTTTCATGTTTCAATATTATATAAATAGGGTAGTGGTCACTATAATTTATATTAAGGGTATTGGCTTCACGTACAATTTCACTATTTGAATATATATGGTCCAGGTTAGTTTTAGTTTTTGCATTTACCCTAGTATTGACTTTGATGAATTGTTTTAGTTTCTTTCCCATACAAAAAGTGTCAATCCCAAAGGTTTTCCTGTTAGCTATTGTGTAGTTAACATTAAAGTCCCCTGCTATTATATATGTACAATTTCCAACCATGTCCCCCAAAATTGTTCCTAAGTCCTTATAAAGATGTTTGGGATGCACTTCTGGTGGCTTATAAACTGCTATTATTTTATAAACCTTATCGTGTATAAGCATATCAGCACTTAACATTTCATAGTACGCGGTGACAGACGTCAGCTCAGCGTCTAATTCAATGTCAAGACTTTCTCTATAATATATGATTATACCTCCTCCTCGTTTGTCTATTGTAGGTCTTCTATCAATCCTCAAAGATTCGAAACCAACAATATCCAATAAAGTATCAGGGTCTGTAGGCTCAAACCAGGATTCTATCATAATACCTATGTCAAATTTATATAGCATTTTCGTGAAATCCACAAATTTCTTATCTGTTAGACTCCGTACATTGTGACATACAAGTTTTGAGCCCTTTAAGGCTGTAACATGATCAAGGTCATATGTCATTTTGTTGAATCATGTGACAAATACCGTACCATATACAATTTGGATAAAAGAGAAAAAGGTGGGGGGTGGGGGGGGGGTGGGGGGGAGGGGGGGTGATAAATATCCTGTGGTCTTGGCATCCTGCTGGCTAGGGGGTGGGTCGCTGCGCCCCTCTGTGTGAGACGCTGAAACCTCGATACCAACACAATTTACATAGTTTATGCTAAAGAGCTAACTTATCTAATATTTTAAAACTAATAGCTTTTGTGAAGTCGCAGGCGCAAAGCTTCAAGCTGTTATCTGGTCTCATTTTTAACAAAATGGAACCAAATCATCATAACAGAAAAATAATATGAACAGATGGATACCATACACAGTTAACTTATTATTAATTTTAATACAATTGCATGTCGAAGGCTCAAACTATGCTTCCTTATGTATACATTACATCTTAATAACGGGAGACTAGACCTCTGTTTATTTTTACAGTGGTGTGGATCTCATCTGCCACTACCTTTAGCGCGTCTTCTCCAGGGTGGCACCCATCATACAACTCGTGGTATTGGTGCGACCATCTGCCACGCCCCTTTGACGTGTGGCATATTGAAGCAATCCAAGGGGTGACTAGGGTCGTTGCGCTATTAAAACATATTATAAATCGATTTATTCTTATAATAATCTCATTCATTCTCCTTTGCTGGGGGTGGAAGAATGGGCTTATTATATGATTGTACCGGTTGAGCTCGACCCCAACAAGAGGGCAAATCACTATCTTACAATTTGCAGTGGCACTTGCGTTCCTGATTATGCTGAAGGCGGTTTCTGCAGCACTTACATAGTTATTTACAACCATGTCTGGGTCTTACCATCTGAGAGTAGTTACTTTGGTATGGAAGTTCCTGAATGTAACATCGCAAATACCTCCATATATATATATTATATCTGGTACAATAGCTCTTGATAGCATGACAGCCTTCTTCGCTAGGCTAATTAGCCCCTGACTTTCATATGGTACTACTAGATACTGTATCCCTTCATTGTGGGTCAGTTGGTCGTCTAGATCTCTTCCCCGTGAGTCGGTCACAATGAGGACCTTCATCTAAAATAGATTAAAAGAAGGGGGCGACCTTCAGGTTACATCCTAATAGGGTTTAATGACTATATACAAAATAAATAATTAAAATTAATTACATTAAAGGACTCTCTCTTAACTAATTCTCACGTTATATGTTGACAATTGGAGTGTTGAGAAGTGAACGTCTGGCGGGTGGGTGCTGTCTTCGCTCCAAAGGTTGTGAGAGCGATCCGTCTTGTTGCACTACTGTGGTTGGTGTGAGGGCTGACTGGATATAGCCGGTGGCAAGTTGTATAATCGATTTGGCGGGAGGGGGTTCCTGTACCTTGTCGTCGACTTGAACAGGGTTATTGGGTGCAGGCGCACTGACCACCTGCTTCTCGGCTTCGTCTTGTTGTGCTAATAGCTCTCTTATTAGTTGTCCTGCCGCCTCTCCGTCTGCAGGGGTCACTTGAATCCTGAGGGCATGTTGGTCTGGTACTAAAGGCAATGCACGAGTAGCAGGGGGGGGGGGGTGGGGGTTGGCACAGGGGGTGGGAGGGCGTTCTGAGCTGGACTGCGTGTTACATGGGGATAATATTTCGCCTTGATTTCTGCTCGTACTTTTTCAAGGATAGTACCCCCTATGTTCCTACCTGGGAAGGATAGATTGTTCAAACTACGGGCTGTTATACTCGTACCCGTACCCCACCTTCTTGAAACCGTTGTCTCAAGTAGCCTGCGATCCTGCGTGTCAACCAATAAATCTGCCAAATATTTATTTTGTTCGTACTTAAGCATGTTAAAGCGCTCTATTTCAGCCTCATCCCTTGCCTCCCATGCTGGACAGTTAATTTCTTTGGCTAACTGCATGACCCTGTAAGGACATTCTACGTCAAGAATATCTTGGACCTTGGCCTGTGATACCCCCGCAAATACTGCCTTCTCAAACGCCACTCCATGTTCCACTGAATTAAATGTTTTTCCCTTGTCAACTATTGTACAGAGATGTAGATTTGAGAGAGGTGACTGTGGAGAATGGTACGCCACAAATTTATTTGTAGTGCGGGTTCTAGCATTCTCAAGGCTCAATTGGTGGGGTAGTTCATCTAGATTATAGTGCGGGTAATAGCGGTCATTATAGACCACTCCTCTGCCACGGGGTTGTACCTCTAGGTTGGCTCTCTGGGCTAAGCGTGTAATGGTCCTTACGTCCGCCTTCTGCTGCCTGACCTCGGCACAGTCATCTAGGTTAATATATAGGTGCTTCAGCGAGTCTGACTTGCCAAGGTTAGGTTTTGCTTTTAATACCTTCTCTCGGGCCGCGCAAGTAGTGAAAAGTACCAGAATCGGTCTGTTTGGGTTACTTTTTGGACCTACTCACGTTGCTTTATCTAAATCAGTGCGGGTAATACTACCTCTACATATCTGAGAGAAGACATCCAGTGCTATTTCTATAGGCGATTCACCCTCCGTGCATGTCACTCCATCAAGAATGAGCTGCCTGTTCCTTGTCTGTTGGTCAATATTAATAACCCGCTCCTTGGTTTCCCATTGTGTGAGTTCAATACGACGTTGTTTCAACTCAAGTTCATCATTTTTGATCTTAAGTTTGGTCATATCATTTTTCAAGTCACCAATGATTTTCTCAAGTCCCTCTACTTGACCTTGAGTAAATTCCAAAGAGCGCTTAAGTTCTCCAGTATCAGTGGCATTGGCAAATCCTTTTGATACCACATTCAAGAGATGAACTAATACTGTACCTACTTTTGATAGATCGTCATCCTTGTTTGCTCTTGTGCTGGGACGGTTAAAAAGGTCTGACACCGCCTTCTCCACCCCCGCAGGCAAGTCTACTCCAGGATTGAGCCCTGCCATGGTGGGCGATGTAAGGTGTATTGGCCTACAGATTCTCACCGGTACCTTTAAAATGTCTTTTTATCCTTATAAAATTTGATAAAATGGTTCCCGGTAGGTCTCACAGCGTACTCCAACCATTAATGGTCTCCTCCAGTGTATATAATAAGGTTTTCCTCCAGATGGTGAGTCGCAATTTGTATCTTGGGCGCAGCGGCCGAAAACACGTCCTACTCCGTTGACGCCATTACGCCATTTCATCTACATCTTTTAGTTAGATGGCATTTATTTAATGACCAAATGACACACAAAAAAAGTTTTGATACCAATTTAAAGCTACGACATCATGGAATATGAATTTTTCATTAGAGAAAAAAGTTTTGAAAAATTGTGGATTCTGTTGCCATGGCAACGAGGATTCTAAAATGTTGAAATTTCAAATTTTTCACTCTCTTACAAGGCAAAGTTACCATGACAACCAGAGTGACACCCTTTAGCTAAATGTTTCAAGAGGGGTAGTTCAGAAACTAAATTATCTCTCAAATGAGACCATTTAGGGCATTGTATCTAGTCTGGTCTCTGAATAAGACTCATTCAAAGTTGGTAGCGAAATGTTGAATTTTTGCATTCTTTTGCCATTTGGCTCAAAATGAATGTTTCAACCCATTACTTGTACAGCACGATCAAACATGCCAAAACCATGAAAATTTACTTGCACAAAATATTAAATACTGATAGTAATGATGAAAAAGGTACAGATTGGGGTCCCCTTGAGAAAATATGTGTCTATTGTAATAATAAGAGGTCTATATGTGATAAAAGTCAGCTGTTCTATGTGAAACGTATGACAAAATCATGCTTTTTGAGGCAGGGCTTCTCAAAATCCCGATCGAAAGTATATTTCTCGATCCAAAATGGCTGACATTTGGAGGATTTATCCCGCATTATCAAGCATAATGGATCCATAACCAACAATTGATGGTTTCTAGTACAGTATGTCTACAAAATATTATTATATTGCAAGACTGACAACAATAGTAACCACAATTAACCCTTGAGAAGTATTGCTGAGTGTTCAATTATCCCTGATTTGATGGTATTTATGGGTATAGATGCCCAAAAAGGACAATTTTCCACCAATTATATATGAGAAAAACATAAATTGCTCAACAATTATAAATATTCTACTTTATATTTATGGTATATATGCATGTATCAATTTCCTGGAACAACAGAAAACCCTTCAGAGCCTAATTCATGTGGGTATACTACAGAGGCAAAGTAGGTGTGTTCACTGGCCGTTTCTTGGTGACTGGACCCAGCAAATTAGTTCCAGATTGTTTCACCCTGTTTTACCCCTGGAACTGTGTGCTTATTTCGTGCATTTTGTGTGACATGTATACCATGTAACAGACTCACACACACTGACACAGTGTTCCATGGAACAGATTCACACACACTGACAGATTTTTAAAAAGCTTATTCACACCAAATGACAAAATATATAATGCCCTAAACCAAAATGTTTAGTCATGTATTTTTAGTTTCATTATGAATTACTAAAAGATAGGAAATACTGTAATACTTTTTACAACCAGCAGTATTTGACATAGATAGTCATAGCACACTATTGGTGTGTGTGCTGCTGGTTTGTACAAACTCATTCGATCAGGTTCCTAGCATTTCAACATAGGGCTGATGAATATATGTACCATTATAACCATCAACATTAGAGTTCACATGAGCAGCAGGAGATAGCCAGGCCTTTATCCAAACATGATGACCAGAGGAAAGGTGTCTAGCATCTGGACCTCTTAATGCTGCTTTCATTAAAATAATATGGCATCTATTTATATACATAATGAATGTTAACAGAAGGACAGGTGCATTGTCTGATTCAGAATACATTGAGACCCTGTTTAGATAGTTATAGCTAAAGAAAATCATTCTCTTTAATCAGGAAAAGGGGTATAATCAACTTTGATGACACCTGGTGTCACACATAACAGGTATTTGTGTGATGCAGTGTCACCTAGTTTCCCTTCTGGCACACACTCACACATCTTCAAACATAACCATTATCACTTTGTCAGGTTGGAATAGTGCATGGTTTTGACACCAGGTGTCATCTTTGTTGTTCCTTGTTATTCTCATGGGTGAATTGGAATCATTTTCATTGTTTATAACCATAATGACATGTTGTCAATGCAACTTAGACCTAGCTATACACCTCTAATTCTATCAAGTTCCATTAGTGATTGAAAAACACACCATATGATTTGATTAAAGCGGCATTAAGAGGGACAGACCACAGACACCTTTCCTCTGGTAATCTTGTTTGGATAAAGGTCTGACCTTTTGTTACATGTGTATACAGCTGATAATTGGCATGAATTGTGCACAACTTCATCAGGCCTTCACAACCATGGTAGGAATCTTGTTGAATGAGATAGTATGCCCATATACAGCAGGGAGAGCACTAACAGATTTCTGCCATGGTGCCCTATGCCAACTTCTAAATATAATGAGTATTACAAATTATTATACGATTGGGGCTCTGATCGTGCTTTTATTGGATAACTGAGTTCTGTTAGCACACGATAACAGGCACTCCTAGTTCCAAATTTTGACTTAGTTAAAATTGTGCGTTTCGTCGAAGGATCGAACCCCGGGCCGCAAGACTGCGAGTCCGACGCGCTATCCATTAGGCCGTGCCGACCATACATAATACTATAATAAAGGATAGATAGATTCACCATTTTGAAAATATCCCAATGTAAACAGGTCCCTCCATGTGGAATCGAGCAAGGCGGAAGTGTCGAATTTTTCCTGACCTCTAACATAGGAGATTTCCACAACATTCTCAAAATGGCTTCAACTCCGCACAAAGAGGGTGAATACGTAGAGGTTCTACACAATAATGAATGGATTTTGGGGTATGTCGTGAGTTTGAGGAAGAAGCCTGTCCTTTTGTACACTGTCCAGTTAATGACAGACGGAAGAATCGTTTCCCATAGGGCAAATACTATCCGGGGAAGCCAGCTCGATTTGGGTGAGGAGGATGACATTCCAATGCCGGAGCTCGCCGTGCCCGCAGAACCCGTGAAGAAAAGGTTCGCTACTGCCGCCAATGGCGAAGTAAATCAACTCGAATTAGCTGCCAAGGCTCAGGCTACCCACCGACAGACAACATGGGGAACCAACATATTCAGAGGTATATACTTTTTCTATAATATGTCTAAAATGTCGCTTGAAAATACGTATTACAAGCCAACAACTTCCATATGCTCATTGCCGGGACGCGCCATGGTAGCCGGGGAACATGAATATGTAATTTTTTTCCCGAAGGGAGCGGTTATTATTTCGAACGGCGCTTTGGTATCAGTACATTTCCTATATAGGCCTACGTAAGACCTAACACCTGTCCAAGCCACGTTACTTTAATAATAATTCTATTTTTTTTCCAGACTGGCTCTTGGAGGTAGGAGAACCGTTGGAATTCGAGCTCATTGGCAAGGAAAAGCTGTGCAGTCTTCTCAAACGCTTCTACGCGGAGGTTAGGAATCAGGAAGGACAAGAATATGGAAAAAAATCTCTCGTTTGTATTAGGGGTGCGATCCAAAGGCATATCAACCAGCCACCTTTTAATGTAAATTATAATATCATAGTAGATCCAGCGTTCATTGCCTGTAATAATGTTCTGAAAGGACATATTAAGCAGAATAAAGCGGCTGGCTTGGATACTTCAACTCACTACAACCCCATCTCAAAAAGGGATGTGGATCTGATGTATAGCAGTGGCACTCTGTCCAACCACAACCCCAAGGCTCTTCAGCACAAGGTGTACTACGAGATGTCTCTCCACTTTGGTCGGCGCGCTCGAGAGGGACTGCATGATATGAAGCAGAAAGACATTATTTTTCGTACTGATAGCGAAGGTATAGAGTATGCCACCCTAGCCTATAACCCTCAAGAAAAAAATCACCAAGGCATGTCTCAGTCTGATGTGGAACATGATCAACGCATGTATGCCACTGGTAAGGAGGATTGCCCTTTAAATACAATGAAATTGTATTTATCTCGTCTCACCCCTTCAAACCCTGCCTTTTTTCAATCCCCAAAGGTAAGGGGTTGGAAATTGAGTACCATTTGGTACACTAAATCCTCAGTTGGGGTAAATACCATTGGCAAGTTTATGCCTACCATTTCTACCCTGGCCAAGTTGAGCGAGATATATACAAACCATTGCATAAGGGCTACATGTGTGACCACCCTGAGAAAGTCTGGCTGTGCCTCCAGAGATATTACATCTGTAACAGGTCACAAAAATCAAGCAAGTATTGAGTCATACTCAAAAACTCCAGACGATGTAAGGAGACAAATGAGTCATACTCTCGCTGGAGTCACGGTTGAGAGTCAGTCAAATGTTTCAACGGTGGTAAATGTCCAGAAACCCCCAGAGTCATTAGGCCTAGCCCTCTTCAACAATGTCACATTCAACAAGTGCACCCTCAATATTAACTACAAATGAAAAAAAATGTTGTCTGTAAAATGCATACCGTAAAGTGTTCACTTGTGTGCATAATATAAAGTCATGTGATTTATCTACCTATTCTATGTGATTTTTCTATCTATTCTATGTGATTTATCTATAAATTCTTGTTAATAAACCTCGTTGAGTTTTCGATACCCTCTTCCAAGTGTCTTTTCTTCATATAGCTTGGGCGCCAAAATAACTTTTTCCATTTGAAATAATGACTGCTCCCTCCGTCCCCCTCACCTCCGCTACTGAAGATTTCCACAACATGGCGACTGCACCCACCGTACAAGACGACTTAAATATCATTCAAAATGGCTAAATTAGGACGTTTTAAAGGTAAATAAGGGCATTTGAATGGAAAAATCGTATAATAAACCTAATAATGAATGGATAACGGGCACACTCGGGGCTGTATCACTCTATAACACCCTCGGTGCTTCGCACCTCGGGCGTTATAGAGTGATACATCCCCTCGTGTGCCCGTTATCCATTCATTATTGGTTAACTAAACAGACTTTCCTTTCTTTTTCCAAAAAATCTAAAAAGTGAAACAATATGGTCGGAAACATTTTTGTACCATGGTACATGATGCTGTGTGAATATGTGTGAATTTGGGTGAATATGTGTGAGTATGTGCCACTTCTTGTCCTATGGGGTATGGTGTCATATTGTGCCAATTAGTTCCATAGGACACAGTCACACAAAGTGCACGTTCCAGAAACTAAGTCAAACTAATTTGCTGGGGAGCTATATCAACTATATATATGTTTTTATACTATGTTTGTATAACTATGTTCTTTATATACCATTAACCAATATGATTGTCATCATATCAATTAATTCATGGTATAAATCATATGTGTCAATATATACACATCGTAATCAAATTTATCATCAAATAAATTTTATAACCCCACCTACATGTTGGCTTGTCTCTGGGCCCATTAATGGGGCATTCAACCATATTGAACAGGAAGTAAGGTATAGGGGGATAAATGAACTAAAAAATACTGGGATAAATTAATTCAATTACACAAAATAACATTAGTAATGACAGTTAAAGGGCCTTTTTCATACTCTATTAATGTCATAGGGGATGGAAAATATGTAATGTTATAATGCAATAATATATTAGAGAACAAACACTCGGGCCTATATAATCTAATTCGATAAGATACCGGAGACTATTAGTTGATATACTGGGTGGACTATTACGTGTCAGTGTAAACACAGTGGTCGCAGGAACAATTCTAACTCATTTCATCACTATAAATATTTGTGATAATTGCAAGTAACCTGTATATTGACTATTTCATGAGGATATCTACCAGAGAATGGATACTGGCCTGTTCATCAAAGAATAGCAATAGCCAAGCTCTATACATGTACAGTATGTATGTTGCACATGTGTATAATGAGTTGTCAGATGCAAATTTGAGGAAATTTGAGGGAATTACTGTCCCTAAAACATTAAAGTTTGGTATAGTGCTTTAATGCACTCTGCCTTTTGTATTTATGTTGCATAAATGCAGTTCTGGTGAGTAATTCACTAGGAGTGAATTCGTGGCATAATGCTGACCATACATGGTGGGCATACTCACAAACGGTTGGCAGGCTGGATGTATGTAGCCCTGACAAGATGAATCACCAGGGCTACACGATAAAGTACTACACCATGCTTAAAGAGTTCTCCCCTAGTGTCTAGACAAAATGTATACTAGATGTACTCTAGGCTGTGACTGGTGTCCTATAGGTGGGTGGACAGGATTTGAGACAACTGCCGTCCTTGTCCTTGATCGTAGCATGCAGCCTGGTGCTTCAAAGCACTGTGCCCTTTGTTTCTATATTGTTTAACTTCAGTCCTGGTGAGTAATGCACTAGGTGTGCATTCAAGCTCATTGCTGACCATGCCTGGTGGAAACACTCACAAAGGGTTGGCATGCTCGATGTATGTAGCCCTGACCTAACCAAATGAACCTTAACTGGTTAATAGGCTGATTTTGAACAAACCAAACCATCTGGCTGCTCAGGCCTCCACACTGCATTAACCCTTTTAGAACAGAATAGTGATTTAATCTGCTTTGCCATTTGTTGTCATGGTGCATGAACATTGTCAGTAACTCACAGTTTGCATTCACACATCTTGCCTCTATAAGTGACCCTCTTCCGCAGGGGGAGGGCCACTGGTCGCTCTTAGATAGAAAGTGGAGTGAAATCATGAAACCTAGAAATAGGGCACTATGG
Source organism: Harmothoe impar (assembly GCA_947462335.1). NCBI lineage: Eukaryota > Metazoa > Annelida > Polychaeta > Phyllodocida > Polynoidae > Harmothoe > Harmothoe impar. The sequence goes on along the minus strand of OX381717.1, from coordinate 35,141,746 downwards.
CCTCATCTTTTGAAAGGGACAGACAGTATTAGGTATCCTGCGAGTGGGACACCTTGATTTAGAGGTGGCCACATTTATATCAATTAGCTATGGCTGTTTTTGTAATAATTGTTACCTATTTTCAACTCCAAAAATCCTGTATCCCAATGTGCACACTCCTTCTCCAAGCAGGTGCTTACTTAGGTGCATTGGTTGTGGGTGTATATGATTGGGGAGTGCCTGCATACTTGACTGCTCCCTGTACTGTCCTTAGGTAATTGTCTATAACAATCTTCAATCATACAAGTCCTCACTGTAGCCAATACACCCAACCAAGGAATCTGCTGAGGAGTGATTGAGGCCAGAATGGTAGTTAGGATTTAGGACACATGAGACTAGAAATTATTTCCTAAATCAAGTGAGAATAGGACTTCAGAATATTTGTTCTCCATCACATTCTCATGAGATACACAAGAAAGTTAGTGATCTATTGACTATAATACAAGAGGGACTTTTACAGGTAAGGGAATAGGCATGCACACACTTTTACTGATTTAGTCCACTTTCTACCATTGAGCGATCTCAGTCCCAGTACTGGCGTACTGGGTCTGATACTCAGTGAATCACGCATCATGCTGACTGTGAATGGAAGTCAATCACCAGGGTTGCATTTATGCATTATGATAAGAAAGGCTTTGATGCATCAAGGATGTTATGCCAGAGCAGAGACCGAGACTGAGGAATTAAGGGGTGTAGGGGGTGATATGGTAGGTGACAGTACTGAAAGCTTGGTGCTTAGATTTGAGAGTGATGGAGAGTCGCCTCCCCCTATAGGGCATTGAGAGGTGCAGATGGGGGTTCCCAGTTTGGTCCCCAGGTGGTGCTTCGGTGTGGACTGGTTCCATCATTAACTGTGGGTCAATGTGCATGACCATGAATGACAAATACAGTTGGCAATTAGGTGTGTAGTTTGGGTTTATTTGTACATAAATGCAGTATAGATGTTGATACTACTACAGTACGATCCTGAGTCATCTGGACCTGTAGTGTGCGTTCTATATGCACAAGTGGTATCATGCAGTGGTGGATGGTGGTATTAGCAAGTCTGTACATGTGTAATGACAACAGAACGAGTCGAGTCAAATACAAAGGTGTTAAATCCTGTAGTTGAGGTAATATGTCGATACAACAGGATACACAAATATATGTAAATAAAATATAATAAGTAAAGGCCTTGAACTTTTGGCCTATGTAAATAAACCCTTAGTAAGTAAATACATGTATATACCGGTAGTATTTTTAAAGTATTCATGGTTACTCGAAGTAACATGTGGTTGGTAACCATGGAAACATGAGATCATAATACAGTATGAAACCGGTAGTAGTAGTAGTATATATAGGTAACCATGTAAACATGTAGTCATGGTAACGAAGAACATAATAATGTAAGTAATGGGATCCATGTAGGATCAGACAGTCTATGAGTAGGATCAGACAGTGTGTAGGTTGATAGTTACATGTACAGGTTAAAGTTAAATGTGACTTATTAGAGGGTGAGGAGGGTGGGTACAAAATACACGTGTAATGATTAATTTTCAAGATGGCGAAATGGAAGAATGTCGCTGGTAGCGGTGATACGGTAGTGTATCCCGATGGGGGCGCGTCCATGATTTGCCGCGCTCCACCTGAGTCATTACCCGGGGAATTCTAGTCTTCCCCATAATGACAACAGAACGAGTCGAGTCAAATACAAGGGTGTTTAATCCTGTAGTTGAGGTAATATGTCGATACAACAGGATACACAAATATATGTAAATAAAATATAATAAGTAAAGGCCTTGAACTTTTGGCCTATGTAAATAAACCCTTAGTAAGTAAATACATGTATATACCGGTAGTATTTTTAAAGTATCCATGGTTACTCGAAGTAACATGTAGTTGGTAACCATGGAAACATGAGATCATAATACAGTATGAAACCGGTAGTAGTAGTAGTATATATAGGTAACCATGTAAACATGTAGTCATGGTAACGAAGAACATAATAATGTAAGTAATGGGATCCATGTAGGATCAGACAGTCTATGAGGCAAATAGTGTAGCTAGTTTGGTAGCTACTCGTGTGGACTGGGGAGATGGTACATAGGGTCGCATTCCCACAGTGGATGTCCAAGTCCCATGAGCAGCAATGTCCAGTCTATCAGCACCAGCCTGGATGGCAGCTGTACTACCTCCTCTCTTAAGGGAGTGACCTGAGAATTTTCGTCCGTAAGGGCAGCCCACGGCCACCAGGCAGTCCCTCATTATGCTGTTAAAGACAGTGGGAGTCAAAGGGGTACCGGTAACCAGTGTAAAGGCTGGTGAGTCAGGTGGTAGGGGTACACAGTTTACATAATTGTCCCACGCAGTAGCTGGGCAAACAGGCGAGCCAGGGATCCTTGGTAACAAGAGTACCGCTGGTGGAGAGCTAGTAGTGATAGTCTTAGAAGATCGTATGATCACGGTTAGGCCAGTGATATGTGAAACAATGTCACTCCTGGTGAGAGTGTGAGGTCCTGACCATAATGTCACAGTCGGGGTGAGGAGGTTCGACGCCCTGACATTGTGGTGGAAGGGGGCCACCGAGTTCGGGGATTCTAAAGAGAGGGGAGGGTTTGAAGTAGAGAGGGAAGGGTGTAGCGGAGCCGAGGAGAGCAGTGCGGAGGAGAGGTTCCGGGTGGCGCCGCGCGGTGGCGCCACTGGCGCGCGGAGTTATATAAAGCGCCGTGCGGAGGAACCGAGTTAGTTCTCTCCTAGAGCTCAAGCTTAGCAGTCGCATATCAAAGCATTGGTTATATTCCTGTTGTAACTGTTGATACTTGATGATAATACATTTCCACTTTTCATACTACTTCCTCTCATCGTGCTTCTTCCTTAGTTAAGCATTAGCCTTCTAGTTCTATTACAATATCTATTAGAAACTACTGTAATAATCTCTGGTCAACTCTACCTAGAGTAATTCGGTGAACACTCCTATAAAAGCAAATAATCCATGGATTGGCCTCGAAGAAAAATGCCTTCATGAATTGCAACTTATCTGATGCTCAAAATGTTTAACCCTCCACCATATCAAACTTCAATATTATTCTCAAATTCTATGTTGCAATGTAAATCTAAACCCTTTTCATGTTTATGATCTATCATCTAATGTTATCTGTGATTGGAGCTGATGGTGGGTGTAACTATGATATTTCAAAAAACATTGTACTTACTGTCATGGTAGAGTTTACATTGTAATACAGTAACATGTTTATACTGGGAAGATAAGTTACATCTGGGCAATCTCATGTCTACAGCAGGACATGTACTGCAAACAGTAGTAACTGTTTTGTAATACTTCCTACATCGTGCATCCTCATATTGACACTGTCATCTTACCAGTGTACCCTCATGTCTTACATCCTGGACATGTCATATAAAAGTCTGAGTAGGATTAACAGAAAAGCAGAGGAAGCTGTGGTGTTCCTTGTATAAGAGCTCAGAGGAGGTTGTACCTTTTAGTGGAAGACAACTCACTTAAGATTCAGTATGTTTCTCTTTGTTGTAGTTCTCAGTTTGATTATAGGATGTACGGCTTCAGAAGGTAGGTTCATCCATTGTTCAATACTCCTGTTATTTCAGATCTTAAACTGTGTTATTTATAATTTATGTTACTTGTGTCGATGAAATAATATTATTTATGTTATCAATATAGATTTGGTTTCAATGACATGTACATTTGGACCCATAATCTTGCGGGTTGTCCTCACAATTCATTAAGTTAATTGATAAAGCGATATATCGTACACGTTATTGACACAAAATGTGTTCTTATCAAATGTATTTCACCCAATCTGCTAGCAGAATAAAATTCTGAATTAGTTTTGTTAATTCTTTACAGGACTTGTTGGCATAAACTTCAGTGGACCACCGACACCAGTGACTGTGGGGGGTAATGTGACCATGACCTGCATAATAAGAAGTAATAACAAACCCCATAGTATTGAGCTAAGGTTTGGGAAAAGGCAACTCATTAAATACTATGGGAATCATCTAGCAAATTGTGCAAGAGACACACATTGCGAATACAGGTTGTCTCGTCAGATCAGTAGGGCGATGCATGTTGATGCTGGCATCTACACATGCCTCGCCTCATGGATTACAGATGGTGAACCAGCAATGCAGACAGATACCTACACATTGAAGATATGTAAGTTGAAATGATGCAGGCTAAAAAGCTTGAATTAAAGCTAAAAGGTTTTGGGGTTTGAAATGTCTTATGAGGCTAATCACTTTAGGCTGTGTCTCATGAAATCGGGCCAATGTGAACGTCTTTGACCTTGTGCCATCTACCCTAAGTAAAGTGTTTTCTATCAAGCCAGTCACAGAAATTTACATTTGCCCAATTTCATACGACACAGCCGCTATCAACCGTTGGGATCCAGATTAACCCACTGTCAATGACTACACCCAAGTAGCTGTAAGTCTAGGCCTTCTTTTGTCTAGTTTTCAGGTACATATTGCTTAAGGTTGGCCTAATCATCCGACATACTGATTTTGATATGATGCCTCCTGGTGATTATTTTCTCACAAACATTGATATTTATTCATGTAAATTGTTCATTTATTTAGATGATGAAATGGTGGTCTACCCAAAGTTTAACACTGTGTATGTCAATGACGTACTGAATCTGTCATGCTACTCATCACAAACTCGAGCATCGACACCCCTCAACTGGTTCAAGAATCAGACATCATGGTTGCAGTATATGGGAAACGGAAATGTACTTGTGATAGATACTACCGGTGTGAAGTCTTCAGGTTCTTACTTTTGCCGACTTAACCTCAAGGATGGTGACATTTCTTCAAAGGCAGCTACTGTTATCATAAAAGGTACATAAACTTTTAATTTTCATAGGAATGGAACGTCAGAATGGAACCTAATTGAGTGAAATTCTCCAACCACAGAACAATTTGCAAATTGATTGTTATATTGATGAATTTGTCAAGTTACCCCTTTTTTAATGCACTAGCTGGAACTACAAAGTAGACCCATACTATTTTCACATCTGCATCAACCCCTTTAAGGATGCATGTCATTAAAAGATGACGTCATGATGCACCAATGGAGCCCCGGTGAGTAACTCGTCAGTGCTATATTGGTGCATCATACCGACCCTTTGAGAGTGTCTGAACCTGCACTGGTGAGTTACTCACCAGGGCTGCATTAATACATTGTGACGACCAAGGGCATGCTACATAAATGCATTATGCCATCCTTAAAGTGTTAAGTATAATTCCCTTACCATGTTTTGCAGCACCACTAGTGATAGAGTCGATGTCACCAATGCTAAAGACCCTGGATGGTTTGTCACTGAATATCACTGTTTCTGGAAGTGACATTAGTAAATCAATGTTACTGTGGTCTCCTGATGGTCAGACATCATCAGACATCATTGATGTCAGTGACTACATCACTAATACTACTGTCAACGGGATGTTTCGTTATGGTCAAGACACAGCCTTAGTATTTCACCTTTCACAAAATGTCACTAACAATGTATCATGTGAAGACACTACTTACTTAAATGGCTACTACACATTCAGTGTCTTTAGTGACTTTGGCTACAGGGATAATTGGTTAGAAAAGAACTTCACTGTTGCTGCTGAAGGTATAATATTTGTTCTATTTTCACCAAATTCTTCTACAACGGTTCTATTATAAGCTGTTCTCTATAATGGTGCAATGACAACTGTTTGTCTATGCAGTGTTAGTTTTGATGGTTCTCAACAGAATGTGGTTACTTTGATTGAGCAAATGATGTTTCACATTATCATTTTGATCATTGTTCTCATCCATATCAGACACTGGTAACGTGAAGGTTGAAGTAGAGAACAGCACTGTCTGTGAGGGGCAGAACCTGACCATCAGGTTCAGTGAATGCAGTGTGTGTGGACAACCATTTAACTGGACGCTTGATGACAAGCCTCTACCTAATGATGTCACTGTTAGTGTGGGTGCAATCTACTTACCACCGGTACAATGGCACCATTTTGGGGTATACAGTGCTGTACCTATGGTGAATAAAAGGTGTAGGAAAAGACGTTTCAGGTTAAGCAAATGCAAAGGTAGGTACCCAGATTGTGAATCTTACATAATCTACTTCATTAAAAAAAATCACTTTGATACTTCTGAGATGCACATGAAAGTCTCTGCTCATGACCCATATACAGAGAGAAAACTAGAATCACTGTGACTTCCGACTTGATCACTGAGGTAACTCTCCCCAGGACTCCAAAGTGACTCCCAAACGTTAGCAGGACTCTATAATAAGTCTATAATGACTCCTATTCTTAGACTCCCTTATTATTGGGAGTCACCTTAGAGTCGTGGGGAGGGTCACCTCAGTTTCTTTTCTCTGTGACATAAATTGCAGATAGATGACCCCTGTAAAAATACATGTTCATAGATACATATAATTATATAGCATTGATTAATTCCAACCATTCCAATGCTTTTCCAGATGATTGTATTTTGACATTCTGTGTATCTATATATTTCAGATCAATCTGTTGTGCTCTCACAGTCTGCAGTGCTCACTCTATCACTGGGTGGATCAGCTATCATCTTCATAGTTATGGTATCTATACTTTGTGGACTGGTCATACACAAAGTTAAAAAAGGTTGGTTCAATAGTGTTTATTGTATTGACCTGTTTATTGTTGTATTTCGAAGTTCATAGTATTATTGATTATGCATATATATATATAATATATATATATATATATATATATATACATATATATATATTATATATATATTGTAGCATCCGCCGTAATTAGGAAGGACACAGAACTCGTTAAGTACAGTTGAACAGGAGATACTTTATTGCCCTGGCTCTCTTTGGCCACATCAGCTAAGTCTTGTCGGATATGCTCTCTGCTTCAAGCGTCAAACCAGACTGACGGAACCCTCCGTCTCCCCCCTCCTTATATAGCTTGATGACGTTTCTCCGACTCAGGAGACGTTCCGTCCTGGGCGCCGGCAAACTTTGCCGATGCCCCAGTTTCAAATGTCTCCGCGTTGGAGGGGATTCAGCCGTCTCCTCTCCTGCCCGGTGTATCAACTCCTGACTTACATTGTCGCCGCTACAATATATATGATTCAGCCCTATGAGCATAATTTGACTTGCTTGATTTAATATATATAATAGGTTAGTCCAGTACATAAAGTTTAGGAGTATGGTGCATAAAAAATGTATCCACAATTTCTCTACTTGGTGTCTTTCTGAAAACTCCTGCAATGATTTGGAGGAATGTTTGATGAAGCATAAAATGTTTATCATCGGGCCGTCAATCAAATAAAATTCTGAATATCTTGCTGGTTGGGGACAAGACCTTAAGTGCGGAAGATCGACCCCATGACAAATGGCACCCTGGTTTTAGGCCTTCCAGTCTATAGGCCATTTCCCTAATGTCCTAGTATATTCCAAACTAACGTCTGAGCATAGGGGATAGTAACGTTCAAGCATAGATGATACTAACATCTGAGCACATGCGATACAGACATGTGTTTGAACGTTAGTATGGCATGTGTTCGGACATTATAGTAGGGGCACGGCCTATTGTCCTGAGGCCTTACAGTAATGGGGGCCGATTGTCATAGGGCCTATTGTCACGTGGGCCAATCCTCATGTGGCTAAAATGCTGAGGGCCTGTTGTCCTAGAGCCAATGGTCAGAAGGGTTCCATATTAAATATTCCAGGTGCTGGGACAGCAGTTAGTGATGTGGACATGGACGATTATTTCGAACCTCCATTCACAAGTCGTAAGTCAACTTCACTGTGGTAGAACAATGTCTGTTAATGATTACAATGGAAAGGTGGTATCTCATATAATCAACAATCTGTGAACAGTTAAAGGTGAAGTAATGTTTATACTGTATGAGGCACCCTACATAAAGCTTCCTGAACACTGGATGATTTGTAAATTATCAAATTAGAACAGAAATTGTGTATGTTTAAGGTTATTAAAGGGTCAAAATACATTTCCGGTCACATTATCATATATGCTAATATGTGATATTTTTCTCTGTAGAAAAATATTTGGAAAATCTGGATATTACTGACCATTGACTTAATCTTGTACCAGTCCTGTCTGCTCCTATGAGTCCCGACTAACCCAGATATAGCTCAAGGCATTGGTATATAAAAATCAACAACTTTCTCTGTAACCCATATGAAAAGATATGTCTACGAATCAAGTACATGTTACACAGTTCTTTGTGTGAAGATGGTAGGACTAGGAACTGTATTGTCATGTGCAAAAGGTAATATGTTATTTCTGTATCATATCTTTAAAACAGCCCACTACGAGAATGTCAATGACATCCGAGCAGAGCCTATTTCTCCAGCTGGACAACCCTTGGGAATGATTAAAAGGTCAAAATATGGATATTTTATATTCAATGCACTAGTCCAAGGTGATATAGTAGCCATGCGAAGATAGGCTCTGGCATCAAAATACAAATGACTATAATGCAATTATATTCAACCATATAGTATGGTAAATGTGCATTCCTAAAGAAATGTCTCATAGATATAAAAACTAAGCGGGGAAAGAAGATGCCTGTTAACTGGTTGTTATTTAAAATCTAAATCTAAATCCATGGAGATTCAGGTTATCACTGAAATTAAGATATCGTTTACAAGTAGGGCAGTTCAAAGAACAGGGCCCCTAATTTTCATCGAGTCGCATTTCAACAACACAAATACATGAAGCAATGGTTACTCTAACATAATATCTTTTATTTTTCAGAACAGACCTTTGAGACCTGGGTAAAGAGCACGAACCTCCCTACAGTGGTGAAAGCCCTAAAAAGAGAGCACCTGACCACCCTGGAGGACGTGAAGGGCACTGACTGAGGAGGACATCCGGGACCTCAGGCTGCCCATCGGCAAGAAAAAGTATCCAGTCTGCAATTATGAAACTTCAAAACTAAAGTCTAGGCCTACCATCATTTAGCATTACATGCCTGAGATAAATCTCATGTGTACCTCGGCTGATTCTGATAATGCTATCATCATGGTTATAGATTAGCTCATTTCCATATCAATAAATATTGCGTACCAGCCCAAAATCATCCATTGCTTGAGATGAAAAAAAAGAGGGTTGAGGTGAGGTTTTGATTAATGGGTGATGAGGTAGACCATTTTCAACTGAGTATTAAAGACTGGGGCTAATAACTATGCCATCATAAATGCCCATGACTCATTTGAATAATACTATAATTGAAAAGCTAGGTGTATAACGACATGCCAGTAGGAATGACGCTGTAAGGATATATCTTTAAATGTTCTATCATGATAATAAAGAATTGACATAGAACCAATTGTGATTCTTTTTGTATCCTATAAGTGAATGATTCAATTTGAAATTGAATTTGCCTGTATAAAATGAAATCTGAAAAGATAATTTAGCAGACCTAATTCTTTTCAGGGTACAAATAATTTTATTTTCTGAATAACCACTAAAATGTCTATATACCGTAGTGGCCCGTTTAAGCGCCCCTGCGATTATAAATTTCAAGCCCCTGTTACCCCCTGCGCTCATACAGGGACCTGCGCTTATATGAGTCGATTTAAAGAGAGATTTGGGGTTTCAGAGGGGTTCCAGACCTGCGCTTAAATGAGACCTGCGCTTAAATGAGACCTGCGCTTATTTGAGACCCCTGCGCTTAAACGGGCCATTACGGTAGCTTAAATTGATATATGTATGCCAAAACTCATCCCACAACATATAATAGGTTAATGGTGAAGCAACATTAAAGAATTGCGGTCGGTGCCGCGTAAATAAATGTCTCATGCATTTTTATATGTGGCAACAACCGCAATTCTTGCATTTGAAGGAATATACATGGTTGGTATATTTGAAGCGGACCCATTCAAGACACCAAATAAACAGGGTGGAAGGATAATTATGATATCAAATATGGTAGTTACTATGAATTCCTTGGGTGGGTAGATATGTTTATAATCAATAGAACCATTGAATTACTTGGGTCCATTTTAGGGGGGGGGGTAGGTCGGATTATAATCAACCTCAGGAGCATGGAAATGTGTGTTGCTAGGCAGATATCCAATTAGAATAGCTGTTGCTAAGCAACCAGCTGTCCTAGCAACAAACAAATAGAACCATTGAATTCCTTGGGTCCATTTTAGGGGGGCTAGGTAGGATTATAATTAACCTCAGGAGCATGGAAATGTGTGCTGCTAGGCAGATAAACAATTAGAACAGCTGTTGCTAAGCAACCAGCTGTCCTAGCATCTTAAGGGGGGTTGCTAGGATTATAATCAACCTCAGGACTTCAAAGGTTGATTAGTATTAATGTTATCATTATATGCATAAATTTGTGTTGTGACACCTTAAAAAAAATGGCGGCACCCGTACTGACTTCCCGTCAAGTGAAAACAATATAATGCCTCAACCTGGTAGTTTGCAGGCTCACCACCAGGGCCCAGAGTTTAAAGAGTATCATTTCACTGAACGATCCGTGCCTAATGGGATTTGTATTTGTAGAAGATCTAGAGATGTTGATATTGTATAAATGGTAATGGTTATGAGTATACTGCAATGCAACATTATTTGCTTGATTATGTTTGCCTACCTTTAACAAAATTGTAAATACTCCAGCTTTAGTCGTACATGAATCAATACATATTACACTATAATAATTGACAATGTCAGAGGTCTAGCTGGAAGTTATCTAAATTATCAATTACTGGGACGGACATGGCTGGGTAACCTTGGTAGTTCATGTGAGGCCGCTACTGAAGTATTAACCATTCACTACCGTTTGCCACTGCTTATCATTAAAAACTAAAGACACCCATGTATTACTTAGGAGTCTGGTTAGTTAGCATGAACAGGACTATGGATGCCAAACAGTGACGAAAGTATTAACCCTGAAAGAACGACACAGGAATTTAATGGACTTTTGTGTTAGTTAATTTAGAGTAATGTTTCACTGGTATAACATATTTTTAATAGATGGGACTAAAACATTTTATATAGATCATATCCGATCGTTTTATATATGAAATCTACAGAGAGGCGACAATACTTATTTTTAAGCAGTTATTATGTAGGATTCAGAGATGGATATGTCTTAAATTTTGATAGTAAGAGCATGGTCACCATGCAAAATTACCCTTGTCCAGCCAAATTCAATTTGGCGCTTACCAAAGACCATTATTTCTATTTAACTCTTCACAGTTGGTCGCCACTGTTTGGAAATGGATTGCTATGGGTCAGTGTTACTGAAACCATTGTTATACACTTGAACACTTGAACTCACGCTGGTCAGGTTAACCAGTGGGGTGTTTCACAAGGAGAAAATAGATACAATTAATTTTACATGTTTTCTAAGACCAACTTAATATCACCCAATGTTAATTTTATCTTGGTGTTTCACAAGTTTCAATTGTATCTATGGACATATACTTAGATACAATTGAAGATAATAATGTGGCTTGTGAAACACCAACATAAGACTAACATTTGGTAAAAGTAAGTCAACCTTAATAACCATAAAGCATTAAGCTTAAATACACTCCCCTTGTATAATGACCACATAGGATCAACATAAGTGTTGTTTAAATGTGTATAACCAGTTTATTTTCATCCTGAATAAACAGATATTTGCAGGGATTCTTGTGTGTAGTATGACACATATATTGCATGAAAAAAACGTGAAAAAATATGTAAGGAAAATATTAGCGGGCATGGTATGAGCTCCACGCTAATATGCATTGTGAAACACTTATACATTAGTTGTATCTCAATTGTAGGCCAAGACCCTGACTTAACATCTTGGTTGTAGACCTTTGTGAAACACTTTTTAAAAGCAGTATGCAATTGATGCAACCAAATGTCAGTCTTACTGGATATATACAATCAAGTCCTCCTATAGAAACACTTATTCTACAATTAATTGTATGTGCCCCTTGTGAAACACCCCACTGGACACTTCTTTTCTGATGGTCAGCACTGCAAACCAGCAGGCTGTGAAGGAATACCAACGTAATTGGTGTGTGTATGTGGGCAATGGCAATGGTCAGGAATGGAAACGAAATCGTTACTGCATGTTACTTATGGCATTGTGTATCATAACACCAAGAGGTTGTGTGCCTGCCCTGTATAAATATTCTCAGCAATACCCCCCCCCCCCAATAATGTTGATGTAAAGTGCAGTTGAAATCCAGTGTCCTTTTGTCAGCATAGTATATAGTACTCCTCCTGTTGGCCTAACATGCAAGCATACTTAATTTCTCACCGGTGTCCCTGTGTATTTCTATAGTGGGCACATACTTCCCCCCTGTTCTGATCGATATCTCCACTTCTAGGAGGAGGGAGGATGATTAAAGACCTTGTGCACATCCCATGTTCGTCTACAAGAAGTCGCCATGGGGAGCCTCTGTCTCATGGTGCATTTTTATTTTTATTTTTTTCATTATCAAGACCAGAAATTTGCTTTTGATTCTTGGTGAATCCTGAACCAAGGACTACTGTATGTAGACACTCCATTAGGAAAAGAAGGGGCCCTGTTACCAAATTCTACTTGATATGGATACCCAAATTGACAACAGAACTATAAGAATCTTTCTGAAGGGAATACTGGTTGAACTTGATTGACTAAAATGATATAATCTTCAGGAAAATAAAATACATATGTATGTTTTAGAGCTTTCAAATAATATTGGTTCTTTAAGTTTGGTAAATGAATAAATAACAACATTTGAGAACTAAGACTATTTATTGGTTTCTCTTCATTATGTATACATCAAACTTAAAACTTCTTCCGACAAAGAGTCTTATAATGTGCATGTCATGTAATTTTATACAGTTCACAAGGCAGTGATTATTGCATGAGAATTTCTTTTATATGGTAGTCATTTGCACTCACTGTATGGCTTCGATGAGGCCTATTATACACAGTTAACTTTGTATAGTCAATACCTTCACTGATAATAAAACCTATAGTCAGTACTGACTATACCATCATATTTTGACCCCCGTAGTCAGGGGACTATACAACTTAGTCACATATTAGTCATAAAGATAGTCAGGAGTGACTATTTGTGGATCACACAAATTGATGATGTCACAGGAATGTGTGCACAGGAAACAGTTAGGATTCAAATTTGAATGGTCCATGGACTTCAGGTAGGCACATCCTCTCCTAAACCACTGTTATATGGATATCCCTGCTTGTTATATGTTATGTGACAGTTGACTATGACATCTTAAGATGTTATAGGGTTCATGAGTTCTCATGTTTGATAGAGTCATCATGGTAATTTTTTTTCAATTTTGATAACATAGAAACACATGAACAGTGTCTAGACTGACAGAGCATGATAGGCCTACACAGGAGCCTATCACCTGCTCTGCCTTATCCTAGCCTGGCCCCTGGCCTGTCTTAACCTTGCTTGTCCCCTGGCCTGCCTTATCCTAGCCTGTCCCCTGCCCTGCCTTTTCCTATCCTGTCCCCTGCCCTGCCTCATCCTAGCCTGTCCCTGCCCTATCCTAGCATGTCCCCTGCCCTGGCTTATCCTAGTCTGTCCCCTGCCCTGCCTCATCCTAGCCTGTCCCTGCCTTATCCTAGCCTGTCCCCTGTCCTGCCTCATACTAGCCTGTCCCTGCCCTGCCATTATCCTACTCGCCTGTCCCCTGGCCTGCCTCATCCTAGCCTGTCCCCTGCCCTGCCTCATCCTAGCCTGTCCCCTGCCCTGCCTTATCCTGGCCTGTCCCCTGCCTTGTCCTAACCCAGCCTGTCCCCTGGCCTGCGTTATCCTAGCCTGTCCCCTGCCTTGCCTTATTCTAGCTTGTCCCCTGTCCTGCCTTATTCTAGCCTGTCACCTGCCCTGCCTCATCCTAGCCTGGCCCCGGCACTGCCTCATCCTAGTCTGTCTCTGCCTTGCTTTATCCTAGTCTGTCCCCTGCCCTGCCTTATCTTAGCCTGTCCTCTGCCCTGCCTCATCCTTGCCTGTCTCCTGCCCTGCATCAAACTAGCCTGTCCCCTGCCCAGACTTATCCTAGCCTGTCACCTGCTCTGCCTTATCCTAGCCTGTCCCAAACCCTTGCCTTATCCTAGCTTGTCCACTGGCTTGCCTTATCCTAGCTTATCCCCTGCCTTATCCTGGCCTGTCACCTGCTTTGTGTTATACTAGCCCCCAGTGGGCACAGAACATTGATTCAACATTGATTAATGGTTGCCAAAGTTGACTAATGTTGATGCAATGTGGATTCAATGTTGAACTGAATTTTGTGCCCACTGGGCCTGTCCCCTGCCTTGTCTTATCTTAGCTTGTCACCTGGCCTGCCTTATCCTAGCCTGTCATCTGCTCTGCCTTATCCTAGCTTGTCCCCTGGCCTGCCTTATTCTAGCTTGTCCTGTGTCCTGCCTTATCCTAGCTTGTCCTGTGTCCTGCCTTATTATTGCCTGTCACCTGCCCTGCCTCATCCTAGCCTGTCACCTGCTCTGCTTTATCCTAGCCTTTCCCTGCCCTGCCTCATCCTAGCCTGTCCCTTGCCCTGCCTCATTCTAGCTTGTCCCTGCCTTGCTTTATCCTAGCCTGTCCACTGCCCTGCCTTATCCTAGCTTGTCCCCTGGCCTGCCTTATCCTAGCCTGTCCCCTGCTGAACCTTGAACTGCTTCAGTACTTTAGTTTCCCTTATTTCTCATGATTGACTATATCTATTAGTCATAGTGACTACTTTAGACCATGAAACCATTAAATTCATAGTCACTTGACTATATAGCCCAAATCAGCCGATTTAATGGCTGACTTTAGGTTGACTATATGACTAACTTACTATAGACATAGGTGACTAACTTGGTATAGTCGTTTTTGCTACATTCATGTGACTATAGAAATGTAGTCTGTAGTGACTAACATTTCCAGGTCCATTATTATCAGCGTAAGAATACAGTAATTGTCATGTATTTATATATGCATGTAAATTAAAGGAAGCAGGCACAATCTCAACAACTCAGGACTCAATATTTACTTTGAAATGCTATCACACTACACATTATTAAAATATTCTACTATGTACAAGTTCCTTTTCTTTAAAAGAAAAGCTACTTTCTTCTTATCTCTAAACAGGCATACCTGCTCCATTATCAGACTATGTTTGTAAATGTTGTCTTATTAACCATAGATTTTACTACAGTCAATTTTTCCTATCCACTGTCTTTTTGAGGTGACCTCTGCCTGTATGTTTTCTTTTCCATGATTATTCATGGCAGTTTAATTTATAGGGAAATATGACAAAATCATATCAATGTGGTTTCAAAAAGATCTGTCGTTGATCTACATTCAAAAAATAGTTTCACGTGAAGAGCAAGTTGTTAATAACATTGCTTGGTGAGAAATTGCCTAAAACGACTGGATAATACAGTGTCTATGTTGAAATCCATGCTTTACAGCAATATACTATTAATACGCTCTGATCGATAGGCACTGCAGTGGTTCATAATTAGAAAAGAAACTGGTCAATGATTTATATGACTTTCTGGTTTCTAACAGATTTGACAGGTTTGAAACAATGATTTAATCTAACTGTAAAGAAATGCCAACCGGCCATAATACAACCTACACAATATTCAGTGAATTCACTCATGTCACAACTCCACACAATATTAAAAGTTATATGATTCATACCTTTGTTTGGTGTAGATGTATACACTTATATTTGCATTAATGCATGTAATTGATATATGAAGGTGTATATTCATGTCTGAGTGGTGATTTAACACTAGTAAGTCCGCCAATTCTCTGTGAACTCTTTTTCTAAATCCCACAGAGAAGTCCAAATTAATTTTCCCCTCCCTGTTCCTTGAAAAAATTCTACTATCACCAACGTCTAGAATATCTCCACTTCAGGGACTCAAAAAACAACAACATATGTTTAGATATAATGTGGCAACTGTAACATCAATTTTAAACCTGTGCGCAAATTTTGAAGTGACTAAGCATTTTGTAGATAAAAATTAGTGATCTAAAAAATTAGATGCACTTCTAAGTTATATGTACATGGGCCCTGCCCTCATCAATTTCTTTCTTTGTGAGTTATAACATATTTGATAGACTTTGTCAATTCATCCAACTGACTTAGTCACTTTGAAATCACTTGCGGTATCTGATCTCAAATGCTATCTTCCACTACAACCTACTATCTCATAATGTAACCACCTTAGATCTATTGTAAGATATAACTGTTGCGGGGCAGTTCTCATTGCATGTAGACAATGACCTATTATGAGTTACTCTTGCCCTCACTTTGATTTGATTCATTGGAGCAGCACGGCTATCAGTCCCTCCTAGCAAAGAATAAACCCTGAGTAAGGTGCCTTACGGTGGCCTATATTTCCATCATTATATTCTAGAGTTGTATTAGAATGCCTAATGAGTCGGCCTTTGTGCCACTTTCCCTTCTTGATAAATTCAAAATCGTCAGTAGATGCGTTATGTTAGTGTCCATGTAGTCTTTCTATAGGGGTGAATCCACTGACGTGAATCCGTCGGATCGGACGGGATTCGTCCATAGGTTTAACATTGTGAATGTTCATCTGATTAAACGGATTTGAGTCAGTGGATTCACCCTTTATGACATCCTGTGACATCCCATGAGTGACATCAGGACCATGAGGTATGGCCATTCCGTATTCCATGGTAGGCATGTTATACAACCCTACACAGGCTTTAGCCTAAAAAAATGTCATAACTTAGAGCATCCCCCGAGTACCCCTGGATCCAAGGAAGGCCAACATTTGTTCATTGAGTAAAGCATTAATTCACGCTAACATTCTAAGTATTTAGATTGTGGGGACTAAGTTGATGTTTACCACGGCTTGATGAAGGATTTCTAATTTTGAACTGATTCTGTCCACCCTGGTGTTGATCTAGTGCATACAATTCTTTACTCACGATCACACAAGGTGATCTATAAAATGATCATTATCATATCTCTCTGTAATTTTTTTAACTTATTTATATACATTTATATAGCCAGTATTGTATGATGGCATTTATCTAACCCCCACCATATGTTGTTATAAGATCGGGGAGTTTCGGTGTTAAATCAGCGAGCGCTTTGTTTACAATTGTATCAGTTAAGATTGACATTTTATATATCTTTGTGACACATTCCAATATCATATGAGGAAGTATTCAATTTTCAGTATGTTAAGCTCCTTCCTATCATCAGTATGATTGATCTTATCCGATTATGTCTTTTAGCTCTTTTATGTTTAAGTAATCTCTTTTACACAGTCAATTACAGAAGCCCAGAAGGGTCAGAAAAGTTTTTTTTATTTTCAAGCAAGAAAAGTTTTTTTTCCGTTTTTTTGTAATAGTTTTTTTTTTTCACCTTTGTAAAAGTATTTTTTTCCACTTTTGTGAGTTATTTTTTTCACTTTTGCAAAAGTTTTTTTTTCAATTTTGTATATATTTTTTTCAATTTTGAAAACAGTTTTATTTTTCCTTTGCTTAGATTTTTTTTTTAAATTTTTTTTAAATTTTTTTTTTTCATTTCTGGAAAAATGGCCGATTTGGCGAGAAAATGGGTCAAATTCGGAAAAAATGTCGATGTGAGGGAAAATGGCCAATTTGGCGAGAAAATGGGTGAAATACGGAAAAAATGATGATTTTCAGGAAAATGGCCGATTTGGCGAGAAAATGGGTCAAATTTAGAAAAATGTCGATTGTAGGGAAAATGTCCGATTTGGCAAGAAAATGGGTCACATTAGGAAAAATGGTGATTTTAGGGAAAATAGCAGATTTGGCGAGAAAATGGGTCAATAACGGAAAAAATGATGATTTTCAGGAAAATGGCAGATTTTGCCAGAAAATGTGTCGAAAACGGAAAAATGTCGATTTTCAGGAAAATGGCTGATTTGGCGAGACCCTTTTTTTCACCGAATCGGCCATTTTCCTGAAAATTGTTATTTTTACGAATTTGACCCATTTTCTCGCCAAATCAGCCATTTTCCTGAAAATCATCATTTTTTCCGTTATTGACCCATCTTCTCGCCAAATCTGCCATTTTCCCTAAAATCGACATTTTTCTGATTTTGACCGGGTTTCTCGCCAAATCAGCCATTTTCCTGAAAATCATCATTTTTTCCGAATTTGACCCATTTTCTGGCCAAATTGGCCATTCTCCCTGAAATCGACATTTTTCCGAATTTGACCCATTTTCTCGCCAAATCTGGCATTTTCCTGAAAATGATCATTTTTTTGAATTTGACCCAGTTTCTCACCAAATGGGCCATTTTCCTGAAATCATAATTTCTTCCGAATTTGACCCATTTTCTCGCCAAATTGGCCATTTTCCCTAAAATCGACATTTTTCCATTTTTGACCCATTTTCTCGCCAAATCGGCCATATTCCTGATCATCATTTTTCCGAATTGGACCAATTTTCTTGCCAAATCAGCCATTTTCCCAAAAATCATCGTTCTTTCTGAATTAGACCCAATTTCTCGCCAAATCGGCCATTTTCCCAGAAATGAAAAAAACTTTTTGAAAAAAAAAAAAAAATTCACAAAAGTGAAATTTTTTTTTTTACAAAAGTGAAAAAAAAACACTTATCTTGTAAGAAAATAAAAAAACCTTTTCTGACCCACTGGGCTTCTGTAGTCAATAGATAAATGATTATTATATGAATGCAATGTAGAATTATTATCTAGAAAGTGAGTTATTCCTGTAGACAACTATCCTGTAGGCAACTAAGCACTGTATTTTGATTGAGTTATACTGTATGTTGTCACTGCGTTTTATATTGAAACAGTAAGTTTGATGTTGTACTTGCTATTAATCACCTGAGGATGGCATGATGCATAAAGACTTCCTGTGTCTTTGTATCAAGGCTGTAGGGTAGGCATGATGCATGATGCACTAGCACTAGCTAGTTACACACAAGGATCATAATGACAACAGGGCTTAGTTGGATTAAAGTCTTTTAAGCACCATTCCTCCTCATCATTATAGATGTGTAGGCCATATAATGTGTATGTGATTTTCATGTGATCAATGTTAGTCCTTTACCATAATCAGTTTTTCAATATGGCCGTTTGGAATTACAATTGTAGCAAGCACCATGCCACCAGCCTCTACAACAGACATGCGCACAGTTTTGATCCCATGCATCATTGTCCTCGTCCTTGGTCGTAAGCATCATCCTATCAGCCATTGTGCTCATTGGATACCCTGAGAAATTAAGGAATTAGGAAAGACTTTATTCAGACGAATTGGACACAAATTATGATACAATAAAATGGTGGCTCAAAGGTCCTCTAGAGAAAGCAACATATTTTTTGTGCAATTGTGAAAAATATATTGATAATTTTACAAAAGGTATTTCTCATATTATCTCAGCCTTTATTCATGCTAGGTAATACAGGAAGCTTTGGTAGGTTCCAAATAAAATGTCGTTTTGAGGGCTTTCCTAAATATAAGTTCTAGGCCATATGTTTCAGTAACAATGAAGCGATGTGAGAAGAGAGGCCTAAATGCTGAACCTGGAGAAGGATATCCTGCATATCCACTATATTCAAGCTCTGAAAATTTTTAAAAGAGTGTCAGAGCGATTCTCTACTGTGGACTTTATGAGTTAAAAAAACTAATTATAAAGATCTGAAGTGCAACTGTAAATATTTACTCATACTTACATTTCTAACCATTATTGCTGAAAAGGTCACAGAGGTTGACGTCCCACGCAGTGTGTGCCAATTCATTCCTTTACCAGTCTCTGTACTTCCGTACAAACCATTGAGATTTGAATAATGGCAGTTTCCGTACCACCAAGCACCATGGGAGTCTTGTGCACAGCTTCCAGCTGAATTGATATCATTGTCCTGATCCTTTGTGGAAAACATCTGACCATTCTGTCTCCCAGTCATAGAATCACCTGTAGGACATAACGAGAAAAGTGTAAATATCTACTTTGAAATGATTAAAATTACATTTGTTTAAAAATGAGTATATTAATAAATAAGTACATATATATGAGATTTGTAGTAGAATGAACTTTGATACACTAGATACCAGGGGGTCTTCTAGTATTGAACTCCTAAATGGACTTGTCTCTTGTTCCTCAGTGATATATCATAAGTCATTCTAAGAATCTAGATGACTAACCTGGTGCATGTGATCCTGTGTGTGCTCCTAGGTGCAGGCGGTATTTTCCAGCCTCGTCTTCAACCCAAAATAGGCTATAACCAGTGGAGTATGTTGCACCATCAATTTTCATTTGGAACCTGACTGTGCTGCTCTGGTTCTGAGTCAGGATATGTAAATTGTCATTGCCGAGCCAGTATTCTCCTGATGCATCACCAAACCCTCTTTTATACTCATCCCAGGATCTGTAGAAGTCCACCTTTCCATTCACCCTTCTTTGAAATACCTGGAACAGAGTTTTCCCTTATCAAATGCTTTTTAGAATGTGTAGAGGTCGCGGAAAACTTAGTCATTGGATCGGCCGGGAATCGAACCACAGACCTCTCGCACCGGTGACAAGCGTGCTAACCGTTACACTACCAACCCGTGTCTGACTGTTCTCCGCTCCCTACGTTACTGGATCGGTATGGTACAGAGGGGGAGGATTACCCAGGTGTTTCACCCCTTCGGGCTCTCCACCAGGGTACGGGGAATCCGACCCCTACACTACCCCCATCAGCTTCCATCATGTCCTCTAGATTCGGATTTTCCGGGGGGTTACCAACCTGGGCTTTCTCTCCCTCCTAGAAGGGGCTTTATCAAGCAGTTACAGAGAGTCCCAGCCCCCGGAGTATAGAGGCACCTAGCACCAGGCATTCTCACCCACTGGAGACCGAAGGTCCCAATGGGGCTTTATCAAGCAGTCGTTGAGATACCCTGACTTCCCAGTGATGGAAGCTTTCTACACCATACCGATTCAGCCAATTTGTTGACTGAACTCCATGCTGAACTCCAACTGCCCGTACTGGGGACCAACACTTCCCAACCTGCTCCTCCAACTACCAACCGCCAGCAGGTGGCCAATCCCCAGCAAGCTGGAATGCTCCTACCGTCCACAGTCAACGTACTACCCGATTCATCGCGGCAGATCCACCAGTGTAGAGGTCGCGGAAAACTTAGTCATTGGATCGGCCGGGAATCGAACCACAGACCTCTCGCACCGGTGACAAGCGTGCTAACCGTTACACTACCAACCCGTGTCTGACTGTTCTCCGCTCCCTACGTTACTGGATCGGTATGGTACAGAGGGGGAGGATTACCCAGGTGTTTCACCCCTTCGGGCTCTCCACCAGGGTACGGGGAATCCGACCCCTACAAATGTAACAGCAGAGCTAGATATAAGCCACCAAACTTTATTGTATTCAGTTACATCTCTATGAGACCTTATCTCCTGTTCATGGCGAGAGATACAGTCAGAAGCAGGTGTCTGCACGTTAAAGGTTCTAAAGGGTGATTGTTAAGCATATAAGAATTAAGTATAGCAAGAACTGTGAATATAAGAGTTTGAACTTTGAATATGTTTATTGCCAGCCTCAAACAGTAAAATGTCAGAGATCAACCATAGTTTTTCCAAAGTGTCAAATTCAATATAGATCTTTAAAAGAGCAGTCTTTTTTTAACTTCAGCTTCAAGTCCACTGAAATGCACACATATTATTATTGTCTTGCAGAACTGATGATATAATTATCTATATAACAAATTAGAAAATGGTGCATACTTTACACCCAAGTTTCACAGAAATCTTGGGATGGCTTTGGTCAATAACCTGGATTTTATAGGAGACACTAAGATCCTCCTTAAAATTGTGAAGATGAATTGTAGGTGAGTCTAAACTGTTTCGAACTTTCTTGGTTTAGACACTAGAAAAATTATTGATACGAACAAATTTCAAGCATGGTATGGAACTGTATTGGATTATTCAGGACCTAAGTCACTAAGGGAAACACCATCAGAATCATGTAAACCAAAGGATGAACAGATGCCCTGCTAGACAGGGGTCCCACAACTCTGGATTTGAAATTCGTAGCACCCCCCAACCAAACAGGCATAACATGGTATCAAATGAAAGGGGAATCCCATGGCTATCAGATAAGAGTATGTATCACCCTGTTACCCTACAGACACAATCATAGAAAAAAATGCTGGTTTCCATGGCAACTTGTACTCCACAATACACAGATAGCTCATCATAGGACCTAATTTCAGTTTAGACTGGGAACACAGGCTGCTACTTCCAACAGGTTTTGAAATGGTCCCATGTCCATCATTATTGTCAACAGGTGGTCTCCCCTGTGAAACAGGTATGTCCCCTTGAGTCAAACAGCCACACTATTGCCTTTAGCTTTTTAAATGTACCATTACAAGTTGCCATGGAAATCAGCATTTTACTGTATGTGCCTGTAAGGTTTCAGAGTGATTCACAAGCTCAGGTGATAGCCCTGGGATTCCCCTTTCATTTGATATCATGTTATGCCTGTTTGATCGGGAGTGCTACCACATCACATTTCTAAGCCCCTTTTCTCACATTGGCCCCCCAGTCTATGCATGAAGTATAATGTAACAGACACCCAGTGGGCATAGAACATTAGGTCAACATTGACAAATGCTTGTCAATGTTAATTCAATGTTGATTCACTGTTGATTCAACAGAGAAATGAATTTTGTGCCAACTGGGACAGGTCCTGTGCCTACTTTGTACTATTAATATTGGAAAGAAAAGAGAAAGGTTCAAACCAGAATTACGGATGGATAGTAGTACTTACTGTCCAGCCTCCACCTTCTAGGTCTTGATTACACTGAACTTGCATCTCATTGATTCCATCAGGTTTGATTGTGTAGACCCCAGAACCAGTCATTCCTCGATTGTATGCATCCAGACAGTCCACAAACACTGAAATGATTTGAAGCTAGTTTTATGGTGAATGTCACAACTGCAAGACACTGATGTCTGATCTAGTTTGGCATCTTTTTCCTTTATCAGGTGAAATTTAGATGTTGCTCATTTTCATCTAAAAATTAAATGATGATCCTAAAGTGTTGGAATACATGCTGTTGATGTATGGCATTATGAGTTGCAAAGACCATGGTTAATGATTACAATGATGTACTGCCATTATTAATTAGATTATGTTAGTTAAGTTGAAGTATCAGCTGTAAACGCTTCGGAGAGTATAGAGATCCAGCAAAGCAAGCTTCACAGGACATGACTACCATCTTGGCCACCCTCATCACTGATGAGGCCAAAAAAAAAAAGGTTTGTTTCAGGTCACCTGAACGACCCTATCAAAACAGGGCAGACCCTACGTTTTTTATTGCACTTTTTTCCATATTTTGGTCAATTTTATGGTCTTAGGACTGGCCGGCTTGTACTTTCATGTTAAAAAAAAAAGTTAGAAAAAGAAAATCCGACCTACCGACCCTACATTCTCTGCCCATGTTACCTGAAACAACCCCCCTTTTTTTGGGCCTGATTTTTGCGGTTTGTTGCATGGACCTGGTAATAGATAAATTTGTGTATAATTAAAATAGCTCTCAACCTGAACAAACAGATTCATGTTCTACCCACCTTTTCTCACCATTACTGCAGAATATGTCATGGATTGCTCATATCCCTTCCACGTGTCCCAATTAATCCCTTCACCAGATGTTGTACTTCCATAGAGACCATTCAGGTTGGACTGATGACAGGGTGCCCCATACCACCAAGCTCCATGGGACGCTACAGCACAGTTTCCAGTACTTGCATCATTGTCTTGATCCTTAGTTGTAAATTGTCTACCATTTTGATATGAAATCATCGAATCTCCTGTTAGCAGGTGAAATAAAGAAAATATAGTGTAAATTTATCTTGAAGTAGCTACCCAGTATTTTTTTAAGTCAGTGCAAGCTTATTCTCATCCCTTGCCCTGTTTTCAAATGTAAATTATATTAATCTCAAATGTTTTGAGAAGCATATCTTCAAAAGAACACAAGAGATGTATTGAAAAGGTTCATGATTCCACTGTAAACAGTATATATACTAGCAGGTGCAAGATGCTTTGGACAATAAATTATCTTCAAATGCTTTGAAAAATATCAGATTTTGGTAACAGCACAATGAAAAGCATGGATAAGTATCTGATACTTCCCTTATTGCCAACTGATTTCCAAAACTACCCACAGAGATAACTGAAAACATAACAAAGCTACTCCCCTCCCAATTTTGAGCTTAATGCATGGCGCCCTTGCCATTTATACGTAGGTGTCATTGTAGGGGGCTACACACTAGGCTTTTCAGAGGATGGGGGAAGTGGTATACATTTTTTTTTCCAGTAAGACCTTAATGTATTACTTGTTTTATATTGTGAACAGTTAAATTTTGAAAAAAAGAATCAAAAAAATTCAGAACTAAGATTGTAATAACTTATGGGAGTTTAGAGAACTAACCGGGATTGTTTACTCCTGAGTACCCTTGTATGTCAAGGATATAATTCTCACTCTCATCTCCAATCGCAAAATGAGAGTAACGTGCAGTGGCCTGATCACCATCTGCAGTTTTAAGTTGGATCTTGAGCTCCTGATCTTGGACTTTGGTCAGAAGATGGATTTTGTCATTACCAAGCCAGTGTTCTCCTAACAAATCTCCAAATCCTGACTTATAGTCTGACCAATTTCTGTAGAAGTCCACTTCTCCATCCTTCCTTATCTGGATTACCTGAAAATATAATTGTACATCGAATGGGAGGTCAGATCAGACCTTGTTAGTCATTTGGGAACGCTATTGTCTAAAACAATAACAAACAAACATTACAACTGCTTCCATTGTTACTTAATATGTTGCAATCCTGCATTGGTGTTTCAGGTATAGAACAAAGCCATGCATAACATCTAGTAAACAATAATTATGTCCCTATATCAGGTAAAGGTCAAGAAAATCTCTATAACTGGAACATACCGTCCAGCCTCCACCATCTGTCTCCTGGTCACAGTAAGCGTCAAACAAGGTTATTCCGTCAGGTTTGATTGTGTAGACTCCAGACACCCGCATACCATTATTGAGGGCATCCAAACAATCTAGATACACTGTCAATACAAAGATATAACTATATAACATTCAATGGACATGCTGACACAGACATTCTTAAAATGGAGAAGTGGAATGTGTTTCTGAATCACACCTCAAAATTAAGTTGGCCAGTAGCTATTCATGAAATTCTGCTCTGACTCTTGTGTTGTGTATAATGGTAACTCCCAGCACATATTACCTGGCTTCACCATCATAGCTGTGTACATCATAGAGTGCTCGAGTCCTTTCCATGATGGCCAGTGAATGCCTTTTCCAAGTGTTGTACTTCCATATGCACCATTCAGGTTAGTGGAGGGACACGTCTTGTACCACCAGCCCCCACGGGCACCCGCAGCGCAGTTAGAAGAGTCTTCATCATTATCCCTGTCCTTGGCTGTAAACAGCATCCCATCCTGTTCTGTCATGCTATCTCCTGAATATTAATAATTTGTATAAAGAAATAGGTATACATATATATTGGTGTTGCCACTTACATGTGCTGAAATAAGGTGATATTCCAAGAAATTGTGATGAACATATGTGATAAACAGATGAAATCAACAGCTGAATTGGCTTTGGCATGTCTAGGCTCATTCACATTCTTTGTAAGCCACATACATATCTCTTATGTCCAAATAACCTGCACATTCACCTCGTTCTAATTCTTTTGATAGACTTTCTACAAAAAATGATGAGCATGAATTAATTAACAAATACTATCGATATAATTTTATATTGATTAATATATACATATATATATATATATATATATATATATATATATATATATATATATATATATATATAAAGTAAGCCTTAGGTAAGAGTCATATTTTAACTGATTCTCATGCCATTTGAAAAGGGTAAGAGTATTGTTCATAACGCTAACCTAGAATATCAGATCCTGAGTATCCTCCAACATGCATTTTGAACCCGCTGCTTTCTGCTTCAATCCAAAACTCAGAATAGTCAGCAGAGGTCCATTCACCATCAGAGCTCTGGAGTCTGACCTTGAGCTGTTGACGATGGTCTTGGGTGAGACGATGTATGTAATTATTTCCCAGCCAGTGTGCTCCAGACAGGTCACCGAAACCGTGCAGGTAATTATGCCATAGATAGTCAAAAGTTGATCCTGCACTCTCCCTCCTCTGAATAATCTGTGGCAAACAGGTTCTTATGTATGAGCATAGAATTGATGCTTGTTGACATTAGGTACAGTGGTTATATTGTGTTGGTTATCGAGGTTTGAAAGTTTTAAAATACTTGTCTATTGTGTTTCTAAATGAAATATGTCATTCTTTAGATGTACTAAATGTGCCTTATCATGTACTTGCAACATCTACATGTTTACAAGTATTTTAGTCAAGATACAATGTGATTATGTGATCGATTAGAAATACAGTCTGCATTAAATTTCCAACTATTCAATGACACTTTTTTTTATACCATTAGAGGTACAATAAAAAGTATAAAGGAACATTTGTTTGGATGAGATATTGTGATGATGACTTGTTGTAACTCTTTTAATTCATTTAACAAAGTATAATGGGTATGAAAATATGTCAAAACATGAATGTCGAGACTTTCATGTATTTTAGTCAAGGTACAAATTTTACCAGCATTGACCATATCAGTTTGATAGTTTATGCGATTGTTTAGAAATACAGCCCATATTAAATAGACATGATAATAGAAAAGGCAACTTACGGTCCATCCTCCACCATACCGCTCTTGCTCACAATAAACTGTCTTGATGATCCCATGAATGTAAATTCTATATATGCCAGATTTATGCATACCATTCTTTAAAGCATCTAGACAGCTGACAAAATCTTGGGAAAAAGTAAAGCTGTTCAATCATAGACATAGTATGATACAAATCACTCACTAAATTGCTAATTTATAGATGGACACAACTGTGTCAACTAGCATGTTTTTCTTCCCAAAGCGGTAGACAAATTGACATTCAAAACCTTATAGGAGCTGTACAGTATATAACCTCCCAGGCAAAGGCAATTTCCATCCAAATTTCCAATAATTTTGCCTGTCATTAACCAATTGACAGCAAATGTTGACTATTTACTACATTCATCCAAGGCAGGATGTAAGCTAATTATTATACCAAGTGGTATGATTGAACTCTACGGGATTTAGCAAACCCCTCCCTCAGGGCAAATTTCTGGAAAAAAAAGTCCTGCCCCCACAAATATAATTTAATATCTTTTTTAGATAATGATGGGTTTGCATCAGAAATGCTAAATTCACTGTCCCAATTGTTAATAGAATTGATTATCATGTTTATTATGAAGCATAACCAATATCTACTTACTCTTTTTAATCATGATAGCGGTGTAAGCCATAGAGTGTTTAAGTCCATACCATGTGTTCCAATTGACTCCTTTACCATCCTCCTGACTTCGATACAAACCATTGAGATTAGAATAATGGCGGCTTCCATACCACCAGGCACCATGGGACTCTTGTGCAACACTGCCAGATGATTTTATATCATTATCCTGATCCTTTGTTGAAAACTTATGACCACTGTGCCATTTAAAAGAATCTCCTGAAGGACATAATGAAGAAGGTTATATCTTTAAATTATATTATGTGACAATACTAAAAATAATCATTACAGTGGTATGGCCATACCAGATGCTGTGAAACTTTGCTGGGTTTCAGCAACGGTTTAGAAGTAGGCATAGCATGCAAGATCCTGGTTTGCACATGTATAAGTCATGTTTTTGTTTTATCATACTTGCTTCACAAGTAAAGTTACCTGATATTTTCTTGCATGCCACTCCAATGGGCATATTGCAGTGATAAGCCACCGCAGTGGACATACAACCAATTATGGTTAAGACTACTAGAGGACTATCATATGCTAAGCATGATAGTTGAAAATGACAGATAACTTCATATAGTTAAACATTGGTAATGTGATGAGCTTTATCACAAGTCTATAGATGCATGAGTTCGATATAAAACAATCTCAATAAAAATACAAACCGGGAACATTTGAACCAATATGCTCATCAACATGCAGTTGGTATTTCAAACTCTCATCTTCAACCCAAAACTGAGCATAGTGAGTAGAGGTCCACGTCCCATATGAATTTTTCATCCGGAACATAACCTTCTGGTCATGGTTCTTAGTCAGGGTGTGTAAATTGTCATTGCCGAGCCAGTATTCTGTTGATGCATCGCCGAACCCTGATCTGTACTCATCCCAGGTTCGGTAGAAGTCCACTGTACCATCCTTTCTCAATTGAAACACCTGTAGTAGATATATTCAATGTAGTTAGGGATTGTACAGTCATAGCATATAGCCATTGTCAATAATAATACAGGTATTAATGGTAGCCCTTAAGATTCAATATGAGCTAAATTTAGATTTCTATGATGACAGTTTAAATAAGCATCCCTCTGAAGTATACACTGTGGATCTCCAGAGGGCAAACCATACAATGAGAAGGAAAAAACACTTTTCAACCCAATAAATTACAACCACTGACTGGCCTTAACAAGGCCTGTTTCTGTGTTTTCATCGTCTGATACACCATACGTATAAAGGTAGAGGGTTGGTTGTACCATTTTCCATCATAATTGACATATCCAGTTTGAGGATTGAGGAAGGAAAGACTTCCAAGCAGGTCCAGTCAGTGGAGGTACCCCTTACTTGACAGCAATCAATAAATATATTCGGCAGTATTCATGACACATAAATCCACTCTTGCCCCCTCAGTAGAGAACTGCCAATGGTGTACCTAATATAGACGCGAGGGAGGAATAGCTTTATGGTACTTACCGTCCAGCCTCCACCATCCACTTCCTGTTCACACCAAACTCTCATCTCAGTGATTCCATCAGGTTTGATTATGTAGACACCAGAACCAGTCATTCCTTGGTTGTACGCATCCTCACAGTCGACAAACACTTTTAGATAACTTTGTATTAGTTTATAGCTAAACTGTTTTGTACGGAAGCAAACAAAGGGTCATCCCTAAAAAAACGCTTTAAAAATTTTTCTTTTTCAATGTTCTCAAAATCTCCCCATAACTTTGGTGTCAAAATCGAAAATCACTGCTGCCAACTTCAATAAATCATAGCTGTTAACTCAATGTTGAATTGATGAATCAATGTTACTCTTGCTGAATTATAGGGGACCTAGTAGAAGCAAGGCAATGCGCTAAGCTAGGATCATGCATCTACTTTTGTACTTGTTATCTTTTACCCAATAAAACTTTATTTTTAAATGTATTTCTATGCCCTACTCCAAGTACCCAGTGCCAAGGACCAATCAGAAAGCTCATCCCATATGCTGATGGCAGAATATACTTGGAGAGCATGTAGTTCTGGCAGCCAAAGGATAAAAACTGTTTACAGTTAGTTGACAGCAGTGGCTTTTTGATGAAGTTCAAGCCAACAGCAGTGAATTTTGATGTTGGCAGAAAAAAAAAATTATTTAGAGAAATTCAATGAAAGAAATTGAAAAAATCCTGAAGTTTTTTTTGGGTTGACCCTTGTCGGACTACATATAGTTTTGACAAAATCTAAATTTTCAAGCACCAATAAGTTCTCAAAGATAAATTGGCAGAACCATGTGACATGGAATGAGTATACTCACCACTTCTAACCATCATAGCAGTGAATGCCATAGAGTACTCGTACCCCTTCCATGTGTACCAATTCAGCCCTACACCTGATGTTGTACTTCCATAGAGACCATTGAGGTTGGATTGATGACAGGGGGCTCCATACCACCAAGCTCCATGGGAGGCTACAGCACAGTTACTGGAACTTTCATCATTATCTCGATCTTTTGTTGTAAATTGTTTACCATTATGATGTCCAAGCATTGAATCTCCTATACACATGAAAAAAGTTAATGAAATATGATGGATGTGAGGAACATAAATGACAGAGATGACCAATACATATGGTGAAATATTGTATTTTGAGAGGTTTCTCTGCTTAAAAAGCATCAGGTGTAGGAGTATCCCATATTTCAGAACACTCTCTTAACACCACATCATCACATTTGGTGCCTTCGGTTTCTAGACAAGCAGACCACACCGGAAAGGATGCCAACTGCATGTGAAATGATAAAGCACAATTTATATATTTAGTTTATTTAGGTGTCAAAGAATGGATCAACAGTAACTGAAGTGGTTATCCAATTCCTTTGAAATAAAATCAAATCATTTTACTTACCAGGAGAGGCATCTCCTACATATCCTCCTATATGAAGACGATAGTTCTCACTCTCATCTTCAACATTGAACTGAGAATACTCTGCATACTTTGTTGAACCATCTGGCAGTCCAAGTTGGATTTTGACATGTTGACTTTGGCCTTTGGTTAGACGATGGATATGGTCATTGCCGAGCCAGTATTCTCCTGATAGATTACCAAACCCTGATTTATATTTAACCCAGGTCCTGTAGAAATCCACCTCTCCTATCTGCCTCTTTTGGAAAACCTGGAAAGTTATTATACATGATATAATGAACTTGTGTGACAATTTTCTATAGCATGGAGTCTCTGTTTTAGAAGCTAGGTCAAGGCTGCTTCTAGGGACCAATATTTCAATGTCTAGAACTTTAGTGACAACAGCTAGAGGAGACACCTATAACATAAAACATACCGTCCAGCCTCCACCATCCGTCTCCTGGTCACAGTAAGCATCAAACATAGTGATTCCATCAGGTTTGATTGTGTAGACTCCAGACACCCCCATACCATGATTCAAGGCATCCAAGCAGTCCCGATACACTGCAAATACAAAGGGATACTCAACAAATATCTAAACATTCAGATTAAGGTTGTGATTTTCATTTGGTGGGGCAAACTACAAAATAAATTTTAAAAGATTCCTAGTTCAATTTAACAATACACTTAAACATCAGCTTACCTTACAATCTCAAATAAGACACCTATCGGTGCTCTACTTACAAATCCACCACTTTATTTTCTTCATTCCTACCAATCTACACAACCCATCTCTTTCAGTGAGAAATATGCAGTCTTCCTATCATTACCAATGCCTTCCCCTGGGACAATTTTCAATTCTGCAGTAAATGCCCTTTCTCTGTCACCTATGTCTTGCATCTTTGATTGACCACCCAAAGTTTGCATCCATTGTTTTCTGTGTAATATTCAAACACATCTAAAATGACATATTCACAATTCATACAGTGAACTGAATCTGTATTACTGTGTTTTGCCTCCTAACAGGAATAGGGTTGCAGCTACCACGTAGTAGGAATGCAGCCTAGCTCTAAGCGTTAAGTAGGATGAGAGACCAACATTTTTAGCACATTCACAAATTAATCAAGTTTACACACAATATCTTAATTACCTGGCTTCACCATCATAGTTGTGTACTTCATAGAGTGCTCGAGTCCTTTCCATGATGGCCAGTTAATGCCTTTTCCAAGCACTGTACTTCCATATGCACCATTCAGGTTAGTGGAGGGACACGTCTTGTACCACCAGCCCCCACGGGCCCCGGCTGCACAGTTAGAAGAGTCTTCATCATTATCCCTGTCGCTGGTCGTAAATGGCGTCCCGTCCTGTTCTGTCATGGAATCTCCTAGATGTGAATATTGGACAATGTATGATATATTTACCTTTGAAGCACTACAAAGTGCTATCCCAGAAAAGACCTTTAAAAACAGTGTTCTACCTATGTTTGCATTTATACTTTGAAAACTGTGTGCTCGGATTAATGTATGAAATATTCATGGTGAACAGTGGTCTTATTTAAGAGGCTCATTCTATGTCATTTCCTACATTATTGCTTATGGCAAATCAGCCTTTCTAAATTCTTCTTAATCATCTAAATCAGGAAAATGTGATGATAAGTTATAGTGATTATAATATAAATACCATTAGTGTGATATGTTACATACTGCAAGATATGATTTTGTTGGAGATGGCCACTGAAGATGACTAACCTGCATCACCAGATCCTGTGTATCCTCCAATATGGAGACGGTAACCCCTGTTTAGATGGTCAACCCAAAAGTTAGAGTAGTCAGCAGAGGTCCAATTACCATCAGCGCTCTGTAGTGTAACTTTGAGTTGTTGCTTTTGGTCTTTGGTTAGGAGATGTATATAGTAATTTCCCAGCCAGTGTGCTCCAGATGGGTCACCAATACCATGATAGTAATAGTGCCATACCAGGTTGAAACTTGGTCCTGCGATCTCCCTCCTCTGAATAACCTTTAACACACAGATTTCCATGTTATAGACAGGTTCTCATGTATAAGCATGTATTGATATTTGTTGATAAGACCTGAAAAAAGTCTCTCCTCCAGTCTCCCTTGTCTGGATAATCTCTGACAGAATTATTCTCATGTAGCATAGAAGTATGTGCTTATCAAATGCATCCAAGACCTACACATTTTGGGAGAAAAATGATATACTACCATCTTCTTTTTTTTTTTTTTGTTTTTTAAAGTTTTTTTGTTAGTTTGGGAAAAATTCGTTACAAAGTATACCAATGCTTGATATGGGGTATCCTATTTCAACTTGGCAGTTAAAGTGACATGGTCTGATGATTACGGCTCAAAAATCAATTTTGCTAAAAGTGAACCAGGATGGTATCCTGCCCTCTTAACAATTTTGAATGTTTGTGGATTTCATACAAATTTTATCAAATCGTTTGGCCTGATTCTACTAAAACAACAGCTTGATAGAAGAAAAAAAACAAAAACTTAAATAAACGAGCCTGAATGTATCAGCATTAATCTCCAATAGACATAACAAGAGGAAACTTACTGCCCATCCGCCACCATACTGTTCCTGCTCACAATAAACGCTTCTGCGGATCCCATGAATTGCAATTGTGTATAGACCTGATGTATGCTGACCCTTCTTTAAAGCATCCAAACAGCTAACATAACCTTGGAAAAAAAGCAAATTTCATGAATTGTTCAATTAAAGATATGAAACAACGCAAATCAATTCTCATATAAGATATCTAAAGCAGTAACATGAAATTAGGGAAAAAATACACAGATCTATATAGGCATTATGGTATGTAACCTCTGAGGCAGTCCCAATATCTTTCCGATATATCCAGTGTGTTGTTTGTTGATGTAATAACCCAGCAACTGGGGTGAGGAAGGACGAGACTAGTACGAGCATGCCCATAGTGCAAGGTAGGGTGAGCCCTGGGTGTATAGAGACTCACCCTATCCCAGTGGGCACAAAACTCAGTTCAATGTTGAATCAACGTTGCATCAACATTGAATCAACATAGTCAACCAGTTTTCAATGTTGATTCAATGTTCTGTGCCCACTGGGATGTGGTAGATTTGGCAAGCCTTGTGTGTATACCCTCCTCTGCCCAAACCCACACTGAGGGTGACCCTCTGGTTGCTGTGTTAGACCCAGTATACACACAGTCTATCCCTACAGTACTGGCACACCATCTTACCCAAGGTCACACAAACATGCAAGACAGTAGTTAGTGCTAGATAAGGTCTTGCCATGGTGAGTAAATAGAGTTTCCTTTATATGGCCACCTAACACACAGCCGATAGTATAGTGGTCTTCACTGCAGCTTTGTATGCAAAAGGTCCAGGGTCCAAGACTCACCTATGTCAATCTTCCCATCATTTTATCTTGAATTGTCTATTTTTACGAACCTACAAAATACATCTCACAGGTCTATTGTTCTTAAAACAAGGGGCAGAACTCCCATCACAGCTGCATAAGGGCCTTCATTATGCTACTATAAGCCCCTGTCGCAACTCTTCCACAGTGCCACACAGTCCCATCCAGTAAGCCTGGATTTGAGCAACATGGCAGAGAGATTGATAGGGCTAGCCTAAGATGCAGGCTTGTGTCAGGGC
Organism: Harmothoe impar; assembly: GCA_947462335.1. Taxonomy (NCBI): domain Eukaryota; kingdom Metazoa; phylum Annelida; class Polychaeta; order Phyllodocida; family Polynoidae; genus Harmothoe; species Harmothoe impar. Next base: position 35,107,775 of record OX381717.1, on the reverse strand, counting down.
AATACTAGGAACAAAAGGTTTAAATATTTCAATAAACCATACATATAGGTACCTTATATTACGTCAGAACCTCAATCCCACACAGGAGTCTAGTGGTCAGCACGGTCTCTATGTACATGAAAGGTGCAGGGTTCAAGACTCACCCATGTCAACCTTCCCACCACTTTTTTTTTCATCTTGAAGTGTCTATTTTTATGAACCTAACATTATAATTGTCCCTACGTAGCTCATTAAACACATGCGTAGCCTATACTTTTAGCATTGCTACGTCAGCGTTATATGAGCTACGTTGGGTTTGCTAAAGTTCCCTCTTGTGCTAGCCCTATCCAGCTGTCCCCCATGTTGCCCAAATGCAGCCTTGCTGGGTGTATTGTGTGGACAATTGTAATGTTAGGTTTGTAAAAAAGAGACACTTCAAGATAAATGGTGGGAAGGCTGACATGGCCGAGTCTTGAACCCTGGACTTTTCGTGTACAAGGTGACAGTGCTGACAAGTATGAGGTTTAGACATATAACTAACCTATATATGTGGCACAATCTGCGAAAAGGGCCCTTAGTGCAGGGTGCAATAAGGTCCCTTTTCCCAGCCCTTGTCACATATATGTTGCACATGTTGCATGTGACATCATCAACATGACGGTTTGTTTACATTTGAAGGCCCATTGAAAGAAGTTATTTTAGGCTCCCCCTATCATAATTTTAGTATTTTGAATGGAAAAACATAAAAATTATACACAAATGTACACTGGCTTTAGTTTATTGACTGAGTTTTTTCACTTGGTAGCCCTTAGGTCTTTTTGTCATGGTGAATACGGCACTCCTATTGACTTAACCAAGGGAGGCGGTATTCAACAACCCTGTGAAATAACATTCCTCTGTATTCCATGGCCTGTCAAATCACCCTAGTTGTTGATCTAACTATAATAAATTTGATTTTTCAGAACAATTAAGTGGAATTTTGATGACTATTGTTAAATAAAAATATGAAATAAACACAAAGGAGCACTCATAGAGTTCCCCACTGAGGGTTATTTCACGAGGCAAAGGAACTCTACTTGTGCACCTTTGACCATATATTTCACTAAGCCTTCGGCCTTGTGAAAGACGGCCCAAGGTCAACACGTGAAATAACTAAGTCAATAGACCAAAACTTGGGCACGTTTGTCTATTTATTCTAAAAAAGTATCAAATTTTACTTACTCTGTTTAACCATCATAGCAGTGTAAGTCATAGAGTGTTTAAGTCCACGCCATGTGAGCCAATTGACTCCTTCACCATTCTCTATACTTCCATACAAACCATTGAGGTTTGAATCAGGGCAGTTTCCATACCACCAGGCACCATGATAGTGTTGTGCACAGTGGACAGCTGAATGCATGTCATTGTCCTGATCCTTTGTCGTAAACATCTGACCACTCTGGTGTGCAATAGAATTTCCTGTAGGATGTAATTAACAAGTTGGTATCATCCACTCATGAAATTGCCAAATCACATGACTCTAGATAAAGATGAATATGAAAAGGAGGTAGATAAAGATACAAACCTGGACTATTTGAACCAATATACCCATCAATATACAGCTGGTATTTCCTACTCTCATCTTCAACCCAAAACTTAGTGTAATAAGCAGTCCCCGTTTCAGCATATGTGGTCGTCATCCTTAACATAATCACTTGGTCATGGTTCTTAGTCAGGGTGTGTAAATTGTCATTGCCAAGCCAGTGCTCTCCTGATGCATCTCCAAACCCTGATTTGTACTCATTCCAAGTTCTGTTGAAATCAACTTTTCCATCCTTCCTAATTTGAAAAACCTATATAACAAATGATGTCATGTCGTAAAGGATTATACATGCACTGTACATGGCTCTGTATATGAAAATCAGGCATATCAAATCAAATGGGAACTGAACTTTAGTCTTTTGTTGGCAAGCATCAATTTTGGTTGATGACATGGCAGAGCAAGAATCAGATATAGTTGATGCCATGGCAGGGCGAGCATCAACGTAAGTGAAGTTCAAAAGAGCTTTGCCCATAAAAAAAGAATTCCTGCAGAAATTCACACCTTACAGCACACTATAACAGTTTTCGCCGCCCTCTTGAGTTAAATGTGTTTTACCTCATAAACAATCAACGTTATCTTCTTTTTTTGCTCCATCATGTCATTTGCACTAAGGTGTTACATTTCATAAAAATGATTGGCATGTTATTGGTTCAATGTTGTCACCCATGCGTAAAGTTTATGACATGCAAAGGAGGATTTAGTTTTTTGGTAAATACTCTTGTCGGAAATCATACATGTAAAAATACTTACCGTCCAGCCCCCACCACTTAGTTCCTGCTCACAGTAAACTTTTATTTCATTCTGTCCATCAGGTTTGATTGTGTAGACACCAGAACCGGTCATTCCTTGATTGTACGCATCTTGACAGTCCTTAAACACTTGAAGATATATCGCAACTTTGAATTAGTTTATTTATGAATTGGCTAACAACACATTTTTCTGAACAAGACATCATCATTTTGTTTTTGGGTTGGCATTATCAGGAAAAATTAATGTTGCTTAACTTGATGAATTGAGACAATTTTTGAATATCACTTGACAGGTAGCAGAAGGATCCTGCAGAAAATGAAGCTACATTGCAAGTGGATATTGTAACATGGGTCCTGAGGTTGAAGTTGATACTCACCTTTTCTAACCATTATAGCAGTGTATGTGACAGAGGTCTCATACCCTTTCCATGTGTACCAATTCAGCCCTACACCCGATGTTGTACTTCCATAGAGACCATTCAGGTTGGACTGATGACAGGGGGCCCCATACCACCAAGCTCCATGGGACGCGACAGCACAGTTACTGGAACTATCATCATTATCGTGATCCTGTGTTGTAAATTTTCTACCATTATGATGTCCAATCATTGAATCTCCTGTAAACATGAAGATATAGCAAATAAGTTCAGGTGCACGACTACATAAACAGATAATACTTCACACATCAAATATAGTGAGTTACTTTCATACCTTTATTACTATAGAACAGTACTAAAATTGATATTTTCAGATAAAAACTGGGTTATAAGATTTCCCTGAATTCAGGGTATAGGTAAGTATGGTGCAGGTAATACGCCAGAATTTATGGTACTGTTTGCTGAAACCATGTTCTACTTGTTCTACTATATTGCTTTTTCTACTCAATGTACTGTACAGGTCAATGTTCCCTCTTCAAAATATTCATACTATGTCATAATGACTGTCCCATGCTTTAGTGGTTATCACTACAATAATCCCCCTGTCCTGTCAATTCGCAATTAGTGCAATGCTAAATTAGGCAATCCTCTTACAGCACCATCCAAAAACAAAACAGTTTGTTAACCAGCACTGTGGTGTGGTAAAAAGCCTGACCTGTGTTGGACAACATAGTCTTATGTACTATTCATATAAATGGTTTCCTGGACTAAATGGCATACTATATGGCTTTTGAGAGATGAGATGTACATTCTATTTAAGTGTACTAGCTTCCTTTGGTAGCAGATACTTAAAGATCCTGTGTATACCTTATGCACATTACCAGGGGGAACTGCTGTCGCCTCGAATATGCATAGATGTCCCTTCCACTTTGGCTATTCTGGTTGCAGGTAACATATAAGGGCATGCCCTCAAGTGCTTGGTCGTACCTTACCTTCTTATCACGTAATGGGCCTTTGGTCAAGTGCGGGGGAGGGGGGGGGTAGTCTCAGCTCACTGAACAGCTGATATAGTGACATATACGTATGCTTAGCTGTCCGACCTGGGTGACAGTGTAAGGTATATAGCAGCGATTCAGGTTTCCACTGCTCCTACGTTATAGGGCCGTGAATGAGGGGGGGGGGAGCAAAGACAGGACACCACGTGGTTGGGTAACAGGACCATGATAGTACCATTAGCCTGAATTACAATTTAGTCAGTGCATATGAGTTGCAGTAGACTCTACATACATAATAATTATTTCACATATAAGAGAGTACTGACCAATCCAGGAACATATGCCAGACCTTATTATAATTTACAGTGTGTTTATGTTACCATTTCATATGGTTTATACATCCTATTAAGTACCAACCACGTTGCATTAGTTTGCCCCCCACCGTTCTATTATTAGGTGCAATCTACAACTCTCCCTATAGTATTTACCATGTAGTGAGTAGTCAGCAGGTTGGGGTCTTGGTGTAGATGCTTTCTATACAACATATCCCAGGGGCGGATTTAGGGGGGGGGGGCGGACCCGGCGTGCGCCCCCCCTATTTTTCTGTACATTTTAATTTGACAATTTCCAATACTCCCAGTACATTGTCTATTTCACGCCCCCCGTTTCGAAAATCCTGGATCCGCCCCTGTATCCTATAAGAGGGATTCGTCATGCCCCACCTCTACCCCCATATAAATAGAAACAATCAAGTTTATGTAACTCGACCTATGTCACCTATATCAATAGTAATAATTATACTGAAGTCAAGATGAACAAACCTCCACCTTAGTATAGACCCATGCAGGAAGAAAGGGTGACTTTTGTAAACATCTCATATCAGGAGATTCACAGGACAATTATCTTTCAAATATTGTAATTAGAATGTAGGATTCTGAGGTTGTATTTATATAAAAGTCAGTCGTGCTTCATAAATGTTGAAAACCATGATCAACAACATTTATAAAGTCACCCTCTCTTGCTGCATTGGTCTATAGTAACCGTCAGAGGGCAGAATCTAGTTTCACTGGATGGTTCTCAAATTGACTGCTGTTTTATAGGTGCTTGGGGTCTCTATTTCTCTAAATAGGGGACAATAAATGATTAATATGCCTGCTACAGCACTGCAGTCTATTTTAGGCCAATTGGATCAGCCAAAAATAAATATAGATTTTACAAATAAACGTTTTTGGTCAAACCCCCTACCCCACACACGACAACAATCAACTTGCCTTCCGTTCTTTCCCCTATACCAGGCACTTGTATATAATATGCCTTGTGAATGGTCACTCAACTCCACTGACCCCTCTGCCTTCCCCACATCGTCTAGGCTAGTTCACCGTTGAGTACTCTCCTAGCCAAGGGAGTGATCATTTTTTAACTGGGAGGGGCGGCGTGTGCAAAATCTCTTGGTCAAGGGGTCGGAATAATTGACTGCCCCCTACCCCAACAGGTTTAGAATCGGCATGCAGCGGAGGCCCTTTTGGAGCAAAGTAATGCCTGGGGTTTTGCACTGAAAAAACGTGAAATTCCGCCCCCCCCCCACGGAGGGGTCTAAATGTTTTTGCTCCCCTTCCTCTAGATGGCTCTAAATTATTTCACCTCCCCACCAAAATCCACCACACCCCCTTGATGAATGATGACCAGTCCCTTACGAGAAGACTCCCTTACGAGAGGTGTGCTTGAAATAGAACACAGAGGTCACTTCAGACAGCCTATTCTGTACTGAACTTTGGGCGGGATCTACCATGATATTGGCGGGTTCTACTATGCAAAAAAGGGGCAAAGGTAGCCTAAAACGGCCAGCAATAGCGGACAAGACGATGTAAACACTGTCCCTTTAAGCTAATGTATGATACACAGTACATTTTTTGGATACAATTGCTTCATGGCATTGGAAACGGAATGGGGGTGGGGAGGGAATAGGAATCATTATTCAGTATTGCTGATGAAACACTGTAGGCAGTTGCTTGAACCTGACAAATGAAATCAAACATAATTATTTCATGCAAATATTATAACAAAAATTCTGTATCCCATTCATGTCATTGTCAAATAATCAAATAATTGGCATCCATAATTACATAAGAAAACTTGTGAGTCCAATATCAAATAATATTTGACTCACCAACAGTGGCATCTCCTACATATCCTCCTATGTGGAGACGGTAGTCATCACTCTCGTCTTCAATGCTGAACTGAGAATATTCTGCATACTTCATTGTACCATCTGGGAGTCCAAATTTAAACTTGACGTGCTGACTTTGGCCTTTGGTTAAAAGATGGATATTTTTGTTTCCAAGCCAGTATTCTCCTGATACATCACCGAACCCTGCTTCATATTCATCCCAGGTTCTGTAGAAATCTACTTCTCCTTTATTCCTTCTCTGAAAAACCTGAAATGTGATCATAGATAATGACATATATTTGTGTAACATTTAAACAACATTTAGCCTTTGCTTTAAAGTAAGGGTAGTTTCTAACAAAGCAGGGTTGAATGCCCCTATTATTGGTGACAATGTTGTACAGGTAGAGGACATGAAGACACATGATTCTTAAACATACTGTCCATCCTCCACCATCGGTGTCCTGGTCACAGGAAGCATCAAACATGGTGAATCCATCAGGTTTGATTGTGTAGATTCCAGACATATGCATACCCTGATATAAAGCATCCAAGCAGTCCCGATAAACTGCAAATTAAAAAAGAAAGATACTCAACATAATATTTTTAGCATTTAGATTAATACTGCGACTTTCGTTTTGCTCACTACTGACATTTAACAGTGTCATTTACTTGTTGATGCTTCTTTCTTCTCCAACCTTTCATTTCTAATTCTCGGCCTCTCCACTCCCCTCCTATCCCTCAAAAAGCCTATGTTTTCTCTTCTTTCGCTCCCGCTACCTTCCCCTTACCTATAGATGCAGCTGCCTATCTTTCCTGATGTCTTCCCCCTAGATTCATTCTACATTAAAGGCTCTTTGCCACCTATTAGATGAATCTAGGAGAATTTCCAAAGTAATGTAACAATATATCCAGTGAACTAGATCGTTCAATCTGTATTTGTATATTTTGCTGTTTAACTTCACAACGGAGATTGTGGTAAGGCTGCACATTTGTAGCAAACTAGCCTAGCTTTCACCTTAGGCAGTGGTCATTTTTTAACAACAGGGGGGGGGGGGGTTGATGGATTTGGGGGGGGGGGGGGAACCAAAGAAATTTGGATCCCTCTTGAGGGGGGGAACCAAAGAAATGCACCCCTTTTTAGCGAAAAAGCCTGCACGCTTATATAGCTCAAACGGGTCGGCCACGCTAAATTTCAACCTGCCTGAGGGAGGGACCCAAGAAATTTCAACCCACTCGCGTGAAAATCCACCAACCCCGCTGGTGTTAAAGCAGGTTTGGTGAAGAACATTACACATGAGATCTGACTATGCCACTTTAACAATTTAATCAAGTTATCTTATTTACCTGGCTTCACCATCATAGCTGTGTACTTCATAGAGTGCTCAAGTCCTTTCCATGACGGCCAGTTAATGCCATATCCAAGTGTTGTACTTCCATATATACCATTCAGGTTAGCCCCAGGACATGTCTTGTACCACCAGCCCCCACGGGAGCCTCCAGCACAGTTAGAATCTGCCTGTTCATCATTATCCTTGTCGTAGGTTGTAAATGGCATGCCGTCCTGTTCTGTCATAGAATCTCCTGAATGTGAATAATGCATAAATGAAGAGTTTGATGCTAAAACGCAATAAGCCCCTTTTTGAAAAATGATACCATTTATTTTGTACATAAGTATAGGGCAGGAATAGTTAAATGCAATTTTGAACATTTTTTCCTTAAAATTCCATTTTTCATGTCTTTAGGTCCTCTATGGTGTATACATACATTATATCCGAGGTACTATTATTGCCAATACGGTTGCCGTTGAGAAACTCTTTAAATGTTGTATAAACATGTGTAATGCTACAAACATGAGATGCAGTTCTAGAAAAGACCTTTAGAGAAAAGTGTTCTACCTATCTATATGTATGCATTAATTCTACTTAGAAAGCTTTGAGCACATAAGAAGAAATCATTATTAGGCCAAAAAAATAAAAGGTGTATTTCAGGCAATGCAACCCTAGATGAAAAAAGGGCCAACCCTAGCATTTTTTCCCTCAATTTTGGGGATTTTTTCCCCCTCAGTTTTAACAAAATTCTTTCAAGAATAACAAGTTCCCAGTGACATCAGAGGCCTGAATAATTGATTAACTTCAGGAAATTGCTTTTTAGGAGGAATATCTAAAAACTTCTTGATAATTCTAGGCAATGGAGTAATTAGTGAGTCATTCTGGTGAGTCGGGAGTCAATTTGTTGATTCGCGACACATTACTGGTACTCTCTCTATGTTTAGAAAAAGAAAAAAAAACAATCTAACCTACCTACCCTAGAAATTCTGACCATGTTGCCCGAAACACACCTTTTTTTTGGCCTTAGATAAATATTATTAGTTCAATGTAATGTCTACTGCTAGTGTACACAAATGGACATACTCACCATTTATCCAATGGTTCTCATACCACTGAAAGAAAGTAAACATATTTTTTTGTAATGGTAAGACTAACCTGCATCACCAGATCCTGTGTATCCTCCAATATGGAGACGGTAACCCCTGTTTAGATGGCCAACCCAAAAGTTAGAGTAGTCAGCAGAGGCCAATTCACCATCAGTGTTCTGTAGTACGACTTTGAGTTGTTGCTTTTGGTCTTTGGTTAGCAGATATATATATTGATTGCCAAACCAGTGTGCTCCAGAAAAGTCACCAAAACCATAAGTGTAATAAGGCTCTCGTGTGTTAAAATTTGTACTTCCAAGCTGCCTCTTCTGAATGACCTGTAACAGACATGATCTCATGTATAAGCATGGAATGTGTTTATTGATAGGACCTAGGAAAAGTCTCTCCTCCACTCTCCCTCCTCTTCATAAGCTGTGACAGAATTATTCTCATATATGAGCATGTCTAATTATATGCATCCAATAGCTACACATTTCGGAAATTATTTTTTTTCAAGATACAAATTCTTTCAGCACTATACCTTCTCAGTTTCATAGTTTACAAAATCACTAATTAAATGCTTGCTATTAAAAGAAAATCATGATTTGGGGAAAAACTTCTTTTTTTTAAAACATTTTTGGTGAAAAATATGTTAAAAATGAAAAGAATATTGGTAACCAAATATGAAAAACGCCCTCGTCATATTTTTCACTGCCTGGTGATAAGAAACAATTTTTTTAGTGGCCTAATACGGGATATGTACACAATCAAATGGGGAGTGCTCCATTTAATGTGTCGGACAGATATGACCAAGATAGAGCAATCAGGGCAGGGCTTGCTGCCCCAATCATTCAAAGCAACTGGAAGTCCTTGTGAGAATATTGGCAAACAGAAGGATAAGATAGAAGAACTGGACTGCACTGGAAATTAATAATTCTTTTTAAACATGTGCTTGGTAGATATTGTGTATACACTCAGTGCATCTAAACATGTCTGTTTCTCATCAATTCAAGAGAAACTAGCACTTTATAGAATTGAGAGAGTTGGCTGTATTATGAAAACTTCATACTAGTGAAGGCATTGTACCATTAGAGGTGTAATAAAGGGTGTCAACCCCTGTTATATGAATCAGATATGTGGTGAAATGAATAGATGGCTTGTTTTCATTGGTCTACTTCATTCATTAGAATGAAATGGCTTTGAATAAATATGCAAGCATGAATGTATCAGCATTAATGTCCAATAGACATAACCAGCTCACAATAGGGAAGGAAACTTACTGCCCATCCGCCACCATACTGTTCCTGCTCACAATAAACTGCTCTGCGGGTCCCATGAATTACAATTGTGTATAGGCCAGATTTATGTACACCTTTCTTTAAAGCATCCAGACAGCTAGTGTAACCTTGGAAAAAAAGCAGATTTCATGAATTGCTTAATCAAAGATATAAAACAATACAATATCTAAATCAACTATATAAAACTAGGGAAAAAACAATACCAATGGTGACATTAATCTAAATTGCCAAACTTAAAGATAAACACACTTATGTCTCTTCCCAAAGCTGATTTGACGCCAAATTGACGGTATTATCATGATTATGGTATGTAACCTCTGGGGCAGAGCCAATCTCTTTCCAAGGTGTCCAGTGTTGTTTGGTGTTGAAATAAGATATATTATCTAATAAATGTCTAAATTCTTTTCCCAAACTGTTAGAAGGATGGAATGTGATCAATATTTATTCTAAAGAATAATCAAATTTTACTTACTCTGTTTAACCATCATAGCAGTGTAGGTCATAGAGTGGTGAAGTCCACGCCATGTGAGCCAATTGACTCCTTTACCATTCTCTATACTTCCATACAAACCATTGAGGTTTGATTCAGGGCAGCTTAAAAACCACCAGGCACCATGAGAGTATTGTGCACAGTTGACAGTTGAATGTATGTCATTGTCCTGATCCTTTGTCGTAAAGATCTGACCACTCTGACGTGTCCAAGAATCTCCTGTAAGACATGATGAACAATTTCGTATCTTCCAGTTATAATATTACAAAACCATATAAAAAGAGATATAGTTGAATGTAAAAAAAAGGCTGGAGAAAGATACAAACCTGGAAATCGTCCAGCGCTATACCCATAAACATACAGTTTGTATTTCGAGCTCTCGTCTTCAATCCAAAACTTGGTATAGTAACCTGTTCCCCATTCAGCATACGTGGTTCTCATCTGCAACATAACCGTCTGGTCGTGGTTCTTAGTCAGGGTATGTAACATGTCATTGCCGAGCCAGTGTTCTCCTGATACATCACCGAACCCGGATTTGTATTCATTCCAGGTTCTGTTGAAATCAACACTTCCATCCTCCCTCCGTTGAAAAACCTTTAAAAAATATGTTTAATGTTTTAAAGAATTACACAGGCACAGCACATGGCTCTGATTTCAATGGTCATGCATGTCAAACATTGAGTGGCTGACATCTTCGACAAATGTGTGAACTACACTGTACCCTTTTGTGGCTGAGAATCAACTATAGTTGATGCCATAGCAGGGTTAGCATTCACTATAGTTGACGCCGTGGCAGGGAGAACATTGCCTATAGTCATCATAACTCTATGAGATTTAACAAAGCGTTGCCCCTAGAGAGAATTCATGAAATAATTGTCCCCTCAGAAGCTAGGTTGGGATATAGTAGTTTTTGACTGCCCTAAAAGAGTTAAGTGTGCTTTATCTCAGAAACAGTAAGAGTTGTATTTTTTTCATTTATTTTGCTGCATTGGCACTAAGGTGTTACATTTTATAATAGGGGCTTTATGACTTCAATGTTTTCTTTTCCTGGTACATATATTCAGGGTCTTATCTAGCCAAATTGTAAATGACCTTGGGTTAGATCTATGGTATGCAAGGGAGGATACCCAGCTAACAAAAATATGTTATTTTACGTCAAAATAATGTTCTAAAACTTTGTAAAACGTTATGCCATAATTAGGAGCCTTAGATAAACGTAATATAACGTTATTTAACTTAATAAACTGTTGTGTAACGTTATTTGTTTACTAGGTATAGAATTTGGGCAAATGTTTTTGTTAGAAATCATATATGTAGAAGACTAACTGTCCATCCGCCACCACTTTGTTCCTGCTCACAAGAAACTTTTATTTCAGCGTGTCCATCAGGTTTGATTGTGTAGACCCCAGAACCAGTCATTCCTTGGTTGTAAGCATCCTGACAGCTGTCGAACACTTAAAGATAAATGGCAACTCTTAATTAGTTCAAGAGTATAGTTTTTCTGAACAAGACATTTTGGAGTGCGTCAAGAGAAATTGGTGTTGTGAAAATAATTTTGAATATCACTTTTGGGGCCCATGACAGGTTATATGATAATGCTGCACAAAATAAAACTATAATTATTGTAATTAGATAAAGACAAATTTGAGGTTAAAGCTGACATTACGTTATTCTGCTCACCTTTTCGAACCATTATAGCAGTGTATGCCATAGAGTACTCATACCCCTTCCATGTGTACCAATTCAGCCCTACACCTGAGGCTGTACTTCCATAGAGACCATTCAGGTTGGATTGGTGACAGGGGGCCCCATACCACCAAGCTCCATTGGAGGCTACAGCACAGTTTCCAGCACTTCCATCATTATCTCGATCCTTCGTTGTGAACTTCTTTCCATTCTGGTATCCAAACATTGAATCTCCTATACTCATAGAAACACAATAAAAAGGCTCAGGAACATGACTACATAAATGGATGGTACATTAGCAATCAAATACATATTGGAGGATTGCTTGAAGTGCTAAAAACTACTGTTTACCTATCGGAGCCTGCTGACACATCATGATTCCATTTTTCCTGATTAACTATCTGATTAACTATCAAACCAAAAACTGGTTCATTTTTCACCAAATCAACCTTTCTTAAATTATAAGATAATTTACTATCTATCACAATGACCCCTCTACCAACATATTGATACATCAAACATGAGGTTTAACCATCTCTGAGAACTCTAGAAAGTTTAAAACTAGCACTGTTTGTCCCATGCTTTAGTGGTTATAGCTATAATTAGCCTTGGGGAGTGGTTATTGTCCAGGCAACTTGTAAAGTGTTTATATCAGGTAGTCCTATTACAGCACCATTATAGTGTAATAGCCTGCTATGTTAGGAGATACCTTAGATAATTCATGATACATAATATATGTGTTTTGTATAGAATTACTTTATGAGTATAGGAAATAAGGGGAATGAGTGGAGACCACTACATAGTAAATCACTGATTAATTACTTTCAGGCAATAGCTTTGACCTGAAATATGAAACCAAATCGATTGGCATCCAAAATTACATAAGAGCTTGTGAGGTCATTATCAATTATGTGACTCACCAACAGTGGCTTCTCCTAGATATCCTCCTATACGGAGACGGTAGCCATCACTCTCATCTTCAATGCTGAACTGAGTGTACTCAGCATATTTCATTGTACCATCTGGAAGTCCAAGTTGGAACTTGACATGCTGATTTTGGCCTTTGGTTAAAAGATGGATATTTTTGTTTCCAAGCCAGTATTCTCCTGATACATCACCGAACCCTGTTTCATATTCATCCCAGGTTCTGTAGAAATCTACTTCTCCTTTATTCCTTCTCTGAAAAACCTGGAACGTGATCATACATAATGACTTTTTTTTTTTTTAAATACAATGTGGCCGTATTCAATGGGGTAAGAAAAAGCTGTCTTTTCTTCATAAATGGCTTAAAAAAAAAAAAAAAAGCAAATGCCAACTACATTGAGACCTCTCTGCTGTATTTCACTTGTAGGGCCAGGCATATCCCATGCAGCCTGCAGCTTCGTGGGATATGGCCCCAGCCCCCACTTGAGAAATGCAACAGAGATGGTATCAATGGACGTTGGCATTTGTCTATGTACTAGTGTGACATCAAAAAAGGATGTAGCTTCTGTTTAAAAAAACGGGCAGTTTCGTGAAAACAAGATTTATACGTCTCATTTTTTGGTGACAACTTTGTACAGGTATAAGACATAAAGACGCATGAAGCTTAAACACACCGTCCATCCTCCACCATCCGTCTCCTGGTCACACCAAACATCAGACATGGTGAGTCCATATGGTTTGATTGTGTAGACTCCAGACACATGCATACCATGATATAAGGCATCCAAACAGTCCCGATAAACTGTAAATAAACAAAAATACAATTGCTATCTGAATACAGGCTAAAAGAGGTGGGACTTAGTCCCAGTTTAACTGAGACAAATTTCCCCTGAATCTTTTCTACTAACATTTAAACAGTGTTATTCATTTGATCTGCCTTCTCCGGTCTATTATCTCTAATGCTCTACCTCTCCTTCTCCTGCTTATCTCGCCTTCCTTTATATTACCCTCACTGGCTATGTCTCCTCTCTCACTCCTGCTATCTACACCCCTACCTATAAATGTGACAGCCTATCCCTCTCGATGATTACCCCTAGTTACTGTCTACTGCAGAGATCTCAAAGACACTGTTAAAAAATACCCAATGTTCTTTGCATCTGTATTTGCTTGATTTGCCAGCAAAACTCAGATGGGAGAAAAACCGCATAAACAAAATTATGAAGTATATATGCATGATATGTTAGTTACCTGGCTTCACCATCATAGCTGTGTACTTCATAGAGTGCTCGAGTCCTTTCCATGACGGCCAGTTAATGCCACTTCCAAGGGTTGTACTTCCATATATACCATTCAGGTTAGTGCTAGGACAAGTCTTGTACCACCAGCCCCCACGGGAGCCACTAGCACAATTAGAATCATTCTGTTCATCATAATCTCTGTCATACGTTGTAAACAGCATCCCGTCTAGTTCTGTCATAGAATCTCCTAAATGCGAATATTGAAGAATGTGTAAATGACAATGCATGTTAGGTTGTATGTGAAGTAATGTGATAACAAACCCTACATACAGGGGAACTAAGCAAATGCAGTTTGGTGAAGAAATGTCAAACCAAAATTATGTTCGGGTGGGACTCAACCTCAATGTGCACTATGTCTGCAAAGTGTAGTGGTAGTTCAGAACTTGGACCTAGTGTAAAAGCCCCAAAGCTCAGCTAGAGGTGAAGGGAACCATGGCCAAGAAGTGATGAACAGTGTCCTACCTATGTTTGCATTTATCCTACTTAGAAAACTATATGTTTTAACTTAAGTATATTTATAGTGTAAAATTGGCATTATTCAAATAGGTTCAAATCACTTCTGTATTCTCCATATAGCTATCTGCTTATGTCAAAATAGCTTGTACAGAACTTTGACTTTAATATACACATTTAAATCAGAAAAACAGGATATTAAGTCAATATCAAATACATATCATTAACATAATATAACATGTACTGCAAGTGTCTGATATTTCAACTGGTTCTCACACCATTGGAAGCGTATAAACTGTTTTTTTTTAAATAGTAAGACTGACCTGCATCACCATGTCCTGTGTATCCTCTGATGTGAATCGGGGACCCCAGACTATCTGCTTCAACCCAAAACTCTGAATAATCAGCATAGGCCCATTCCCCATCAGCACTCTGGAGTCTGACCTTGAGTTGTTGCTTGTGGTCTCTGGTCAGTTGATTTATATAGTAATTGCCCATCCAGTATGCTCCAGATATGACACCAAAACCGTAAACGTAGTAATGATGTCGTGTGTTAAAACTTTGTCCTCCAACCTCCCTCCTCTGAATAACCTGTAATAGACAAGTTCTCATATGTTAGCACGGGATGGATATTTGTTGAAAGGACCTGGGAAAGTTCTCCCCTGCTCCCCTCCCTCCTTTGGGTAAAGTGTGACAAAAAGTTACCTCAAATAATATAAATATAGAGCTATATTATGTGTAGTTAGATGCATGTAAATTTTTGAACTCATTTTTACAGGACACAAATTATGCCAGTGCTAAACAATCTGAATTTCAAACTTCGCAGGATCACTTAGGAAATTAGGTTTATTAGATCTCAAAGTATTCAATGTTTGGTATTAGAAATGATGGGTTTGAATTAGATATATGTAAGCCTGAATGTATCGCATTCATGGCCAAAAGACATAGACAAATGCCAACGCCCATTGATACTGTCTCTGCCGTATTTCAAGAGTGGGGGCTGGGGCCATATCCCACTTAGCTGCAGGCTGAGTGGGATATGCCCCAGACCAAACAAGTGAAATACGGCAGAGAGGTATCAATGTAGTTGCCATTTGCATTTATTTTTTTACTTTAAGCCATTTAATGAAGAAAATATAGCTTTTCTTGGTGCCTCGAATACGGCCACATTGTATTAAATGGGGGGCATTGAATACGGCCCTTCCTATAGTTAAGCATAGAAAATCTTGTATTTAAAAAAAAAGACTGACAATAATGAAGGAAACTTACCGCCCATCCGCCACCATCCAGCTCCTGCTCACAATAAATTTTCCTGAGTGACCCATAAACTTCAATTGTGTATATGCCAGACCTATACATACCCTTCTTCAAAGCATCTAGACAGCTAGTGTATTCTTGAAGAGAAAGTGAATTTCATGATCTATTTAATCCGAGATTAGAAATTCAATTCAAATCAATTATTAGAGAAGATGTAAACCAAGAACAAAGAGTGAGGGATGAAACCATACCAATGGTTAAATTAATTAGTCTGAACTGAAAACTTAAAGTTAAACACAATCATGTCAACCAGTATTTGTCTCTCCGCTGGACAAGTTGATGTACAATGACTCAACAAAATCACTTCAACTATATAACTGTGATGCAAAACCGCTTTGGAGCTGTAGTATATGGTCAAAACCTCCCAGAAACAGTTAATTTATTTCTAAATTTTCTGTCATTTTGTTAATTTTTGAAGTAATGTGTCATTTAAATGAATGCATCTCATTAGATAGATGTCAATATTACTATCCAAAAAGCTAGTAGAATTGAATATCAATATTTATTATGAAAGATTATATGTTTTCACTCACTCTGTTTAACCATCATAGCAGTGTAGGTCATAGAGTGGTGAAGTCCACGCCATGTGTTCCAATTGACTCCTTTACCATTCTCTAGACTTCTGTACAAACCATTTAGACTTGAATCAGGGCAGCTTAAATACCACCAGGCACCATGAGAGTATTGTGCACAGTTGACAGTTGAATGTATATCATTGTCCTGATCCTTTGTCGTAAACTTCTGGCCACTCTGCTGTGTAATAGAACTTCCTGTGGAAGAAAATAAACAAGTTGATATCATCAAGTTACATTATCAAAACATATGAATATAGATATAGTTGAATATAGAAAGGATAAAGAGACAAACCTGGAAATCTTGGACCACTGTAGCCACTAACATACAGCTGGTATTTCCTACTCTCATCTTCAATCCAAAACTTGGTGTAATAACCAGAGCCCCATTCACCATATGACGTCCTCATCCGGAACATAACCATCTGGTCATGGTTCTTAGTCAGGGTATGTAACATGTCATTGCCGAGCCAGTGTTCTCCTGATACATCTCCAAACCCTGATTTGTACTCATCCCATGTTCTGTTAAAGTCTTCTTTTCCACTTTCCCTTCGTTGAAAAATCTGTTAAAATATATATATTTGATCTAATAAGAAATTAATACAGGTACAGCACACCAAAACCTGTTTCAATCCAATTTTTAAACTGAAGGGTATCCCTCTTTGTCAAGGTATCATGCTACCCAACGAAATCTATATACTCATACCTGGATGTAACTGTTAATGAAAACTGGTGTCTGGGTCTTCACAAATATGTCAGGGACTTAAAAAAACATGAGGAACTTCTGACACAAGTCAGGCATGAAACCAATCTAGATAGTCTAGATACCTTGGAAATCAATCCGCAAGTCTAAGAACTCTTCAACATGTGCATTCAAACTACCTACCCAGTGGGCACAACTTTCTGTTCAACCTTGAATCAATGTTAAATCAACATTGAATCAACATTGGCAACCATTTATCAATGTTGATTCAATAATCTGTGCCCACTGGGTATATATAGTTGCAAGCCTGCAGTTCTCACTAACAGGGGCTTTACAAGTCAAAAGTCTTGCAATACTAGTCGATCACTTTCAAGCAAGGGTATAGGATTTGAAATTATTTCCCTGTTAAAAGCCATACACATATGAAGTAAGTACTTACCGTCCATCCTCCATAATCCAAGTCTTGCTCACACCAAACTTTCATCTCCGTGATTCCATCAGGTTTGATTGTGTAGACACCAGAACCAGTCATTCCTTGATTGTACGCATCCAGACAATCCACAAACACTGTGAAATGATTTACGATTTTGAACTAAATAAGTTTCCTGCTCAAACAACAACCTGTTTTTGGAGGGGCTAAAGCTAGAGAAAATTATGTTGCTAAAAGTAATAAATAGACACAAAGTTTGATTTCCTCCGCAATATCA
This sequence comes from Harmothoe impar, assembly GCA_947462335.1. Classification (NCBI taxonomy): domain Eukaryota; kingdom Metazoa; phylum Annelida; class Polychaeta; order Phyllodocida; family Polynoidae; genus Harmothoe; species Harmothoe impar. The sequence goes on along the minus strand of OX381717.1, from coordinate 35,090,065 downwards.
CTCTTGGGGTATTAACCCTTTAGGGCCAACTAAAAAAGTATTTTCTGGTGATGGGGCCGGGCCATTTTTACAGGAACTTTCCCCGGGCTGCACCTGTTCTAAATCCCATTGAGTTATGCTGACCATAGTTGATGCTCTGCAAACCATGGGATCGGTTATAGTTGATGCTCAGCCCTAAAGGGTCAAGCATACAGCTATCCATGATAGCTTGTTGAACAGTGTCACAGATTCCACCTTGAAAAACCCGGTTCAGATGATATGAGGTTGAAGATTAAATTACATTATTTTAAGCTCACCTTTTCTGACCATGATAGTGGTATATGCCATAGAGTACTCATACCCTTTCCATGTGTACCAATTCAGCCCTACACCTGATGTTGTACTTCCATAGAGACCATTCAGGTTGGACTGATGACAGGGAGCTCCATACCACCAAGCTCCATGGGACGCTACAGCACAGTTCCCGGTACTTTCATCATTGTCTCGATCCTTAGTTGTAAACCTTTTACCATTCTGATATCCAAGCATTGAATCTCCTGAACAAATGGAATTATGGTGAATAGAATAGTAAAATTAAGGAATATAACACATATGAACACTACACAAAAAAGGAACTATGTTTACAAGCAAGAATATAAATTCCGGTGCTCTCTCCTTCTAAAACCCCATGCTGTCTCTGGCTATAAGTCGTTGGTTTCTTCTAAAACACTGTCATCTCCTCAGCTATTTCTATTATATTTAAATAGCTGAAAATTTAGATTTATCAAGATCCAGCTCCTTATCCACACTATCAAAATATATGGATGTATCACCAGTATGATTTAGTATAGTCTTGATTGACGGATCATGGCAAAAATCCAATTCATATCAGTTTCAATGGATGGATCAATATGGATTTATAACTGCAGCAAAAGTCTTGTGTGAGTTCAATAGTTATAATGATTTGCCTCACCAGCATCTCCTATGTATCCTCCTATATGAAGGCGGTAGCCATCACTCTCAGCTTCAATATTAAACTGAGCATACTCAGCATATTTTGTTGTACCATCTGGGAGCCCGAGTTTGAATTTTATATGTTGACTTTTGCCCTTAGTTAAATGATGGATATTGTCATTTCCCAGCCAGTGTTCTCCTGATGCATCACCGAACCCTACTTTATATTTATCCCATGTTAAATAAAAATCCACTTCTCCTTCCTCCCTCATCTGAATCACCTGGAAGAGTATATGTACATGATTATAACAGGCAACCTGTTTTTCAAATGCAAGAAGTAAGCACATTCATATTGTTTTGATATTGCATTCTTTGGTCATAAAATAACTAGGTAGAGGACAAAAACATTAAACACACCGTCCATCCTCCACCATCTGTTTCCTGGTCACAGTAAACGTCAAACTTGGTGATTCCATCATGTCTGATTGTGTAGACTCCAGACACATGCATACCATGATTCAAGGCATCCAAGCAGTCCCGGTATACTGCCAAAATACAAAGAAGAAAATCTCAAAATAATCATTTTAGCATCCATATTATGATTATGGGACAATTATGTCAATTAAATTGATGAACTTACAAATTTCTCTAAGAATATATTATAAGGTCTGGATTTATCACACATTATACACATAATCATTGGACCAAATTGCCATACAAGGTTATGTAGCGTCTTGTGACTACAATAACAAAAAACATGGTTACATCTATCAAAAACCAATTTCAGGAGTCTTTTATTTACTCTCAAGCTTTGCTTTGATCTTGTTTATCTGATAATATGTTGCTGTAGGCTGTCAGATCCATACTGCTTTGCTAACAGTAAGCTACTGATCGATGAGTATGATGACAATACAGCTTCCCAGGAAACTAGCTTGAGTGAGACATGGTCAGTTGTATTTCAGACAGCTTTACTGTCTATGTTAATCACTAATTAACATTTGTATATTGACAAAGTAGTGACCGACCCTGTAGTAGCCGCTGCTGCTGGCAGGGGGCAGCATTGCTGCTCTGTAGTTAGTGTACATGTCCCTCTCCAGGGGGGTACATGCTCGTCGCCTTTTGCCGCGCACTAACCGACGTAGTGTTCTTTTTAACTTACTTGTATGTTAAACTATGTGTTCTTCTGTGATTAAAAAGGGCAGGTTAATCCAGCCATACGCGTAAGCACCATTTCTATATATCATGCCTTGTGTTGTCATTATATATTATTCTCTCACATACGTTAGATACAATATATATATGGAAAGACAAGTTTAAGTTACCTGGCTTCACCATCATAACTGTGTACTTCATAGAGTGCTCAAGTCCTTTCCAAGACGGCCAGTTAAGGCCTTTTCCAAGTGTTGTATCTCCATATATGCCATTCAGGTTGGTAGAGGGACAAGTCTTGTACCACCAGCCCCCACGGTTGCCCGCAGCGCAGTTAGAATCGGTCTGTTCATCATAATCATAATCTTTGGTTGTGAACGGCATCCCGTCTTGTGCTGTCATGGAATCTCCTGTACAAATATTTGAATGTATTAATAATGTATGTTAGTTACACTACAAATTGCTGAAATTGCTATATGGCACACTGCTCTAAGAAACAGCGTTCTACCTTTTTCAGGGCAGTTAACATGTGGGTGAGAACTAGGTCACACTATGGACATCGGCTAAGAATCATAAGACCCTAAATCCCCTTTTACAGAAAATTCTATAAGTATAGGGTATCCTCCCTCTGGGATTATTTCAAATAAGGAATTATAAAGAAAAAGAGAAAATCTCAGAGGTGGAACAAAAAAAGGTTATAAGGATATCAGATACATATCTTAATTAAAGAATCAGGTAAAAAAAGACAAAGTAAAAGGATAATATAATATCAGTCCTATCGATATTCTGGCTGTGATACACCAATTTTTATCTCATTTTATATTTTATCATGTAAAAAAGTGTACCATATCCCTTAAAGACATTGAATGTATATTTATCATGAACTACATCTCCTGATACAGATGCACATGAGCTGCATTCCAGGAACAAGGCATGGCCCCAGGAAAAATAAATGAATTAACAAACAAACAAACAAACAAGAATGAAGTAAGTTTCACTGTTCTCCATACTATTATGAGAAATTAGACGGTTTGTTTATAATGGTAAGACTGACCTGGAACACCAGATCCTGTGTATCCTCCAATATTAAGACGGTACGCCCTGTTTTGTGCTTCAATCGAAAACTGAGAATAGTCAGCTGATGCCCATTCACCCTCAGAGCTCTGGAGCTTGACCTTGAGCTGTTGCTTTTGATCTTTGGTCAGCAGATTCATATAGTAAGTTCCAATCCAATGTTCTCCAGATTGGTCACCAAAACCTTGATAATACTGGGACCAGCCATGGTAAAAATGCATTCCTCCACTCTCCCTCCTCTGAATGACCTGTAACAGAATGCTTGTCATGTATAATCATGATCGGATATTACCAGATTACTTGATGATTATACATACAAGAAAAGACACATTTTTGCCACATTTTATAAGGATACTAGCTTTACCCACATTTAAGACCTTCTCAGTTATGAAAGTCATAACTTTGGATAATATGCTGAAATAAATATCAAACCACTCATTGAAATAGGGCTTTATTTCATGTTATTTCGGATTCCACTCGATGTAAAGCACATTTCAAAATGGTCAAAATCTAAGATGACACCTGATTAATTTGAATCTTGCTTTTCAATATTTAAATGATATAAAGAGGTTTATACATGTTCATCCCCATCTCGACACAATTATATCTAATAAGCACAGCAATATTCTTGATCAGTGCACTTTTTAAATTTAGATATAACCCCATCCCAAGGGAATCCCTTGTTTGTTAACTTTAAATTTTTTCTTTTGGCACTGCTCATTAAAGCTTGACCATCATGGTTAAAGTGAGGCCAAAAGCACTTTTGGATATAGTTCAGTTTTGATTCACAAGAAGCCTCTTAAGGGCTGGGAGCTCAGCTCTTACTGGCACAAGATAAGGTGAATATGTTGTAGCTGGATGATGCTCATGGTCCCCTGTCCAAACACTGCTGCCCTCTGGTGGAACTGTTATTTTAGTGTATGTATGGAGAATGCTGAACTTATTCCTTGAAGGCCCAGCTCTAATGACGTTTGCCCTTTCCCGCCACTTTGCAGCTTTAGAATGTACCAACCAACCGAGTAATAAAACCATGTACACAACACTTACAGCCCAGCCTCCACCGTCCGTCTCCTGGTCACAGTACACGTCCATATTAATCCCACTAGGTCTGATTGTGTAAATCCCAGATGTGTCCATTCCATTCTTTAATGCATCTAGACAGTTAGCGTAGTCTGAAAAAAGCATTTCGTTAATTGCTGAATGTGAAACAATACACTCACCCACTAGAAGTAATATATACCAGCCATACAAAGGGAGGACTTAGAGTACATCTTGATAGCTATACCTATCTATGGAAGTGTGGGGGAAAATAATTCCAACCCCTTGACTGGGGAGGGGGGGGGTCAATTTGGGAAACCAAAGTGGCCTGTTTAAGCGCCCCTGGGCTTATAAATTTCAAGCCCCTGTTACCCGCTGTGCTTATCCAGGGACCTGCGCTTATTTGAGTCCCTTTAAAGAGCGATTTTGGGTTTCAGAAGAGTTCTAGACCTACACTTAAATGAGACCTGTGTTTTTTGAGACCCCTGTGCTTAAACGGGCCATTACAGTAATCAAAAAAGTTTAACCTGTTTTAATTGAAGAAGTCAGTTACCATGCTTCAAATGGCACCAATTTTCAAACTGTGAACAAGCATTCAATAAGAACAATATCTTCAGGTGTAGTATAATTGGTAAGGATATGTTTTATTGATCCGAAGGTGGAAACTTGCATACTGACAATATATTTCAGAGCATCCAAAGACTTTATAGGCCAACTAGGACATTGAGTAGAATTAAATGCTAATATTCAATACAAAGCATTGTCAATTGGTTTGTACTTACTCTTTTTAACCATGATAGCAGTGTAAGTCATCGAGTGTGTTCGTCCATGCCATGCATTCCAATTCACTCCTTTATAACTCTCTGTACTTCCATACAAGCCATTGAGGTTTGAGTCATGACAGTGTGCATAGCCATACCACCAGGCACCATGGGAGAATTCTGAACAGTTGGTAGTTGGAAGCATATCATTGTCCTGATCCTTTGTGGAAAATTTATGGCCATCGTGCTGTGTCAGAGCATTTCCTGTAGGACATTATGAAAAAGTTGATATCTTGAACTTATATCATCAGATATAGTTGAGCATAAAAAGGAGGTAGACAGAGAAACAAACCTGGATACCATGGACCACTATTATGTGGCATGGTCTGCGAAAAGGGCCCTTAGTGCAGGGTGCACTGGGAACCCTTTTCCCAGAACATGTCACAAATGCACAAACATACAGCTGGCATTTGATACTCTCATCTTCAACCCAAAATTTGGTTGGTTTGAAAGTTTCAATTTCCAAGGGAACAACATTTAATATCATGTATAGAGTGGAATAATATTGTGTAAGACTTCTGAAGGTCCTACTAAGTAGGCACTTTAAAATGAGAATTTCACTTTGAATGACTTCTGTGATGCCGGTGAGAAAATAGCGAATTGCTAGAATGAGCTGACTACTACCACTGCATAAATACAATATTTTATTTAAATAAATTAACTTCAATGTGTTAGAACAAACTGATTTGTATTAACAAATTGATTAGTTTACTGAACAAAAAGCATTGACTTAGCAAACTTCCTGCAGGAACGTTCCATTGGAATTATCCAAACAATGACCCCAGCTCAGTAAAATTATATTGAAGGCCTTATATTCTTTTCTGTGTTCGTTTTTTTTGCACATTGTGTGCTTTGATTTAGTTGAGGCTACGTTGCTATGGTGATGTGGGACATGGAGATGCTGGTCTGCTTATGCAGGGAACTTTGACACATTGCCTCCTGACACGCAACTAGTGAATGTGGGTGGGGCAGGGGTTTGCAGTCTATAATGTGCCTCTACATGGGTAAAAATCGACACGGGCGACACGGCGACACAGCGACACGGCCCTTTTAGGCCCTTTTAAAAATCGACGGACACAGGAAAATCGGGGATAAAAATCGACCCACAGTGGTTTTTCTCTTTGTTCTTATATAGCTAAAAAACGACACGATGCCACTGCCCTACTGCTAAAATTCGACCCGGCGACACGGTCAAAATTGCAGGTACCCATGTACAGGCACTATAATTATAAGATAAACTGCCCCCTTGCACAGCCAGTTGTTTATAAAAAGGGGGCAGATTCACATAGATACAAATACAAACCTGGATATCGAGGACCGCTGTACCCACCAACACGGAGTTGGTATTGCAAGCTTTCATCTTCAACCCAAAACTGAGCATAATGACACGCTGACAATACACCAGCTGTGGTTCTCATCCGAACAATAACCTTCATGTCATGGTTCTTAGTCAGGGTATGTAAATTGTCATTGCCGAGCCAATGTTCTCCTGACAGGTTACCGAAGCCTGATTTATACTCATCCCAGTTCCTGTAGAAGTCTGTTTCTCCATCCTCCCTCCTCTGAATCACCTGTGAATGAAATTACATAATATACATGAATAGAACGCCTGACTTTGAGCTATACTTTTTTTGTGAACGGCCAGATTGTGCTAGGGACGCGCATCCCTAGTAGGTGCGTGCACGTCCCTAGTAGTAAGTCCCACACAATAACCAAGCACGTCATGCGCAACTTCTGCACACGTGCAGTTCCCTGCTGTGCATGCCCTAAGCAATGCCTGAGCATTGTCGCTCAGCCCTGTTCTAGTACACCACTGTGTTCTTGCTACAGCTTTTTTATGACCATATTTGCGATTTTTATATGATATTTACGAAATAGTTACACTTATCTAGTACATAGATGAGTATAACAGCTACCAACTTTGAGATGCAACATAAGCATGGTCCATTGCATTTCTGAATTATTATGAGTTTAAATCAGTTTTTTGTCTGATGTGAAACACATGTAGCAGAGTCTCTGTTTGGAGAAGGTGTGAAAGCCTGGGCTGCATCCTGGTATCAGGTCCGGGACTGCACTGTAAGAGTGGACGGAGCCACTCTTGGCCCCGACCCTAGATCTGCACATGGTCACATGATGGTGTGGTAGTGATATTTATAAACTGTTATCAAAACCGATTTCCGATTTTTCTTCTTAAGGTCCTAAATTCAAAACCCTACCTAGTTTATAGTTTATCAAATTCTCTACAAGATGCAATAATTTATATTGTAAGGGGATGTCTGGTTATTGAGAAATCCCACATTTTCTTTTCATGACCAGCAGGTCCCTCTCCCCCTGCACACACTGTGTACTCCTAGCTGGTAGGGCCAGGGTTGGGATGCACTACATACCGCCCTGCACTGTGGATGTACCAGGTTGGTGCTGTGTTGCATTTTGGAGAAATATGACATTTAACTTGTGCTTCTGCCCCCCCCCCCCCTGCCCTCCTCTGTACGCGGTCACTGAGCGTGATAGCTGGGAGTGCCGAGATCTGGGGGGGGGGGGGGAGGTTGGGCACACACTGCACACCTATAACGCCGCACATTACGGAAAGAGGTGGGTGGTGTATGTGTGTACACGTGTGTGTGTGTGTGTGGGGGGGGGGTAACAGATTCCGGGAATGAGCTAATATATTCATGTGTGGTTTATATGAAAGGCCTAGTGGTCGCCCTTTGTTCTACAATAATGCTAATATTATAATTTTAAGTAACTGTTAAGTATGCCATTCACCAGGGGCGGATTTAGGGGGGAGGACCTACCCTATTTTTATGTACATTTTAATGTAAAAAAATCCAATATCCCCAGTGCATTGCCTATATCAAGCCCCCCCCCCCCCCCCACCTCTTCCAAAATGCTGGTTCCGCCCCTGCATCGGAACCCTAACAGAGTATGTCACATGTGGCTTCTTAGCTACCCTCAGCTTGCACCTAGTCCGCAGTAAGAAGGAGATGGCATTGGGTAGGCTGGGTAGGGGTGGACGGGGGAGTAGCTGGTGCCTGGGAAAGCTTTGTCACCCCTCGGCGCATTGCCCATCACATAAATGGCGACGGGCCGTGAATTAAGGCTGAGGATAGATTTGGGAACAGGGCCATTTTCTGGTCGCATCTCAGACCTGGGTATATCAGGCTCCCTGCCTGTTACATCAGTCTGCTGTGATTGGAGAGTGTATAGAGGCGGTCTGAATGCACAGGTTGGGTGGCCTAAAAATACAGGCTGCCTGTTAATGCAGGCCGTCCTGTTCTTCTATACTAGTCCTCCACCTGGGTGCCTCGTATTACTAGTATACAGAGGAAGGCAATACTAAGTAAAAGACAGAGCATAGTATAGACAGAGTAGACAGTTTCCCAAGCCTTGTCTGACAGTCATCCAGGGAGGCACTTCCTATCTTTTTTTATGATAACTATTTGTGCACTACAGGGTTATGATATGGGACAATTTTACAAAATCAGAACAGCACCCTTTCGGAGAAACAATGGGGAAAAGAAATATAGCCTATTCAAGCTTCACAAAGAAAAATATAGGCCTACTCTTCTGGGTAAAAGTAGTAACAAAAAATGACATATATATGTACAATTTCACCTTTCCCCAATATTTCTGTAAAATATTGTAGGCCCTACCAAAAAGTGTTAAAAATGAGATTTCTCAGTGATTAGAATTTAAATGTAGGCTACCCTGGTGCGCTGCACAAGTGGCTGCATTCGTAAAGGAGTGAAAATAGGCGCCTATAGTACAAGATTTAGCGATCCTAGCACATACACAGCATCCATATTAATGTATAAACCTCCATAGCAATACATCATTTGGAGTGATAGGGCCGCCCCTAGTAAAGTCGTCCTGAGTAATATCTGGCAATTTACAAATTGAAATTTTGCCATGTAAGCACTCAGAGGTTTAATTAATAATTCAGTTGGTTATACCATGATGAGTGTTTGGAGCACATTAAAGTAGGATGGAAGGAAAATAAGACAAAACAACTTTAATTAAGACATTGCTAACTCTCAGGGTAGTTATCTATGGTGGAGAAATTCAACAATGCCTTGTGCTAGTTTAGTTATATCTTTTACCCACATTATGAATCAGACTCTGTGAATGAGGACATGTATAGCTAACTAGTGCCATCCCATTCCCCTTAGTAAGGCAATATTGCACCAGAATCTTTTATGTCGACAGCCATAGGATCAGGTGAGCTAGAGGTCATTAATTAACAACAGGGAAGGATGCCGGCTCTGGACTGTAGGGGGCCCAAATGATGTGTGTCTCTAAATTAACTAAATACGTGTCATTATTCAATTATTAATGCAACTCTGTTGTGAGCAACCATGCCTTGTCATGCTATACATCACCAGTGTGTGATGATGCATGCTGTTGCAATGTAAATATATCATCAACTTTCCTTTGTATCTTTCCCGTACATAGTTAATTAGAGAGTTAGCAACTGTCAGGCAATCTATTCACAGGCATGGGATATGGAAATGAGCAAAATAAAGTTCTGCCATGGTAACAACAATGGACTGATATTACTACCGTAGAAGATCACCCATAGAAATTGTTACATGCTGCCATACAACCTCAAATGTACCAATGGTTCACTTTCTGCATACTTATAAATAGCTTCCTTAATGGAATCTGAAAAGATGTCAATTTTCTTTTTGTAAAGCTTAACTATGCTAAATTCAAAGAAATGGAAAACATACTAAGAACTGTCAAGATAAATAGCTGCATTATAGTATAATGCACCCCTCAAAGTATGATATTGATCTGTAGTTTTTTTATCGCACTTGGGGCTATCACCAGAGCATCCAGACTGGTATTGATTCAGGAAGTAGACATTGTGTGATACTTCTGTCGAGGAATTTTACCCTTTACAGCTTCCAAGTTCTGTGCACCAGTTCCATAGGTAGGTGCAAGAAATATTCACCCTAGTAGAGCAGTAACAGTAGGAAAAACACATAATATTCACCAACTCATACAAGGTTGGAGACTGACCCATATCTTAGTTCGCCTGAGGATTGAATGATAGCCCATAGAACACAGGGTGTACCAAGAACTTGGTGCACTCATTTATTTTCTCACACCATGGTCCCAGCCCCAACCTGTGTACCACTGTTGAAATTAGAAACACATAATTGATACTCACCGTCCAGCCTCCACCTTCCAGTTCCTGCTCACAGTAGACGTCCATTTTGTTGATTCCGTCCGGTGAGATTGTCATCACCCCCGATGTACGTTGCCCCATGTTGTAGGCAGCTTCGCAGTCAGCGAACACTTCAAGTCAAGGTTAAACTGATATACAAGTTGACAGACCTACACCGGTCCTATTATATCATATCACTATTCCAGTTCATTATAAGAATAACCTGACCTAAATATGATTATAGTCCCAACTAAATATTCCACTATCTGGCAGGATGCCACATGCCATAGCCATGATGAGTAAGGCTATCAGGATTATCACAGAATTTGTTCAGGGTATCTTTATTTTAGTACGTAGAACAGAAGGCTAACCACCCACCTGGTTCATGGATTCTTTCCTCGTAGGGACAGGTGTAGTCTGTGCCGCCATCATTGATAATGATATTACGTATCAGTGTTGTCCCTTTTTTCTGCCAGTCAGTCCATCTCCAGTCTGTTCAAACATACAGAACCATAAATTAGTTTTATCTATCATTAAAGATTACAATTGCCAATTTCCGATGTTAAATCTAAACAAAGTATTGAGACTCAGATCTTCTAATGTTAAGAATGGAAATGAAACAGTCGATGACTGCTTTTTCTTCAAATTGGTTGGTAGTCAAAACATACTTTGAACTAAGTAGTTATTACCCTGTTTCAGAACAAAGTCCTTATGCGGCTAGAAATGTATGTCATTTATAGGAATATAACTCGTGGCTGGAGTCTGTCTGAGCCACAGGGTAACAGACTCTCCCCTCACATGCGTGGGATTGAATGCTTCACAGCCAAAAATAATTATCTCATTTCAAGAAAATAAGATAGATAAACTCGCAGGCGGCCAAATAACTAGGGAGATTATTTGAGTTTATTTAACTTATTTTCTTGAGTTGAGATAATTATTTTTGGCTGTGTTAGAGCCCATATGAGAAGGGGGTTTGCGCAGAGCTGCATGGTTTACTGGTCAAAGTTCCTGCTTGACTAAATGTCAGTTTGGACCCTAATTCTGGAGATAGGATCCTAATTCTGGACAGTGCTATGACTCTCCACATAGACATGTTTTCATTATCATCATAGGAAATCTGATTATCAGATGATTATATTGTGTTTATAAATAAGCTATGTCAACAGTAAAATATGTTCCATTTTCCCTAATTGGGAAAGGGGCTTTAAAAAATTGCATGTTCGTTTCTGTTAAGATGGAACACCAATGCTTTTATAATCCCTTCTGTATAAACCAGGAGAAAAGTATTAATTAAACCGAATACACAGACAAATGCCAACACCTATTGCTACTGTCTCTGTCGTATGCTACGTGTGGGGCCTGTGCCCAGCCCCCACACGTGAAATATGTCAGAGGCAGTAACAATGTACATGTAGTTGGCATTTGTGTGTGTTTTTAAGCCATTATTTTGATAAAGAAGCCGTGATTGAATACATCCACATTCAATATTCGTATTCATAATATTGTATTCAATGGGAGGCATTAAATACAGCTCTTCAGTGCTAAAGCAACGGAATCTTGTATTTCAAAGAAATGAATTTACATATACTGAGTATATACTATTATATAGAGTAAAAATATCCAGCATATCAATAAGTACGGGGCTTTGCATTCAATTACATACACAATGTACTAGCGTTAAAAATGAGAAATAATTACAACAGTATTTGAAACCTTATATATATATACAATATGACAACGATGGACAGTCTGGACCTGTATACACTTGTTAATATGTGAGGAGGCAAGCAGAAAGGGTAATCCTAGGGGAAATTGAAGATTGAATTTTGTGTCCTGATCTTTAAAATGGTATATCACATGCTTGGCCATTTCCCATAGGGAAGAACCACTGGCCCGCTGAGGACAGGAGTACTCAAACTTGTCAAAACCATGATTATGCTGTATCACATTCCGATATACAATTTATGTTAAATATCTGTTGTTGTTTTTTTACCAAAGTTCATGAAATGGTATTGTCCCTAAATTCCATTATGGTAGGTATATTTTCATTCTGATTTCAGCATTAGATACCTTATGGATTCCTCAATTGAAAAGAGTTACTCACGTTACATTTTACAATGAACGAACAGTTTCCATGGCAACCAGAATAGGTCAATTTAGGGAAAAAACGTTCCAAATAAGGATATAAAACTTACCAAATAAGCATACATTCCATTAAAATGGGATATTCTAACAAGCATAATCAGAAGCAGCATAAAAAGTTCACTTAGGATACATTTCACATTACTTTTGCTATTTTAATCGATATCTCCCTTAATATTAGCTCTAGAGCATTTTGCCTTTTCCCCTTGGATTACCATTTCTACCTGCCTGCTCACATATGTCTATAGCCTGCCTTCTTCTATACATGACCCGCCTTCCCCAACCTCCTAAGCTGATATCCTGACGTCCTCAGTTTATTCCCTGACCTCCCCTGCCTAAATCCATGTGTGTACAGCAGGGATTCGCCGGGGGGGGGGGGGGGTCTCAGAATGTAACAGACAAGTATTTTGTTCTTTTCTTACCAACATATTTTTGTGAAAATATAACAGATTCTGCTTATGATTTAATGTCCTTATGTCCATGTATATGACCCCTTAAAATAGTACATACTGAATCTGAGAAAACCATAAATCAATCCCATATTCGGGTGAAAATGCCTATATATGATGTACATCCCTTATGGTCAGTATCACCTCTACGGGGTGCCAAAACATTTAAAAATTGAATTTTTGATATCAGCGACCGTGATCAACCTGGAAAGTGCATATCAAATGTCTTGGCTGCTCTAGCGTGAAGCAGCATTCAAGGATTGCTAGCACACTCTTGAACGGTATATATCACCTAAAAGAGGAGAGTTCGACCTATTAAGCACAGGTAATAAATAGTGGCAGTGATTTCTTTTGTTGAGTTGTAGAGGGGAACAGCGGGAAAATAGCCCTCATTTTTAGGATTGTTACAAAGAAACTCTGACAACAATCTCAATATGTATAATTCTAATTACCACAAAATGGGTGTTTATACTATTCATACTAGTGTCCAGGGTCTCAAAAAAGGAAATTATATACTTTTTATATTAAATACGCCAAAGGCTTCAATTTTGATTGTGTAATTGATGAGATAGTTGGCTATCTTTATAAATCTAACACAATTATGTATATTTTTAGTTGATAGCTTCCACTAAAGTCTCTCTATCACACCAAGCTGCCACCTGGTGAGCAAACCTTTAACGTGAGATTCACCGTAAATGAAAAAAACCTTGTTTCACTGTACTGGTTTACGGATGTTCAATGTAAAAGTAATAAGTTTTACAGTGTCTCACCGTAAATCGCAATTACGGTGATACACTGTCAAATTTAGCATTGATTCTTCGTAATTTCAACGAAATTTTTTTACAGTGAAGATAAGAATAATAAGGGGCATGCTGATGCTGGGATGCTGGTCTCTGTGCTATCACTGTTTCCAATGAATACGATGAATTGTATTTTCTCTTTATTTACAAAAGGGATTCTCTGACTTACACAAATGTATAACAAGCAGCTTACAGTCAGGGTAAGGGTTGAATGGGGCTTATAAGCAGAATATTGGTTTTCTCATAAGCTAAGGCATCTGAAAATATGAGGCGGAGATGTATCTGGTGAGGCTTAAGGTCAGGGGATCGCCATTGCCAGGGCAACTATGTAAATTTATGAGATGAATGAAAATACATATATATACATGCCACTTTAGGAGCTGATTCTGATATTTCACTTCAAACTGCCTAATCACCATCGATTAGGCCTAACCGATTCATATAGGGCATTTCCATGGTTATAGGTAAATCCTAAATTTAATATCATGCTGGGAGAAAATAGAATGAGGGTGTTTCTCCCCTTGATTTCGGGTTAATGTCCATGTACTTTTAGATTCAACCATAAAATCCAATTTGCTGATATCTAAATTATTACTCAAGTAGACAATGTAGTTATCTAGTTAAATGTGAATGGGCTTGTATGACAGTCTTGTATTTCGTGAAATAAAATGATAAAAAATATGTCCAAAACAAGGTACATTTATGTGGATCCCCTCTTCACCCCTCCCTCACTACACCACCTGTATTAGATACAACACTGGAAGTATTACCCACGGTTATTTGGAACTCAGGAGGTAGAGAAATGCCATAGACACCTGTCGTCAAATTCAAATTAGCTACCAAGGAGAAAAAGAAGGTTATATGCCTATAGGCATGTTCCAGAAAATTGACCATATGCAGTATTTTGAAAATGTGCAGGCTAAGAAAATGGCGATTTTTGGCCATTTGGAGGCTTTGCAAGCCTTAAAATCCCCATTTTACAAGGAGTTTAAACGAAGACGGGTTGCCATGGTTGAGAGTAAACTTTTTTTTAAAATGACACATAAGAGCGTCCTTAACAATAATAAAACACTATATATAAGGTCTAACTAACAGATTTTAGCTTTATTTTGGCCCAAAATTACCCCTGGGGGTCCTGCAACTATCCAAAATCGACAAAAATTGCTGCCGTTTAAGCGAGTCAGGCTATTTTTTGCATGAATCTCCATGGTAACTGGGTAGTGGTTTTGTACAGTGAGGCCTATGCAGCGTATAGATACATTAAAGGGCCCTTTCCGCCCCATAAACCTACACTGTTTATAGGGAGTAGATAAATCCTTCTTTTAGGACTATAAATAAACACTTTCTGATCACCCTAATAACAAATAACCATGTATTTAACCCTTCTTTCCCTCCCCTATAGGCTAAATTCCGCAAAATAACAAAGTTTGTAAGGGACTCTTTGGCCAGTAAACCCAGAAGTGACCCGATTTAGATTGCTCCAATTTCTATGAGATGAATAAAAAAAGTATAAATGTAAAACACTCCTGTAAAAGATTCCAGGCCAGAACATAAGGAATTGGCCAGTTCACAGTTCTGGTGACAATTGTCAAGGTATATCATAACACTATAATGTATGATTTTTTCTGATAAATTTTTCCAATGAAAAATGATTATTTTCTACCTTCCGGTTGGAGGGCCTTAATAAATGGCCCGATTCTGTATCGAGGTTTTTCAATGTACCTCCCGTTCCCTAATATTCTAGACAAGGGATATATTGTCATTACATCCATTTCACACTTCTGAAAATGTTGGTAAATATCTAGCAAGTCCTACAAGCAAATATGAAATACATGTAAAATGCCTACGTCAGTGCGTGAATAATAATCGGTAAATAGGGAAAGTCAGTGTTGCGGTAGGTTAATCTATAACATGAACAGAAGTATTGATTCCTCACTAATGTTTATTTTATGATAATTATGAATTATATAACACCTGTACAACAGCAACTTTGACTAAACTGCCGACACCACCCAAAATTAAGCTATACTAAGGTAGTGATCATCATTTAGCAACAGGGGGGGATAGCAGTGGATTTTCTTCTCTTTTTAGGGGGGGGGGGCGTGAAAATCTCTTGACCAAGGGAAATTTCAACCCCCTTATCTTGAGGGGAGGGAGGGGGGTAAAACAATTATCTATTTTGAACAAAAAAAAAGATGAAACGTTTCTTGACAACGGGGCAGGTTGGTGGATTTGAGGAGGGGGCTGAAAACAATTTGGAGCTCTCTAGAGGGAGTGTTGAAACCATATGATGTAATCCAAAACACCATAGAAGTGCATGTATGTATATAAATACAAGAATTTCTTTATTGTCATTTATCGTAGCATTACTGTTAAAAACAACCCTGGCTCCTAACACTTCTCAAAATTATGTAAAAATCCTTCGTGAAGCAAAATGATATGAACTTTTGGAAAAACTAATTTATAAGTTTATTTGGAGTTTGGGAAATTTTAGTGGTCCAGACCCCACCCCACACTCCCCTAAACCAACCTTTTCCGTGGCCAAAGAGAGTGTTTTTTTACATTCAGCCCTGAGGAGAAAACATACTTATGAGGAAAAGAAGTAGCCCTTACAGGGGAAAAACTATCCTTTATATAAGAGGTGATTATTTGAGTTTATTTAACTTATTTTCTTGAGTTGAGATAATTATTTTTGGCTGTGTTAGAGCCCACATTAGAAGGGGGTTTGTGCAGAGCTGCATTTTTTACTGGTCAACGTTTGTGTTTGACTAAATGTCAATGTTGGCCCTACTTCCGGAGTTGAGGTCCTACTTCTGGACGGTGCTATGATTCTCACCATAGTCATATTTTAGTTATCAGCATGGGCTATATATTAGCAGACCATAAACAACATTTGTCAACAGTAAATTTATAATTTATGTTCCATTCTCCCTAGTTGGGAAAGGGGTTCTACGAAAATTGCATTTTAGTTTGTAAACTTAGACAGAACCAAATCAATCAATTCTGAGAGCTCTTAAAATAGAATTGAGATGAAGAGCATTTATAACTTTACATATGTTCCCCACAACCTCAGAATATGAAATCATACTTGAGATGAGTTATGATCATAGATTATGGCTGTGTCTCACAACCTTGGGACCTGATCAGAGACGGCACCTGGTCAGAGACGGCACCCGGTCAGAGACAAAAACATATGCCCAAGGTCGTGAGACACAGCCTTATTATCTGGACTAGCGCTTTCAGAGTGTTGTGTGCGGCCCCTAAAGGGCTTGAATCAGAGCCATACTAAATATGTATATCAAGCAGACATATATATATGTCATGGTGTATGATGACATATATGAGACATTTGACGAATTCAGCAAATGCCACCCCGTCTAACAGGCCATCATGCCATCTTACATGTACTCTTTAACCCTTTCCACACGATAGTGCACGATTTGCACATAGATACCTGACCAAGTTACCAAAATCAGGAGGTAAACATGCTATTTTGAAAATGTTGCAGTGTTTGGAAAACACTGAGAAGTCATTGTATGCTTGGTACCAAACTCAGGATATAGTCATCCTCTATTTGATATGATGTTCTAGATGAGTGTGCTTTCAATGTTCCAAATGGTAACCATGGCAACAAACTAGTTCAAATTTTCCTCTTTTTCTGCAGTTTTGCAGAAATATTAGGTATGTTTAGCAGGCTGTCGATCAGTTAATATTTATGTTACAGTGACAAGTAATACAGATTATGAAAGGGAATTGCATGGAGAACGTAAAAAAACAATAAATTTGATCCCGAAAGTGTTAACATCAGAGTTCCAGCCAGAATGGATTTTAATGAAAATTTTGGATTCATGAAAACTTTTCTTCATATAAACAAATTGGTTGCCATGGTAACACCTTTCAATAGGTTTTGGATTTTTGCCAGTTTTTCCTATTTTCATGTCACACTCTTTTGTTTGGTATATAATAATGATGGGATACTCTCAATACAATTTCATTAGTGTTTCCTCGAAAACAGGTAATAATTTTTATGAAATTCAGAGATTTGGGGTCAGAAATGCAGTGTTGAACGGGTTAAAAGTATCACTGCCGCAATGCATCTACCTATATGGACCTAACAGGCCGTCGTAAATCTTCTACCTGAGAACGAGTGCATCATGATATTATGATGTACTAACCATCTAAGAGCCGCAACATATAGAGTGTGGCCCTTGAAAAGTTCAAGCATACCTGCAGCTTGACCTATGTACAAGTAATAAATGGTGGCAGTTATTTCTTTGGAGGAATTATAGAGGGGAAAAGCCGGGGAAATCGTCCTCATTTTGTTGCATTCTTCCCTCATGAAAAAAGACAATACCCAAATTGCCCAAAAATGTTTCTTTGACGAAAAAAAAAAGTGAAACCTCCAAGTCGGATTTGTTGAAATTAGGTCCCATACCTTCAAAATCACATTCTTGGATGTGATGTACGGACAGAAGTAACATCATCCATACTTTGGGTGGTTACCATGACAACCACTTTGACACCATACCCATTCCACGTGACATTTTTATAGACCATTTCATGAATATAATTTCAAAATAAGATAAAAAAAGGTCCAAATATTATCTATGCACAGTGGTTAAGTGATTTAGAGAAAAGGCAGTATATGTTACAGCAGTATCGTATATCAACCTAGATATCCATTCTATACCAGGGTATCCGGGGATAGAGCCTGTCTGACCACTGCACACCATTTACTTTAGTTTTCTATCGTAGGTAAAACAGAATCATTCTGAGATCAATTCCTTCACATTTTTTCTAGAAGGCTTACCAGTACAGTTGTTTTGGGAAGATAAGAATGATAAGGGGCATGTTGGTGCTTGGATGCTTGTCAGTGTGGTAGCATTGTTTCCAATGAATACAATGAATTTTTTTATTATTATTTACAAAGAGGATTCTCTGATACACAAAGGTATAACGGTTTAAGGGAGGCTATAAACAGAACATTGATTATTAATCTGAGGCATCTGAAAATATGAGGCGATGATATATTTAGTGAAGCTTAGGGTGAGGGGATCGCCGTCTCCAGGGCAACTATGTGAATTTATATACACTGTAAAAAATGTTACGTTGAATAAACGGAGAATCAATGCAAAACTTTACAGTGGATCATCGTAAATGTGATAACGGTGAGGCAATGTTAGGTCAACCAATTTTACTGTGAATATCTGTAATCCAGTACGGTGAAACACAGTTTATTCATTTACGGTGAAGCTTTGTCTTGTAAAAATATTCCGTTGAATATACAAAGAAACTATGAGAAATTTTACTTTGGATCATCATTATATATTATCACAGTGGGGCAATGTAAATTGATCAATTTTACTTTGAATATCTGTAATTCAGCACAGTGAAACACAGTTTATTTATCTTAAGGTAAAGCTTTGTTTAATTAATGTTTAGTTTGATCACACCAGGTGGCAGTTTGGTTCATGAGGAGATTTTCATCGATGCTAAGAACACCATTTTTGTGGTTATAAGAAACATTTATAGATGAACAGCTGTAAGGTTTGCTCTGTAGCCATTCTAGAGTGACTTCTTCTCATGGACTGGCATTACAAACTGTCATGAAGCATTTTATAAGGCTTTTTTAAAGTGTTTTAATAGGTAGTTAATTACTAACGTAATTACATGGATTCTGCGCATGGCCGTTCTTCCACCAAGACCTCATGGACTGATTCCTAATGATTAGGCCTGAAGTCTTGACACTAGGATACTATTGCTGATTGGACATGGTACCACATTTGGCATGGAACCATATTGAGCATAGAGTTAGGTATAGGTGGATAAATGGACGGAAAAACACTGGAATAAATGAGTTAAAATACACAAAATACCATTATAACTATTGTTTAGGCACTGCATTGAGATGACAGTGATGTCCCATATTCTAGTAGAATAGCGGTGATTCACTGGCACCACTGGGTGCCAGACTTTCACAGTTAAAATTAGGGTGAACTTGAAATAACAGTGACCGTTATTTTTTCGGTGAAAGTCCAGCACCCGGTGTTGCCAGTGAATCTCCGTTATTTTGACGGAATCTTTTTTACAGTGTACATATATTAGCCAACCAGAAAAGAAATCTGGTTGACCTTGCCTATGTTTAGGAGCAGATCCAGATATGTCAGCTCAAATTGTCTAATCACCATAGATTATAAGATTTATGTACTGCACAGTTAGGAACAAGTACAGCATTCCGCTTACTTTATAGTGCCTACATCACTGCACGAGCTTTGCCTTTTACCAGTTTACATTAGATTTACATTTGGTGTAAAGGCCGATTTTACAGACCATTACAGACAATTACAGACATTTACAACAGAATTTACCTCAAATGTAAAGCTGATCAAAATCTTTGCATGGCTTTACTACCTCGATCAAAGCTCGTAATGGTTGTATTTACACATAATGTAAGTCTCTGTAAATGTGTGTAATTTCGATCATTACACCTTGCACAAAACCCTGTAAATGTTAGTAATTTCGAATATTACACCTTGTACAAAACCCTGTAAATGTGAGTAATTTCGATCATTACACCTTGTACAAAACCCTGTAAATGTGAGTAATTTCGATCATTACACCTTTTACAAAACCCTGTAAATGTGTGTAATTTCGATCATAACACTTTGTGTAAAGCCCAGGTAAATTTGATGGTTATAATTATAAAACCCTACTTTTTAGGGAATGGACATATGTGAGCAGGCAAGCAGAAAGGGGTATCCCCGCGGGATTAGTACCAATTTTAGCCACCAGGGGGCCCCACCATGGCCTAAATTGGAAGAAACAGGCTAATATTTGTTTTTTGGTACTTTTTTCTGGAGAATTCAGTAGTTTTATACAAAACATTCCATTTTTAGTGAAAAGCTTCCTTATTTGGAATGCAAAAAGAACGTTTTAGAGCCTAAATGAGTGTCTTTGATGATATGTGTTGCCATGGAAACATGATTTTCATTCCAAATACAGAAAATAAAGAAGCCCATTGATAAAATGATTCACAAGGATTACTATGGTCAAAACAGAATAAAATTATCATTTCTAGATCAAAAGTTATGGCCTATAGGAGGAAAATGTATGATCATTTTCTAATTATTCTAATTATGCTAATTACATAGAGATATCTTGGAAACTATGAGACTTAGAGCCAATTGGGGGGTTGGACAGGGCCATGCCCACCCATATTCATATAGCCATTTCTCAAAAACTAGAAATGATATCCTCTTGTGTAATATATCAATGGAAAGCTTATGATATCAATTTTAAAGTTGACATTTTCGTCGGATATCCCTTTCCCCTTGCCTGTACACATATAAGGGGCCATCCATAAAGTATGTCACGCCCGAGGGGGTGGGGGGGGTCTTATTTTTGTGTGACAAAGTGTGACAAGGGGGTGGGGGGGTCTATGGACTTGTGTGACGTCACATTTTTTAAAACAGTATAAATGCTGTATAAATTAGTGACATCTGCGAGATAAATACATATTTGTGATTGTAGTAGATCTACAAGTTCTAGCACCTTCCAAATTTACACAAGTGAAGACCCCAGGTATGAGAAAATTATAACTGTGATAGATCAGTTTATTAATGCAAACATGGATGCCCATTTGAAAGTCACTAATGCCCCAAGTTAGAGTGCATTTAACATGGGCAAACGGGGAATAACATCTCAAGGATGGACCATGGAGCAAGAGCTGGAAAAGAAAAACTTTGCACACACTGGAGAGGTTTAGCCAAAGTTTTGTCACAAACCATAATAGATAAAGACCAAGTGGTTGCAGAGTATAAAGAAGAAATAAGTAGCTACAAAGACTGAGAAATTGAGAGCAACACATGTGTTGTGTATGGGAAAGCAATTGTATCCAGCAGATTGTAAAGTGTCCGGACAAAAAACGTTGCTCAAACCCAAGGAGCTGTTGTATGATGTTGATCGAGGACAGATTCTTACCAGTACCAAAGGCTGTGGTCCACACAGCCAAAGATGGCCTTTTAGTGAAACTAGATGGGTCGGGGAACTACCCCTCAGTACTTGACATCTGAAGACATGTGGCCAAAGGAAAATGAAAGGAGAGAAATCAAAACAAGGCACTTCCAGCATGACCTACAGTCTGATTCTAGTACATATCACAGGAGCGTGGTAACCAAGGGGTACGGGGTGACATGCCCCCCCCCCACACTTTTGACCGAAAAGGTCAAGAAAAAAGGGGTCAAAAAGGGTCAATATACTCCTCAGGGCCCCCTACTTTGAAACTGCTTGCCAAGCCCCTGTATCATTCCAGTATGTATTGCCACTAAGCAATAATGTGAACTTATGTATGCTATCCAGAACGTGGACCATGAAGATGTGATGGATAGAGCAAGTATTTTAATACCACACAAGGATGGATCCAGGTGGGGGACATGGGGGGGTGTATCCCACCCCTTTTTGCTAAAGACTTTTTATGTAAATGGGTCCAATACCATCAGTACATTGCCTATACCAAGCCCACACATTCTCAAATTCCTGGATCCGCCCCTGCCACAGATTTGCCAGCACAAGAGGAGTGACAGGATAGCAGTAGCACACCTGTTATTCTTGTAAACACTGTCGAGAATCTATGGATCGAGGATACCTCAGTCACAGAGATCTTGAGTGCCATAACTATTGGTGTGAACATGATACTGCCACTTTGAACAATTGGAATTAAAAGGGGTCTTTTCAATAAAATCCATTAACATTGGGTTTAAAGGTATTTCAGAGACGGAGGTCATACCTTAACACATTTTAGTAGCAATTTAATTGTAATAAGCCTTATAAACAATCACTGGCTTAAGATAATGCATGTATGTTCCCTTATCAAATAATGGGACTAGACTGTTACGGTACCTAATTATATGCAAAGGGGGGGGGTGTCAACAGATTTGTGACATACTTTTCTAGGGGGTGTCGGAAAAAGTGTGACAAAGTGTGACATGGGGGTGGGGGGGGTGTTCAAAATGGCTCAAAAAAGTGTGACATACTTTATGGACGGCCCCTAACCATCAAGGGAACACTTTATTCATTTTCTTGAATTGGAACATCATTTGAGGGGTATTCATGGGCCTCGATCCAGACCCCTGGGTCTGCCTCAAGGGGCCCGGGACCACCTCCAGAGGCCTGGGTCCGCCTTCGGAGGCCTGGGTCCGCCTTCGGAGGCCTGGGTCCGCCTTCGGAGGCCTGGGTTCGCCTCCAGAGGCCTGTTTTAGCCTCCGGGGCCCTTGGTTTGCATTGCTCCAGTGTTCCAATAATCATCCCATGAATAATTAAAAAACAAACAATGGTCAGAAAAGCAAGGCAGTTAAGGTGGATCGCCACCTCTTGAATATGGACCCACTGCGCAGGTATCTGCGCATGTAGCTCAAATGTCTCAGAATGAGCTAATATTAAATCACTGGGTATATATATATGCTGACTAAGCAATATCCAAAAATTGGACGATTTTGACCAAAATTGAGCATTATATTAGCATTACCAAAGAGAAATTAGAAAAATAGTATATTGTTATAATTCTTCTTTGTATTGATGCGCCATACCGATGGGATGACAAAACTGTTTTAATATCGTGTCTAGCATGTCTAGAACCATCATAATTCGAGATTACTCACAGGAAAAAAGGGAGATCAATTGGAGAAATGTACCATAGCAAAGCACTACCCACATGGACCCCCTAGCTTTGTCAAAGGTGTTACCGCGGCTGGCCATGCACAGTTTTCACAGCTCTATGGACAACTTGCATCTTAGAAACATCGATGTAGCTTTATTTCTAGGCACCATGTTAGCACTTTGCTTAGTTTACAAATACAGGTATGTGTTCTGCATTAGCAGAAAAAATCCCAAGGCCATATTTTGTATATTTTGTCTTTTAGGACACATTTAGTGGACCCATTCACCCATTTTTACCGGGCTCTAGGACCTCTAATTCCGCAATTTACAGACAAAGTGCATGTCAGAAACATTGATGTATTTTTTCTGCTAGACAACATGTCAACATCTAGGTTGGTATGCACATGCATGTATGAATTCCGCAATAGTAGAAAAAATCCCAAGGCCATATCTGGTATATTTTGTCTTTTAGGACATATTTAGTGGACCAATACACCCATTTTTACGGGCCCTCCCGATGGGCACGGCCCTAGCTCATGCTCCCCGACCATCCCCTATGGGGTGTGGGGGTGCAAAGGTGTGAGGGGCGGTCTCACACGCCCTGGCAGACCCCCAATACACATAACAATTGGGGTATCAAAATCGGCGGCTCTTAACAACAACTTATGTTGACCATGTATGGATCAATGTAAAGCCATGTTTCTCCTCTATACAATGTTTCTAATAGAAAATGGGCACGGAGTAAATATTTTGAATAGTTCATGAAATTCCCAAAAGGTTTTTTTCATCCTTTTGATATGACTGGTTTGGAGTATCCGATTTTAAAATGGGATACACCAAAAGAAAGCTAGATATAATAGTCTAATGATTTCAAAAGGTCTCACATAGTTATTACCTTATAGGATACCGATTTTCACATGAATAAACACAGGTAATTTCCAGTGGTGACAAAAAACGTGACCCGTGCACAGTAGGCATAACACTACCTGCAGCCATCCAACTGATAAGGGGGGCCTATTGGTGACGCTAATTACACTGTACAACAAATATTCAACAATTGAAAAAAAACGGGACCAGACTCAATTATTCTTATGTATTTTGAACTGGGGAACTCAAAAATAGCACTCAAAATTGTGTGGTAAGTCTCAGTTTTCAGATGTTCACATGGTCTTATTTGTATACCCAGTTAGAGCTTATATATGCACTATTTGTTCAAAAAGTAGGAAAATGCTTCTTTTCATGTAAAACTCATTTTTAACTATTTACATTATTAATATATTACTGATCTGTTATAGATATAAATATTCTTTGTGAAGAAATAGGTCCAAAATAACACTTTGAAACATATAACTAGTGCTTAAAAAGGTTGCTTTGTCTTCCTATTGTATTCCCAATAAGGACCACCTCTGACCATATTCCAGCAATGTACCTGGCTAATGTTTCATGTAAAATTAGGTTTGATGGTCAAATATCCTCATACAAGGATACCTTTTAGTAGAAAATTCATTCTGAAAGGAATTTGCAAGGCCTGTTTTGAGGTTTGCGATATTGATGACATTTCCAATATTCTAGAGCCAATATCCAATATTTTGACTGTGTCAATGGCTACCATGATAGCCAGAAACTGGCCTTTGTACCATTTTTGTCTACAAAAACCATTATAGATATAGAATTTTAATCCTAAAGATGTAACACCAATGATCTATCATTGTTAATCTGCATAAAGGGTTATCCGAGCAAATTTCTGTCTATTTATTACTCTTTTGGGGATTCTGGCACTGGTGGGGGCACTAATAATAGCTTCCCTGAAGGTACCTCTTGTCAGAAGGGGTCACAATCCTGATCTTAGTAGCTTTAAAAAATGTTATATAGCTTTAGGATGAATCTATATATTTCATGGTATTTTTTCAATTAATATCGGCAAAATATCACTAATTTAGCTTCATAACAGTGTAGAATCCTGTTTTTTTATGGTATGTTACCACTAAATGTGCTTCAGAGTCATGTTATCTCTGCCAGGCAAACAAAATTGACAATTTTTTATGAATGCTGTCCCTGCTGTATATTGGTCTGACCATATATTCAGTAGTAGACCGACAAATAATCATGGTTGGAATATCTTGAAACTGAGACTTACGGGGCATTTTTTATCATCATTTTTGGATTCAGTGACCTCAAATTAGTCTAGTCAGGTAGGTCTGCCCCCCGTTTTTTTTTCGTCATTGCACAGTGTTATATTGGACTTTGAATATTTGATATATTTGTAGCCAATAATATTTGCTATTTTTGACATAATCTAGAACATTGGAATTATCAATCAATAAATCATTATCTAGATTGATATAAATATCATTACATTGCTTTAAGTAACCAAGGGTATGAAGTGCAACCGTTTTACACCCTGATTTGTGCCATTTTACCCATTATTCTAGGCATTAAACATAAGATTTAGACCATTTTTGCAATATTTTTTAACTTCAAAGGCAAAAGATCTTAAAAATATGCCCGGGACCCCCCATCAAAAACACTCTTATATATGTTAGTAAATGATCTTAACTATTTTCTGAGAGAGTTGAAAAAAATTCTGTTAACTTTGAATACCATTTTTAGCTAATAAGGCTACAAAATAATGAAAATTTATTCCTATTCTTTCCGGAAACATCATATATTTACACAGAATGCCATTGTATACAACTGTGTAATACAGTGGCCCAGGAGGGTCAATTCTTTTTGTGAATTTTGAAATTGCAAATTCACTTCAACTTGCAAAAAATCAACTTGAGTTGAAAGTGAAAACTCTAACTTCAACCATTTACTGTCACCTGTCAACTGTCAATTCAAGTAAAGCAACTTGTGACTGCTATCTTTCAACACTACATCAAACCAAAAACAATGCAAATGTCAAAGTTGAAAGTGAAAACTCCAACTTCAGTCACTAACTGTCAAGTGTCAACTGTCAATTCAGGAATAAAAGCCTGTGAAAGGTATCTTTAAGCACTAAAATTCACTCCATGTATCCTATAATGCTATCAAGTCTTAATAAAGTATCAATCAAGTGTTAATCACATCTCAATCAAGTGCCGATCAAGTGTCAAGTGCAAATCAAGTGCTAATCAAGTGCCCAGCAAGGTTCAATCAAGTGCTAATCTAGCGCCAATCAAGTTCCAATCAAGGCTCAAACAAGTGTCAATCGAGTGCCAAACAAATACCAATCAAGTGCCAATCAAGGGTTTCATCAAGTGCCAATCAAGGCTCAATGAAGGCTCAATGAAGGGGCGATCAAGTGTTGATCAAGTGCCAATTAAGTGTCAATCAAGGGCTCAATCAAGTGTCAATCAAGTGTCAATCAAGGCTCAAGCAAGTGTCAATCAATGATTGGCATTTGATTGAGCCCTTGATTGGTACTTGATTGACACTTGATTGACACTTAATTGACACTTGATTCTCGATTGACACTTGATTGGCACTTGATTGACACTTGATTGACACTTGATTGACACTTGATTGACACTTGATTGACACTTGATTGACACTTGATTGACACTTGATTGACACTTAATTGGCACTTGATGGAGCCCTTGATTGGCACTTGATTGGTACTCGATTGACACTTGATTGGTACTTGATTGGCACTTGATTGTAACTTGATTGGCACTTGATTGAGCCCTTCATTGGTACTTGATTGGCACTTAATTGGCACTTGATTGGCACTTGATTGACACTTGATTGAGCCCTTGATTGACACTTGATTGGCACTTGATTGAGATGTGATTGATACTTGATTGATACTTTATTGAGACTTGATCGCAATTATAGGATACATGGAGTGAACTTCAGTGCTTAAAGATACCTGTCACAAGCTGTTGTTTCTGAATTGTCACTTGACAGTTGACAGTAAGTGACTGAAGTTGGAGTTTTCACTTTCAACTTTGACAGTTGCATTGTTTTTGGTTTGATGTAGTGTTGAAAGATAGCAGTCACAAATTGCTTTACTTGAATTGACAGTTGACAGGTGACAGTAAATGGTTGAAGTTAGAGTTTTCATCTTCAACTCAAGTTGATTTTTTGCAAGTTGAAGTGAATTTGCAATTTCAAAATTCACAAAAAGATTTGACCCTCCTGGGCCACTGTAGTACAATCATTTTTGAAGTAAAGTGGAACATATAGACGTTTCACATGTGAATTTTTACATGTCCAAGCACAATGGTTGATATGAAAAAAAATCATGGAAGTTTTCACTTTTTTTTCATTTTTTTTGTGAAAAATGAAAATACTTTAATTTTTCAAAATTCTGTATTTATAAAAGTAGCTCGGGACCCCCTATTTTTCTTTCATTTTCCGATTCTATATGATCTAGACTGCATTTAGAAAAGAAATAGAGAGATTCTGTTAACTTTGATCAAAGGGTAGCGACCCACCTTAACATACTTATTCAAATTGTATTATCCTAGTATGTAAAATTCCTAAGTATTGATTAGATAAGATAAATTGGTAAATGGGAGTGAGGACATACTAAGGGGTGAATGAGGACGTTGAGTGAGCAATGGGGACAGGCAAGGGAGTGAGGAGGTGGAATGAGGGGTGGGGACAGAGTGAGGAAGAAAAGGGTGGACTGAGGGAGTGAGGGGCGGACTGAGAGAGTGAGGGGCAGACTGAGAGAGTGAGGGGCGGACTGAGGGAGTGAGGGGCGGACTGAGGGAGTGAGGGGCGGACTGAGAGAGTGAGGGGCAGACTGAGAGAGTGAGGGGTGGACTGAGGGAGTGAGGGGCGGACTGAGAGAGTGAGGGGCGGACTGAGGGAGTGAGGGGCAGACTGAGGGAGTGAGGGGCGGACTGAGAGAGTGAGGGGCGGACTGAGAGAGTGAGGGGCGGACTGAGGGAGTGAGGGGCGGACTGAGGGAGTGAGGGACGGACTGAGGGAGTGGGAGACGGACTGAGGGACTGAGGGACGGACTGAGGGAGTGAGAGACGGACTGAGGGAGTGAGGGACGGACTGAGGGAGTGAGGGGCGGACTGAGGGAGTGAGGGACGGACTGATGGAGTGAGGGGCGGACTGAGGGAGTGAGGGGCGGACTGAGGGAGTGAGGGGCGGACTGAGGGAGTGAGGGGCGGACTGAGAGAGTGAGGGGCGGACTGAGAGAGTGAGGGGCGGACTGAGGGAGTGAGGGGCGGACTGAGGGAGTGAGAGACGGACTGAGGGAGTGAGAGACGGACTGAGGGAGTGAGGGACGGACTGAGGGAGTGAGAGACGGACTGAGGGAGTGAGAGACGGACTGAGGGAGTGAGGGACGGACTGAGGGAGTGAGGGGCGGACTGAGGGAGTGAGGGACGGACTGAGGGAGTGAGAGACGGACTGAGGGAGTGAGAGACGGACTGAGGGAGTGAGGGACGGACTGAGGGAGTGAGGGGCGGACTGAGGGAGTGAGGGGCGGACTGAGATAGTGAGGGGCGGACTGAGGGAGTGAGGGGCGGACTGAGGGAGTGAGGGGCGGACTGAGGGAGTGAGGGGCAGACTGAGAGAGTGAGGGGCGGACTGAGGGAGTGAGGGGCGGACTGAGGGAGTGAGGGACGGACTGAGGGAGTGAGGGGCGGACTGAGGGAGTGAGGGGCGGACTGAGGGAGTGAGGGGCGGACTGAGGGAGTGAGGGGCGGACTGAGGGAGTGAGGGGCGGACTGAGGGAGTGAGGGGCGGACTGAGGGAGTGAGGGACGGACTGAGGGAGTGAGGGGCAGACTGAGGGGGTGAGGGGCGGACTGATTCAAAATGCAGGTATATTGTATCATGTGTTATAGCTACTACATATTTAATGTAGTGGTAATGAACACTGCCATATTACCAGTGGTAGGAAATCGAAAATACTTATACAGCTTGCATGACTACCCGACATACAATGATAATCCCGACCATAAAACATATATATTATCTCTTTCTTTTGGCAGGTGATAGAAAAACGCCCTGTGTAATGTGATGGATTTTTGCCAAATAAAAAAATGTTTAAACTCAGCTCAAACTCATACATAAACTACAGGAAATATCCTGAAACTACATACCATAAAACCTCACGTATAAGCCTAACTCACGTATAAGCCGCACCCTGACCATGGGCCCAACCTAAAACCAGCACTGCCGATCTGACTTGCGTACTAGCCGCGGCTTATTCGTGAGGTTTTACGGTAAAACATACCAATAGATAATACATACCTAGCAGGGCTTAACACCCAACATGCTGTGTTTGTGTCCAGTAGCTATGTGTGCATGTTACTGACCATTAGTTTACGATTGGGGCTCTGATCGTGCTATTTAGTGGAGCCCGGGAGGAGAGGTGGAAACCCTGGGAGGAGTGGTGGGGACCTAGGCAGGAGGGATGGAAGCTCGGGCAGGAAGAATAGAAGCCCTGGGATGAAAGGTGGAAGCCCTTGCAGGAACAGTGGAAGCCATGAGAGGAAGGTGGAAGCCCTGGCAGGAACAGTGGAAGCCCTGGCGGAAGTGGCCGACCCTGGTAGGAGGAATGGAAGACCTGGGAGGAGGGTTTGAAGCCCTGGCAGAAGGGTCAGGGTTGATTGGTTGGGTTGTTTAACGTCCAAGTGTACTGTGACGCCTGGGACATATCTCAAGGTGTCACCACCCTAAAGCACTATTGACCACCGTCGACCTGCCATTTGAGACACTTAAAAACTCTCACAGTGTTAAGCCACCTATACCAAATTTTAGCTTATGACATGCAGAAAAATATATAACGGGTGTTACCCCAAAAGTCAGGCTAGATTTTGCATGAATCGCCATATGTTTATAGGGAGTAGATAAATCCTTCTTTTAGGACTATAAATAAACACTTTCTGATCACCCTAATAACAAAAAAGCATGTATTTAACCCTTCTTTCCCTCCCCTATAGGCTAAATTCCGCAAAATAACAAAGTTCATAAGGGACTCTTTGGCCAGTAAACCCGGAAGTGACCCGATTTAGGGTGGTGACACCTTAAACGAAGACGGGTTGCCATGGTTAAGAGTAAACATTTTTTAAATGACACATTAGAGCATCCTTAACAATAAAAAAACACTATATCAGGTCTAACTAACAGACTTTAGCTTTACTTTGGCCAAAGAAATATCCCCGGGAGTCCTGCAACTAGCCAAAATCGACAAAAATTGCAGCTGTTTAAGCGAGTCCTTTCTCGACGAACCTACCGAAAAATCTAGCCTGACTAAGTTTATACAAATACCACTCCAAATTAAGCTTAAGACATGAGGTTTCAGAAGGTATACCCCCCTAAGCCCTGTGAGAGTTACAGACAAGGCTAGAGAGAGCCAGAGGGCAAGTATGTGGATGATTTTCATGTCAAAATCACCAATTTTGACCCAAAATTAGGCCCCGGGGGCCTATCATTGTTGTTTATTTACCATAGCAACCCATAGCAACCAATGGAATGTGCAACCTAAAGCTACAATAAGCAAGCACACTGAATACACTTCACTCCTACTGCATAATACTCCAAAAAAACAAAGAAAATCAATGAAAAAAATGAGTCCCTGCCTACTATTTCCACCAATGCAAGGCCCTCCCTTTAAGGTGTCACCACCCTAAAGCACTAGGCCGCGTTCGGAAATTTCAAAATTGACCACCGTCGACCTGCCATTTGAGACACTTAAAACTCTCACAGTGTTTAGCCACCTACACCAAATTTTAGCTTATGACATGCAGGACTAATATCCCCGTCCTGTTATCTGGTGATAACATCACGATTGAGGGGAATAACAGGCACTCCTAGGTCTAATTTTTGACTTAGTTAAAATCTTACGTTTCGTCGGAGGATCGAACCGGGGCCACAAGACTGCGAGTCGTACTCCCTAACCACTAGACCGTGCTGGCCATACAGAAGAAGGGGATAAAACAAGACGTCTATAGCCACATTCTCAGCCCTCTAGCTCTTATATTAACAGAGATACAGCAGCTTTTACACTTTTTGTTATAACTTCTCCTAAAATCAATTTTTTTTATAATTTTTTTTTTACTATAATGGTAGAAGTTGGATTTTACTTACCTATTCACTAAAATAATTTCTTTACTTATATATAGGCACTTTAAAAATGGTACGTTTTTTACCCAGATTCGTTCTGGGGACCTTTGGTGTGTGAGGCGAACACGCTAGCGCCCATTTATTTCTGGCCATGGTACAGTGGTAGGGAAACGCTGGTTATAACTTAGGCTGGCAGGGATGCACCGTGCCCCAAGCTGGCCCCCTTACAAATTCTATGTTGGACTCAGTGTTGGAGATTGAAAACATGACGTGGGCAGGCTCCACCAATGAGGGACCAGGGTTGGTGGGATGTCAAAATCAACATGGCGCTGCCCGTGTACGATATAGTCTTTGTAAATATCCTTCAAAATGGCGAAATTAGGACAAATTTAAGGGAATCTTTTGCATTTGGATCAGATAATTGTATAATAAACCTAATATTGAATGGCTAACAGGCCCACTCGGGGTTGTATGGCTGGATAACACCCTCGTCGCTACGCGAATCGGGCGTTATCCAGCGATACAACCCCTTGTGTGCCTGTTAGCCATTCATTATTGGTTAACTGCAGCAGTCCCCTCTGTAGTAACTGGGTCAAAGGCCGCCCACCCATTGTCTTACCCGCAGCATGTGGCGGTGTCAGCTTGGTTACCACCAAACTGGGGTTATGAGCATGGTGCTATGTACAACTGGGGTGGGGTGTGGCGTGAGGTATGGGGGGGAGGGGGTAGGGGGGTAAGGGTGGGTGTACGTGTCCAATCATGTCCAGCACCCCCCCCCCCCCCCACACCCCCACCATTTCCCATCCGCTTGTGGCGTCAGGGTTGTCTGGGTAGAGCCCTGATACAGTTTGCATGACGCCTATTATGGTAAATGTATGTAAGTGTATGTAAATGTCGTCTGATGTAAAAGCCATGTAAATTGGTGTA
Source organism: Harmothoe impar (assembly GCA_947462335.1). Lineage (NCBI taxonomy): Eukaryota > Metazoa > Annelida > Polychaeta > Phyllodocida > Polynoidae > Harmothoe > Harmothoe impar. The sequence continues at coordinate 35,057,893 of OX381717.1, read as the reverse complement.
AATTGGTGAACATTTTAAGCATCTTTGCACAGATTTACATTGATAATTAAAGACATTTACAATCACATTTACTTGAGATAACTGCAGAAAAATATGCATGTAAATATCAAGTGAGGTTTTAAAGGGCCAGGTAATCGGTGTACACTTTCAGAACAATATAATATTATATGCAATATATTTACAATGATAATTGTACACATTTATACAAATTTGCTTAAGAATTACAGAGTGGTAAACAGCTGGTAAACCCCTGTAAATATTGACGGATGTAAAGGCCAGTTAAATTGGTGTAAATCTCAAGGACCATCTTTGCACAGAATCTAAACGAGATTTGATTGATATGTACATGGCCTTTAAAACTGCCCCTTTGCAACTTGTACACCCCTAAACTCGTGCAGTGTATTGTAAATCATTTTGAAGCCCTCTGAAGGGGTACAACCCATGATACTAACAAGGGGCGCTATGGGAACCTCACCCCACTATTGTACATTTTTAATGCCTCTGGTCTGAATAGAAATCACTTAGCTCTTCTCACAGTGCTCTCCCCACCCCTTTGTGGCGTCAGGGTTGTCTGGGTAGAATCTTAACCTAGCCTGTGTGGCTATTGTGATAGGGGTACACAATACAAAAGGGGTAAATTCATGAAATATGAACTGATGTAAATGTCAGGTAAATTTGTGTAAATCTTGAGGTTTATCTTTGCACAGATTTACAATGATATTTAAACACGTTTACATCAAATTTCACTTGGAAATTACAGAGGGGTAAATTCATGTAAATATCAATGGCTGTAAATACCAGGTAAATCGGTGTAAATTTTGAAGCCAATCTGCGTATCTATTTACAGAGAAAATTACAAAGATTTACATGATTTTTATATGCATATTACTGAAGTGGAAAATTTATGTAAATATTGATTCATGTAAATGCAAGGTAAATTAGTGTAAATCTCAATTACCATATTTGCACAGAATCTCAAAGAGATTTACACCTATTTATTTGGACTTTACAGGTTGTAAAACCCAAAACTCGTGCAGTGTACTGGACACATCGGTCTATATGGCAGATGCCTATATAAGCCAGAATCTGTTTTTTTTGGGTGTGTCAGTCCATCCCTAGCTCTACCGTGAAAAAAGCCTAAAGGGAGTTCATGTGGACTCATCTGCGATCGATCCCCTTCCCAATCTTTTGAATATTGACCACTCCCTAATTGGGTGCCCATAGAAACACAGTTTGTCACTCATGACCCAGACCGCTACCATATAGTTAGTCCAAGCGCTCAGGAACTTTTATTAAAAGGGATTCTGAGCAAAAGATTCCAAGATGCTCCCTCTCACTGCCAGCAGGCCCCTAAAGCGGCCAGAGCATCTAATCTACTAAGCTAGAAAAATATTACTTAAAATTGAAAATATTGTCCTACAAGTTCTATTCAAATCACCTTATGTTTGGTAACATATTAAAGCACATGACATCCTCTGTCGCATCTCGCATTCTATTTGTGTTCACAAAGAACTTTCAGGGAGTGACCATGGTAAAAGCTGATTTCAATTTTTGATATTTACATTTTCAAATTCTTTCCAACATGGCCGCTCAAAGGGACAGCACATCAGGACTTCAATTTCCCATTGGACTTGACATTTCTTTCAGGAGAAATAGTGCCTTTCACTACAAACATTAAAGCCAGGATTGCCTCTCAATTTTCTTTCAACTCAATCTTCGGGAGCGGTGCAATCCTCAATAATTGTGTGATGTAAAAGCTGTAAAAACTTACATGTATCTAAGAGATTGCTACTCCAGCCCACTATGCTGTCCATCTTCCTAGCCCAACCCTGACCATGCTATTGTATGTAGCCCTATAATTTAGTTTTTATTCTGGTAAATAGTGTGCTTTGACCTAGTGTATACATGAGCCCTACATGTGTGCAGAATATAGTTTTAACCCTTTAAGGACGGCAAACGATTGTTTTCGCTAGCTGTGGGGGAGAGATTTTTTGCAGGATTTTTCTCTGAGGATGAGGCTTTATGGAATCCCATAGAGTTACAGTCCCTATAGTCGATGCTCGACCGCCATGGCATCAAATATAGCCGATGCTTGCCCTGCCATGGCCTCAACTATAGTTGATGCCCGGCCACAAATGGTTAACTGATTCAATGGCTATCAATAGTTTGGAGGACACATCAGAAAGATAGGAGTCAATTGTTACTATCTTTCTGGACACATCTTCACCAATGGTTATTTGGACCTCAAGAGGTAAGAATTGTCACAGATACCTGGTGTCAGGCTCAGAGTGACACAATATGTAGGCACTTGGATATATTTTTTAAATGGTATGGATTTTATATTCCGTGATGCCCTGTGATAAATCATATCAAATCCCCTTTAAAACATTTTTCATCACCTTTCTATCATGTAAAGAAGCTGAGAAATCGATCAGAATATGAGACGTACTATAGACATGTACTGGGGCAGCTTTGAGAAATTGGCACCAAAAACAGACACTGTCCACGGTCTACAATTACTCAGCATATCAACTTAGCTTTTTTTTTTACCAGAACACTAGTGGCCATGGTATTGCATTAGGTATTAATGGCATGACATGAGAGAAAGAGAGAGAGAGACAGAGAGAGACAGAAAGACAGAGAGAGACAGAGACAGAGACAGACAGACAGACTGAGACAGAGACAGAGACAGACAGATGTGTTGTGTTTGCAATGGATCACTCACATAATTAAAAAATGATTAGGGGAGCACAATAGATCCAAGTAAAGTTAGTGGTAGTTGATTGGGGTGGAGTGCTATGCACTGCAGAGCATTATATGCATACTTTTGGAGGTCTAGAAAACACCCCTGGAGACCTTGTAGGAGGCTGTAAATTAACTTTGGACAATGTAGAAGCCGGCTGATATTGTATAATTTTGTCATTATGAAAGATGTTTATTTTCTACCTTAATAAATGGCTCGATTATGTTGCTAGTCTTATCAATGCACCTCCCCTTTCTGAATATTTTAGACATGGTTTATATATTGTCACGACATCTATTTCACTCTTCTGTAAATGTTGGTAAATGTCTAACAATGTCTAGTCCTACAGACAGTCCTCCATCCAAATATGAAATACATAGACAAATGCCAACGCCCATTGATACCGTCTCTGTTGTATTTCACGTGTGGGGGGCTGGGGCAGTATCCCACAAAGCTGCAGGCTGAGTGGGAAGCGCTCCAGTCCCCACGAGTGAAATACATCAGAGCAGTATCAATGTAGTTGGCATTCCTGTTTATTTTTTCATTTGAAGCCATTTAATGAATGAAAACCAACCTTTTCTTAGCCCATTGAATACGGCCAAGTTGTATTCAATGGGGGCATTGAAAAATCCCAGGTAGAAAAATCTCATGATAAATATTATAATTTATCATGTTGAACCATGATTTATCGTGATTTATTATGATAATTAAGCATGTTTTAGTCTACCATGATTAATTTTAAAAAATCATACTTTGTTATGATATCACCTCTTGAGAGGGGAAATAATGATTAATCACATTTTCTCCTATCATGACTAAATATGATTACTCATACTATATAATGATCTTACCTCCTGAGGGGCGAAATCGTGTTAAATCATGTTTTCATCTATCATGATAGATCATACTGTTTTGTGATATAGCCTCTTGGAAGGGGAAATCATGATTAATCATGTTTTCTCCTACCATGATTTATCATGATTAATCATACTATTATTATGATCTTCCCTCCTGAGAAGCAAAACCATGATAGATTATGTTTTCCTTTTTCATGATATGTCATTATAAACCATACTTTATCATGATCCAACCTCTTGAGAGGGGAAACACGCTTTATCATGATTTCCCCCTCATTATTTTAATCATAATTTATCATGATATATCATGATTTTATCCATTGGGAGAGAAGACATGATTTATCATGATTCTACCTAACCATGATTGATCATAATGTATTATGACTGGTCATCATTTCGCCCATTGAGAGTGGAAACATGATTTATTATGATTTTTTCTTACCATAATTAGTCATAATATTTAATGATTTATCAGGATTTGACACATTGAGTGAGAGAACATGATTTGTCATGATTTTATCTGACCATGACTGATCATGATATATCATGATGTACTATTATCTGCCCATTGATAGGAAAAACATGATTTCCATAATTTTACCTGATCATGATTTATCATTATCTCACCCAATGAGATGGAAACTTGTTTTATCATGATTTCACCTTAGCTTAATTAGATATGATATGTCGGGCATAACTTCCATTGGGGAAGTTATTCCCATATTAGTGTACATACCAGTGCCACCTAGTGCTTCCCAGCGGCACCAGCCGTGGAACTCTTCTCCAGGGGAGGGGAGTTAGCCAGCAGCAAGCAAGCAGGCAGCAAGGCCAGCAGCAGGCCAGCAGAGACTTTTTTTTTTTCTAGATTCGGTCTAGAATTCGGTCAAAATGACGGTCTGCTTTTGCGGAACAGAGTACCATGGTAACAGGAATTGCTGCCCCCAATGCAATGCCCCAAACCCAGACAAGGGTACCCCCAGGAAGGTGTTGCAGGGGCAGGACCAGCCTGCACCGGCACAGGACGACCATGGCGGCTCCCAGGGAAGATGCGGACCGAGTCTTTTCATCTCTGTCCGCGAAGCAGCAGCTCGGCGCGCATGCGCAAACCAAAATGGCGGGTCATAACATCCGCCCAGACGAAAACAGAGAGGAGGGGGTCGCTTTTTCGCAGTTTTTGGCCGAACAAAAGCGAGTTAAGTCTCAAAACCTGTCGCAAACGAAAGAGCAGGGTCGATTACCCCCCCCCCCCAGCCCTCAAAGCCATCGCAGATGTCGCAGGAAGGTTGGTTGGGAGACTTTTGTGCGACCTTTGGCGAGGACGGACAGCCTCCACATACCTCGGCGGCGACTTTGTTTACAAACGCGGGTAGTGCGCTTCATCCCGGGGTGCCGGGAGGCTCCACGCTTCATCACAGACACCCGGGGAGCTTCACGCTTCATCCTGGTATAGGTCAGTCTGGCAGTTTTAAGCAATTAGGGGGTGTGTTTTATCATGATTTCACCTTAGCTTAATTAGATATGATATATTATAATTAATCATGATTTTATACATTGAGAACAAAAACATGATTTATCACGATTTAATTTGACCATAATTAATCATAATATATTGTGATTTATTATGATCTTTCCCATTGATAGGAAAAGGATAATTTATCAAGATTTTACCTGAATATGATTAATCATGGTGGATCATGATTCATTATCATCTTACCCAATGAGAGGAGAACATGATTTATCATGATTTTCCCTTACCATAGTTAATCCTAATATTATCATGATTTATCATAATGTTATCCATCGAGAGGAAGCATGATTTTATCATGATTTTATTTGGCCATGATTAATCATAATACATCATGATCTTTTATAATGTCTCTCCTTGATGGGGAAATCATGCATAAATCTTACCATGATTAATCATGATAATCATTTCATATGTCATGATTTATCATGATATCAAACTTTGAGAGGTACAACCCGTGACACTAACCAGGGGATCTAGGGGACCCTGATCCGGTTATTATATATTATTTTAAAGGGGGAGGGGGAGGGGGAAGGGGTAACTATTGTGAAGGTAGAGGTGCGACCACTAAGACCCCCGTTATTATACATAATTTAAGACTTCTGAAGGTCTAGAACCCGTGATACCTACCAGGGGAGTTAGCTAGGGAACACTGATCCCGTTATTATACATTATTTAAGGCTACTCGAGGACTACAACCCATGATACGTGGACAGGATTGACTAAACTGACTTTGGGGGGTCGGTATCTGGTGCCCTATAAGGGCCTGCAGCCTGATACTGAAAATTTGACCATAGCTGGCCATAGCACCTCTTGAGTTATGACTACACAGGGAAAAAAAGAGTCCCCCCTCCTTGACATGTATATTCCCTTTATTTACACAATTTGGCATTGCTGTTCGATTCAAATGTGTTAATTTTTGAAGAAGTAAGAGAATAGCACCATTATCTGCCCGGAATTATCAAAATATAACCCAGTTTTTTAGAGGATTTAGCATCTAGCCAACCATTAACAACATTCCTCTTGGCTGCTCTACTGAGCCACAGGCTACTACCCCCCCCCCCCCTGCCCCTCTGTGAGCCCTACATGTGGACGAGGCAGTCATGGTTCACCAGCGGTCACGTACCACTAGAACTACCTTGTCAAGGACTCACTGCAGTGGTCAGCGCGGGGTGGGGAGGGGGGCACTCCCTATATTTTCTATAGTAAGTATGTGTAAATTTCACCTCATAGAACATACCACCAACCAACAACTTACTCAATGTAGGCCTATATAGATATATATAAACATGACATACATAATACATTCATTATTATGATTCCAGATGAATGTTCATTGAATTTATTGTACTCACAGAAAGCGACTACATCGAATATCATGAAGATGAATAAAATCAGATCTAAAAATTATAAATATAATAGAAATGATAGGCCTAAGGCCGGAAGTAAGCTGATACAAACCCTTCCAAATAACCTTGATACGAGGGAAATTTACCGGAAGTGGACTGATACAGCACTGCCGTGCTGGGGCTATGGGATCCTGTATTTAACAAAAAAACATTTAATAATAATAACCAGGGGAGTTATGGGAAACTTATCCCGTTGTTAGACATCTAGAAGGGTACAACTCATGATACTAACCAGGGGAGTTAGGGGACATGTGTCCCGTTATTATACATTATTATGAAGACAGGCCGGAGAGGTGCAACCCGTGATACTAACCAGGAGAGCTATATAGGCAGACTCATCCCGTTACTACACCTTATTTCAAGGTTATTGGAGGGGTGCAACCCGTGATACTAACCAGGGGAGTTATGGGGAGAGTCATCCTGTTATTACACATTATATCAAGAAAATCTAAAAAATTAAGATATGTCCATAATGCTAACAATGTATAGAATCAGATAATAGTATCATTAACAATTAATTCTTAATGACAAAGAAATGTATTGTTTTAGTTAGTTATCACCCCACCCCCACCCCCTACTCCTTGTGGTAACAGGTCTGTCTGGGGCTACCGGTAGCTGTGAATAGGCCACCATGACGCCCATTGTAATAGGGGTGAAGGTGCGACCATAGAACAATAGGCCCCTACAACAACGGGCATGCCCCCATGCGGCCAGCCTCACTGTGAAGTGTGAGGTATGGGTTATTTATAAACAGAGTGACTAGTACACCACAAGACAGCAGAGAGGCCACATGAGCATATATCTATATGTATGTTATACCAGGTAGGTACATACAGTGCACTTTAATGATTATGGTATAATTTATCCAGGTATGATTTTGTGAGCATAAAAATGTATGCATCTATCTAATCGTCATATGCCATATCCCACTGCATGTATAATGAACATAACCATGTACTTTTATTTTCTCAAGAGGCTGAAATTACAGCAGGAGCCAGTTATACATTCCATGAGCTGTGAAGTATACTAGTCAAGGGTAATACAGGAACCTTATCCCGGTTTTATAAATTATTTTCAAGATCTCTAGAGATTTACAACCTGTAATACTGTGTTGGTATGGTACAAATAATTTACACATATTTTTCTATTTCCCCAGAGGAGAGGTTACAGCAGGAGTCGGCCCTGGGTCTCCAAGAGCGGGCCCTTGGCCTCCATCAGTCGGCCCTGGACCTCCAGGAGCCGGCCCTGGGCCCTCAGAAGCAAGTATCAGCCTTCAGGACTGACTGTCCACTATCAAATGAAGAAATCGATGAATGGATGCATTGACCCCACACCCCCCCCCCAAAATAAAAATATTGTCTATATACATTAAAAGAATGAATCGTGATTTTTAAACATGATTTACCATGATACTTATCATGGTTAAATCATATGTACCATTATACAGCAAAGTAAACCATGATACATATCATAATTTTTGGACCATGATATATTAATAATTATCATCATATTATGTCAATCTAATAAATCATTTTGAATACATCATGATTTTCATACCATGATGCATCATGATAATTACCATTATATGTATCATGATGATAAAGTATAATGAATCATGATAAATATCATGTTAAATACATCATGATTTTTTTAGACCATATTATATCATGATAAAATTATTATAAACCATGATTATATTATAATACATATCATCATAAAGCATAATGAATCATGATATATATAGGCAAATTTACTGTGGTGTACCATGATTTCATTGTTCATCATGATAATAATCATGATATATCACTAATTGTCATGATAAATCATGTTTTACATATCATGATTTTCGTGAAAAACGCATACTTTTTTTTCAAGACAATAAAATCATAACATTTATCATGATATTTTTCTACCTGGGTTAAGGCCCTTCAGTGCTGAAGCATAGGACATCTTGTATTTCAAAAAAATAAATGTAAAATGGCTACGTCAAGGCATGAAGAATAATCGGTAAATAGGGAAAGTCAGTGTTGCGGTATGATAAACTATAACATGAAAAGAAGTATTGATTCCTCACTAATGTTTATTTCATGATAATTATGAATTATATTACACCTTTACAACAGCACCTTTGACTAAACTGCCGACGCCACCCATAATTAAGCTATACTAAGGTAGTGATCATCGTTTAACAACGGGGGGGGGGATAGCAGTGGATTTTCTTTTTTTTAGGGGGGGGGGACGTGAAAATCTCTTGACCAAGGGAAATTTCGACCCCCTTACCTTGAGGGGAGGGGGGGGGGGGTAAAACAATTATCTATTTTGAACAAAAATAAAAGCTGAAACATTTCTTAACAACAGGGCAGGTTGGTGGATTTGAGGAGGGGGCTGAAAACAATTTGGAGCTCTCTAGAGGGAGTGTTGAAACCATATGATGTAATCCAAAACACCATAGAAGTGCATGTATGTATATAAATACAAGAATTTCTTTGTTGTCATTCGTCATAGCAGTACTGTTAAAAACAACCCTGGCTCCTAACACTACTCAAAATTATGTAAAAATCCTTCGTGAAGCAAAATGATATGAACTTTTGGAAAAACTAATTTATAAGTTAATTTGGAGTTTGGGAAATTTTAGTGTTCCAGACCCCACCCCACACTCCCCTAAACAACCCTTTTCCGTTGCCAAAGAGAGTGGTTTTTTTTCATTCAGCCCTGAGGAGAATACATACTTATGAGGAAAAGAAGTAGCCCTTACAGGGGAAAAACTATCCTTTATATAAGAGGTGATTATCAGTATTGCAGATTGTATTTTTTTGGGTGGCTAAAGGATTTTTATTCTATCCAAAATCTCGCCTATAAGTCGAAGTGGACATTTGGGAGAAATTTCGACTTATAGCAAACATAAATTTCAAATAAAATTTGACTTATAAGCGAGGTTTTAGGCTAAGCATATGGAGGATATCTTCACACCAACAAACAAGGGCAATTTCCTGGATCAAGTCGCTATTCAGAGGGCCAGAATGATTAAGTCACTATGACCAAACAGCTAAGTATTGGAATGCACAGGTTAGGAGGAAAAAATGGCATGTGCAGGAGGAAAACGGAACGGACTGGCATAGTGACCTAATCCGTTTGGGGTGACCAATAGCGACCTAATCCGTTTGGGGTGACCAATAGCGACCTAATCCGTAGGGGGTGTCCCATTTCATTGGTTAATAAACTCATCCTCCTCCCTCCTACTAAATGGTTGTCTTTTACTGAATAAGGGTCTCCCTCACTGCATTGGCTAACACACCTCCCTCCCCTTATTCAGTAAAAGACAACCATTCAGTAGGAGGGAGGAGGGTGGTGTGTTAGCTAATGCAGGGAGAGAGACCCTTATTCAGTAAAAGACAACCATTCAGTAGGAGGGAGGAGGGAGGTGTGTTAGCTAATGCAGGGAGAGAGACCCTTATTCAGTAAAAGACAACCATTCAGTTTTTGGATCCTCTCCCTTCCTCCCCCTGGAAATGAATGGACGTCTATTACTGAATAAATCAAATTATGGCCATACAGCGACTTAATCCTTCTGGGGCTACAAGACTGAATGGAATACACTTCCCATAGCGACTTAATCCTTCAGGTTTTAAATATAAATCAAATGATGGCCATATAGCAACTTAATACTTCTAACCTACAAACAATGCATGGCATACATTTCCATAGCGACTTAATCCTTCTATAGCTTACAACAAGAAATAGGAAAACTTTCCATACAGTTTAGAAGAAGTCAAATGAATGCCACATAGCGACCTTAACCTACAGACATCTTCTATGAATAAGGCTGCGCCACTTATCTTCTATTTCCTACAAAAATCCAAGCCCCAATTTTTTTTAGATAGGCCCCTTCAAAGAAACCCTGTTTCCCCTATATATATATACTGCTGCTTTAGGTCGCTCCAGTTTAAGTCGCTATCTCCTCTAGAGTACAAGGTATGACAGAAAGTTAAATTAAAGTAAATTTCTATCCATCATTCCCCCTATATATACTCCTGCTTTAGGTCGCTCCAGTTTAGGTCGCTATTTGGAAATCACTCCTCAAGGATACAAGGTTAATAGTTGTTTTAATTCCTATTATTCCATATACCATAGAAGGTTGAATGATTCCTTTTATTATGTCGGGGTGGGTCCCCTTAATATACCCCTACTTTAAGTCGCTCCAGTTTAAGTCGGTAAACCTTAAGATACCTCCTATAGAATACAAGGTAAGATGGCATATATAGGAGTGCAACCCCTGTAGGATTAAGTCGCCATGTGCTCCATTGTTTTCCCTGAAGGATTAAGTCGCTATATTGTTATTTCTTCCTTTCATATCATGGTAAATCCATTTTTTTACGTTTCGGACATGGCGACTTAAACGTAGATATGGCCCAAACAAGACCACTTACTTTGTAGTGGGCGTACTTGTGTAGAAACACAGTCGGCATCCATCTCCTTCTTAAGGGCTGCACAGACGTGGTTTCTTGGTATTGGAGCTCCAGGTCCAATGATCTACAATTAAATAATGCAATTATGTTTTACAATTTTGCTCTGTTCTGGTAGTTAAATCCAATTAACAATAATCAACAGGCGAAGAATTTTTTTTACATGCAGGCATGCTCCGCCAAACCTAATTCAGCAAGTAGCAATTCTAATGGGAAAAAACTTTTATAAGTCCTGAGGGGTGTTGCAGAAAAACAATGTACCGTAAAACCCCGCCTATAAGCCGACCCCGCCTATAAGCCGAAAGTGAGTTTAAGGAAAAGAATTCGGCTTATATGATATCATTTTAACATTTAGGAGAACCCCGCCTATAAGCCGAATGTGACTTCTGGAGTCTTTAAGACCCCCTGACCCCCAAAAACCCCTACCAAAAAAGTGTTTTAAAACAGATTTTGATCCTTTTATTCAATTGAAATACCATGTGCCATTGCTTTAGCAAGTATAATTAACGTGAAGATGGTTTGTAAGGCATTAAAATTTAGTAAAATTACATACATTTCTATACCATTATTTCAAATATCCTTTGACAAAAACCCCGCCTGTGAGCCGAATGTGAGTTTGAAGTAAAATATTCGGCTTATTTGGAAATAAAAACGCCAAAATAAATTCGGCTTATAGGCGGGGTTTTACGGTAAGTTTAATAACCTAAGTTGGGTGTTACAGAAAGTTCCTTTTTCCAAATAGGTGTTACAGAAAAAATTCACGCTGTTGACTTTACGTTAATTAATGTAAATATTGGCACCACCTACAGACTTGGTGCTGATATTTAGTCTAAACAGTGTAAATTTGAAAACTATTTCTTACGTTCTTTTCTGTAACAGCCCCCAGAAGATAAAATTCATGTCTGACATTTCATGACCGATTATTGCCCACAAACCCTATCATTTATTAATCACTAATACTACCAGAGCCATTTAGAAAGTATAAGTTTGGCTTCCACCAGAGAGAATGAAAGAAAGAACTGAGATTGTATACCTCTTTATTTTTACACATTACTGTAGGTTTTGGGGCTCTCAAGGCCGATTAGATGTGACCCAAAAATACCCTAGTTAATGATGTGGACTAACTAGTTAGTACTAGTATTGATCACCAGGGGTAGTACCAGCCTTCCCGCCTTGACGCTGTGACGTCACTCCTGGCTGCTACTTTCAAACATAGACAGGTAAATTTTTTCTGAGTGAAGATTGCCTCTATATCGCCTATGGCGCATACTGTACCATCATGTTTAAGCGCCTGGTTTTAAATAAGCGCCGGTCTTGTATGAGCAACAGGGGTATGGGGGTCTTGAAATAATTCTTAAGCACTAAATATAGATCTTGAATAAGCGCCTGTCTTCTATAAGCTTGTATGTTTCCTTGGCACTTGCCAAACCGACATTAAGGTGGGTCACTACCTCTTGAATATGGACACACTGCGCAGGTATCTGCGCATATTGCTTAAATGCCTTAGAATGAGCTGATATTTAATCACTGGGTCCATATATATGCTGACTAAGCAATATCCAAAAATTAGACGATTTTAAGAAAAATTAAGCTTTATATTGGACTTTGAATATTTGATATATTTTTAGCCGATAATATTTGCTATTTTTGACATATTGGAATTATCAATCAATAAATCATTATCTAGATTTCTATAAATGCCATTACATTGCTTGCAGTAACCAAAGGTGTGAAGAACAACCATTTTATACCCTGATTCGTGCCCCCTTACCCCCTATCAAAAGCACTTCTATATGTTAGCAAATGATCTTAACTATCTAAAATTCTATTTACTTTGAATACTATTTTTAGCTAATAAATCTACAAAATAATGAAAATTTGTTCCTATTCTTTCCGGAAACATCATATTTTTACCCAGAATGCCATTGCATACAACTGTAAAATTATTTTTGCAGTTAAGTCGAGCATATAGGCGTTTCACATGTGAAGTTTCACATTTCTGTGCATAATTGTTGATATGAAAAAAGTCATGGAAGTTTTCACATTTTTTTCTATATTTTTGTGAAAAATGAAAATACTTTTATTTTTCAAAATTCTGTAACTTAAAAAGTAGCTCGGGACCCCTCATTTTTCTTTTCATTTTCCGATTCTATATGATCTAGACTGCATGTAGGAAAAAAATAGAGAGATTCTGGTAACTTTGATCAAAGGGTAGCGACCCACCTTAATTGTAACAGTATAACACATGTAATAAAATCCACACACAGAAAAGTAAAGTTTCCAAATGTGTCTCCCACATGGCTCTGGCAAAAATGGAGTTATTGACACCTGGTTTCAAACAAAGCACATGCGACAATTGTCGGATTTGTACCTTGACTAAGTTATGTCTACATGCAATAGTGTATCAGGTTTGGTGGAAGAGAAGCTTCTCAAAATTATCTGACTTAAGACTGGATTATAGAAGGTTTAACTCACCTTAGCCGCAATTAAGACATCTGTATCTTTCTGACCTCTGACAAGGCAGGGTTTGATATGGTTGCTTTCCAATTTTCTGCAAGCGGTGTGGAAGTTCTTATTAACGAGAACCTTCATGCACTTAGTCACAGACCCAAGGCAGAATCTGAGACATGTGATGAGCACCAAGGCTCTTATCACATGGATCACTGCCATAGTCAGGATCTAAGGATCCTATATTGCAGGTCCATATGCAAGTTGAGAACAAAGCATTGTTAAACTTTGACAAAGGAACAATAAGCTGATCAGTAAGACTTGCCTAGTCAGTGTAATGATCACGACTGTGTTGTGAGTAACCAGTGACATGCCACGTATCTACGATGAGCAGTGGTGCATGCTGACACAGTGTAAATATATCATTACCTTCCCTTTGTTTACCGCGGCCGTCCATGAAACACTAAATTCACTCAACCATGCCTCTCCCCGCAGGTCGTTAAGTAGTTTGACAGCGAGTGAATGTTAACTAGTCCTGTCCTGGACCTCCAACCATGTGGTATAGGTCCTTAGACTAAGTGCATCATTGTGAATCACGGGTATTACAACATTGTGTCATTTTCTTTAGAATAACACCAAGTAGAAATGAATGCAGAGTGGAGACATGGTGTTAGGCTAAGGGGAAATGCAATATAATAAGTCTCTGAGAATTCAAAATGCTAGCTACAATTTCTTACAGAACAAACTGCAAGAATAACATCTAATATGTATTCAACCTGTAAAATTATGTATTTCCATTTTTAGCTGATTTAAATGGCCACTTAAACTCTATCCATCATTGACATAGCTATGCAGTAATGCAAAGAGTGATTGAACATATCCCAAAAAAAGATGGCTGGTGAAAAAACAGAAAGCTGGATTTCACTATCAGAAACTGGTTAGGAAACAAGCCCCAGAGGACTAGCTGTGTGTTCTCTAATTTATTGATTACTAGGACTGACATGCCTGAGAATGTTTTGTATAAGGCCGCTGCTGTGGTTCACCATTGACTACCATGTGCCACATTTCTTTTATTTATTATGAGAAGCTGGTAGGTCAATGACTGATCAGTAATGTATGACATAAGGTCAGTGACCTGTGATTCAAGCCAAGAACACTGCATGAATGTTTGCATTGAAGGAAATTCAATAAGCCTTTATGGTACAATTTAAGCGGCTTTAAGTTCAGTAATGCCAATGTCACGAAAAGGTCATAAGGGCATTTAAGTGGCTTTAAGTGTCATTTACTTGAATTAAATATATAGACAGAGCTGCACGCTAAAGTGACTGAGTCAGTGGTTATTGCATGAGTGGTGCTTGGGTCGTATTGCACAATGGCCGTAGGCCGAGTGCAATACGACCCAAGCACCACGAGTGCAATAACCACTGACGAGGGCACTTTTAAGTGACGCTCTGTATTTATTTCAGGGTATTTCAATCAAAAACAGACATGCAGTCCATGTTTGATTGCTTCCGCGGTGTTTGTTTACCTCCGTCGGCCGCCGTTTTGAATTCCATACAAGTCACGTGACCTTCGGTAGCCTAGAAACGCCATGGCGACCCCATGGCGACCCATGGCGACCCTCGGGAGCGTGCAATACGACCCCAGCGTGCAATACGACCTAGAGTTATTGCACGCTGCCCTGGGGAACGGCCCTCCCATAGCTTTAACATTGACAGTCTGTATTCACCATGAAATAAACTTAAAGCATCACTTTAAGTTTATCTAATTTACTTAAATACAAACGTTCATGCAGTGGAAGCCCTAATATCCAACATAGTAGAAAATAAATAAAATGAAATGAATAAATCTAGCCATAGGCACAGAGCCACGAATTGATATTTGATAGAAAAGATGTACAATAATGCAATATAAAAAAAGGCTGATAGCCTTATGGATGACGGTATTTCCATATTTTTTGGGACTGATGTAGTAGTCCAATGTAGTAGCCCAATGTTAAATGTTACCAGTAGTCATGGTGGGTTTGTCATTGAAAATAGTTAACTATGGTAAGTTTATACATAAGTTTTAATGAGGTCGGAGTGATGTTTGTTGTTCCAGCAGGTAAACCTAGGACTCTCCTTAACCCTTTAAGGGAGTGGTCATTTTTTAACAACAGGGGGAGTTGGTGGATTTCCGCGCGAGGGGGTCGAAAAAAATTTTGGTCCCCCCCTCCAGCAGGTTGAAATTGAGCGCGGCTGAACCCTTTGAGCTTTAGTAATTCGCGGGCTTTTCCGCTAAAAAGGAGGATAATTTTTTTGGTCCACCCCTCAAGACGGGTCCAATTTTTTTGGCACCCCCGCTTAAAGGGGCCCAAATTTTTTTTGGTTCCCCCCCCAAATCCACCAACCCCCCCTGTTGTTAAAAAATGACCACTCCCTAATGACGAATGTCGCTGAAAGATAACATTTGTCGTCATGATGCACCAATGCAGCCCCCATGAGTAAGTTGCCGGTGGTACATGAGTGCCAACCATCAGGGAGTGTCTCAACCTTGTAGAATGTAGCACTGGCGAGTTACTCGCTAGGACTGCATTCAAGCATCATGACAACCAAGGGTATGATGCATTGATGCATCATACTGTCCTCAAAGTATTAATCACTGTTGTTTCCGCTTTAAGGGCATTCCGAGCCCCTAGAGTTTATATGAACAGACAAAATCATTTTTGATTCTTTCACCGATCTCCGAATAGGGACCCTTATACCCCCGTCAGCCTATATAAAACATTTAGTACCATAAAGGGTCAGTTTCTATACAAAATGATGACTCAGAACTAGTTTTCTGTTAAATTGTAAGCACTGTGTGTTAGACACCATGACGATTGAGAACCACTGCATGATGGTTTGCATTAAATAAACTAGATTATACTTAAAGGGATGCTTTAAGTATATTAATTCAAGTAAATGACACTTAACGTTGCTTAAATGCCCCTATGACCTTTCCGTGACATTTACATGGCATTACTGAACTTACTAAAGCCACTTAAAGGGTACCTTTAAGGCATATTAATTGTACTTAAATGTAATCATTCATGCAGTGAACATCAGAGATCTTTCCCAGTGGGCACATAATTATGTTGAAACAACCATTGACAACCATTTCTCAATGTTTATTTGATGTTCTGTATTGACTGATTGGTGTGTGTTATCTCATTTATTGATTACTGGGATGGGCATGGCTGCGTAGCCTTAGTGGTTCATGTCAGGCTGCTGCTCAAGTATTAACCATTGGCCACCATGTGCCACTGCTCATCATTACTAATAAAGCCACCCATGTATTAGGGATCTGGTTAGTTACCGCAACCAGTACTGTGGATGCCAAACATTGAGGTTAATTAAGTCCAAACACTGAAAGGGTGGCATATTGATTTGATGGACCGTTTCCTTAAAGATGGTTTAGGAGCTAATCCAGGATGGATTTTCTACTTTTCCGTTAATTGTGTTCATAATGTATTAACAAACATGTGTGTACCGTTTAAAAAAAAAAATCTTTCTAATACTTATAAATGCACTAAATCTTGAGAAAACCATGGGGACGTTAATTCAGGAGACCCGACACTATTCCCTCTGCTGTCCAGATGGTGTTACACAATAATATAGCGTATTGGGATTTCTGATAGTAGCTCGGTCATGCCACCTATGGCCATCTAATTATGCTATTGAGTGAACGGGAACCAGTATCGGAATCATCGGAAAAATTTATTACAATATACTGAGCTCATACGTCATGGTTAAAACAATAATATCTGCCATTGGCTTTAATAAATATTAGAATCTTGATCTGACACTGGCCACCAGAGCACCGCACACTCCTCTATAAGTTATAGTAAACAGCGCTTATGCTACGCTATAGATCAGGGTTGGTTGCGCGACTCACTCTTTTATCTAAATTATTTATAATATACATTATATATAATCCAGGATGGATTTTCTACTTTTCCGTTAATTGTGTTCATAATGTATTAACAAATATGTGTGTACCTTTTTTTTAAAAAATCTTTCTAATACTTATAAATGCACTAAATCTTGAGAAAACCATGGGGACGTTAACTCAGGAGACCTGGCACTTTTCCCACTGCTGTCCACACAATGGTGTTACACAATAATATAGCGTATTGGGATTTCTGATAGAAGCTCGGTCATGCCTCCTATGGCCATCTGAGGAAGTATGTCATACATTAGCCTTTTCTACGGTTTTAAGAATGATGAAATGTTCCAAAATATATTCTGCTGAATAGTTGATATGTTATGACGTATTGATATATACTGTTTGTAACAATAATTATTCTAAACACCTAGCCCATCTTTTATTGATTTAAAGCCACATTTCCATAAAAGCATATATTCTTTGGTGGTTGGACTAAAGATTATTTCAATTATACTTTCTGTTCTTTTGACATTTAATATCCAATCATTTTAAAAATTATGTACTCATTGCCAGGTAAAAATACAATATGGGTAATTATTTTGTAGAATTCTGGGGTGGATGTAACAAATTTTAATAATAGAAAGACACCAAGTGCTGGGTTACCTAGAAGTATTTCCCTTGTTTGGCCGAATTGACTTTGGGGCATGATCACTTAACTGTAGTTTATTTGCCCATTGATATTGATTGCACCATATCATAGGCCTATGGCCACTTAAGTGAGAATGAGTTATAGGGCAACATAAGGTCCACTGAAATCTGGGGCCGGTATGGGCATAGTCTCTCGCAGTCAGACCCGCCCAGCTGTGACCACACACAGGCTGAGCAGGGTCTGACCCAGTGCCTTATCAGGCTTGGGGACGGCAGTACCATCTCCCAGCAGATATTGGGTTCATACACCAGCATTACTAAACATCCGCTGGAGAGTGATGCGCATGCACGCTGACTGCACCAACTACACTCAGGTGACCTTTTTAAAATTCATATATAAATCTTTCATAGTAGATTTATCATTTTGAACCAAAATCCCACCAAGACTAGGGTAAACTGCCTAATTCTTGGACAGTTTTACAGCCCAAAGAAGTTTTCTCCTCTCTCCGGCAACTTTTTTACTCTATGTTGGTGTCTGTTACAGATATTAAATTGTCACATTGGTCCCAGTGAGTCATTGAGGGATATTGGCATATGTGCTGCCCTCTGTGAGCAATGCCCTGAAATTAGGTAGCAAAACCACTGACTTTTGTCTGGGAATATGACCATACAAAAAAGCACTGTCCGAGAATTGGGCAAAGTACCATGGCTATTTCAAATAAGGTCTAGTCAGTAATCAAGTACAGATAAAACCCAATTAAACAGCCTGTAAACCGTTTTTACACATCTAGTCCTTGAAACTACAATAATTGTGGTAATGCTGTCTCCATATACGAAGTTATTTTTCAAAAGGGGAGACTGTACGGGAACTTGGCAAGGTGTCCGACAATTGGGCACATTGAATTTCCACAAAGGACCCCCCATAACATATATGAATAATAGGTTTTGGCAAATGCCCATTTTTTAAGATTGTGCTCAGGGGCCCTGGCAATGTATTCTGTAAAGTTTTAACATTAGAGACTGAGGTAGACGACCTCAGCAGTGAGGGGAAAAGCAAACTGTCCAAGAATTGGACAAGTTACCCTACTGGTAAATGGTTGACTACCACTTAACTTGGGTTACTACATCAGTCCCAAAAATATGGAATTCCTTCATCCATAATGCAATTACATCAGCCAATTATCATATTGCATTGTTGTGTGTATTTGGTTATGAATATGCACCGTTTCACTTTCTTTTATAGGACTTCTTCAGGCAGATGGTCTTTATCATACAGTACAACCTTATATCCTATGGCTATCATTTTGGGAATTAAGGGGGTAGAAATCTGGTTTGTAACCTTAGATTCAAAAGGTAACTATTCAAAATGTGTCTGAAAAAACGTTTACGGTCATTCGGTCATTGCTCAGAGTCAGCTAATCATGTCAAATGGATTTTACGTTTGTCGACATTAAATAGCTCTGATGTCTCGGAACATGATGTTTGTTACACATTTTCTCAGTTTTAGATATTTCCGGTTTTAGTTTTCAGAAAAAAATTCAAAATATTTCCAAAAACCCTACATACAAGTTTAAGATATCAAATAAAAGCTCTTGATGCATGCTATCTGACTATGTGGCTAACATTATTTTCATATTTGGCGACTTGTGCCTCATTTTATGAGGATGGGTCACATATTGATGGACACTGTACTATGATAGACAGCGCATTAACAACCAATGCATCCAGGAGACAATATTTCATTGCTAGTGTTCAAAAAAACTGAAATTTAGGGTCGTATTGGGAAAAAGAGAGTAGCGAAAAGTATTATTACTCACAAAGTCATGACTTGTAAGTAAGCATAAAGATATCATATGAAAATATTTTTTTTGAAAATTTATCTTTTTATAGTCAATATTTTTACGGAAATAAAAAGACTCAGATCATATATTTTTCAGAAAAACATCCTTTTGTTTGGCCTTACATAAGACCTGTGAAATGGCAGCGAACTATATTGACATTGTATCCATGTGCCTCCACCAGCCCATGTCAGCTACGTCCTGATTCCTGTCAATCCTTTAAGGACAGCATGATGCCTCAGTTAATGTCATTCACAGGGTCGTCATTATACTTAAATGCAGCTCTAGCGAGTAATTTGCCAGTGATGCATTCAAGCATCATGCCAACGCTTCTGGGTTGAGACACTCCCGAAAGGTCAGCATGATGCTACAATGCAGCATGGGTTAGTCACTTGCCGGGGCTGTGTTGCTCGTGATGACAAATTTCACCTTTCAGAGACATCTGTCCTTAAAGCGGTAATAACATAGTGAATTACATACTGTCTGAATCAGGCCGTAGAGAGAATGCACAGTGGAGGCATGTGGGAAGCATGAAATATGTCATGGTCACGGGACAGTGAGGACAGGATCTTGCTCCCTCGTCGAAGGCACCTAAAAGTTTTGCACCCCCCCTTTTAGCTATAGTTATGTGCAGGCTTTTTCATCACAAAGGGTGAAAGGGGGGGGATGCTCTCCTGCCTGGCTTTCCACTGACAAGGGGTGTTATGTTAAAGTTGTGAGGGGTGGAGGTGTCGGCTCGGGGTGGTAGGCTGTATAATTGACAGGGGCCTGGCATTGGCTTTGGCCTTGACACCATGACTGGCCCCTCCTACTCTACCCTCTGATGTGGTGGGATCATGTGATGTATGACTGACAGGGGGCGGGGCATCAACACCAGTGTATTACAGCCTCCTATAGGTAAGGATGGGTCTGAGTAGGAAAGGGTGTGAAGACCTGGCATGACGTCCAACCCCTCTAACCGGTCCTCCCCGTGTCTCCTGACAAGACTCACACATGCTTTACTTCACGCTTCACCCAGTAAAAAACTAGAGTAGTACTAGGAAAAACCTGTACACTCATGGTGTGAATACCACTTTAACCATTTAGGGACCACATAGTGCCTTAATGTAGTATGCCCGTTTGTTGTCATGCATGTTGTTGATAGATTTGCAAAGGGTAGGCATTTTGCATGAATGAAGCACTTGCTACAGCTGCATACATGCCCCCATGGTCACATAGCCCCCCATTTGATCCTGAATATTCAATTGTTTTGACTGTGGTAGTATTATCGATAGGAATCATGAAGCTGCAGTCCATATCTTGTGGTTGGTTGGTCGCCCGTGTCCATCATACCTAAAGCGCAAAAGCAAAAACTCAGTATATTATGACTACAGCATCAAAGCATATGAATCTATGAATCATATATAATTCTCTATCAGAATTATGTAATGCAGATCGAGTGCCCTTTAGTGCAGAGTGCAGAGTGGGGGTCCGCTTCCTTCTAACACTATTGTCTACCATCCGCACCAGCCTAATACATACCTTACTGGCTTGAATAAGCGCACCTGTGCTTATTAATTTCGATGGTACCATTTACTCTGCGCTCATACAAGACCTGCGCTTTCAAGATGCAAAAATGGCCTCAATTTCCATTTCAATAACCTCATTTACCCTGCGCTTATCCAAGACCACTGTGCTTATTCGAGCCACTACGGTAATTACACTTGGTACCAGTATAATACATAACTGCACTTACTTTATATATACTTTCCCACAGAACATATGAAATGCATGATGTAAAATAACACTGCCATTTCAAATTAATTTCTTTAAAATTGTACCATCAATCCAGCTTTAGATTATCTGAAGCTCATGAATGTATTAGTGCTTTAGAAACAGTTGGATGCCTCTTTTCTCCCGGTGCTTATACAATCCAGCACTTTATCAAGGCTAGGCACTTTATCACAAAAGTATTGTATATGATATGGACTAACCAGTTAGTACGACTATTGATTGACAGGGGGTAGTACCAGCTCTCCCGCCAGTGACGCCATGACGTCACTGCGGGCTGCTACTCGGTCAAACATGGACACTTAGATATTTTTGTTTTTGTAATACTTTTATTAAACAGATATCAGTGATCAACTTATGACCTAGATTAAAAATTGTGAAAATATGGCGTATCATCATACATCAGTGCTTAAAACCTTTCTGATGAGTCAACCAGATTTTGGTATTTGAGGCTTATTACAACTTTTATGTTTATTTGGGGGGTTATCTAATAAGGAAAACTTTTTTATCCTAGTAATCATAGTTTACTTTTGTTTAAATTAACCTAAAAATAGGGTCAGTTTATAAAAGAGATTGACTTCTCAGAAAGGTCTTATGGTAGTTATCATCACGATAAGCAGAAGTTCTTATCTCTGAATTATGTGTTTAATATCCCTCTTAGTTAAAGTATGGGGCCTGTATTTCAAGTAACGTGGCATGTCACCAAGGTATACCTCAACTGTTACAAACAATATAAAAATCACTTCCTAACATATATGCAACAAATAGTCTCAGACTTGTATATGTTTGATTGATCCAAGTCCAGGTTTTTATTAAGTGTTGTCTTGTATATGTCTGTTAAATGTCATGTGTACAAAATAAAGAGCTTGCTTTTTTTCAACATTTGAGTCTGTTTTGTGTATGTTCCGCCATGTATAATATATCTACTACAGATTGAAGTTTACCATGTTCCCCATATCAGGTGTAATAAACGATACTTTGGTCCTCTATAATATTGTTATAGTATTAAGTAAAGGAACAAAGCCAACACAGTTCGGATCAAGTGTTACAGGTTGCGAATCAATAGGTTTATTCAGTAACCTAGACAGGCAAAGCTATAGCAGTGCGAACTCCCTATAGAGTTCGGAACGGGTCAGTAGGCTTGCAGGCGATATAATCGCGGGGCCTCTGTCCAAGCGTGGATCCAGAGTGACCGACGAGTCCTATCGGATGCTGGGTATATATAGGCAGCCAGCCTGCCCGCGCACACGCAGACCAGAAGCCTATAGCGATTATAGGGTTCGGACGGAGTTCGCAACACAGCATCCAACAGAACCCGTCATATAAACCCGACATAACCCTAGCCCCTACACAGGGAATTGGAAGAAAAGAAGATATGCACTTTTAAATTCGATGATAATGCTGTGCTATGATTGCCTGGGATGCTGCAACCTTTCGTGAATTATTCCTGACCAGAAACACAATTGTGTACAGGCAAGGGAAAAGGGTACTCCGAGGAAAAAGCCAACTTTGAAATTGATGTCATAAGCTTTCCAGTGATATATTACACTAGAAGATATTATTTCTAGTTTTTGAGAAATGGCTTCATGAATATGTGTGGGCATCACCCTTTCCAAAATCCCAATAAGCTCTATGTCTCATATTTTCCAAGATATCCCTATTTAATTAGCATTATCTATGATAATTAGAAATTTATGATATATTTTCATTCTTTAAGTCATAAAATTTGATCTAGGAATGGTAATTTAATTTTGTTTTCACCATGGCAATCCTCAGGAATCATTCTATCAATTTATGTCTTAATTTCCTCTATTTAGAATAAAAGTCATGTTTCCATGGCAACACATATCAACAAGCACACCCATTTAGGCTTTAAAACGTTCCTTTTACCTTCCAAATATAGAAGCTTTTTACCAAAAATGGAATGTTTTATGTAATCCTATTGAATTCTCCAGAAAAAAGTACCCAAGAGGAATTTTTAGCCTAATTCTCTCATTTTAGGCCATAGTGGCGCCCCCTGGTGGCTAAAATCGGAACTAATCCCGCGGGGACCATCCTTTCTGCTTGCCTGCTCACAATTATTAGTCCTTGATATCAAACACAGTAAGCAATGAAAGGTAGCTTTACATCTAATAAGTTGGTAACGGATACTGGTATCACTGTGCCTTGATTTCAATTATTTTGATACAATGCATTACAAAGATTTTTATTTTAACTGCATCAACCAGGAACAAGTGCCTGTATTTCGTTGTCACAACAACGCATAGATATTCCTGTCTCGTATATCGCAATTATACAATATACATAATATCAGTTTATCAATGCATTTTAATCATTGGTCAACTAGATAAAAATATATAGCTATGTAAAAAGGTATATTTAAAATGCATACACTTGTAAGGGTAGTGGTTACCACCCCCTTCCGCGCACCGAACTGACCCAGTAATGTAAGGCACGGTTAGATTGTCAGATGGGGGAAGTAGCTCAGTGGTAGAGCACTTGGCTCTGGAGTCAGGAGGTCGTGGGTTCCAGTCCCGCTTTCTCCAGACGATTTTTCCGCGACCGTTACACTGGTGGAGAAAGCAAGCGCACTCGCTGGTACAGTTGACTTAGACGGTTGGAGCATCCCAACTTGCTGGGGATTGGCCACCTGCTGGCGGTTGGTAGTTGGAGGAGCAGGTAGTGAAGAGTTGGTTCCCAGTACGGGCAGTTGGAGTTCAGCATGGAGTCCAGTCAACAAATTGGCTGAATCGGTTCGGCGCTGTGAGCTTCTATCATTGGCTGCTATGGGGCATGATAGAAGCTGGGGGAGCTGTGTAAGGGAAGTGGTTACCACCCCCTTCCGCGCACCGAACCGACCCAGTAATGTAAGGCACGGTTAGATTGTCAGATGGGGGAAGTAGCTCAGTGATAGAGCACTTGGCTCTGGAGTCAGGAGGTCGTGGGTTCGAGTCCCGCTTTCTCCAGACATTTTTTTCGCGACCGTTACACACTCAAAAAGTGATTGATATATGCAATTTGTAATTGACAAGATGGCTGCCTATACATGGCAACAACCAACGAGTCCAAGGGAGGACAAGATGGCTGATATTAGTCACAATGCTCTAGGGGACATGACAGCAGCCTACACAGAAACATTGCTATAGTGGGACAAAAAGACAAAAAGAAGAGGATTGTTTCAGGTAAAATGGGAGAAAAATGTAGGGTTGGTAGATCGATTCTTTTCTTTTTTAAAGATTCTTTTTTTAATGAATGTACTAGCCTACTTTTTTGGAGATCCTAAATTGACCAAAAAAGGCAACAAAATTTAAGAGAAAATTCTTCAAAATTACATAAAAAAACATAGGGTTGGCCCTGTTTTGCTAGGGTCGGTCAGGTGACCCGAAACAAACCTTTCTTTTGGCCTAACAAACAGGTCTACTGTAGGACAAGATGGCCACCTGCACAGAGTTATCAGTAACATTACTAAGGGGGAAAACATGGCTACCTGAACAGACTTATCAGTGACATTGCTATAGGGGAACATGATAGCCGCCTACAGAGTTGTCAGTAACATGGCTATAGGGGGACAAGATGGCTGTCTACACAGAGTTATCAGTAACATTACTAAAGGGGGACAAGAACGCCACCTACAGAGAGTCATCAGTAACATTGCTATAGGGGGACACACGGTAACATCCAACAGTTTTACAGGAGGGCAAGATGGCCGCCTACACAGAGCTATCAGTAACATTGCTATTGGGGAACACAGAGTAATACATTTGACAGGAGTACCAGATGAATGCGTCCATAAGGGTTTCAGTTACAATGTTATAGGTGGACAAGGTGGACAAGATGGACGCTCACACAGGGTCACAACTATGGGTTTTATTGGGGGAGAAGTCAGGATGACAACTATTGCTTTCTGCTGCCTTGCTGTGCAGGAACAAGATGGCAGCCTACACCCTGACCCTCAACAGGCGGGTTAGCATGGACAATTCTACATGGAACAATGATGGCTGCCCACAGAGGGTTAACACTTATATGGCTATAGGACCCACAATGACACAAGTTAGAGTGCTATAGGGGCAAGATGGCTGCCTACATCAGGTTATCAGTTAAATTGCTAAGGAGCAAGATGCCTGTCTACAGAGCAAGGATGTTCACAGCGCTATAGGGGGACAAGAAGGGCTGTCTTCAGGTATATTGCTATAGGTGGTCAAGATGGCTACCTACCCAGAGTTAACAGTAACGTTGCTAAATGTACCTTCCGCAGCCCGTGTTCGCTATGCCCTGATACCTGTTAATAACATAGAGTTTTTTCTGTCTGAATAGGGACACAGTAGACATTTAGTTTTAAAACGTTATTTTGACGTACAATAATTTTTTTTTTTGTTAGCTGGGGCCCTAGTGGAGGCAGGTGGGTGGCATGAGGTATGTCATGGTGACATGCACCAGGCAACATCATTTACAGGGGAGGTAGAGGCTCAGTCTCATGAGTTTGTAACAGTTGACACGTCTTTGACCGGGTGTCGTCTTTGACCAGTGAAGTCTTTGACCGGGTGTTGTCTTTGACCGGGTATCTTACTTCAACTTTAACCAGCTGCACTGTCCAAAGTATTATGCAATGAGAAGTCCCACCAAGTACATCACATCATATAGTATCATATACATACATAATATTTTTAAAAAATGGAAAAAAAATCTTTTCTAGATGCTCAGTCAAAGACGACACCCGGTCAAAAACTACACCAGTCAAAGACGACACCCGGTCAAAGACGTTTCAACTGTTACAAACTCATGAGACTGAGCCTAGAGCGATCTGGTGTTAGTGCACCTTGCCGCACTGACTGGTACTGCCACACATAAACATTGTGTTGGGACAATAACATCAGTCCCATCTATTTTCTGTAAACCAAAATTCCCAAAGATCTCTGGAATAACATACTCAATTAGGCACAAGCCCCAACAACTATAAATTGGATGGCTGCCCTGGTTGTAGTTCTAACTAGTATGACTAGGATATGCCAGGTGGCATCACTGCTGTATGGTCACTCATAGGAGGTAATAGTATTTAGTCATGGCACCTGATTCTAGAGAGAAACACCTGTTTCTTAAACATTTTTCAAAGATGTGCATAGAACAACGTTTCAATAGGAGTATACGAGAAAGCTTTATCCAATCAATTTGATTTCTCCCTTTATATATTCTTTTATGAAATTGCCTCAGGTATCCAGGCCTGCAAAAAAAAAGAGCCGGTCCTGCAAAATATAAGATTTGCAGGACCAAGTGTCCTGCATGGCGAAAAAGGGTTTACAGAGGCTGAGCTAGGAACCACCATCTGCACGTCCTCTATGATCCTAAGGCCCTGAATGGTGCTCCTCATTCTGTCACGGGATCTAAGCTGGTGATGTAACAACTGTAAAGTATGTTTGTACTACTGTGATAGAGCTAGATTCCAATGTATTGCATTTAGTATAACTTTGGCATATTCTCTATATCTGAACAGTAACTGTTACACATCTCCTTTAATGTGACTGCACTCTGTGACTATCCGGGTGCGTTGTGCGTCAGGTGATTTACGGCTTGTGAGCGGACTCACACCCAGTCACACTGGATGACGGGGAATCACCGAGCCCTTCAACGTCATAGCGGTCTATGACGTCAGACCAACGTCTCCTTATATGGAGGGGCCTGTTGGGGCTCCTGCTTCAGGATTGGCTGGAGCTGCATTACACTGTTACTATTTTTAGACATTACACCAAGTTCAAATCTGAATATGTAATTCTGCTAGGCAAAACATAGCTGCTGGCTCTTGCCAAACAACTTTAGGCCAGTCTTCCAAACAGAACACTGGTGTGTGGGAACAGGATACTTTGGTATGGAAACAGCAGAGGGCTTCACATGCTCTGTGAGCTGCTCTCCCTGTGAGCAGGTCTGAGACCGAGCTGCATGCGGGCTGCGCACGTGGTGACTGCTGGGACAAAAGGGATACCCCAGTATGGTACACCAACTACACAAGAACTGTTCAACACAACATCTTTAACTGACATTCATGGACACTATTTACTTAAAGGAACCTTGTGAATTATATACTATTGTGCTATATTTGGACATACACTATATGGAGGAATTATAACTATTGTGCTGTACACCTTTGGACTTATTAAACCCTTCTTACATTTACACCAGGTCTTATCTTTACTTGTAATAGGGTAGGCTAAAAGCCCTGTTACAATATGGTGGAGAACCTGCAAGACCCCAACCTTTCAGCGAGTTTTCCCAGAACTACACTACATATGAAATCAACAAAACAGGACAAAGGATAATGGAGCAATATTTGCTTGATAAAGACACACTACAGAGGGGCCACAGTGCATACTTGGTAGGCACCCCATACTGGCTGCTTCGTGAGGGACGCACCACCAGAGGCAGAAAATCAATACCTAGCCCTATCACAAGGACCTCAGTGGGTCAGTGACACAGTTGGTAGCGGCACTGGGCTGCTCATGCAGCAGTGCTCAGCACTGTGCGTTGCTCATTTCGGCAGTAGCAGTGGCTACGAGCTCTGAGCTGCTCATTCCAGACCTGGCTGACTCAATGACACAGTAGATTCTACAGCAAGCTAAGTCAAGATGAATGAAATGTATGCTCCTGGTTATTTCTATGGTAATGAAAGTGAGGATGCTGAGGAATTTATTATAAAATTTGAAGCATATTTCTCCATAAACAGTGATATAAATCTAGCTAGAGTATTCTGCCTGGTGTTGAGAGGGAAATCATTTGTTTGGCTCAAATCTTTGGAAGAGGAAAAGAAACAGACTTTTGATAGTTTGAAACAAGCCTTTCTGGAAAGATATACATTAAATGAAAACTTCAAATTTGTGAAAGTTGGGCATATATTTACTGAAAAACAAAGAGACAATGAAAAGGCACAGGACTACTACTCCAGAGTGATAGCTGCATGTAGATCATCAGGACTAAACAGTGACATGCAAAGGCAGGCTGTACTGCAGGGAATGCATAATGGACTTAGAGGTAAAGTGATGAGGCAGGAACCAAAGACAATGAAGGACCTTGAACATTGTATGGACATGATGCAGACCATGGAAGACCTACAAATAGAGAGTAATGAACTCAGTGCATCCATAAAGGAAATGAAGGATATGATATCCACACTGACTGAAGAGCAGTCAAATGAGACTTTACCACTTGACCCACCTCCCAGGGTCAATAGCATGTCAACGAACAGAGGTAAGTGCAACCAACAAAACACTTGCAAGGTTTATAGTTCAAAAAGAAATTACAATGCTACAAATGTGAATTACAATTCAAAATTCAAAGATCAGAACTTCAGAAACAGATTCTAGAATTACCAGTCTGTCTATGGAGCTGCCAGCTCATCCATGGATAGACCATATAGATATCATTGCTCACAAAGGTCTCATGTGAAAGAAGGGTCTCAATTCAGAAAAAGGTCTCATTTTAGAGAAAGGTCTCATATCAATGAAGGATTTCATGTTAAAGAGGATAATATACCAACTATTGCTGCAATTGCAAAATTAAATAGGAATTATGTGGAAGGTTCCATAAGAGGAAGATGCATGAATATCTTAGTGGACACAGGAGCCAGTGTGTCATGTGTAACCTGGCCTATGCTAAAAAGTATTGGTTTCAAGGAAAAGGATCTTACAGGGACTCCTGCTATCCGAAGGGTTAGAGGTGTAGGTGGTGAAATACAAGAGGTAATTGGAGCAGTAGACTTGATTATTTCTATCTCAGGATTCAAAATTCAGCAGAAATTCCATGTATTTAGGCAACTGTTCACACCTATGATATTAGGATTAGATTTTCTCACAGATTACAATGCCATGATTAATGTTGGTAAAGGAGTACTGATATTAGATGATGGATTGGCTGCAGTGAGTTTGGTAGAGAAGAGCAAAACATTTGCAAAGTCAGCAAAATCAGTGAAAGGTGTCATGATACCACCTAGAGCACAGTGCAATATACCCTTAAGAGTAGGAAGATGCAGATCAGGAACCAGTTATCTGATGGAACCAATTTCAAGTTTAGATACAAAGCATAATTTGGTAGGAACAAAATGTTTGGTAAAGGTAATGGGGGATAGAGTGAACTATCTCTTGATGAATCCTACCAATGCTACAGTATGGATAAATAAAGGTACTGTAATTGCTACTGCCACAGCAGTAGGGTCTAATGAAATAACTGAATTAGACAGTGACAAGGGGAACACAGCAAATGTGTGTGCTGTAGGGACAGAAACTGAATTGAAAGATGAGGAATACATTAAAATTGCTGCAGACTTAGGGGTGAGTCTGGAAAGTACTGAATTGACTGTAGAGCAACAAAGAAGGCTCATGATACTCTTAGGGCAATACAGAAAGGTATTTGCAAAGGACATGTCAGAGCTTGGACATACAAGTGTCTACAAGCACAAGATAGATACAGGTGATGCTAGACCTATCAGGCAAAGGTTTTATAGACATTCAGCAGAGGCTCAAAAAGAGGCAGAAAAGCAAATCAAAGAAATGCTAGAAAATGGGATCATTGAGAAATCAACATCTGAGTGGCATTTCCCTGTGGTTATGGTTAAAAAGAAAGATGGATCATTTAGGTTCTGCATAGATTATAGAAAGCTTAATGCCGTAACAAAGCCAATGTCTTTTCCTCTACCTAGAATGGAGGATGTTTTTGATACTATTGGAGCAGAGAAACCCTCCTGGTTCAGTACACTTGATTTACGGTCCGGATTTGGCAGGTGGAATTAGATGAGAAAAGCAGAGACAAATCTGCATTTATTACACCTCAAGGGGTATACAGATGGACCAAAATGCCATTTGGGTTATGCAATGCCAGTGCAACATTCCAAATGGTCATGTCAGAAGTGTTAAGAGGTTTAAACTGGAAAACTTCATTAGTGTATATTGATGATGTAATTATATTTTCTTCTACTTTTGAAGACCATTACAACCATCTTAAACAGGTATTTGACAAATTGGGGGAAGCTAATCTTAAAATGAAAGCGGAAAAATGCAAACTATTTACGCGCTCAGTGGACTACTTAGGCCATGTTATTTCTAAAAATGGAATTCAGGTAGACCCAGTCAAAACTAAAGTTATAAGGGAATTTCCGACTCCAAAACATGCTAAAGATGTTAGATCATTTTTGGGTATGTGTAATTATTTCCGGCGTTTTATCAAATCCTATGCTAAAATAGCATTGCCATTAAACCAATTACTGAAAAAGGAGGCAAAATTTGTATGGACAAATGACTGTGAATTGGCATTCAACACACTGAAAGAAAGACTGATTAGTCCACCAGTTTTGGCATATGCATCCAGCAACTCCAAATACCAAATTAGCTGTGATGCTTCCACCTATGCACTGGGGTATGCATTGGAAATATTAGATGATAATGGGAAACCAAGAGCCATAGCCTATGGTGGCAGAGCTCTTAGAGGTGCTGAATTAAATTGGAACATAAGTGAACTAGAATGCCTTGCAGTAGTTGAGGCTATAAAGAAGTTTCACCCATACCTAGCAAATGGTCATTTTCACATATATACAGACCATATAGCTCTGAAGTGGCTACAAAACACCAAAGACATGACTGGCAGACTAGCCAGATGGTCACTAATGCTGCAGGGTTATTCCTTCACTATTAATCACAGAAGTGGGAAATCAAATACTCTTGCAGATGGGTTATCAAGAAGGCATTATGAAGGGAAGGAAAATGAAACACTGGTTGATATTGAGGAATTATGGCCTGCTATTTCATCAGCAACATCAGATGAGTCTATGATGCTGGAATGTAAATTTGAGTATAAGAACAATGCTGATACCTGTAATAAAGAGTTTAATATACTGCATGCTGTGGATGCAGAGGAAATAGATGAAGAGCCTTTAGTGGCAGATATTGATCAATCAAATGATCTGAAGGCACTACAGGAAAAATGTCCTGATTGTGGGCCAATGATACAATACCTGAAGGAAGGTGAACTGCCAGCTAACACAAAAGTAGCAAGGAAGATAACAATTGAAGCTGATAATTACACATTGCTAGATGGTGTGCTATACCATCTGTATTATAGAAGGTCTAAAGGGTTGCCTAAGGCAGACCGCCTAGTGAAACAATTAGTGGTACCAGAGCCATTAAGACATGAGGCATTGCAGGCACACCATGATTCTCTGATGGGTGGAGGCCATCAGGGGAAAGAGCGAACATACACAGCATTACGCAACAAATACTACTGGGTTCATATGTATAGAGATGTTGAACAACATACTAGATCTTGTATCGAGTGTCAAAAATCCAAAAACAGACCGACAGTTACCAAAGCACCTCTAAAACCCCTCCCAATAAGTGACATATGGAATAGGGTGCATCTAGACTATATAGGCCCGGTTACGTGTTCAGAAGGCAATTTCAGACATATATTAATGGTAACTGATAGCTTTACAAAGTGGTGTGAGGCTATTCCAACAAAGACTCAAGAGTCTAGGGAAGTGGCTGAAGTGCTATACAGAGATATCTTTTCCAGATACGGTGCACCAGATACCTTGGTGTCTGACAGAGGTAAATGTTTTATGGCAGGATTGGTAAAGGCTCTGTGCTCATTATTTGATGTGAAATGAGTTATGACCTCCAGCTACCATCCACAATCAAATTGTATAGAAAGGCATAATTCAACTGTGGCCCAGGCCATTAGATGTTATGGAAAATTGGACCAAAAAGATTGGCCAATGTTACTGCCAGGAATTATGATGGCATACAGGGCTACACCCTGTACACAGTCCACACAGTACTCACCATACTTTTTGCTTTTTGGCAGAGAGATGAACCTACCTTTTGATTTAGATTGGATTCCAAAAGAAAAGTTAGGCAAGACTCCACAAGCACATTTGCAGAAAATTCTAGGTAATTTAGAAAATGCTAGGGAAATAGCAAGAGAAAACATGGAAAAAGCACAAGAAAAGTACAAAAAGTACTATGATGTTAGGGTTAAGGAACCTAAATTTGAACCAGGTGATAAAGTTTGGCTATATAATCCAAAAGTGCCAGTAGGTTTGTCAAATAAATTCCATAGAAAGTGGACAGGTCCATACTACATCACACAGAAAGGACCAAATTATACCTTTAAATTAAGGTCATGTGCAGATAACAAGGAAATGAAAAGCCTTATTCATGCAAACAGGATGAAAAGATATTATGACCCAGATAGTAGACCTGTGCAACCACCTCGACAGAGGGCAGAGGCTGAAGATAGCCATGATGATGATAATGATGCACAGTTACAGATTGATGATAATGAAGCTGCAAATGTTAGACCTCAAAATGCTGACCCTACACCAAATAGGGAGGAAGCAAAGTGGCATGAGATTGACAGAATCCTTGCCTGTAAACGCCAGAAGGATGGCATACACTATAGAGTGAAATGGAAGGGACACAGTAATACAACATGGGTGCACAGTACTAATGTGTCAGACTGTGCGAAGCAAGAGTTTCATATTAAAAAGACAGCCAGTGGACGGCGCCGAAAAAGACCATTAAGTAAACATGCATTCTTTGATAGAGCCTAAATTGTCAAAATCTGAGATGTACCTTAGGTACCTGTAGGGATACGCGGCCCTACAGATGGGGACATGCCTGTGTTTGGGAATATGTGACATCTCACTACTAAAAGTTGCTTTTGGAATGGCCAAAAATCTAAATTAAAACATTGATGGGATGCTGTGGGATGTCGGATTCTCTATTCACAGATAGGATGGGATACAACTAAATATATTTTGAGCAACTCAATGGGGCATCTCAGTGTGCTAGGCAGATGAATGCATAGTGATAACAACAGAAACCACTGGGGCTGTACTTGGACATGAGATGAAATAAGCTATTGCCCATGTAATAGTGAAAGCTACCAATGCTTTCTGGATATGGATAGATGTCCTCTTATGATAGGCAGATATGAGATCTGGATGGATCTATTAAAATGTTAAGATTGCTGAATGGTCAGCACTAGTAGTGTTAACACTTGCCTGAAGATAGGCATTACTGTGGGGTAGACCATGTGACAAATGAGACTGAGACAATAATGAGCAAAGGTAAAGTAACTAAAATACTGGCTGATGACAATTGATCATGTTGATCAATACCAAGTAACCTTGCAAGGTAATGGTTGTACTTGCTGCAATGCGGTGCACATGATGCATATATGTGCTTGATTGATGATACATGATAATGTGTGTTTCATGTTTAATGATTACTGATGTATACGATATATAGAAGTAGATACTGATGTCTATTGTAACTGATACTGCATGCTTTGATGTCATATTGTGTACTTAAGGTAGAAACAGATGGTTTTGGCAAAGTTTGAGGACAAACTTTATTAGGAGAGGAGGAGTATTGTGATAGAGCTAGATTCCAATGTATTGCATTTAGTATAACTTTGGCATATTCTCTATATCTGAACAGTAACTGTTACACATCTCCTTTAATGTGACTGCACTCTGTGACTATCCGGGTGCGTTGTGCGTCAGGTGATTTACGGCTTGTGAGCGGACTCACACCCAGTCACACTGGATGACGGGGAATCACCGAGCCCTTCAACGTCATAGCGGTCTATGACGTCAGACCAACGTCTCCTTATATGGAGGGGCCTGTTGGGGCTCCTGCTTCAGGATTGGCTGGAGCTGCATTACACTGTTACTATTTTTAGACATTACACCAAGTTCAAATCTGAATATGTAATTCTGCTAGGCAAAACATAGCTGCTGGCTCTTGCCAAACAACTTTAGGCCAGTCTTCCAAACAGAACACTGGTGTGTGGGAACAGGATACTTTGGTATGGAAACAGCAGAGGGCTTCACATGCTCTGTGAGCTGCTCTCCCTGTGAGCAGGTCTGAGACCGAGCTGCATGCGGGCTGCGCACGTGGTGACTGCTGGGACAAAAGGGATACCCCAGTATGGTACACCAACTACACAAGAACTGTTCAACACAACATCTTTAACTGACATTCATGGACACTATTTACTTAAAGGAACCTTGTGAATTATATACTATTGTGCTATATTTGGACATACACTATATGGAGGAATTATAACTATTGTGCTGTACACCTTTGGACTTATTAAACCCTTCTTACATTTACACCAGGTCTTATCTTTACTTGTAATAGGGTAGGCTAAAAGCCCTGTTACACTACATTAACTCTCTAAGCATAGTGCCGGTTACTTCCTATATTTGGGGACTGAGCCCCCGAACCTCCAAATTTGTGTATGTCATATGTTTTGCTCTTACCAAGTCGGAGACTATATTTGCATATATCTATCTCTGCCTTAGATTGGTTCCCGAAAACTGTTAGTTTTTTTTAGGATTCTACCACTTTGTACCCCTACTGCTGGCACTGACTCCCAGATCTAAGGACCAGGTATCCAGGGCTATCGCCTATCATACCAGTCCCTTCACTCCTCACTCTGCCTCGGAGCACCTGGCATCCAGGGCGGTCATCTACCATACTGTCGCCTACACCCCTCATTTTGCAGTGTTGGTCGCTGCTCCTGGGTAAGGCAGCTTATCCCTAATCCATCCACAAGCTGCAGCCTGTTAAGCCTAGTGGTGCACTGGTTTTCTAACTGAAAACAGTTAGGGGTTAAAGTTTGTTAACCCTCCTCCCAGTCAAGGAGTCCAAAATCTTTACACGCTTCCTTCCTTGTTAAAGAATAAAGACTGCCTTAGAGGGAGTTCTGTGTGTCATAAGTGGTGGAGTCTCCCCCCCCCCCCACACACACACACAATATCATGCCCCTGACCAGGCGATAACAAGTTTTTAACATCTAGAAAACTCACATCAACATTGGTTTAATGCTCTGTGCCCACTAGAGATACTTGCCTTTTCTACTGGTACTACAAGATAGATGGATTGGTAATAAGGCCTGGCATGATGCAGCAATGCAGCAATGCAGTGATGGCCTTTAAATGTGAGAGAGAGAACTTTACATTAGAGACTACTGTCTGTACTTTAAAGCTTGACCGTCATGGTTGAAGTGAGGCCAAAAGCACTTTTGGATATAGTTCAGTTTTCATTCACAAGAGGGCTCTTAAGGGCTGGGAGCTCAGCTCTTACAGGCACAAGATAGGGTGTATATGTTGTAGCTGGACAATGCTCATGGTCCCCTGTTCAAACACTGGTGCCCTCTGGTGGAACAGTTATTTTAGTCTGTGTATGGAAAATGCTGAACTTATTCCCTGATGGCCCAGCTTTAACCCTTTAAGGCCAGCATGTTACATTTTTCAGTTGTGTATTTTCAGTGGAATTACTACTTTACTGCGATCACAACCCCCCACCCCCCCCCCAAGTTACCGGACAACTCACTGATGGAGTTTGGTATCTGCCAAATTTCTCACTGTGGTAAGTTACTTAACCAGCCTACCTGTATATGTAGGTTGGGGCTCGCAAGGCACCAGTTTTATTTGCCCACCTTGAAGACCTGTACACCCGGGCTGCTTCAGTGAATTACCACAGATGGAAAGTTGACAGCTGCTTAGCCTGTTATGGAGAGCATACAGTGGCTGGACCTAGACACTGCTATTCAGCCCCCCCCTGCCTCTCTCCCTGAAACTTAGGACTGCGGCTCTGGATCGTGGCGGTAGAGGGGAGGCTACCTAAGTAACATGCTGAAATGTCGAAACGTTTAAACCAAGTTGGCTATACGACTACATCAAACATAATGGGTACATGTGTATTGCCAGAAGATTGAATTATAATTATAATTATAATGCAGACCAAGCAGAGTGAGAAAATATAGTAAATCAGGCATGACAATTTATATCGAATAAAGAGGGAAACCAATCCTTGAAAACACATCTGCATGGTGTAGATGTCCATGACTAGAAAACACAATTACTGTGAATTCTAGAGTAGAAGCCATGGAAAGTCAGATTGCCACTGAGGCTCATAGGATCGGCTTAGAATAAGAGTATGGTTTATACATGATTTGTTAGATTATGATAAAGTACTATAACTGTCTATGTTAATCGGAGTTTAACATGAGTATATTGGGGTCAGTATCTAGAACACCCTGTAGTGGCCTCTGCTGCTGCCAGGGTGCAGCTCTGTCTCATATTGGTTAGTATGCCTATACACCAGTAGGTGGCCACTGTGTCCTCGCATCTACACGCGCGCCAACCGCCACAGTTGGATTTTGAAACTTACTTGTATGTTGTTTTTCTTTTGCACGTACTTGTATGTTAAACTTGTATGTTCTTTGTATTAAATGGGGCAGGTTAATCCAGCCATACGCGTAAGCACCATTATCATATAATGTCTTGTGTTGTCATTATATATATTATTATTATTATATGTATACGTAGGAACAATATTATAATAATAATAATAATAATAATAATTATAATCAGAATGAACTCAGTCTACCATCCTTTCTACCGAATATAAATGTGGAAACTTCATTTAACACTAGACTACTTATATTACACAAACAAAATTAGAGTCAGTCTCGTACTCCTCTCATGCAGTCTCTGCCCCCCCCCCCTCCCCAACACGCGACTGGTGGCAAGAAAGTAGCAGTGTACATAACACCTTACAGCGTAGATGCATACAGCTGTACTGTACATACAGAAAGCTATGCTGTGGCTAATGCCCAGGTGCCCAGGTTTCCCATCTAAACTCATAGCAATAGAGTCAATAGATTTATCCACGGTAAGATCACCTTGCTATACTGGTGAATGTGTCTTGTATCTACATTGCATGTGTAAGACAGGCTTTTGACCTTCCCTCCCTCTTCCATCAACATTCTCAGCTCTTTAGCTCTTTAAGGCGACAAGGCATAACCAAGGTATAAGGTTAAAGATCCCTAGATCGCTCAAACCAATTGTACTGAGGAGTTGTTTTTATAGGGCCATCATGCGTTGGAACATGTTAAAACCATGTTATACCATCATACACAGCCTGGCTGATTTTAAAATTATGATAAAAAAGGACTACGACCACTGTTTCATGTAGGAAATGTGTCATACCTTCTATTTGTAAAATGCTCCCTACTATGTACACCAACCCGCCCCACCTCATCTCATCTCATCTCATCAACAAATGATCTTAATACCACACCTGTTTAACTGCAACTTTTTAGTCTGTATATGTAAAACAATGCATGTAAATAAGGAAACGCCATAACCATATTATGTACGAATCTGTGATATTATATTGACATGAAAGGGGACCTAGCGGAAGTAAGGCAATGCGCCTAAGCTAGGATGAAACATCTACTTTTGTATTTGTCTCTTTTACTCAATAAAACACTTAAAAAGGGCGGCATATTGCTAAAGGATTACATTTGTCGCCATGATGCACCAATGCAGCCCTGGCAAGTACCTCACTGGTGCAGCATTATTGCATCATGCCAGCCCCTTTTGTTAGTAATTCAACCCTGTAGGGTCTGTGCTTAAATGCATCAGTGCTGCATTCATGTAATTTGCTAAAAGGAAAAGACAACCAGGAAGTCCAAGTATGTATATGAGTCAGACCCCACATTGATGTACTAAGTCGTGTTTCTCAGAGTTTTTCACCCTCCATGACCTATAGAATATAAAGAGCTGTGCACACTCTAGGCTTTATAGAATCTAGACTCTATATATTTACATTGCCATACATAGGATGACCCAAATGTCTCATATCTAACCATTTAAGGACCTCATGCTGCAAACATATGACAATTGTAATCATGATTCACCAATACGGCTCTACCAGTAACTCACCCATGTTGCATCATGCATCATTAAACCTGTAAGGTCAGCATGATACTTGAATGCAGCTCTGGGGAGAAATGTGTTAAAATGTGACCAAAATATATTAAGGCATCATGCAGTCATAAAAGGGTCAAATTCAACTCTGATAGCCAGCCAAACAATACTTTTTCATTCCCTGGTGGATAGATGAAAAACTAACTAGTTTTTTTTATACAGACATCAAACACAGTCCAAGGGACACATTTGTGGGGCTGAATATAACACCACAGATGGCCGAAGTCAGCGGGATGTCTGGAGATTTAAACTCTTTAAGGGAAACATAGTGCTATGATGGACTGCTGTATAATTTAGTATCATGAGGCCTTTGTCTGCCTACCCCTGTCTGCCTCCCTATGTCTGCCTCCCCTCTTGTCTGTCTGTCCCTCTGTCTGCCTACCCCTGTCTGCCTCCCCCTATATCTGCCTCCCCCCTTGTCTGTCTGTCCCTCTGTCTGCCTACCCCTCTGTCTGACTACCCCTCTGTCTGCAAATCCCTCTGTCTGCCTACCCCTCTGTCTGCCTACCCCTCTGTCTGACTACCCCTCTGTCTGCCTACCCCTCTGTCTCCCTACCGAACTGTCTACCCACCCCTCTGTCTGCCTACCCCTCTGTCTGCCTACCACTCTGTCTGCCTACCCCTCTGTCTGCCTACCCCTCTGTCTCCCTACCGAACTGTCTACCCACCCCTCTGTCTGCCTGCCCCTCTGTCTGACTACCCCTCTGTCTGCCTAACCCTCTGTCTGCCTACCCCTTTGTCTGCCTACCAAACTGTCTGCCTCCCCCTTGTCTGTCTGTCCCTTTATCTGCCTGCCCCTCTGTCTGCCTGCCCCTCTGTCTGCCTACCAAACTGTCTGACTATCCCTCTGTCTGCCTGCCCATATGTCTGACTACCCCTCTGTCTGCCTACCGAACTGTCTGCCTACCCCTCTGTCTGCCTACCCCTCTGTCTGCCTACCCCTCTGTCTGCCTGCCCCTCTGTCTGCCTACCAAACTGTCTGACTACCCCTCTGTCGGACTACCCCTCTGTCTGCCTACCCCTCTGTCTGCCTACCCCTCTGTCTGCCTACCCCTCTGTATGCCTGCCCCTCTGTCTGCCTACCCCTCTGTCGGACTACCCCTCTGTCTGCCTGCCCCTCTGTCTGCCTACCAAACTGTCGGACTACCCCTCTGTCGGACTACCCCTCTGTCTGCCTACCAAACTGTCTGCCTACCCCTCTGTCTGCCCACCAAACTGTCTGCCTACCCCTTTGTCTGCCTACCTGTCTGTCTTCCACCATATGTCTGTCTGCTTGATGTAAAGGACTGGGATGAATGAGATAGATGCAATTACATAGCGGAGAAAAAACGTCCTTGAAAAGCCATTCTAGGAGAACGAGACGTGACTTGAATTGAAAGGCCCATTCATCCTGCATTAAGACAGTTCCTGGTTATGCCTGCCACTAACACAGGGTATATCCTGTTTTTTTAACAACAGCAAGCCTTTAAGGATGGCATGATACCTTTATGTATAATGCCCTTGGTTTTCATGATGCATGAATGCAGTCCTGGTGAGTACCAAAGCATCATGCCGATGTTGAAACACTCCTGGAGGGGTCTGCATGATGCACTGGGGAGTTAGTCACTGAGGCTGCATTGGCGCATCATGACAACAAATCTTTTAGTGACATGCTATTCTTAAAGGGTAACTCATACCAGACTCCTCATATGAAATATCCACAAAAATAACTCGAATAAGTGTCACCCTCCTGCCCCCCCTCCAACTTCTGGATGGCACAACAGCACATGCAGTCCAATATGTGAGAGCAGAAATGTGTAAATACTAGAGCGGCTAAGATCACGTGTAGGGAAACGTGATGTTGAAATAGCTGTGCCGTTAATTTCAATAACCGCTCTATTAAATTACATTTTAGAAATGCATGCTATCTAATGTTTCTGTATGCATTGAAGCTGCCAATGTAGCCTTTTTATATCTCACCTGCACTGCATGCATGTTCACATTTAAGGAGATGTAAGTGGCTTTGAGTAGCATTTACATAAAATTTGAGTTGCTTAATGTTTTCCTCACACCATATCAAGTTTACCTAAATGCAAACATTCATGCAGTGCTGGTCGATATACCTCAGCCCATGGACATTGCCACATGGGTGTGTTCCACCAACGTTGGTTGGCCGAAAATTTGTAATCCGATAGAAGTCTATAATGTTAAACCTATGGGAAAATCTCGTCCAACCGACAGAATCAGGGCCGATTCCTTCAGTGGAATACTCCCTATAGGCTCTAGTATTTCTGTCATTTGCTGTGTGTGAAACTCATTGAAGCATTTGTTAGTATCAATCAGGTTGGTTTCCAAAAGTATTCCCAACTCGCTGGGAACTTATAAAAAGAATATCTGATCTATGCTTGTTAATAATCACAGCCAAAGAGATATGCGCTTTATAGATTCCGTAGATTGTATTTCTATAATGCAGTTTACATCATTTTGAAAACAATTTCAGAACCTGAATCATGGATTTTCTTTTGTTTGGCCTTGCTACACTAAAATTTCTCCATCGTCACGACGCTGACCTTCCTCTTGCCTTGTATAACAACAGTTTTTTGTTGTTGCTCACAATACACCTCTGACGTCAATTGAAATCAGTGAAAAACTGTCATAATTTTTCTAAATCAGTGACACAGAAGTCACAGTGGTTGCACAAGTCGTAAACACCGAGTGTATAAAGTCCCATCTACATCAGAGTAGAATCAAGTTGGACATTGGACGTCATCTGACAATCACCAGCAGCCTTCATCTCTGACCACAGTCTACACGCTCCTGTCGCAAACACCAACCAGTCCTCAAGTACCCAGCTCCTATTCCTATCCAGGATCTTCCCATTACGGCCTACAACTTTGACTAGAGGGTCCTACAGCTGTTCAACTCAACACGAGTAAGTCACACGTCTATAGACCAATACAGCAAAAAAGGTTGACTTTTGTCATAATAAAGTTTTGTTTGTCTCGGTTTTAGCAGAATTCTCATAACGTTATCTGTAATAGTTATGTTTGCAAACATCTTATATCTGGAGATTCACAAGACAATTTTCTGTCAAATAGCATATATTAGAATGCAGAATTTTGAGATTATATTTATGTCATTGTCAGTCACACTTCAGAAAAACTTTTTTGAAAAGTCACCCTTTCTTAGGGCATTGGTCTGCAGTTGACTCTGGTTGTGGGTATGAATATTGATTGTTATGTATTTATTGCAAGCACACAGGGATATGTGTTTTGAGTCCTAAAAATGGCAAGAAGATAGTCTCTGGTGTGCAAAAGATTCGGTTAACTGTTACCACTACATTCATTCGTAGCATAACTAGATGTATTTGTAGCGTCACCGCATGCATTTGTAAGGTCACCTATAGTGATTTGTATGGTCACTACACACATTTGTAAGGTCACTAAGGGTGGTTTGTAGGGTAACAACCTTTGATATCCATAATGCCAGCTTGCACACTTTTGCTGCCAAACTGGTATTTCTGGGGATCCATGTAAGAATTCATATTCATATCACAAAAAAAATAGTTCCATATCGATATCGGTTTCAAGAAATGCCCATGTCACCATTTCAAATATAGCCAGGGCCATCCACCTGTGTTGTGTAAGGCTGTCTCATACGAACATGGGCCAATGTTTTCGTCTATGACTGGGTGCAATCTATGACCAGGTGCAATCTATGACCGGTTTGAAAGAAAACGAGTTATTTAGAGCAGATGTAAATATAACTTGAAATAAAATGAGTGATATAAAGTCTTAAAACACCCATTAACATTTTCCACCATTTATATCTTCATCTGCCCTAAATAAAGCCTTGTTTTTCTAAGCCGGTCATAGATTGCATGTTGTCATAGATTGCACCCGGTCATAGACAACAACATTGGCCCGATCTCATGAGCCGTAAGCACTGGTGCATCACACCAATTAAAGTCTGCATCCCCTCGGTCCTGTGATGCGGTGTGGGCAGTGTGTTTATCATACCTAGCATATGACTTTGCTATTCCTACAACATTAACACGCCGGACAGGCTACATGTGCAATACATAGGGCTGTATCAGGACGTGTATTATACGGAAAAGTGGTGCGCAAACAGATGGGATGGTGCGCAAAACATGGCAATTCGCAAATGTGTATTCCTGGATATCTATTGTAATTTCTATCGTAATTTCTATTGTAATCTATCGTAATCTTCCCAATGTGATATGCTAGGTATAATAAAACAAAACTCGTAAAAATACAACTGGGTGCACGACGACTTGTTTGGGTGTGCCGCATCGCACGGTGCGCACTCCTGCTGTGCAGTCCTGTGCACCGTGTGATACGGCACACCCAAACTCGTTGTACACCCAGTTGTATTTTTACTCATTCATTTTTATGTTAGTATTATACATGACCCACCTAGCCCATGTGAGTGCACGGAAAAACGCTTTTAGCGAGTCTTACCCCAGTCTTACTGAAATCATACAACCGGAAAGTCTGAAAGTTTTTCTTAAAGTTTATCTTTCCTTTTGCCCCCTTCTTTCTGCTGTGGGGCCTTTATCCTACAAAATGTCCTTTATCCCACGAAAGAGTATAGTTTTGTCGGATAATAGCTGACCATGGAGCTTTATCCCACAAAATTGGCGTTAAAGCACAAAAGCCTTTTTGGTATATTTAAGATATATCTAAGACTACATATAAACTGTGTTATGGTAAATGTTAAGACTAAGACTTCAGTAAAACTTCGTTAAGATTCACTCAAAACACGTGAGCTAGGTGCCATCTGCGTGTATTATGGACCAGTCACATAAAAAGTGTTCCATTCTGCCCATTCATGCGATAAAAAATTTTCCATCCTGCCCATTCCTGTGACTAAAA
Source organism: Harmothoe impar (assembly GCA_947462335.1). Lineage (NCBI taxonomy): Eukaryota > Metazoa > Annelida > Polychaeta > Phyllodocida > Polynoidae > Harmothoe > Harmothoe impar. Next base: position 35,014,590 of record OX381717.1, on the reverse strand, counting down.
GAGTTCCACCCTGCCCATTCATGCGATAAAGAGAGTTCCACCCACCCTACTCCAGCGACTAAAAGTGTTCCACCCTGTCCATTCCCGAGATGAAAAGAGTTCCACCCTACCCACTCCCATGACTAAAGGTGTTCCACCCTGCCCATTCCTGCGATAAAGAGAGTTCCACCCACCCTACTCCAGCGACTAAAAGTGTTCCACCCTGTCCATTCCCGAGATGAAAAGAGTTCCACCCTACCCACTCCCATGACTAAAGGTGTTCCACCCTGCCCATTCCTGCGATAAAGAGAGTTCTACCCACCCTACTCCAGCGACTAAAAGTGTTCCACCCTGTCCACTCCTGCGATGAATAGAGTTCCACCCTACCCTCTTTTTGTTAGGAGGGGGACTCCTCATCATTGTGCTTGCAGGGGGGGGGGGGTGCTTGAGCACCGCAAGCACCCACCTGGATACGGCCCTGATGATATTGCACTTTGAAGATGACACCAAATAATTTTTTTTGCAAAGTGAGGACTAAACCCCCTCATATACATGTTCAGCAGTCAAAATCTCGGAATGTTATGGGAGTTGGATGTTACAATTTTACATGTGGTCATGAACTACATATATCTTCATGTAGGTGGAAAATTATTAGGATCTGAGGGGGTAATCCGGGGAAAGTTACTCAAATGTGTCTATATAACAAGGAATGGCCCACCTTTTAGATTTACTAATGAAGAGTTTTAGTGAGTATTACATATATATATATATACATACATTAGTACATATATATATATAATAATTTTATAGTGATAATTTTATTGAAATTAGGTTGATTAGGTATTTGCATTAATTATTATGTTTACTTTACTTCTGCTCGAGGATTAATGCGAAAAATTAGCAGAAATGACTTATTTTGATTGATTTGATGATTTTATGTGCTATGTGTGTGTGCACATAAATAATAAAGCCTTATGTTTAGGGCTCTATTACCAATAATTTGTGGCCGTGAATTTTAAACTTTGAAAATTATCTAAAAATTGGAAAGTGTAGATATTTTGATGAATTAAAACGTAAAATGAAGCCTTTGATGTGCTCTCTATGAAAACAATATAATCTTGAAATTTATTTTTCCGACATGTGACTGGTTAGGTGAAAACTCATCAGATTTTTCCTTTGCAGTAGGACAAGATGCGTCTCTGTATGGTTTTCTTCCTTCTGGCACTTGTCGTTGCACTGGGTAAGTAAAAGGTCTTTGCTTATTTGTTCTTTACTTAACCATGCTCAGTTGGCTCATTTTGACGCTGGTCTTCTTTATCTGATAATGCACAGTCTACCATAATGTACACCACAAAAACTGATAATCAGAATCCAATTAATAAGACACAACCATGATCTTAATTATCATATGGTTACATGACAATTGCACATCCTGTTTGAACTCAAAACTTCATATTGTGCAGTAATAATTGTATAACAGTTTTATAATATCAAACAATTTAGACAAAAATACCAAATATTACAAACAGTTACTTTCAAATTATATGCTTGAAACCTTTGGAGTAAAACTAATAATATTAAGAGGAAGTAAATAAAGGTACACAGTTTTACATCCCATACTACCCAGAACAGTAATATATGTGACCCGGTTTAACGAAATGGGTCAGAATCGCATATCAAAAATGTTGTGAAATTGCAATATTCATTACAGCTCATCAAGATCTTTCATTTGGTATATGACATGTTAGCAATGTTTTTGTACTTTTCATTGTAAAATTAAATAGAAATTAAATAAAATTAGGTGATTAACATTTAAATTAGATATTAGCTATATTATTATCTATAATCATAAATCCTTTGGGCATCATTTTGAGAGTTGAAATCTGGTTAGTGTATGTTTATCATTTCAGAATATAACTATTCATTCATTAGAAAAATGCCGAAAACTCATTTTTCGAAAAAAGGGGGACATCCAACCCATTTCGTTAAAACGGGTCACATATATATAATGAATCAATCAATCATTGTAGTCTGTATGGACACCACAAACTGACATTATACAATGTATCTTTTCAGCTGCTGCTAGCAAAGGCAAACGTAAGTCAAGAGCTATTATGTTTTTAGTGTTTCATATTCAGTACTACCGTAAATTCCTGCCTACTACCAGCATCTCGGGTATAACCCACACCCCCAACTCAGGAGAATCATATAACGCGTTTTTTTATCTGAAAATTTCAATTTTAGTACTGTTCTATAGTGATAAAAACCCTGGTATAACCTGCACCCTATATAGGCATGTTTGGTATCAAATGAAAGCAGGTCCGCGTACAACCCGCGGGTAGTACGCAGGAATATGCGGTAGTTGCAGATGGGGTTGCATTTCACTCGGTCTATGGCCTTGTGAAATATGTGCCCGACCTTTGTGAGATAACCCACCCAACAGACTAAAACTTGTGAACCTTTGTCTATTTACCTACAGTCTTAGGATTTTTCAAGAAACTACTCATGGCATTTTGAGTTGTAGGATACTAAAATGTATCCACCCCCATTGATTAGTTCTATTCAAATATCAGAGACTGCCAAGCCGAATCCACTCTTCTCACAGTCCTGATCATTTCATTTAGGATTCGAAGATGGTAGAATCAACAAAAATTAAGCACTAGCTGTTAATATCAAACCTGCACTATTCTTGCCGCAAACACATTTTGATTAAACTATCTAGGCTGTATTCAACATTTCTTTGATAAATATGAAACTACTTTCTTTGATAAATATGAAACTACTCCTTTGGGATTTTAAAGTGTTACCAGCTAAAGTAACATTCTAGATCTGATACCATATTTTCCGCTTTCTGTTATATTATAGCCCCGTGTAAAAGCAAGAGCAAGAACCATGATACAGAATGTGTAAACGGCGTCTGCGTCACTGATGATGATGGCCGGCCATACTGCGAGTGTTACAGAGGATGGGAGGGAGAGACTTGTTCCGAGCGTAAGTATGTTAGTCTATAAAAACAGCACTGTAAGTGCTACACACTGAAAAAGTAAACTTGTCTCCAGACTCTTTGAAGTGACTATCATAAAATATACCAGTCAAAAGTTGTCTTACCTATCAGATTACCATCCCACAAATAGAATCTGGAGTCGGCAAATGTCGGGTTTTGGGCTGGCACATGCCAAGCAGGTCTTCTATCTCCAGCTAAAAGACCACCTTCCTTGTCACTTAGACGAGTTTTATTTTATGACCGTCACTTGGAAGAGTCTGGAGACAAATTAACTTTTTTGAGTGCATGCTGCTTTAATCCAAGTTACATGTACAGGTATTTGTTAGTATTACCAAACTTAAACAAATTAAACACATTTCTCTTTCTAGGATTCTCATAACGTTTTAGTATGGCTTTCTACCAAAATCAGTTAGTGGGGTTTCTTAGCAATATGATCGTTCATTTTGTGATAGAAGCATATAATTCGGTTCAGACATACTTTGTAGGATACTTTTTCATATTAAGATGGGAGGCACCTGGAATTTTTATTTTATCAGCCATTTTTAACTAGGTGAAGTAGGTCAATTTTAAAATCTGTAAATATTTCATTGCTTTTTAAAAAACACCATCTACTATCAAATTTCATTAAATTTCCAATCAGAGTACAGCCCCATAGAGGCCCAAAGTGCTCCAACTATCTAATTTAGATAAACTAACTTATTTCAACCTCATTTGCATAATTTGCATATTTGAGCTCCAAATCTGTATCACATGTTTAGATTTATTTAAAGGACACAAAAGCTTGTCCACATATACCTGAAAAGTGCCTTTTCTGCTAAATATACGAGACACCTGGATTTTTTTATGATGAGGTCACTTTAGACCATCTAAATCTAGGTCAAATTTAAAAGCTCTAAAATCTATATCACAGACTCTCCTATGTTGATCACATTGAATCTCTAATTTGAATGCAGCCCAATATATATATATTCAAGTCCTCAAATTGCCTAATTTGAATATATAATGACCTACTTTGGCCTTATTTGCATAATTTGCATATTCATGCTCCATCTCTTGACCGAAAGTTTAAATCAAGTTTAAATACATACAATCAAGTCAACATTATATACTTTCATGGGGAGAAAATGGGAGGCACTTGGAATTTAGAATATTGGACCACTTTGGACCATCTGTATCTAGGTCAAATTTAAAAGCCCAAAGATCTATATTGATTTTAAAAGCAGATTACCCTTTTTTCTTAATACATTGAATCTTCATTTAGAATGAAGCCCCATACATGCCTGAATTCCTCAAATTGTCTAATTTAAATATCCTGACCTACTTTAACCTCATATGCATAATTTGCATAAATGTAGACCACAAGTTTAAATTGAGTCCAGGGGCATACAATCAAGTACATTGATATGTCTTTTCAGTGAAAAATTGGAGGCACCTGGAGTTCGGAATAGTCAAGTCATTATGCATCATCTTACATAAGTTCAAGTTGCGAAGCTGTAGATTCTATATTGATTTTTGAAGTAGAGTGTCCTATGTTGAATACATTGAATCTACAATTTGAATGCAATCAAACAACTGGGCCAGGCAAGTAGTCTTTGAGGAGGTGTAGTGTAATGATACATCACCACATATGATTATATGCCTGGAGTTCAATTCAAATATTCTGACCAATTTTTAACTTATTTGCATAATTTGCCCAGGAGGAGATCCCAACAACCAAGGGGGTCCTTCGGGATTGTACTAGTTGTGGTTTTCCATTAGCAAATTAGGTTAAATTGAATATATTCAGATTTTTCTGGTTGTATCCACATGATACTCAACTAATATTAAAAAAAACCATTTACATTCTCAGATCTGTGTAAAATAGTCAAAGCCAGCAATGATTACTATAAACTAATACACTTTTGGTATAAATCAGTCTGTAAAGGGCCATACAAATGGTACAAAGCAAACCTAAATTGCAAAGAACTTGTGCTTAAGCTGGGCACTGTGAATAGAACATGCATTATTTTGTTGCTTTGTTCACATGATGTAGAAAAGCTGTGCATTGTACAAAAAGCTTTGCATTATGATTATATTCAAAATTGGGTCCATCTTCCTTTGTAGACTTAACAAGTATGCATAATAATATAATATATGGATCTAGATACAAAATTATTTAAAATGAATTGCATGTACAGGTCTCCATTGCATTGCAGGACCCAGTAACTGGATAAAGGAATCATCTAAGTAATGATCGAATTGAATATAAAGAAGTTATCAATTTTCCTATTTTATAGGTTATATGCAGATTATTCAAATGAGGCCTGACTGCGATATCTACATGAGATAATGCATGGCGCTTCAATGTATTATATTTATTTTGATACTTACATGAATCTGATGTTTAAAGCTGATCATGTATTTCAGAAAATGACTTGGAAATCTACATATTTTCGAGTTGACCTAATCAAATTCATCAGAATTCAAACCATCTAATAAAAAGGAACCTTTCAAAGTATATGTTGGCTTGATTGTATGCCCATAAACTAAATTTCAACTTGTGGTCTAGACTTGGATCATAATTAAGCAAATTATGCAAATCAGGTGAAATTAGGTCACTATTTCCATATTAGCTTATTGGAGGGCTTCAGGTATGTATGGGAGTAGATTCAAATTGAGGATTCATTGCATTTGACATAGGAAAGCCTGCTTAAAAAATCAGTATCAAATCCAAAGCATTTTAACTTGAGCTAGATTTAGGTGGCCCAAAATGACTTGATTATTCAAAATACCAGGTGCCTCCCATTTTTCAATGAAAAGACATCTATGAACCTATATTGTGACTAGGTTGCAAACCCTTAGATTCAATTTAAAATTGCAGTCTATACTTGGAGCATGAATATGCAAATTATGCAAATGAGGTTAAAATAGGTCAGTATATTTCAAGTAGAAAATTTGAGATCTGCTAGAATATATGTGGACAGTTGAGGTAAAAGGGTCCTCCAAGGTAAAAACTTAATAATAAAATTGATGTCATTAGCTTTCCAGTGATATCTTTTATAAGCAGGTACCACTTCTAGTTTTTGAGTACTGGCTCTCTGAATATGTGTGGTCACTGTCCAATCTTAAATGCCAATAAGCTCTATCTTCCTTTGTTTTAGAGATATTCCAATCTAATTAGCATAATTATGCTAATTGCCAAATATCCAAACTTTTTCAAACAATTGGCCACAGCTTTTGATCCAAAAATGGTATTTACATTCTGTTTTCAGCATAGAAATCGTTTTGGGGCCTTCTTTCATTCAAATTTTTAAAATTTTCCATTTAGAATGAAAATCATGTTTCCATGGCAACCAACATGTGCAAAAATACCAATCTAGGCCCAAAAACGTTCTTTTCCATTCCAAATATTGAATGTTTTCACCAAAGATGGAATCTTCTAACGTGGCCTATCATATTCTACATAAAAAAGTAGTATAGATAAGTTGTTGCTATATCTTTGTCCTTTTTGGCTATATGGAGCCCCCTGGTGGCCAAAGTTGGTACTAAATATCCCCTGCGGAGGTCCCTTTTCCCTTGTTGATCCACATATGGGGCTGCATTTCAATTGAATGTTCAATATATTACAGAATATAGAGCTTTATAACCTAGTTTATAGATGGTCCAAAATGGCATAATCATTCAAAATTCCAGGTGCCTCCCATTTTTTTCCTGAAAAGGAACCTATCAAAGTATATGATGACTGGGTGATATGCCTTTTAAACAAAGTCAAACTTGTGATCTAGACTAGGAGCACAAATATGCAAATTATGCAAATGAGGTTTAAATGAGTTAGTTTATCTAACTTAGACAATTAGGGAACTTTGGGCATATATGGGGCTATAATGAATTTCAAAATCCAATGTTTTCAACTTCGCTTAGTCTGCTTTAAAAATTGATACAGAATTCAAGGGTTTTTCATTCTGACCTAGTTTGAGATGGTCAGAAGTGATCTAATAATTCAAAATTCCAGGTGCCTCCCATCCTGAAATAAAAGAGTACCCTACAAAGTATGTTGGGACCAAATTATACACTTCTATCACAAAATGAACGATCATCCAGCTATTGGGAGCTAAGGGACCCCACTAAGTGGGCTTTTGAACATTTTTCTCGCCATATCGGCCATTTTCCCGAAAATCTATATTTTTCCGATTTTGAACCTTTACTAGTCAAATCGGCCATTTTTCCAAAAATCAACATTTTTCTGATTTTGAACCTTTTTCTCGCCATATCAGCCATTTTCCCCTCCGAATGACATTTTCCAATTTTGACATTTTTCTCTGCAAGTCAGCCATTTTCCTGAAAATCTAAATTTTTCTGATTTTGAACATTTTTCTCACCACGTCGACCATTTCCCCTAGTATTGACATTTTTCAGATTTTGAACTTTTTTTTCGCTAAATGGACCAATTTCATGAAAATCTACATTTTTTTGATTTTAAACCTGAAATTTAAAAGACGCTTTTACAAAGGTAGAGCAGTACATAGAATTACAAGTTTATCTATTTAAGACAGTATTGAATAGAAGTAATCAACTGACAAGCACAACGTCAATTTATATTTCAACATTGCATCTCTTGGTTTTACATCACATGTCATGGTCTCATTAACCCTTAAAAGGACACATGTCGCTAAAAGATGAGATTTGTCGGCATGATACCCCAATGCAGCCTCAGTGAGTAACTCGCGGATGATGCATTGGTGCATCATGTTGACTGTGCAGGGATGTCTGCACCCTGTAGGGTCTGCATGATGCTTGAATGCAGCACTGGTGAGTCACTCGCCAGGACTGCATTCATGCATCATAATGACCATGGGCATGATTTATTAAGGCATCATGCCGACCTTAAAAGGTTAAGAATATGTCTAAAATTGCATCATCAATTGATGAACTGACAACCTTTCTTTTCATGTTTTGCCTTTCACCTTTCACCTCCCGTCATCGCAGGAGCAGGTCAGTACTGCTTTAAGTCATATCGACTGGGAAGAGGTTGTTTATCATTTGCTTATAATATTTCTATTAGCACAGCTAACCTGTAATGTAGCCAAGGAGGGCAGCAAAACTATTCCACCTACCCTAGTGGCCAGATAGAGCAAGTCTATTTATTTATTTGAATGGTACATTAAGCAAATTTAACTACCGGAACCAAAGATTGAGTACTCCACCTCAGTAAACCTGGGCTACCCTAAAAGCCCACTGTAAGGGGAATTAAACCCTGGAATAAGGTATCCCCAGCATGCCGGCTAACCCGAGACAGAAACGCTTTGAAGAGCTAACTGTTCCCAGCCAAATGCTAGATAGAGCTGCAACCAATACCCTGTTTACATGAACTCCCCTCAGGGAGTAGTCATTTGTTAACAACAGGGGGGTTGGTGGATTTGGACCCCTCTTGAGGGGGGGACCAAAGAAATTGCACCCCTTTTTAGCAAAAAAGTCTGCGCATTACTATAGCTCAAAGGGGTCGGCTGCACTCAATTCAAACTTACCTAAAGGGGGGGACCAAAAACTTTTTGACCCGTTCACGCGAAAATCCACGTTGTTAGAAAATGACCACTCCCGTATGTATCTATCTATATTAATATGATTGTGTTACAGCTGTCTGACTGCTATTGTGCCATTGTATTGAGTACTGAACCACTACTGAGCGTCTGTATTTGTTTAGTCGAGTTGATCTCTCAATGCTATGTTAATAGTGACTCAGCATAATATGCTATGATACAAATTTTAAAACCCAACTAAGAGTTAGGCAGGCACATAACGCTGTTCATTGGCTATGCCGAGAGGTTTTAAAAAGATATATACAAAAAAAGAACTCTATAAAAAAGGAACTCCAGATGGAATTGGAGTAATGTAAGGGGCTAGAGAAGAACTATTGATGTTGCAGAATTTAGAACTCGTGCCTCATCTAGTGATGTCTATTTTGGAATGTATCATATTTTTGTAAAATCATCTTTTGAAATAAAAAAATATGTTTTAAACTCAAAAATCATGAATCTATTTGATTTTCAAGACGGTCAGCGCAGTAGGAAAGTGGCCTCTTTTCATAATTATTTTATTGTTAAAAATTTGCAGATTGTCTAGGCCTTTGTTTGAGGGAGTGTCATGCTGATTGTGGTAAGTGCTACCTCTGTGTGTTCCTGTTGCAATCCATGACGCCATTTGTTCACTATTCATCCATTCAGACAATCGCATTATTATGTAGCCAAGGAGGTCAACAGAACTATTTTGTCTACCCAATAGTAGTTTATGCAGAAAGTGTTCATGAGTATTGACCCACACAATTTCACACTTAAAGTCATGTTTTCTTCTTTTTTGTTACCAGTGGAATATTGCATCATTGGTTGATATCAGGCTGTGTCTCATGAGATTGTAACAATTGAAACGTCTTTGACCCGGTGTAGTCTTTGACCAGGTGTAGTCTTTAACTGATGTAGTCTTTGACCAGCAAGCTTCAAAATGGCTGAAATGGGGGCTATGTACAAAGAAATGCAGGGAAATGTGTAAGATATAGTGTTAAAATGTCCATGCTCCATGCTCTTCTGTGTACATATCCCCCATTTCAGCTGATGACTACACCCGGTCAAGGACGTTTCAATTGTTACAATCTCATTAGACACAGCCATCAAAATGAATAGGTTTGTAACTAATGTTCCCCCTCCATATTATTGCAGAAGCATCTCCCAGTAAGTACTACTTTAATATGTGAAGACTCAATTGGAAGCTCGTTATTGTTATTTGGTCAAACAGTTCGTTTAATTAATTATCATTGTTATTATCATGTAATTCCCAAGGCTGCATCACCAATTTATGAATAGCATTATATTGGAATAATCATCCAGTTCGATCAAAACATTTGTCCAAGGCGGTCAGCTTGTATTTGATGCTAAGTGGAGTCCTGCGTAGGAGCCGTGGCTATAGTATGCTAGTCAGATTGCCTGTACTGCATATACACTACTTTCACACTAGGGGGCGCTGGGGTCAGCTAGCGGTACCCATAGTCAGATTAGAACAGAGACCCCACGCCAGGAACAAGCTGGAATAGCTGACGCAACTTTTGCCACGTTCACAGCGTTCTCCCGAGGCTACTGCTGCGACGCTTTGAATCGAGCATCATATCAACTCACCCATTCTATTAATGGCTACTAAATACAGGTTGACTTTCTCCAAATATCTGAGTATCGTAATGTTCTAGGTCAATATCTTCCATTAATGGTTTTAGATCCATTATATTTTGACAAAAACAGAGTGGCCTCGTTTTTGGTACTTGCTCAAAATGGTAAAGGTGCACGATTTTTCTAATTAAAAAAACATGGCGAGTTTGTGAAGGTAGTGTATAAGAGCAGTTCAGAGTTGTGTTGTGCCTTGTAGGCCAGTTGAGCTTATTAGCGAGGTATTATGGTAAGATTGCATCGTCAACTCATAAATAAGTAAAATGTGAAAAGTTAAAGGCTGATTTTTTTCCTTACCCTTACACCATTGCAGCTGACTGTGAAGGGATATGCAGGAAGACCTGTTTCTTGAAATGTGGTAAATAAAAGTCATAATATTATTATTGTTTTACATGAATCCATTTATACAGAGAACATCTGGACACAATTCAGTCTCATGTCAAAAAGATACCTCTTTCATTCCTATTGTCTGTACCAGTCTGTTCTAGAAGTACAATACAGGTGTAGTTATAATGGGAAAAGATTATCTACACAGAGAAAAGAAATGGCGTCAAAAGGGAGTCCAGGTTGCCTCCAGAATGACTCCCCTCTCCAGGGGAGCCCAGGTTGCCTAAGGCAGGCTAGGTGATGCTCTAGCTGACCTAAGGGAGTCACCTGGGGGAGTCATATAGCTGGCTGGGTCATATGACTCCCCCAGGTCAGCCACAGTCGTCTAGGCTCCCTTGGGCAGCCTGGGCTCCCCTCAAGAGGAGAGTCATTCTGGAGGCAACCTGGTCTCACTTTTGACGCTTTTTCTTCTCTCTGTGTATTATGGAGTAGACCTATCATATATAACTGAATAGATTTACCGCTTTTAAAGGATTCTGAAGACCAATGCAGAGAGGAATATTAGGCCAAATGCAGTATACAATATCTGATGATTAATGCATATGTTGCTACATTTATCATTGAATGATTCATGCAGCTGTTTTCTGATGCAAACCTTTTTCTTTTACAAAATAGAGCGAGGACCCTGATGATAGACGTGAAGTCCGTTGAGAAGGAGGTTAAAAATGTGTAGGTTTCTACGGGAGAAACAGGACAAACCAAAATAAATCTAATCAATTTTAATTTCTGAAAAAAATCTAGGTTTGGAGGCTAGTAAATCCTTATTTTATTTTTTTGTGATTACCATTCAATGCTCTGTATTATCTACCATAGGCTGTGACATTTTAAGAAAAGGTACCTCTGTTTTGATGTACAAATATCCTGTTTTATATAAAAGACAAAAAGACCATGTGATTTTAAACCTACCAAAATACAACCAGACATGGGAAGAGAAGTAGGAGGTATATCTACAAGCAGTTAGCTGAACGCGACCCATGGCTTATGTCCCCCGACTATGAGTAAATGAATGCTCCTATACAGCACAGTGGACTAGTATATTAACATGACCCTTTCTCAGAAACTAAGAAACTATAATGATTTTTTAAAGGTTTATTCAAACTGTTAACATGAACTTGCACTAACCTGCAATTCAATTAACAATTTTGTTTCATGACTGACACTAACACGTTTGTAATACTTTCATAAAACATTCCAGTTATCAATTTATGAATAAAGTGAATGACTGTAAACGGCTCATCATTAAATACTACTATTGGAAAAACCTATTTGACTGTGATTTTAGTGTATAGCTAAAAAAAAAAACTTATTAAATAACAGGTAACTTATCAGACAGGTTTCACAGTCTTGATAAGCAGTAGTAGTTAAGATATCTGTCTGTTCAATCTCACCATCAGTTAAAGGATGACTCTTGTAATCAATGTGACAGGGCTACACTGTGAAAAAAAACAGAGATTCACTGGCACCACTGGGTGCCGGACTTTCACCTTAAAAATAACGGTGACTGTTGTTTCAAGTTCACTGTAGTTTTAACTGTGAAAGTCCGGCAAACAGTGATCCATGTGACAGGACTAATGCATGTACAACAGCTAGTGTAACTCATGGGAATGCAGCTAGTAAATGGCATGATGAAACACACTTTGAATGCTTTATAATCAGAATCATGATAACTATGAGAGATGTTTTTGACTAAGTAGATCTATAAGGGCTTAATTACACTCGTTGATTGATTCAAGATATATGTTATCCCCCACCCAACACACTACGGTTTCTGCTTGGACAAAATCAATTATAGTTGTTATTCATAAGGAGATTCAATCCAAAACTATAACGTGTTTCTTTGATTTTTAGACTATGTCGCTATGTGAAATAAAGAGCTTGCTTACTTTCAATATTTGAGTCTGTTATGTCTATGTTCTGACAATTTTTACTTCATCAATTTGATTGATAAAGGTTCACTAAATAATTTTCAATTTTCAAAATAAGGTTGATCGATGACTGTTCGACATTCCTTTGTATTTTGTTGAATATATCATAATCGTCAATCACAGAATTATTGAGAAAAAAATACAATCATTTGCATTGATAAATAAAATTGTATGTATACAATGTATGTTACAACTAACAATTCTAAGGAGGGAGGGTCGGGTGAGTTGCACAAACATAATAGCTACGTTACTATAGGGTCAGGATGGTTATCTACACGGGATGATGACCAAGAGACTTCTCCAGAGGACAAGATGGCAGCCTACCCAGATATTGGTTACAATGCTATATGGTGCAAGATGGCTGCCTACATAAAGTCATCAGTTACACTTGAGCTAATAGTAACTCACACATGGTATTCAGTAACACCGCTTTAGGGGGACAAGATTACCATTGAAAGGTAAGATGGCCGACTACTTAGATATATCATTTGAGGAAAAAACCTAGGTGCCATATAGTATTCAGGGGTACATCCCGCTGAAAAGTGTGGCATATTTTAACAGTTAACATTAGACATTATATTCCCCCTAAGTTTACTTACCATCTCCCAGGGTTAAACTAATGGGCACTCCCTTGACATAAAAAGTGCTTTTCTAAATGACTGCAGACCTCTTATGTCGTGAGGCTCTCCCCCCTGGTAACACCTTATACGTGGGCACCACCTGGTGATCAAACTAGGAACCTATCTGAGGCAGTCATCTCAAAGGAAGGCTCTGGTTACTGCCAAATGACCTTGAAATTGGGATATTGCTGGGTTTGGGCAAACCCTGCTGGTAGCTTGAAACAAGCGAACAGGAACTGGAAATGGAACCAGAGAGTATAATGGTAAAACTACCATCATACATTCTGGTTCCTGTTCCTGTACTGGGGAGGGGGGAACAGAAAGATTTAAAATTGTCTCATAGAGGAGATAGAAAAAAGCCAGGCTCTTAGGCGAAAATGTGCCGATCCCTTGTTTAAAAAAAGGTCTGCCCAGCTAACAAAAAAAAGTTTACATTACCAGGATTTAACGTTTGTAGAAGGTTTGCAAACGTTTGCAAAAACCTATATATAACGTTTTTTTAACGTGAAAACGTTGACACTAAATAACGTTTTCATAACGTTATAGCCAAACGTTATTCTGTAACGTTATATGAACGTTTGTGTAACGTTTTTTTCCCATAAAAAATAACCAAAACGAAAGGTATGAATTAGTGACAAATATAGCATTTCTGTTATGATTAGGGTCGTTGCCCACACCCTATAAAGGGTGTGATTAAAGTGTTAGTGACACTGGGCGGGGCTTTTTTTGGGGGGGGGGGGAATAATTTCTTCACCTTTTTAAAAAAAGGTTGATACACTGCCTTCCCCTGGAATCGAACCCCAGCTGCCCACACTGAAAGCAAACGCTATAACCATTTCACCACCAAGGCACTTGATGGTGGGAACTACCATATGTCAGTCTTACGCAGAGCCTGAATATGGGGGGCGGGGGGGAGGGTCCCCACGTCGCATGTTGATTCTCAGAAATGGCCCTGTCACATGTCACTAAAGAAAAAGCGATTACAAGGACAAAATTTGAAGAAAGAGTTAGGTAGCATACTTTACACTAAATGAGAATTCTTTTATGCACATCACTAAGCCCCATGTCGCATGTCGAGTTTAGAAAATGTCCATGTGACATGTCACTTAACTGGCCATGTCCAATCCGATTTTAAGAAATGGCCATGTCACCATGTCGATTTTAAGAAATGGCCATGACGCCATGTCCATTTTAGGGGTCAATTATAGGCCATAAAACTGTAAGACAGGGGGAGGGATTCATTAACACTTCAATCTAATACATTGGAGAAAGATATTTGATAAATTAATGTAACCACTGACCGCAGCTCATACGCCTACAGAGAACCCATTACCCAGGCCCTTTGTCAGCTTTACCAGGTCCTGCCAGACAAGGAATAGATCTGTAGGCCTATGCATTGATGCTCGGTTTAGAGCCTGGTATGACCATCAGCCTCATTAGCTGAAGCGGGAGAGCCTGGGACTACCAATCAAAAGGTCCTGGGTTCAGTCCTAGGAGCGAATTTTAATGTCCATGTAAGAATTATGGTTACCCAAACCTTCTGCAAACCTTCTGCAATCCTTTTCCGAACCTTCTCAAATCCTTTTCCAAACGTTTTCCAGACTTTTATAAAACGTTCTACAAAATCGTTTTGGTGAAACCTTTTCCAAACGTTTCCCTCCAAACCATGTGGAAACGTTTGCAAACGTTTGGAAAACGTTTGTTGTTACCTGGGTGCTTTCATGCATTAAACATAGGGCATGGCACATTAAATCACTATACATGTGTGCCACAAAAAGTTGACCCTTTAAGGGTCGCAGAGTGTGTTAATACAGTATGCCCTTTTAAGTTGTATTTGTCATCATGATCCAGCACTGGCAAGTTACTCACCTGTGCTACATTCAAGTATCATGCCAACCCTACGGGTCGATACACACATGAAGGGTCAGCATTATGCATTGATCAAGGCAGTACTGGTGTGTACATTGGTGCACTGTGATGACAATTATTATCTTTAAGTGGCATACCGGCCTTAAAGTGTTAACCTATGTAGAATCCACATGAGAATTTACTAGTTACAAGACATGATGAAAAGGCCAGCAGGGGTGATTTTAACATACTTTAGACCCCAGCTATAGGACGACCACCGCGCTCCCTCCTTAAAGGCCAAATTATGCCTTTGTAAAATAAAGGTTTAAGTGTTAATTTCTCTCCAATTTAATGGCTTGAAGTGCCGCCTGGAATTTGGCCTGCACGGAAAAGATGTACCAAAATAAATTGATCTCATAGCTAGGGATTTATGGTAGGAAGAATGAACATAGAACATGGTCATTTTCTTCTTTGATTTATTTCACTAGAATGCCTCAACTGTGACGGTGATGACCAACCCCTAAGAATCTCTGGTGCAGTATCTCAGTAGGCCAGCAGGGGTGATTTTAGCATACTGTAAAATCCCAGGTATAGGTCAATCCCCCCCCCCCCTCCTTAAAGGCCAAATTATACCTTTGGAAAATAAAGGTTTAAGTATTGGTTTCCCTCCAGTTTGATGGCTTAAAATGCTACCTATAAGAAGAAATGAATTTGCCCTGCACGGAAGAGAAGTACCAAAATAAATTGATGTCATAAGCAGGGATTTATGGTAGGTAGAATGAACATAAAACATGGTCATTTTCTTCTTTGATTTATTTCACTAGACCAGTAGGTGCAGGCAACTCCTTAAAATGACTATGCCAGCGACTTTTTAACCTGTAGTGATTTCTCACCCTGGCTTATGAAGCCATTGTGGAAAATGACCCTGCTCTTAAATCATAGTAAGTGCCTTTTTGTAATGGATATTTCAGATATTTGCCATCACTTTTCAATTGTGAAATCATCATAAATGGAAGGAGAACTATATGTATTAGCAATTTAGTATTTCAAAATATCTCCCAATGATTTTTCTAAGTAGTATACTAAATACATGAAAGAGAGTAGCTCTCTATTCTCAGAAGAATGCAAATGTGACTGGTGTGCCAAATTCGTGACAGAAAAAAGCACCCCATCAGTAGAACCACAATATAATATAGTAAAATCCGGGAGAACTTTGGTACCAGAAGTATAGCAGCTGAGAAAACTGTTTTTTAAACTATCTTTGTATGTGTATTCTTTACTAACACATCAGAAAGGCCTAGAGAGGGAGGCATGGAGAGAAATGGCCCCGGTTTCATAAGTCTTTGCAGGGTCATTTCCTGGTCATTGCTTAGACCTGTAGACTGCCTCAACTGTGACTGTGATGACCACCTCTGGCGCAATATCTCAGGCCAAGATACATTTAAAGAGAATATATTTAGAATACTTGGTAACAGGAATGTTGTATCCATTTCAGAAGAGTAGGAGTTTCAGCTAAACATTTATCCAGGTCACATTTAGCCCCCCAACTTTGAATAAGATTGATACACCCTGTTGTGTGAGGTCTACTATGGAAGCTGCATGGGGAGTCCTTCATATTTGATAAGATCCCAGAGAAGGCAGACATGAGCCACAACGACTATACTGGGAGAGTGACGGTACTTCTAGTAGACTTAGGCACAGAGGGTGCACCTCCCTTAAAAGCAATGGCATTGTCAATGGGATACTGAAGAAGGCGCTACCATAGGAGTGCATAAAACCATGGAAGATGGCAACATGGAGGTATCATGCCCAAATATGTGCAACAGGGAATACCCAAACCAATTTGTAAACACACCAGAATGCATGGACATAACTGAATGAAATCTAGGAATATGGCAATCAATAAATGGTTCTGTTGCATGCTAAGCTTAGGTAAATCTGTTATGAAGGTTGTCAGCAGGTTGCCATGTTTGGAGAAGGTGGATATTTAACGTAACGTGATTCCCCTGAAGGCAGTGTGCCCAGGAAGTGTAAAGGAGCCTGCTAGGTCAGTTGGCCACACCAGGTGCCAGTCGCATGTTCAATAGGGCCTAGGCACTTTTTGGTGCGCACTTTTTGGTGCGCGCCTAGGCACACCTGCGATGATGGTGGTATGCCAACTAGAACATGCAGCTCGTAAATAAAATTGGATATGACCCTGGAAAAAAGTGAGCCCCCGCCCCCACAACCTAGGATCTTGTTGTGACTTTACCTGCGCTTCTGACAGCAAACCATTGACGATTCTGATGGCAAACTTTCAGCAATTTTGACGGCAAACTTTCATTGATTCTGACAGCAAACTATTCGCGATTCTGACAGCAAACTATCCGCGATTCTAACTGCAAACTATCCGCGATTCTAACACCAAACTATCGGCGCTTCTAACTGCAAACTATCGGCACTTCTGATGGCAAACTATTGGTGCTTCTGACCCTCAAATATTGGCGCTTCTGACGTTAAAATCATTGCTGGGTGTTGTTGTTGTTGATATTTTTATTGGCGTACTAAAAATGTTACATGGGAACTTTTTCATTTAATAGCCAAAGATGAGAGTAGTATGTCTGGTAGCAGATACAAACAGACACAGTTATTTACAGGTCGACAGTTAATTATACATTAGTCCGTTCAGGGTGCCTTAGCACACCACTAAATGTCAAGATTTGAGTTTTTTAGTGAAGTCTTTGTATGGCAAGCGTTGGGTTTCCCCTGGTAGCTCGTCCCACAGAGGGGCACCACGGTACAGTGGGCTCTTGTCGAAGATACCTTTCTTTGATCTGGGGATTTTGGGTGTTGCCACGCAGCTCTCTTGTGGGGACGATAATGTTGTCATGGGATCTGGTCATCTTGTGTAAGTACGCGAGTAGGCACCGGTTCCTCACCGGAAGCAGCTTTGGGACATGGTTCCTTGTATGAAGCACATCAATGTCGACACCTCCAGGGTCTCTAATACCCTCGCTGGTGACACTAATATACACTAGGTCACGATGTTGCTTTAATAGTGATGTAGCAATGTTGCTTAGAGACGTAACTAGTGCTGTGACGTCACTTGCAGTGCACTCTCCATGCAGAGGTTAAGTTGGATTGTATGAAAAACATACAGATTTACTTTACTGTGCTAGGAGAATGTGAAAATATGTATAATGTCGGCCATTTTGTCTCCTCTCAAAGTTTTTACAGCAATATGCAGAAATCTGTGTGGCCTTTAGGGTAAGCTTCGCCTAGGCTCACTTTTAAAAAGATTTGCCAATTATACCAATTAATCTAGTGTCTGGTGTAAAGGGGGTTTGTAGTATTATAAGAAGTCAAACATGCGTGTGACCTCTCCAAAATTGGAAACTGGAGACCAGTTGATGTACTGAACATTATGTTCAAAGCTATGTGAGAAGGTGGTTCATAGCCAACTACTGTACCATCTCCAGACCAACAACCTACTGCCCGATAGTCAGTTCAGCTATATTCAGGACAGATCTATGTAGGACTGAATTCTGATTATTGCATTGACAAAAGCATTATATCAATACATCTTATGACTCACAGGTTGCAAATGCTGTCTTTAAAATACCTAATGTTTGGTGAAACTATACCTTCTGAAAGTGAACCAAAATATGTAGAGAATTTCTGAATATAGCCTTAATGTGCTACCTATTGTTATAAACGACTGAAAACATTTATTTCCAAGCATATTTTAACCACTGATCCCAGATCAATATAAATCAATATAATTAATGAATTGAGTCTAAAATAGTGATGCTCTGTCAACCATCCCTGATCGGATCGATCTTACCAGGGTGCACACAGAGAATGGAGCAGATTGCTGTGGTTATTTAACCCCACGGGAAAGGAACGATGATAGAGCTCCCCGCCCACCACACCACATCTTAATTCCATGCACAATTAGCTTTCTTTTGGTTGCTTGAGTTTACTGAAAAATAAAAACAAAAATGCAATAGTAACTTTTCTTTGAGTACATTTATTATCAGTTTTTTAAAACCATGTCAATGGCTAGAATTGTAGAGTATTGAATAATGAGTATACTATCTAGTTCTTGAAGACTTAAGATGATTAAAATGACCATTACCGTGCAGAAGAAATAAGAGAGGTCTAAGACACGAACATTGGGGTCTGAACATCATGACTTTTCTGATGTTTCTGGATGTTTTTTCTGTTTTCTAGGGTGCTACATGATTTTATCGTAGGTAAGCTTGGGATAAAATGTGATTAATGACCTGTAGATGACAAGTGTTTAGGATGTTTTTACAAGTTAACAATTAATCCCTGGGTGTTTAGACATTTAAATAAAACGTGTTTGAATCCTAAACATCTGAACACAGTGTTTAGGTGTTTAAACATCAAGTGTTAAGCAGAGAACTAGTCTAGTTCTCTGCTTTGGTTACTTTGAATACAAAGAGAACACCAGGATTGGTGTGGTGGAAATTATTGATGACAGTCCTCTCCAGAATCTGCCACTGTCCTTCCCTCTCGAGTTGCTGCATCAGCGGCTCGAGTCGGTCCCGGTACTCGGCCACGTTAGTAAGGTGCTTCTCTGTCATTACTATTATAACAAATCCACCTGTGAGAATGAAGAGTCAGTGAGTAATGGTTGCTTGATTAACCCTTTAACTTTAAGAATCCATGTGCTGAATGATGATATTTGTCATCATCATGCACCACTGCACCCCCCAGCAGGTGACTCAATCCCATTGGGTCGGTATGATTCTTGAATATAGCACTTGCAAGGTACTCACTAGGGCTAATACTGTCTTCATACTTTGAATAGAGCTATGGTCATTTTAATACGATAAATCTCAAACAGATTACACCTTAGGCATAGATAATGAAGGACATAGGTTCATATACAATAATGGTGAAATAATCAACAGTCTTCATTACTTTCTAGGACATGGCAAAATAAATTTATTACAGTTCTATGTACATTTACACTGAATAAACTTTGAATACCTTGTTAATAACTGGCTTTTTGTGATGGACATTTTGAGGTCAATTCTTTAGTTAAAAATATCTTTTTATGTCAAACACAGTACCTGTCTTGGCACATCGAACCATCTCGGGCAGACTGTCACATCCCATGTGGCCTCCTGATAGCCCCATGGAGTTAACCAGCACATCATAGCTGCCTGAAAGTAAAAAAATCCTCAAGTATAAATCTCCCCACTCATAGAAAGACCTCTGACACCCCCTCCCAAAGATTTAGTAAGAAAGCCCATCATATAGATAACAAATAAATTCATGAAGCACAAATAATAAGGCCATCGGTTCACCATTTGTGAGAGTTTACATGCTGCAACAACATGCGGATATGTGAATATGTTTCCAGAATAAAGATGTTTTCAAACAAAAAAATAAATAAATAAACTTGCATATATATAATAAGTCACCCCCTAACTTTGAGTAATAATAATATTAGTGGGAAAGGGGGTGTGGAAATTTACACATTTAATGTGTACATTTACGATAGTATCAAAAACATGTCTATAATCTGCAGCCTGACTCTAGGCCGATCCCATAAGCACTGATAAGCCATTCTGGCGATCTGACTTGAGTACTGGCCATAGCTTCTATGTGAGAATTCACTATAATATCATATATGGCGTAACATGAAGGTTTTTTTGACCCAGCCCTTAAACATTGATGTGAGCCTTTGCTGTTTTGCAGTAAAATCTGTGACTTTGGGTTGTCTGTCATATATTATGTAGTATATTAATGACACCTAAAATTGCATAGATGTAAATCATACGAACAAAATTTATGTTGCTGATTCTGAAATAAAAATGTTTAGTCCTGTTAGCATGACTGAGAAATGGGACAGAAGCTCAATAGTACTTACTTGTTTTCACTGATGGATTTTCAATAGGAAAGTATTCCTGAATGATATTTTTGTAGACATTCCTCTGCCTAGCTACACTTAGCATTCCCTCAGAGGGGTCCAAGGCATCAATGTTGTGGAAACCAAGAGCCTTTAACTGATGTGTATAGGAAAAAAGCACATGGTTAAGTGCGGATCCCTAGGTAGCTGAGTTTATGGGGGGGGGGTGATAGATTCCCATCCCTTTAAATGATCTTTACACTAGTTAACACTCTTTTTTTTAAATGAAATACGGCCGTGCCCTTGGTTTAACCAAAGAATGCCTTATTACACACCCCCTGTTAAATAACCAATTCCCGTATTCCACAACCCTATGACGTCATCAAAGTGGCAGTTTGTTTACATTTGCATGGCAGAGAAATAAGTTATTTAAGCTACTTTAGGCCCTCCCCCCTATAATAATTACATTTGAATCGAAAAACATAAAAAATAAACACAAAGGCACACTCATTTAGGTCTGTTACTTGGGTTATTTCACGAGTTGAAGGTGGGGGCCGCATTTCACTTGGCCTACGGCCTCGTGAAATACTGCCCTACCTTCATCTCGTGAAATAACATAGCCAACAGACCAAAACTCCTGAACCTTTGTCTATTTGTTTTATGGATAAATATTACACGACTCTCTAAGTGTGAAGTACGGCCAGAGCAAACCAAGGGTAACTGCACACTGACCTAGGGATCAACCCTCTCATTGCCTTAACCTTGTAATTCTGTTTTCATCATGAAACTAAGATGTGTTGCCTGTCCACCGATCAGATCGCTTCTCCCTACCACAGCCAGCACTCTTACCTCCCTGCTTTCTGACATCACATGATGTAGTTTGAAGATAGCATGATTCATACATCATGCCCTTTATCAGCATGATGCATGAATGCAGCCCTGGTGAGTCACTCACCAGTGCTGCATTCAAGCATCATGTCTACCTCACAGGGTTGCCACACAGCCATAGGGCCTGCATTATGTACCGATGCAGCACCAGTGAGTTACTTACCGGTGCTGCATGGGTGCATCATGACGACAAATGTCATCTTTTAACTACATCTGACCTTAAAGGGTTAAACATGGGTTACCTTTACAGCGACCAGCCCGGTTCCGGCTGCCACATCAAGTACGTTAACCTCCCTGTTGTCTGAGAGGTACCTCACCATGGCATCAGCCACTACCTTATGTGCTTTCACATCCAGAACAGCAATAGTCTGCAAATACCAGCGTGATATAATGAAGACCTTAACAGCTATAATACATATGTAAATATTGCATATGACAACCATGTATGGAGGTAGTTCCATAGTATCAATTTATGTCTAACTTTTCATACTCTGTTATCTGTGTATTACATTGTTTCCTAGACTTCAGATATAGTAACGCACTGGCTTTTACTGCTAAAAAGGGGTTCATTTTTTTTTGGTCCACCTCTTTAGAGGGGTGCAAATTTGTTGGTCCCCCCCTCAAGGCGCCCAGATCGACCAACCCCGCACTGCTAATAAAATGACCACCACCTAAGATGAGGCCCCACTAACCTATATAACTGACAAATACGTGCTATTCTCATGAATCTGACTCAGTTATATGCCATACCAATTACATAGAGATATCATAAACCTTGCCATAGGTTTGTGTTGATGAATAATGTTTGTGTTTACAAACAAGTGGAAAATCGATTTTGCCAAGGCTCTATAACATAATTTAGGTCCTGATTTATGTCCTGAATTGCAACCCCAGCCGATTTTGCTACCCGATCCCACATTTAACAGGTTTGGGATTATTGGTTTAAATCTGAGTATCTTCCTAATATAATTATATAGGATAGCTAGGGATGCCAGGGTATGGTCGTGTCACAACAATTACCCAAAAAATCAGGTAGTGGAGTCCCAGCTATAAACAACTCCTAACATAATCAGTCTTCATGGCTACGTTACAATGATCTGACAGGTAATACATGCCCTTTTGCCGCATTAAATATTCCAAGCAATTTAACCAAACAAGATGCAAATGGATATTCAAATTTTATTATTAGAAAAACTTTACATCGAGACAGGGATTGGTCGATCAAAAGAATTTGCAACATTAATTTCATATCAAATATACTTTATCAAGTTTTGCATAAATATATATATACTTTGGTTGATTCATCTAAATACATAGAAAAAGGTGTACAAGAAGAGTTCTTCACTGAGGGTTATTTCACGTTGCAAAGCCAATAAAATATGGGTGAGGTTTACTTCATGGGGGGTAGGAAATACGGCCTTCCTTGGTTGAGTCAATGGGAGTGCCATATTCGCCATGAAATTCACCATGATATAAACAGGATCTTACCTCATCATATGTAGCATAGCGACAGTTGTCATACATATTGACCACTTCTGTAGACGGCCGATCTGGGAGGTAGGTCCTGGCTACATCCTGCAGAGCTTTGTCAATAATAGCACTGCTCCTCTTAGTAGCCATCTCAATATCTGCAAGACAAGCAGGTGCAATCTATGACTGGGTGAAATCTATGACAGGTACAATCAATGACCAGTGCAATCTATAGCCGGATGCAATCTATGACTGGCATGAAGGCAGATGTAGAGAGAAATAGCCGGAAAAAGTTGGTGGATGTTTTAAAACTTTGCGATACTAGTTTTATCTCAATTCTTTCATAATGACAAAGGCACCCAGATAGACTTTCAACTTGTATCAATATAGCAGCATTTGCCGTGCATTAATCTTCCAATTTTTTTCTGGTTTCTGAGTAATATTCCTTTAGTGTGATGTAAAAAATATGCTGGTGATGATTGGCTATCCTAAAGCATGCACATTACCCCTGCAAGGCCTCTGTTCTTTCTATTGTGTTTTCCTTCACATAGGCATTAAGCTCATATCCTGAGTGAGGATCTCATAGAATTCAATTCCAAAAACAGCTAGCTAGTTAAAGAGCTATTCATTAATTGAGAGGAATATTTTTAAAGCCTGCATCAGGCTAGCTCTAGTTGAAAGGGCCCCCATAGTGAGAGCAGTGGTACAGAGCAATGCCAGGCAGGTACACAGAAAATGGCCCGTTGTGTATAGCAACTTTTTTTTTCAGAAAGATCCTTTGTTCTTGTTGATCCCTCGCAGATAATGCATATTTCATAATGGATTTGATCAGTTTATTCAAAATAATGTTCTCCTACCTCTACTCTCCGTGATGTGAGAGTGATTGTACATGTGCCCCAATGATGACTAACTAGTTTACTTAGACTTAACTATGGACTAATTAGTTTACTTATACTTGACTAGGGACTAACTAGTTTACTTAGACCTAACTAGGGACTAACTAGTTAACTTAGACTTAACTAGGGACTAACTAGTTTACTTATAGTTATACTCGTACTTATGGAATTGTTACATAATTGGGCATAATGATACTATGTTTGTCCCATCTGGGTTAGGTAAAACATGGACTATGTTCTGAGTATCAATTCGTTCGATTCCCTGGTGCTGTTTAGAGGGAATATTTACTTCATTTAGTACAGAATGAATGCTTTCTTCTCCCATAGAGTCTACTAATATTGATATGAAGCACAGTATGCCCGCATCCAGCAGAAAATGATTGCTCCCACACTTCTACTGTATTAAATAAAGCACAATGTGCCCATTATTCAGTAGGGAATAAATGCTATCTCCTCTCGTACCATTACTGTGCTGAATAAAGCAGGTTATGTCCTTTATTCAGTAGGTAATGAATGCTGACCACTCCAATATATTCTACTCTATTGAAGAAAGTACAATAAGCCCTTTAGTCAGTGGGGAATAAATGCTGATTTAAAATTGCAAATGATTAAGGGGCAGAGTGATTGAGTTGATTGATAGAAGCTGCAGATTATTTCAGGGACATTGAATTATTTTGTCAATTCTGATAGCAGAAATGTATTCCTGGCTCAAAAACTATCCTCAAATTAGAAAACTAATGTAGCGCCACAAAGCAATATTTGATTATAGGTGGCATGTTGACATTCTGTTTTTTATCTTAGGTATGTGGAATTTACTATGGTTAAGATCTGGTTGGATTCAAACCCATTTTCTCATTCTTACAACACCAACGCCTATCCTCACTAACCCATGCTGACTACCTACCCACCATAGTACACTTATCACCAGTGTGAAGCATTAAGTAACAGAGAATTAATCCATCTTACTCCCTAATAGCAATTCCAGGTATTCGTGAAGTAATATCTTATCCAGCTAGTAGCGTGGTACTAGTAGTACACCAATCTAACTTTTCCATCCGACCACCACAATGCTATAGGACCCATACACAGAGAGAAAAAGTAGAATCACTGTAACTCTCAAATGGGAGTCCAGCCCCGATCACTGAGGTAACTCTCCCCACAACTCTAAAGTGACTCCCAATCATGAGGGAGTCTTAGACCAGAGTCATTATAGAGTCATTATAGAGTTATTTAGAGTCCTGCTAATGTTAAGGAGTAACCTTAGAGTCCTAGGGAGAGTTACCTCAGTGATCATGTCGGGAGTCACAGTGATTCTACTACTTTTCTGTGTGTAGGGATACCTGACCATGCCAATGGGACACTTAATGTATGATTATGCCTGTAATTGTTACAGAATGTCACAAAATTCCAGTTTGTTATCATCACATATTTCCCCTTCCCCCCTCCCCTACCCCATTTCCTCAGTAGTATTACCATGTTTGACTTTTTATTATAAATAATCATTTATAAAATTGAAATGGAGATGCTGTAATAATAATAATGCTAATGTCATATTGTTTTTCATTATAAGTACCAACCTCTTCTGTGATTCAGTGGAAACAAATATGACAGTATTGTACTTTTATACTTTTTCAAATTACAGAATAACCTCATGACAAATTGAAAATTGAATTTGATGTGTTCTAAATGTGGGTTTAGATCTAGCACCTGTTACCATATTGTACAGCATCAGTATGGGTTGGCAACAATATATAGCAATTATTCAACATTGAACAGCATTACAAAACACATGTATAAAAAGGGTCTATTTGACACCACAGATGATAACAGTTAACTAGTTTTAATATTCACCTTATCAGTAACATAAAGTCACATGTATTGATGCATACTTAAATGTGTATTCTTTTTGAAGAAAAAGGCATTTACTTACATTTTCTGAAGATTTCAGATGAATTACAAAATGACCTGGTGTTGTTTTGAGAACTGTGTATTGGAGAATGCTATCCTAGACTGTTCCGCTGTAGAGATACTATGCTACCCCTACTCTACCTGCATGGGGGGGGTGGGTGGGGGGGTGAACAGCGCTGTGAGGACACATGGTGTTGAAATCATGAACTATATAAGCTTCAGATACTGTGAAAGTCAGATAAACATGCTGAAAATGGTAATCACTCGTGTCCTCTAGGCCTAACTCGCATGCTAGCCACATCCCAAATTTGGGCCAATCCTAGAAGCTGCACCGGTGATTTGATTATGGTGACTACCGGACCATAGAAGCAAAAACTTGTGTATAAGCCACACACTGACTCTGCGACAACCCTATAAGCAGCATGGGTGATCTGGCTTGCATACTAGCCCTGGCTTCTACGTGAGAATTTACTGTACTAAGGGAACAAATCATTTACGGAATGAATATCTTGGACTTGTCTCATTTTGTTCACTCACAAGGACCAGGTCCCAATACAGATTATGAACCACTATATGTATTGGCTATATAATAGCCTCAATAGACCCCAACACAGTAATGCATATATATCAACTGCTCAAAATTTGCCAATTTCAGGATATCAGAGAAAAACAATGTCAACTTAGAGGTGAATTTCCTTTCTCATGCATAAACATTCCTCTATAGGGTATAAGAGATAAAGGGGAAAGTGTATTCAATGTTGATGTGTCATTGATTAATTGCCACATGTGGTTATATTCTAGTTAGGCAGTGGTAATTTTTTAACAACAGGGGCAAATCGGTGGATTTTTTTGTGAGAGGATCGAAATCTTTTTGGTCAGTTGAAATTGAGCCCAGCCAACCCCTTTGAGCTATAGTAGCCGACTGGCTTTTTTGCTAAAAAGGAGTGCAATTCTTTTGGTCCCCCCCCCCCCCCTCAGGAGGGGTCCAAATTTTGGTTAGTCCACCCCCAACCCCCTCCCCCGTTGTTAAAAAGTAACTACTCCCTAATGAGGAGTTTCCTCAGGCATGCTAAGCTGGAGGGCAAAACTTTTGTATAGGGTGCCCTATCTTCAATTGCCAATATATCAGAATATAGCAACATGAAGCATTGATTTATTTTGCTTTTATTACATCATCATATATCAAACTAATGCAGTCCCAAGTAATGAAGAGAAATTGTTGGTAGATCAAAATTGACTAAACCCTTCCTTCAATTTACCAGGCATGAGGCATCTTACATTTGCTGAAATGCAAAGATTCATGTGCTGTGCTTTACTGTAAAGCCTATATACTGGTCCACTCATCTATAAACGAGTTACACAGATGAGCAGTAACTGGGAGTATCATGTTTCATAGACAATTGAAATAAATTGCATGCCGAACAAAATGCATTTGTAAATAAATGGAGTACACTCGTTTGGCTTGTGTGGGATTGTTTTGGCTTATCTATGTAGTTTATCTTAATCATTCATGATATTGTTCATGCTATGTGGTGGTTGAGGGTCCAAGCGAGGGATTCATAGTGAACTGTCTGTACTGGCTTGTAATGCCTACACAGCCTAAGCAGACAAAGTGCCTGCATGCCTGAGTCCTGTCCTAGATCTATAGTTAGGCCAAAAAAAAGGGTTTGTTACAGGTCACCCGACAGACCCTATCAAAACAGCGCTGACCCTAAGTTTTTTATGCAATTTTGAGATTTCCGTATTTTTACTCTTTTTTGGCCAATTCTAAGGATTTTTGAGGAAAATATATGCCAGAAAACATTGTTAACTGTGGTCTATTCTCACAGCAAACTGTGCTCTATTCTCACGGCAAACTGCACATGTGCTCTATTCTCACGACAGGAAACGAGGGGAGTGGCGCCCTCTGACGGGACACATTAGAACTGCTTAGTGATGTGACGTGATGTTGATTAGTGACCTGACCTGACCTGACCTTTGACCCCGCCCCTGTCAACCGGGAAGCGCCGATGAGAAGTTGAGGCACAATTATCTCTCTCACTTTAATGATTTTTGATGGGATATTCGAGAAATAGCATTAAATGGGTCTTATCTAGGGAATTGAATTGTGTTTTATCGATTTTCTTTTAGGGATATGCTATTATTATGCACTTTTGAAGCATCAAAAAAATGGTGGAATTTTCTAGCTCTTGTTGCTAGGTCCACAGTACAAGAGTATTTGTATAATTTGTGATTTTCCTTCCTTTACAATGAAATTCTGAGGATTCGGCCAATGGGGAGAACGTTTACCAAACATACAGGTATCAAAATATTGATTGAAGAAATATGGTCACAAAGATTGAGTTAGCTTTGAAAAAAATACATGATTCCATCTAGCCTCTTTTGGATTATCTGTTCCCGGCGAGCCCTTATCAATCAATGCTTTTTTTCCATCTTGTATAGTCAGGCAAAACAGTTTTCTTCATTACTATGGCATGAAATGGCCAAATATACCAATTCCTAAGTTGTAAAAGAGAAAAATATAAGTAAAAACCATCATCTTCCCATTGCCTCCCCGTCAGCGGAAAACGGTACTGATTGAGCGAGTCTGCCCCAGATAGGAGTGCCGCCCTTGCCCTATAGGATCAGGGATGCACGGCAAGGAGACAAACCCACCAGATAGCTAGCATGGATAGAGTGACATGCAAATCTACAGATCTAAATATGATGAGTTATTTGATGTGCATAAAATGGTGACCTTGTTGAAAACCATAATTATAAGACAGATTTTTGTAGGATACAGGTAATTTTGTAAGCTAAGGATATGACATGTTTTATAGGGTGACAGAAATTTCATAAAATAAAGGTTGGACTGACATGTTTCTAAACATTTTGTGTAGGATGAAGATAGTTTTGTAGGAGGGTGAGTCCATCTATAATCGACCAATGGCTCCCGGATGACCATCTCAGAATCCATCCTTATTGGGTAGGATCATGGCCCAATATCTTCTGAGTAACTTCTGTAAATATTGACTCTAAATTGTGTCCTCTGTATTGTATTTCTAGAGTATATCTTGCTATGTCCAATAGAACTGTATAAGTTATCACCATTTCTACATATATAGTTGTGTTTTGATCAGTAATCTGATCTAGGTGACATTTCAAATGTTGGACTTTTCCAATGTTTGCCTCATTTCCGACTGAGTTTGGAGTCGTTCTGCCCCTACAAGTTGAGAGATATCTTAAATGTTACATGTTGTGTCCCCTGTCTATATATAAAATATTTCATTGCTACAGTTGCGAGTTCCCAGTTGCCATAGTTTTCACATGAGACACTCGTGAAAATGGACCAGCTTTAAGATCTGCTTTTGATGAGCCCACTACCCTGCACTAAATGGGTTGCCACATCCAAACCGCTTGGAATTTAGAGTCCATATTTACAGAAGTTACTCAGAAGATATTGGGCCATGATCCTACCTAATTAGGATGAACTCGAAGGTGGTTACCCGGGGAAATCTTCCATTTCTGGTCGATTATGAATGAACTCAGCCAGGATAAATGCCTAACTCTAGACAATGCCATAGGTTTCTATTTTTATACCGAAACAAACTTTATATACCTATGCTAAAATGTAAATATAAACATATCCCCCTCTCCACATGGATCGGCCGATCTAAACACAGTAGATGTACATAAAGTAAATAAGCCTTTGTTTTTACCTAATTAAATTGTACAGAGGGGCCTCCCATAAAGTATGTACTTTGTTCAGAAAATTTTGTTCAGAAAATAGACCCCCCACCCCCATGTTGCATTATGTACGCATTAGGGTGACACTCCCCCCCCCCCCATAGTACATACTCATTTGAGAAACTGACCCCTCCTTCCCTTTTTTAATTGAAGATCTCCCCCTATTTTTCCATACATTTTAATGTGACAATTTCCAATAACCCCAGTACATTGCCTATTTCCCCCCCCCTTTTCCAAAATCCTGGATCCGCCCCTGTGTTGTGTACCCTTTGCCTGCAGGGTCAAACTATTTTACCCCCCTATGGATTAAAAATTACCAAATGCGGGCCCTTTGAAGCATACCGTCAAACTTAAGTTGTTTACAAACCTAACTCGTGTATAAGCCACACCCCGAGTTAAAGCCGATCCTATAAGCTGCACTGGTGATCTGGAGATGCCAATTTTAGTACTGTACCATAGTGGCAAAAAACTCATATAAACCACACCCCAAACCTGAGCTGTTCCTATAAGCCGCACGGCCGATCTGGTTGGCATACAAGCTGCATCTTATACGCAAGGTTTTACAGTAGTAACACACAGGTAAAATTCTTTTGACTGCCCCCCTGCAGGAGGGGTAAAAATTCTTTACACCCCTTGCTTAAGAGGTTGACATTTCTTGTTGTTAAAAAATGATCACTCCCTAAATGGGCAGAGAAAAATATGAGCGTCAGCACTGCCTGACTCAGGTAGGAGAGTCTGCTGGACTTTGACTTCCACTAAACGACAGTCAGGCTGAGCTTCCTTTGATTGTCCCATAAAGTTACTCTCTTTTGAGAGTCAGCCTGATCCTTGAATGACAGTCAGGCAAGACAAATCTTTATACCAGAGTCAGCCTGACTTTCTTTCCACAGTCAGGCAATGTCTGACACTGAGATGAGGGTCAGTTAGCCCGAGCCTTCTTTGTTTACTACCAGGTGGGGACACAATACAGTATTTAGCTTAATGGTAGGATAATATTTATGACACCATTCTTGTGGATTTGGGAATTATATACATTAAGATCCTGGGATCACCCCTGACATATGTTGGTACATGTATCTCTATGTTGTTACATACCTAAATGACTTGTTGTCTGTGATCTAGCAGGCCATTGTTTGTTCAGGACAACAGTATTATTTTGTATGAGATTTCAGGGAGGCAATATAAATCGTTTAAGGTGGGTCGCTACCCTTTGATCAAAGTTAACAGAATCTCTCTATTTTTTTCCTACATACAGTCTAGATCATTTAGAATCGGAAAATGAAAAGAAAAATGGGGGGTCCCGAGCTACTTTTTAAGTTACAGAATTTTGAAAAATTAAAGTATTTTCATTTTTCACAAAAAAATAGAAAAAAAAGTAAAAACTTCCATGATTTTTTTTCATATCAACAATTATGCACAGAAATGTAAAACTTCACATGTGAAACGCCTATATGTTCCACTTAACTGCAAATGGCATTCCGGGTAGAAACATGATGTTTCCGGAAAAAATAGGAACAAATTTCCATTATTTTGTAGTGTTATCAGCTAAAAATAGTATTCAAAGTTAACAGAATTTTTTTAAACTCTCTCAAAAAATAGTTAAGATCATTTGCTAACATATAAAAGTGCTTTTGATAGGGGGTCCCGGGCATATTTTTAGCTTTTTTGGCCTTTGAAGTTAAAAAGTAGTGCAAAAATCGTCAAAATCTTATATTTAATGCGTAAAATGTTGGGTAAAATGGCAAGAATCAGGGTATAAAATGGTTGTTCTTCATAACTTTGGTTACTTCAAGCAATGTAATGGCATTTATCAATCTAGATAATGATTTATTGATTAATAATTCCAATTTTTTAGCTTATGTCAAAAATACCAAATATTATCGGCTACAAATATATCAAATATTCAAAGTCCAATATAAAGCTCAATTTTTCTCAAAATCGTCTAATTTTTGGATATTGCTTAGTCAGCATATATATGTACCCAGTGATTAAATATCAGCTCATTCTAAGCCATTTAAGCTATATGCGCAGATACCTGCGCAGTGCGTCCATATTCAAGAGGTAGCGACCCACCTTAAAACATTTTCCCCCAATGCAAGTAAGCAACTAGTGTTACTGTAAAGAAGAGATTACAGCTGTGCCTGACTTTCATTGAGGCCAAAGTCCAGCATTGCTAGACTCATATAGACATGTGAGTCAAGCTTGGCTTGACTCTCGATGGCCAGAGTCTGGCATCGCTGTACTCTCACTCTAGGTACAGTCCAGCATTGCCAGACTACCCTTGAGTATGAAAGTCAGGCAGTGCTGAACTTTCGTACATGAGAGTCCAGCATTGTTTGACTTTGACTGCAGCAAAAGTCCAGTACTGCCTGACTTTCAGCACAATGAGAGTCCAGCACTATCTGACTTTCATCAAAATGAGAGTCGGGCAATGCTGGACTCTCATTCTCATAAAAGTCAGGCAGTGCTGGACTCTCTCTACAGTCAAAGTCAGCTCGACTCTCACATGAGGGTGGTTTTAGGGTCATGGGTCTGACTATGGTTTGTGAGTCCAGGTGACTCTCACATTTTCCTCTGTGTGACTCATATAGGACAACCACATATGTTTGACAGCTCTGTGATGTTTTTATCACACCCTTCCATGTAAACCCTCCAGGTGTTTTGACAAAAAAAATATATCAGTTTTTATATAATCATACATCTAATTCAACTGCAGTAGCTATATAATGTTTTGGCCTTGAATAATGTTGAACAACTATAACTGAAATATTGCATCACAGAACAATTTTGATTACGTCTACACAAGAAAATACAAGTCAGTGTTATCCACAAACAAAAATAAAGTTTGCATTGCCCTGATTTCTCAAATAAAAAAGGAAAATGTGTACATAAAGAGTATGCTAAATGGCTTTGGACCCCTCCCCAAACCCCTGTTTTCATGTACGCTTTTGTTTGCATTTGCCCTGACCCCCCACCCCCCCTGGGTGCGTACATACTTTATGAGAGGCCCCAGACCTGTATGATCGGGTCATGAGAATTGCCAGTACCCTAGTAGCAAACACACTGTGGACCCAGACGGGGCCAGACTGTGTGTGCAAGTCTGGCCCGGAGTGGGCAATCCGACGAGTTCCCGTCGGTTTAGGGCACTGGGCTTTGGTCTGGCCCCGTGCGGGCTTCCCATGTTGGGCGCAGATCGGGTTTTGTACGGGAAGCCCACTTTGGGCTCAGATTGGTTTTTAGACGGGCTGAAATTGGGTTCAGATTGGTTTTTGGATGGGTTGAAAGCGGGCTTAGATCGGTTTTTGGTCGGGTTGAAAGCGGGCTAAGATCGGATAATTATGGGTTTTTAGAATCTATTCAATCATTCTCCAATGATTTCTTGTATTTGTTGAACCAGATATCCTAGGTCCTGCTAATCAACCCAAGGCATAATCATACTCTTCCTACCCAATAATGGAAGTATCAAGCAGGCCTGTTATCAGCAGGTTTGAGCCACATGCAGCATAGACAAGTGTCTATGGTGCACATTGGCCTTCAAAGCCATAGTTCATACCTACATGGGGCACATGAGTCTTGTATTAAGATTGTAATGCCACAGAAATAGTGTTTACACTGGATAGCTGCTTAGAGAACCTCCTTTTCATCATTCAAATATATATTCTATCTCATTTCTAAACTGTGAGAACATCTATTCATTGTTTCCTATTCTACATCACTTTAACATTTTATTGTATTATTATATAATGTCAATTTCATCTGGCTTTGTTGGAAAACTCTAGATATTGTATAGTAGTGACATCTGGTGTCAATCATCAGAACTATTAGACCAGTTGCCCTGTCCAAACCCAACCTCAGCCCTCATTGGCCCTGAGTGGGCTAACCGACGGGCGCCCGTTGGTTTAGGGCACTGGGTTTTGGTGTGGCCCCAAGCGGGCTGCCCGAATTGGGCTCAGAACGGGTTTTGGACGGGTTTCCTGTCTTCTGGCCAACATGAACCCAAAGCGGGTAGCCCTCTTTGAAACTGATCTGAGCCTAAATCGGGCAGCCCGCTTTGAAACTGTTTTGAGCTAAAACCAAATTGGCCCCGTGCGGGCTTGCTACTAGGGTAGTGACCCCTATTGTGTAGAAGTAGTGAGCTCCTCAAATGAAGGTGTTAAGGTTAATTTTCAGAGGTCTACAATGTGGAATCTATGGTAACTAGAAATCTACTACTCAATACATCAACCCACCTATGTACTAGCATGACATACAAACACCTATATCACTATCATTAATAACCCTGTAAGAGTAGGGGGGGCCACCAAACATGAGATGAAATCATATACCAACCGGAAAAGTCAAATGTTGTAAAAACGCCACAGCTAGATGCACTGCTCCAGGGGTTTCATTTCTCTACATCTGATGTTTAGATATACAGAGCTTGTGTACAAACAATAACATACTTTATGTCAGTGCCACAGGGGGCACTGTAGATGCTTAAAGTTGACCTTTCTAATGCCAAATCTGTCAGTTTTTTTAGTATGTCTTATTTATTAAGGAATTGTGGATTAAGTGATATGTGTAGTGATAAGAATACGTTACATTTTTTGAGTGGATTAAACTTTTTGGTGTGTTTCTCAATAGCCTTCAATAGTATTCATCTCATCCTTGTCATTAAATATACTCATAGTATATGGCATGCATCAATGCTACAACAAAAAATGTCGCTGTTTTTTTGAGGGTGCAGACACAGGAGTCAGAGTCGGTGTTCCAGAGACACCTACTTGAGAGCTGTAGGTCTTGACCCTGCAACTGCCCCATGATGACGTTAGACACAAACTTGTAGCATGGGGACAGATCTGGTAAGTTGCGATAATGTAAGTTATGTCTAGCTCAGTGCATTACTTACGCTATAAGCTTTAATTTGATACCAAATATGCCAATATTAGTTCAATTTCATTATGTTTGATCATATATGCAGCGATCAGATTCCAGTTGAGTTTTTGAGTGAACAAAATTAATTTCCTTTTGTGTTTCTCAATAGTTTCCAATACTATTTATCTTCTCCATTAACAATTAATCTACTCAAAGTATGTTGCATGCACCAAGGCCACAACAAAGTATGTTGAGGTCTTGTGGGTGGCGCAGACGAATGAGTCGGAGTCGGTGTTCCAGAGACACCTACTGGAGAGCTGCAGGTCCTGCCCCTGCACCTGCCCCATGATGACGTTACACACAAGCTTGTAACGCGGGAACTTAAACGCCTTCACCTCGTCTGTGATCTGCTGTGACAGGCTGAGTAGGGTGCTGGTTGCTGTAGTGCCGTCATATCTGAAGCAGAATATGGTTTGTTTACCCCTTTGTTAACCGTTTTGTATAATTCCCTTTATACTTTTTGTCCTTAGGGAGTGGTCTTCTTTTCTTTTTCTTTTTTCTTTATTTTTGAAATTTCACTCCATTTTATTGAAAATATCTTCACAATATCATTGCTCAAAGGCTTCGGCCGTGATCAATTTAGACCCCTCTCATGGAAGGAGATTTTTTTCTTTGCTTGCACAAAAATCTACTGACCTTCCCTGTTGTTAAAAAAAACCACTCCCTATTGATGGCTACAATCTACTGGGACAGGCTGAGAAGGGTCCTGGTGGCGGAAACGGGGGGCTGTGTCTCAAGAACTTGGGCCAATGTCTTCGTCTATGACCGGGTGCAATCTATGACTGGGTGCAATCTATGACTGGGTGCAATCTATGACCAGGTGCAATCTATGACCAGCTTGGAAAAAAACGCTTTATTTTGGGCAGATGAAGATGTAAACGGGTGTTTTAAGACTTTATATCCCTCTTTTTTTTTCTAGCTACATCTGCCCTAAATAAACCGTTTTCTTTCAAGCCGGTAACAGATTGCACCCGGTCATAGATTGCACCCTGTCATAGACTTTCAGTTTGGCCCAAATTCGTGAGACAGAGCCAGGGAGGAGTTGTTGTGTTGCTGCTTCAACCCATGAGGGTCACACACTGCTTAAATGTGTCATTCTCTTTATCAGCATTATCAATATATGCACCACTTTTGAGTCTATTTGCAAAGTTCAGGTGCAGTTTCATTTAGTATGATGTACAACTCATACATGGGAATTTAGGTAAATTAATATGCGATATGACTAACATATTCACTATAAACTGAAATTTAAAGTTATATATGTACAATAGGAACTCTGGTGTTTATTTTCTGAAAAGAATGACTCTTAAACTATACCATTATTCACAAATATAGATCGAGCTTAAAATGCTTGACCAAGGGAGTGGTCATTTTTTAACAACAGGGGGGGGTGGTGGATTTTTGCGCGAGTGGGTCGAAATGTTTTTGGTCCCCCCCACGGGAGGGGTCGAAATTTTTTTGGTCCCCCCCAAGGCGACTTGATATTGGGCGCGGCCGACCCCTTTGAGCTATAGTAATGCGCGGGCATTTTCAGTAAAAAGGGGTGCAATTTTTGTGGTTCCCCCCTCAAGAGGGGTCCAAATTTTTTTGGTCCCCTCCCTTCAAGAGGTCCAAATTTTTTTGGTCCCCCCCCAAATCCACCGGTTGTTAAAAAATTACCACTCCCTAACCACAAAAATCAAGGGTCAAACTCAGGGTATGTGTCCGACTCCAGATGAATCTACCCTAGTGATGTGCCTCACTTTGGTTGGAATATCCTTTTGGATTCTCATACATTTATCATTCATCACTTATCCACTCACATGAATCCCTCTAGCCTGGTCTCCAGTATGGCCTCCACTAGCTTCTTAACACAGTCAGGCTGGAAGCGGCACCCGGGCTGGGGTTCCAGCTGATGGGCACCGGCCAGCTGATCGTCCAAGTCCCACATGGGGGGGAAATTGTGAACCACACATGGAACATTTTGAAATATGTTGTAATTCAAACATATTTGTGCAATAACAGTAACATAATTTGAATCTGATTATGTGCAAGATGAAATGGTTAAAGTGGTTTGGTCCGATAATTAGGGCTCAAAAATAAATTTTGCTAAATTGAACCAGAATGGTCAATATCACCATATTTCATGTCCTATCTACTTCATAACATCAATCCCCAGAATTCAGCTAACATATCAGCTGATTATCATTTTATTGCTCAATTTAAGACTTTTAGAGGTTTTATAGTAAGTAAAGATGTAAATTTGAAAAATTATTAAAAACACAATCAACAAAGTTACTAAAATATTTTCAGGGATCAATGACTCCAAAACCCTACCCTCCATACACAAAGTGAATTTAACAAATTGCTGTTAAACTCTATTCCCAAAAAAGAGAGAGAAGAAACCTTTTTTAAGCCCCCCCCCCCCCCCCCATTTAATAAAAAAATTCACTGTCTTACCTGGCCTTTAAAGCGAACTGCAGCTCTCAGTGTCTGAACTGTCTTGGCCAATCTGTCACCAGGGATTCCTAGTGGGGCCCTGAGAGAGGATCCTCCAGGCCTGGGGAAACATAAAAGATGAACCTGTACCTCATGAGATCCGGCCAATGTGATAGTCTTTGACTGGGTGCCATCTATGACCTGGTGCCATTTTAAACCAGCTTGATAGAGTAGGGTTTATTTAGGGCAGATGAAGATATAAATGGCCTACTAACTACTAATCACCAAGCTTATCCTACTCACAATTCTAGTACTGTTCTAGTCTACTATGTGGTTAAGTGTGAGTGGTGAGAATGCCCTTTTAAAGTTTTGTACCATTCATTAACCTTTTCAGTCTATTTTTATCTTCATCTGCCAGGTCAAAGATGGCACCCAGTCAAAGACTATCACAGCCATGATAATTATGTTTTATTGACCGGAAAAACCTATTTTCCTTCATTTTATGCCCAATAAAATAGATATTGTTGTTATCTATATGTATTATAGTATTTATAAAATTAAGATTATAATGTATGACAATATACATTAACATCGATAATAAATTTGTATCAAGAGGGGAAAAATTTCCAAACATGCAGTAGGGTTCTAAAGGACATTTGTATAGGCTTATACCTATTGCAAACTTATATTCTCTTTACTGATCAGAAAGTCTACCACATTGACAGTTAACTTCTTTACTACCCTGATAGTCCTTGACAGATTGATGAGTAAATAAGTTAACACTTTAAGGGATGCATAGTGCATTTATGTGGGTTATGCCCCTCGTCTTTAAGATACATGAATGCAACCCTGATGATTAATTAAGATTAGATTATTTATTGTACGAATCGTTCTGTAAATAGAACAGTTTCATCGCACACGCAGATGCCTCACAAACATCAAAAAGGGGTATATTAAGCGCTGCTTAACATTCGTAATCTCTGAAATATGATAATGATAAGGATAATATTGCACAACAAATCAAAAATCAAGCTTAACAATTCAGTGGTTAATTCAAAGGCAGATGATAATAGAGGTAATGTAACTACTAGTGCTGCATTCAAGCATCATTCTGACCCTATGGAACCCTATATTCTCAAAAGGTTAACACGATGCATGAATGCAGCACTAGCGAGTTGATCATCAGGGCGGCTGCATCCATGCATCATGACAACAAAATTTGAACAATTTGGAGCTGTGAAAAAGAGAACTGCTGCACAGTTGGTCCCTGCAAACATTGCATGGTAATAACTCCAGTCTTTGCGAAAACATGCAGGGTAGTGGCAATGTCCTTTTGAAATGCTACCAGTTCTCAATATACTGTGGAAAGTTGTGTATTTATTTTGATTTGACCACATATTAATGTGAATATAATGTTCAATATTGTTTTCTAGTTAAAATACCTCAATTATCAGATACATGTTTATTGGTATTCAGTCCTTCAAATATGTAGCCGGTCCCGCAACATTGAAAATCTTCAGGACGAAATGTCCTGTGGAATGAAAAAGTTTTCGCAAAGACTATAGGTCACCTGGCCATTGATAGCAGCACCACCTGTGCTAAGTTGAGAACCTTCAGTACAGGCCCTTGACCACTAGGTAGAGCAGCTAACCGGGGGTTATGACATCACAGGGCAGGCCACTATTGCTTCTGTCTGAAGTGGTTCCAAGGACTTAGCCCTTCAGTGAGTGGGCCTAGCTACTGAGGGCCAATGCTATTCACATGTCTTCAGGGTAACACAGACTGAAGCAATCACTATCCTGACTTAGGCCCCATCTAGAGGCAACCAAAGGAAGCACCAGGGGTTGGACACGGCCGCGTCCATGGCTTAACCCCTAGGAGCCCTATAACTCACCTTCTGAATAGATCCCCTCTAAACACGTTGAGTGTTAGCTTGTTGTTCTGGGATAGTGCAGTAGCCTTCGGGCCCAACATACGTCTTGCCAACATTGAGAAGGTCGGGGTCGCTTTGACCAGCTTCATGACGTCTCCTTCAACGTCACTCTTTGAGGTGTTCTTGCTGACGTCAGACTTGGTTGTTGCCTTTGTAACATCTGATGACGTCACTCTGGTTATGACCGACATAGCTGGAGTAGGGGAAAATTTGCTATTGTTGACCATGCAAATTTCTCTAAATCAGCGCAGCATGCATTTTTATCCAGTATTTAAAATTATGAAAGAACTAGTATACTCCCCTGAACAATATTTCTATATATTAATGACTAAAACAATATACCGTACAGTCTTAGAATGTTAATTTACCCTTTAGGACTGCATTGTGCATTTACACCATATACACAGAGAAAGAAAAGTAGAATCATGGTGAATCCCAAATTGGAGTCTGGACTTGATCACTGAGCTAATTCTGCCCATGACTCTAAAGTGACTCCTAATCATTAGGGAGTCTTAGAATAGGAGTCGTGAGAGTTATATTAGACTCCTGCTAATGTTAGGGAGTCACTTTAGAGTCCTTGGGAGAGTTACCTTAGTGATCAAGTCGGGAGTCACGGTGATTCTACTTCTTTTCTTTGTGTAGTGCCCTTTTTTTGGCATAATGGATGAATGCAACACAGGCATGTTACTCTCCACTGCTGCATTCATGCATCATGCCAACTCCTCCAGAGTGTATCAACCCAAGTAGTGTCAGCACAATGCCTCAATACAGCACTAGCTAATTACTTCCCAGAGCTGCATTCATGCATCATGCCGGATCTACATAAAGGACATGATGCATTGATGCCATATGCCACATTCAAGAGATAAAGACTGAATCGTGAGTATAACCAATACAGTGCTGGTATCTATTCAATCTACTACAAAGTACCCTGATGTCTCCTACCTGTTGTTAGGTGAGTAAAGAGGTGTGTTATGTGGAGGAGATCACAGTGGGAGGAGCATGTAGGGGGCTTATCCTGATTGTAAACCAACCAGAGTATCAATCATGCATGACGCCGACCCATCTCACGCACCTCTAGACACTAACCTCTTAAGCCTTTAAGGGCTGTGTAGTGCTTTAACCCTTTCAGGACAGCATGATGGATTAATGCATCATTCCCTTGGTTGTCATGATGCTTGAATGCAGCCCTGGTGAATAAATCACCAGGGCTGCATTCAAGCATCATGCCAACCCTATGGGGTTGAGACACTCCTGAAAGGTCGACAGGATGCACCAATGCAGCACTGTCGAGTTACCCGCTAGGGCTGCATTGGTGCATCACGACGACAAATGCCATCTTTTATCCACATCCATCCTTAAAGGGTTATGTGCAATGTAATGATTTCAGGACTCATGTGAGCCTTTCAGGATGGTTTGGGCCACCAGGGCTGCATTCATACATGTATCATGACAACAAAGGGCATAGCACACTCTTTTATCAACACGATACATGGTATTGACAAGGTATGGACCCTAATAATGAATACAGCCCACAGACTCACTCACCTGACCGAATTGGGCAAAAATGATGCATCAAACTACTATAGGCTTACCATAACCCTTTAAGAGCGGCATAGTGCTCCAATGTCCACTGTCTTCTGTCATCTGGGGATTCCACTCACCAGAGTATGCAAACCCGTCGGAGTGTATCAACACGCTGGTGTCAGCATGATGCATTGAAGTACTAAGTGGGGCTAAACCCTTTAAGGACGGATGTTGCTAAAATATGACATTTGTCATCATGAACTCGCCAGTGCTGCATCGGTGCATCATGCCAACCCTTCAGGAGTGTCCCAACCTCATATGGTCGGTATGATGCATGAATGCAGCACTGGTGAGTTACTCATCAGGGCTGCATTCATGCATCATGATGACCAAGAGCATGATGTCCTTAAAGGGTTAAGGGGTTAATGAATAAGTGATGCCCACAGAGAGGTGCTGATCATGCGAAGTATAGATTAAGGAGAACTGATTTAATTAAGTGCCGCATAGTGCTTTGATGCATCATGCCCTTGGTCGTCATGATGCATGATTGCAGCCCTCGCGAGTCACTCACCAGGGCTGCATTCAAGCATCATCAGTATTATCACCAACAGTGTCCCATTCACATCTCTAGTACTGTTCTTTTCTATTATCTGGTTAAGTGTGAGTGGTGATCAATATAGTCCCTTTAATTCTAAGCGTCATGATGCTTGAATGCAGCACTGCTGAGTTACATGCCAGGGCTGCATTTATGCATCATGCACAATGCGGCCCTTAAATCGGGTGAGTGAAGGGTGGGGACTTGCAGATTTGATAGGCAACTCCAAATAATATTGTTGTTTCTCATCACGGTGCGCATCTCTAAAATCATCTTTTGGGATTTTTTTTTGGGCCTTAATCCTCTTTAGGAAACAATCAAAACACCGTGGTTAACCACTGTGTGATTGTTTGAACTCCTTTACATAAACAAACAATGTGCTTAAGTCGTCTAAAGTGTTTGGTACAGTACTACATACTCAGGGTAAATGAACCACACCTGGGACAGCGTACATAGAAATGTGTAAATTTTGTGACACCTTTGTTGCTTTTGGATATTTGACACACTAAGGTGAAAGGGTGAAATTGGCTCTACAGGACAGACTCACATGGGAGCATCAACAAAATAATCTGTCCAATTTTAAATGGCCAATCTTAAAAACGTTACTATCCTAAAGTCAATGGACGATCTTAAACAAAACATTTATTTAAGATAACCGGTTCTACCCCTCTCTTCCCTAGATGGCACCAGTGATGAACCACTGGTTAGACTACACAGTCCATTGTAGGATAGGCTAGTCAACTAGTTTTTAAGGGGGGGCTCTGCCCTCCAACCCCCTCTTTTTTTTCCTTTTAGATCTTTTTGTTGTCTCATCTGGGTGTAGGGTATGAAGGCAGACCCTAGCTAGCATAGTGTGGGGATGTGACACTAGGTAGCAGATACAAAACAGTGCATTCTTAAATCAATGTCATTATCTTAAATAAAGATTCTAACGTTTTTAAGATTGGACAGTTTAAGAAAGTTTAAGACTAGACAGATTATTTTGATGTCGCTCCCGGGTGAGTCTGCCCACTTGTGCATGAAATTGAGCCCTTTTTCACCCCGCATTCATTACAGCATTAAGTAACAGATGGTAACCATCATGCTGGCTGTTATTCAGTATAGGGAGCCTGCAGGGGGGGAATCAAGTGCGCTGGCGCCCTCTATACCGCGGAGCATATATGCAGCTGCACCGGTCTAGTAGCGGCAGTCTCAAGCAGGGCAGGGAACAGGCCACACTACAGTCCGGTGTGGTCCAAACCTGTTGGAAAGGTCTTTAGTATACATGATTGGCATAAGGTGGCACTACTGGGCTGTAGGAGGGCCATGGTCATATAGCCCATCCCCAGTACATTTGTATTGCATTGAGAGCATGAATGAAACCCTCATATTGAGATAACGACAGAAGCTTTATAATGCTACATTGAAATATAACTTGCAAAAGGGTACATCTTCCCAGGAAAAAATACAACAGAATTTAAACTTGAATAGCTTTTGTGTAATAACTGCTTAAAATATGGTTAGAAATGACAGTGTGTAGTTTCCACTCTAGCCACTCATGCGGATGGCGCTGCGGCACTTGATTCCCCCCCCTTGCTATGGTAGTTGACCCTGCAGACTGCTGGATAAAGACAGTCACTCCACTACATGTATTCCTCACTAGCGGGATACCAGTGCTCCCACAATTGGGGGCACTTAGAACTAGCAGTGTTGGTCTCAGGGGGGCCCAACATCTGGGAGGAGAGTAAAGCAATGATTACACTAGGCCTCTACATGTGGGTATTGTGCATTGGTTGTACCTGGACACTCCTTTTATTACCTGTCCAGGATAGGGTTGTGGTTACCTAAGTAAAAGAGATTTCTTGGTGCATGGTATGGTCACCACACTTAGCCTGGAGGGGATTTGAGGTACTGCCCATCATGAGTCCAACCCTATCCTGGACAGGTAATAAAGAGATTGCAGGTGTCCTAGCATGCA
The DNA here is from genome assembly GCA_947462335.1 of Harmothoe impar. Taxonomy (NCBI): domain Eukaryota; kingdom Metazoa; phylum Annelida; class Polychaeta; order Phyllodocida; family Polynoidae; genus Harmothoe; species Harmothoe impar. The sequence goes on along the minus strand of OX381717.1, from coordinate 34,971,545 downwards.
GGGAATGTAATTCCACTCTCCAAGCAGAGCTTTAGCTCCCTGATTTGGTCAACATGATTTGCTGAAGCTAGTGACTGGACAGGAGAGGGTGCACACTGGGACCAGTCAAATATGGCGCTGTCCAGTGGATAACCAGCTAGGGCGGAATAGAGTTACACCTAGCCATGGTGGCTGACTTGCTACTTTAGTAACCAGGGGTTTTGTTGAAGAGAGTGCAAAATATGTTCTGTCCCCTCCCAATCACCCTCACTCCATATATCAACCTACCTTAACTACCTTAACAAATCCGCAAACATACTCTATTTGGATACTACGAATTTCGTTTATAACTAACTTTATTACCTTGTTATCCCCCCTCCCTGCCCACCACAATGTATACAATACAATAATGGTCACTCCGTGCCACAAATGACCCAGGTGTACTGAAACTGGCATACAGAGGTCAGTTCAGGTGACCAAGATTCTTGGGTGTTTTGCATACCATGACCTGAAGTGATTTGTGAAGTGACCTGTGACGTGACCTCTGTGATCCACTGTGCAATGGGCGGGATCTACTATGCAAAACAGGGTCAAAGGCCACCCAAAACAGCCAGTAATGGCGGACAACCCCACGTATACACTGTCCCTACATATAGCTACATGGGATAGCTATGTGTATATTACACATATAGCCCTATCCAAATTACCTACATATCTTGTCAGTTTCTATCTATCATATTTCCCCCTAGATATACGTGTACGTAAGGGTCTACACGTCAAAAACGTCAGGGCTACAGGTTGTAAACCTCTAGATGGGGGCCCTTGATGGGGGGTCCCCAAGTCGCGTGTCGATTTTAAGAAATGGCCATGTTGCATGTCTATGTCGCTTAAAAATGCTCATGTCCCATGTCGATATTAAGAACTGTCCATGTCCCATGTCACTATCTTTTTAAGCCTCATGTCGCATGTCACTAGGCCTCATGTCGCATGTTGAATTTAAGAAATGCCCATGTCGCCATGTCGAATTTAGGGGTCTAGGGCCATTAGATGGGAATACCCCCCACGTGACCTGTGACGTTACACGTACACGTTCCTGTACACATCGTGATCTTGATGTGGAGCAGACACTACTCAGGTAAAGGATCACTGGCCGGGTTCGCGCGTGAACTATGGTCTAGCTTCAGTCCATTCCAGATCGGTCAAGGGGGTTCAAGGGCGGGTTATATCAATATGCAGGCATGCCCAAAACTCATACTAGGGAAGGCCAGTGCTCCACATCATTGCCAATTGCAATTTCCAAATTGCCCTTAGTTGGATATACATGCCCAAAATATATACATAATGCATGATGTATAAAGATATTTGATAATATATGTAAATGTAATAGCCATACATATATATGTTTATCTTCATTCTGTTTATCTATACATTTCTATTGACCCATATTAAAGTTGGCAATTGGCATCTAGCCTCTTTCGGTTTATCTGTTCCTGTCGAGCACTCAAGCCTAATCCAATGGGAGGATACCAGCGAACCAAATATTGCCGTTTTAAATATATGAGAATAAGAACCCTGTGGGTCGATTTTTATCCCTGATTTTCCTGTGTCCGTCGATTTTTAACAGGGCCTAAAAGGGCCGTGTCACCGTGTCGCCCGTGTCGAATTTTACCCATGTAGAGGTACATCTATGTGTAGCAGCAACTCTTTGGTTATGCTGGGTGTGGGGGGGGGGGGGGGTATGGGGTTGTGTGGAATTTCCGAGTATGCCTAAGGGGGATTCCATGAGGAACCTGACAGCCAAATATATCTGCACCATGGTGAGGCCTATTTGTATTACTTTGTTCTCTTTCTTATTTCGCAAACTGTAAATTTCTATTATTTCAATGAACATATGCCATGCTCGCAAGTGTGAATCTGAATCATACGCTGGCTACCTGCGTGTGTATAGTACACGCAGGTGTAGGCCAATTAATGGGCTGTCAATCATAGAGGTTCCGGGACTTTCTGTTAGGTGACACCTGACAGAAAGTCCTGAACCTGGATGATTGACATGCCTTTAATTGGCCTACACCTGCGTGTACTATACTACACGCAGGTAGCCAGCGTATCTGAATCATAGATATATTCAGGTATTTTGATGAGATTTCCTAACCCTTGGTGAGAGGGAATTTGCTCAAAAAGGACCCTTGCCAGCTGCACACCCCTGTATTCAAAATATACTAAATGAATAAATAAGCCCCCCCCCCCCCCCCCCCCCCCGAGTAGTGGTGACGGGACGGGCACCCAACTATCTATATACATTAAACCACACTGGGTCGTCGGACCAAAATGAATGGGCTGACTGCATATAAGGGGTTCTATTATTACCACCCTAGGGAGAGCTTCACCTGTAGCCTAGGCCTACACCCCTTGTCCATTCTCCGCATGTGCCGCACATAGAGAGGAACAGGCTATACTTGTACACCTCCTCCACTTTCATGTGTCTACTTTATAACAGCTGCTTGTAAGTATTAGTTACTATTATAACATATTATACGGTACACTGTAATGGTAGTGAGTGTAGGTACACAATAGAATCTACTGTAGGTTTATGTATTAGATAGACGACACATGTACCTTGGTATGCCTCATAACCACTGCCCCACAGGGTCAAGACGAGGTGTTATGCACGGGTTATCACAACAAAGACTAACACATGATTACTCTCTGCCCCAGGCACCAGATTACGACCAAATTCGTCCATATTCATACTCATGTTTACCTTTATCAAAGTTTCCTTTTAATAATTAAATCACCCCTTTTCCCATGTATTTCCATCTACTATTAAGTAATGTAATGTCAGAGACAGGTATTTCTGCAATACAAAGTTTCTAAGGGTGTGTTTGCCCAAGAAAATAGTCCAAGGTAAATGTACTAGTTGGTGCAGTCCAAAACAAAAGCCACGTGGAGAGCACACTGCAATCCTTGATAGTGTCTAGACTATACAGATCCGGGGGGGGGGGGGGTCACTCCCAAAATGTATAATGGTTACCAGTATTGTAAAAGAAAAGGATACCTTTAGAAATTTTGGTGGAATAGGGGTTCATTGGGAATAATTAAAAATTATAGGTAATTGACTTGTGGTTGGATACCTACAACCCACCCACCCTTAAAGTAACGCTTCACTAAGTAGGGCACATACTAAGCCCTCAACGTTGCCCCCAGAGGGTCCAACAGTTGACACTGACACTGATATTCATATATGTGGTTTTGGTGATATTACGTTTAACATGTTCTCTATTCATACGTCATATACCAAATTCATCACATGTTTATTACATGCTTAATGTTCAAATAAGCTAATAATTAATAAAATTATTCCCAAACCGTACCAACCCTTCTTGGTCAATTAAGAGACCTAATAACCGCAAATACCTAGCCAATTTTTTTATGTCTGCACAAAAAGAGAGAGTGCCCCCCCCCCCTCCCAGGGCTGCCATGGGTCATTAAGTGTGACTGCCGAACTATTTCTGTGAAGTAGGTGGCCTGGGGCAGAGGTATTCCTTTTGAGGGTTTGTTTTGATTACCTCTGCACTGGAGATTGGTGTCGTCTATCTGACTTAACCCTCGGGTCAGGGGGGGAATCAAGTGCTGTGGCGCCCTCTATACCGCAGGGCATATATGCAGCTGCACCAGCCTGTAAGTGCCAGTCTTAAACAGGGCAGGGAGGAGGTCACACTGTACAGTCCAGTGTGGGGACAAGGTCTTTAGTGTACATGATTGATGTGAGATGGCAGCACTGTACTGTAGGAGGGCCATTGTCCTATAGCCTACCCGCAGTACCAGGGGGGGGGGAATCAAGTGCGGTGGCGCCCTCTATACCTCAGAGCATATATACAGCTGCACCGGCCTAGTAGCGGCAGTCTCAAGCAGGGCAGGGAGCAGGCCACACTGTACATTCCAGTGTGGTCCAAACCTGTTGGAAGGTCTTTAGTATATATGATTGGCATGAGGTGGCAGTACTGGGCTGTGGGAGGGCCACGGTCATATAGCCTACCCCCAGTTCATTTGCATTGTATTGAGAGAGCATGAATGAAACCCTCATATTGAGATAACGACAGAAGCTTTATGATGCTACATTGAAATATAACTTGGAAAACGGTAAATCTTCCCTGGAAAAAATACAACAAAATTTAAACTTGAATAGCTTTTGTGTAATAACTGCTTAAAATATGGTTAAAAATGACTGTGTGTAGTTTCCACTCCAGCCACTCAATGCGGATGGCGCTGCAGCACTTGATTCCCCCCCTTCCGCAGTACATTAGTTTTGTATTGAGACAGCATGAATGAAACCCTCATGTTGAGATAACAACAGAAGCTTTGTAATGCTACATTGAAATATAACTGGCAAAGGGGTAAATCTTACCAGGAGAACATGCAACAGAAATTAAGCTTGAATAGCTTTTGTAATATAACTGCTTAAAATATGGTTAAGAATGACTGTGTGTAGTTTCCACTCTAGCCACTCAATGTGGATGGCGCTGCAGCACTTGATTCCCCCCTTGTTGTTGACCTTGGTCGTCAGCAGGCACAGTGGGTCAGTACACAGGTGGGGGTCCGTGCATTAGACACATAACAACGTCTGGTCATGTCTGAGTGGGCAGGGATGTCAACGGGTACAAGGGGGTCAATTAAGGTAGGGATCCATGTATTGGTCTATATATTGGGCACATTATGAGGAGTAGGGAGTGGCCCTTTTTGTTTGTGGGCGGGGGGGGGGGTCCATTGAACTTTCCCTTCATCAATATCTAGTTATAGTTTGGTAGTAATACATATAGTGTCTGTATTGGGCCTACCTACGTTATAGGGAGTGACCATTTGTTATATGAGGGGGGGGGCACACTAATTCTTTATTTATCAACTGCATAAAATGTACTGGCTGTGATAAACATGCATTAACCTTTGATTTTCGGAGTTACCATTTTGTATATGAAGGGGGGGGGGGTCAATTGAACTTTCCCTTTATGTAACAGTTATAGTTTGGGGGTAAAAGTGTCCGTATTGGGCCTACCTTTGTTTTAGGGAGTGACCATTTGGGGGGGGGGCACATTAGTTGATTTCTTATCAATCTCAAATAGATTTTTGTCATAGGATGTCTTGGAAATGTCATGGAATTCAATCTGAAATTTTTGTGGGAACCCTGATGATCCTTCCTGATGCCACACCCTTCCCCCTCCCCTCACCTGGCCATGTGCTGAGACTGATCTTGCAGTTTTAGCTGCACAATCTGTGTCCCATAGCATCCTCGTATTGCGGTTTTGGGGTATGCCTCCCATAAAGATTTTGCGGGTTTAGATGGGAAATGGGTCACTTTAACACATTTTAGGACACAATATTTATAATTCCCCCAGGTCAGGGACCCTCATTATATGATAGCGTCCCCTTCTCTCTCTTTCACTCTTTTCTTCTCTTTATCCTTCATCTTCTTCCTCTTTTTTTGGTGGGGGAGGGGGGGAGGCCCCTCGATCCGCCAATGTCTAAAACGTCTAGCCTACAGAGTCTGTGCTTCTAGCTTGGGATCCCCGCGTTACCAATTTACGTTCAGGCTGTGTCTCTTGAGATCGGGCCAATGGGAACGTTTTTGACTAGGTGCCATCTTTAACTGGGTGCCATCTTTGACCAGCCTGATATGAAATGGTTTGTTAACTGGGCTACCAATTACTAATCTGAAGTGTTATGATATTCATTGACCTTTTCAGCCTATTTTTATCTCCATCTGCCCTAAATAAACTGTTTTCTATCAAGCCAGTCAAAGATGGCACCCGGTTAACGATGGCACCCAGTCAAAGACGTTTACATTGGCCCAATTTCATGACGAAAAATGACCACTCGTTTCAGGGTCTTTAGGGTAATATTAACACCATGTTTTATATGAAGTAAATTCCATGAGGAACTCCTCCAGCAAAATGGCGTAGCTGCTTTCCGACACCCTACTCTATCTAAAATTTATGAGCTACATTGGGTTTGCTAAAAGGTCCCTATTTTCAATCATCTATATGAGGGGAAAACATATATTGTGGGTACCTACAAGTAAAAAAAATGGAGGTGGCTGGAGCAAGGATCGAACTCACAACCTACAGTGTTAAAAGCAGGCCCTTACCCGTTGCACCACAGAGCCGGTGTTACTAATAGCCATATTAGGAAATACTTCAGGCTGCTGATTTGGCTAAGATCTGACTCTCCCTGCCCACAGAGCCACAACCAAATGCGGCACATACCCATGTTGATCAAATCTGGGTCTATTGGGGTATAAGAGACACCTGTAGGTAGTAGCTGGACCTTTTAATAAGGTTTATCTTGGCTCATAAGGAGACCTTACTTAAAAGGAGCAAATTAAACTGAGTTTTTGTTCGCCACTGGCGATCTGGCGAATGGCTAGCGCGAACCCTGAACTTGTACCAAGGTCCTCCTTATAACGAAGTTTTACTGTAACTCTAATTAAATGTGACCTGAGAATTTAGAAATAACAACATGTTAAATTGTGTGTCCTGGTTCTAGAACGGCAGTACTAACCCCCTCCCCGCGTGTGGATCACGATGCAGTCCAGTCATAGAGCAGGCTTATTTATGACTAAGTCATATCTTTTACACTCAAATATAGAGGTCAAGTCTGGAGACATCTCTCCCTTTATGGTTTGTACTTGTGTGGCACCATGTTTCTTTCACCATTACACGCAACAGTAATTAAACATGTTTACATGTGTCTCCAGGTTCTGGGACTCTGATAGAGTGAGGGCACAGGCTTACACTGAGCTGTGGTGGAGATTGTCGGCAGGGGTTTGTTAGTATAAGTAGAGAGGTCTGACACTGTGGTGGTACGGTCATCTAGGTGACCACATGACCAAACACGACATACAGCTAGTTCCCACAAGAATCAGTAGATGGCACTAGTATAGGCCTGGTATGTAGTGTTTGGTCACGTGGTCACCTAGATGACCGTACCACCACAGTGTCAGACCTTTCTACTTATACTAACAAACCCCTACCGACAATCTCCACCACAGCTCAGTGTAGGCCTGTGAGTGAGGGGGAGGGTAGGCTAGGTGTCAAGCATCTCCAGCCAGGTCTACAGCCGGGGGGGGGGGGGCACTCCCTATATTTTTATTGTAACTATGTGTGAACATCACCTCAATTTTAGGATCCTTGTCGCGGGAAGAAAATAAAAAATAAGCACCATGCATGTTGAAGGGAAATTGAACATAAACACATCAATCAAGGGGTACCAAGAAATAATATCGTTATCAAAGGTGATCAAAATAACTTATAGAAATTAACCCACAAAATGTAGGGCTAAATATGGCCCTAATATTTGTGGCTCTGCAAGAAGAATAAATATGTATCGTTAGTGTCGTGAAAAGCTGTGTCTTCTGAAAGTTTATCCGGTTATTCGACCTTTAAATTTACCCCTTCTTTCTCCAAAATTGTCTAAGAAGCACCCCTTTTCATCAGCCTTCGCAGGCCCTGGCCTAGAGCCAAAGAAGGCATGTACCCTTTCCGTTGAAATAGTGTATTAACCAATAATGAGTGAGTACCCCCCCCCCCCCCGGTCGAGTCCAAAGCCCAAAAATGTGCTGCAGGTTGAGGGCCATCTTGTGAAATCTGCCTCTCTGAGCTGTGGAAACACAAATCTGCCCAATGCACATAGAGCTATGCAGGTGCCCCAAACACCCAGGCTTTAAAAGTCTAATCAAATCAGGGAATTAAAGACATGTAACATTTCGGGAGCTACCTGCGTGCCTATGTCATTATAGAAATTAGAATAAAGTCACTATCATTAAGTCTTAAAACACCCAATAGGATTCACTGTAAGTAACACACTCTAAAAATAACAGTGGTCCACTTATAGGACAATAGTACTTCTAATGATATATGCTGCTTTCTTTCATGTCAGTCATATAGATTGCACCCGGTCATAGACTTTCTACTTGTATACCAGTTTGGAGAGACACTACTTAAAGCTGTATCTTAAAAGTAGGACATTTCCAACATCAACAGCTTTAGGTAAAAAACAGTAAGGCCCAAAAAAAGGTTTTGCTTCAGGTCGCCCGACCGACCCAATCAAAACGGGGCCCACCCTACTTTTTTTTATGCAATTTGGGAGAAATTTTTATATTTTTACACTTTTTTGGAGTCAATTTTAGGGTTTTAAAATTTCTGGATTTTCCCCCCGATTTTTACACTTTTCTTGTATCATACAGGGGCTGTAAAAAAAAGTTTTAAAAAAAATCCTACCGACCCTAGATTTTCATCCCATGTTACCTGAAACAAACCTTTTTTAAAATTTGGCCTAAGTCAATTGACACACATTGCCAGCGGGCCTGTTTCGATATGTTTTATTCGAATGGCCCATTTTCGTCATGGCCGAAATACACTACGATATCCCCAAAGTAAACAATATTATACCTCAGCGGGCACTATAAGGCTCCTTCACTGTATTTCGTGTACAGATTGGTACACGTCCTATAACTACTACGTATTCTATACTATAGTTTTCTATAGTATCAGGAGTTGTGTAAAGATCATGGTAAGCTATTATTTTACTATAGTAAGTTACAGTACAAATAATGTATTATAACATAGATTATGCTGGTTTTTGACGAACAATGGTTTACCATTATATAGCATAGTAAACTCTAGTTAAATTCACCACACAGTACCGCGATAATGTACTACAGTAAACTGTAGTATATTTTAGTGATAGTTTACCATGATAAACCATGGTATTAACCATTCACCTGGGACAGGCTGCAATAATAATGTATAGGCCTTCATAAATATACATACTACCATTGAAACGGGGACCTCATGCAGTATTATGCATTATATATAATATATATACTATACTAGAAACAGTGTGGAACTCAGTCTATAACGATACATAGGTCCATGTGTACTGAGAATTTGTAGACGATTCAGGCTATGATCACTTTCCCTACACCGATGAGGGTGAAGCGCATCACCCTCATCTCAAATGGCGGACCATAGGTTGAATGCAGGCTGTTGGTTTTCTGATCCTTCTAAGCAAGATCTGCTGCTGTGGAGATATCAAACTACATGTATATCATAAAACTACCCTATACCACCAGAGTTTAAACATCCACAGAGGCTCAGATTAAACATACCGACAAGTTTTGAAGTCTGTTGTGATGAGGGTGATGCACATTGGTATTAAGAAGTTGATGAGGGTGCTGCGTGATAGTGATGAGGGTGATGCAAGAAATATATCCGACAGGGCAACATGACCCTTTCTTTAAATTGGCAGGCGACATGGAGCTTAGTGACAAATGACAGGAGAAAATAAAAGGATATTGACAAGGGACATGGCCTTTTCTTAAAATCGACAGGCAACATGGACTTCCTAAATGCATGCTTTTACACCTTCAAGTTCAGCAAACAACCCTGAATCTCATAGTCTTCTGATAGAGATAATTCTAAGTGAATTGGAATTACTTCTAATGCTCTCCTAGGTGCGCGGACAAACGTTAACAGCGCAATGTTAACACAGAATCAACATTGTCTGAATTATCTTATAATTAGTCTTCATCTTCCTTAACACAGAATTAAGATTGTCTTAATTATCTTAAAATTAGTCTTAATCTTCCCCACCCCCGTTTTTTTCCGGTTTTTATTTTCTGGGTAACTTAAGACATTTTAAGATGTAAGATTAAGATGTAAGATTAAGATTGCGCTGTTAACGTTTGTCCGTTCACCCGGAAGAGTTATGCCGTATTTGCGTGTAACACGGTCTAGGGTTACTACCCGTTCTCCTTGGGAACGGCCATCCCATTGCATTAACATTGATAGTCCGTATCCACCATGATATAGAATAAAGTGTCACACATAGGTTAGAGATGCCATGCCCAAATACTGAACACAGGGAGTTAAACATCTTTACAAAATCATAACAAATGTGTGGTCTGGCCATAGGGGGGCAGATGAATCACATATACCATATATCCCTGTGTATATAAGCCTGGTATGAAACAAGTGCTAAGTGGCAAATTGACCAGGCTTATACAAGGGGTTCCTATGCCTGAAGAAAGACTCGGATACTTTCTTATAATTTATTTCAATATTTCCAATTTGCTTTACCAATCTAAGCTGTAAGTTTACCGAAAAGTGTATTGACTGATGCACCAGTGGTCCTGTACTTTTATACCTCACATATAAGCCACACCCGACTTTGGCCTGATCCTATAAGCCACAGCTAGAGGGCCTCTAAACAAGCCCTGTGGAAAAATTGCATGTAACTTAAGCAGCACCCCAAACTTCAGCTTCAGTCTATAGGCCCTCCTGGTACAGACTCGCTCAACCAGTACCCTTTTCCGACACAAGGGCTTCAAATGGCAGTGGCGTAGGAAAAGGGGGGGGGGCTGTATATGTTTGGGCCACCCCAAAATTTATCAAGACCTGTAATATGATACACACTTTTTTCAATCCTTAACTCTCCCGCATAGGGAAAAGTGGGGGCAGAGGGGGCCGGGCCCCCACATCAGACCTGAAGGGGACTCAAATACTACTTTTCCATACAATCTTATATATACAAGCATGTATATGATACATCATGCATAAAGACCGATACTTTATCTTGGTTGGAGGGGGCCCCCCTTCCCACCGATGAAGATTTGCTTCCTACGCCTCTGATAATGGGACTGGTGGGACTGCTATATTAAGATTGTTACTTCCTGCCAGGCTGTGCACAGGATTTGGTGCACAGGATTTGATTGGTGGACTCATGAGAAGAAGTTAGTAAAAATAAATTTTTTCCCAGACTCTTACTATTATAGGGTCGGGGCCTGAGACTGTCCCGGTAGCTCTGTGTGGCCTCCTGATGACCTGCATTGCCTACTCTAGGTCCGTGGGCCTTCACTCGGCGGTGACACCCCGTCCTAATGTGCTACAGTTATGTAATAGATAGACTATGGTTATGAGAGGCTCTTTTAAACCACAGCCCTTTTAAACCACAGCTGTCCCAGTGGGCACAGAACATTGAATCAACATTGATGACTGGTTGTCAATGTTGATTCAATGCTGATTTAAAGTTGATTCAAGGTTGAAGTGAATTTTGTGCCCACTGGGGTAAGGTTATGTGAGTCTACACAGAAATAACCAAGGTGTGAACTCCTTTGTCTTAGCCCTCCGCTGTGGTTTAAGTGGCAGTCACCGCAACCCCTGCATTGTTTTAGGACTAAGGTGCGAATGGGTTGCATTGTGCCTCTACATGGGGTAAAAATCGACACGGGTGACACGGGCGACATGGCCCTTTTAAAAATCGACGGACACAGACTGGTTTAAAAGGGACTAGTATATTCTATATCGATAAAAATCGACACAGCAACACAGCCATTTTGCTAAAAATCGACACGGCAACATGATCTAAAAGGCAAGTACCCATGTAGAGGCACTGCATTGTCTTAGGGATGAGGTGCGAATATGGGGCATTGACACTAGCCCACTCACCTTTGACACCCCCCCCCCCTCTACCATGCAGTCTCTGTGACTCCTTATTATGGTCATTTTGGAAATCACAATTTCCGTGTAAAACTCACGTATAAGCCGTATCATAAGTGTGGGCCAATCCTATAAGCCGCACGGGCGATCTGACTCGAGTACTAGCCGTCACTTCTACGCTAGGTTTTACGGTAGTGAGAGAGTCCTGCCAGGAGAATGTAGTACACTATGATACAGAATACTGCTCACACATTGAAGAGGGAATGTATTATACCTAGTCCTTCTCTTAATGTGTGCAATAATAGTGCCTCTATATGGGTTAAAAATCGACACGTGCGACACAGCGACACGGCCCTTTTAAAGATTGACACGGGCGACAGCCCTTTTAAAAATCGACGGACACAGACATCTTTATAATGCCCTAGTATGTTTTATATACATAAAAATCAACACAGTGACATGGCCCCTTTGCTAAAAACCGACACGGCGACACGGTCAATACTGTGGGGACCCATGTAGAGGCACATTATACCCAATAAATATTCAGTAGAAAGTGTGCATCAAACAAAAGGAGAAGTGTAGTAATTTTGACAAGCAGCTGTCATTTGCGATAAGGGTGATGTGCATCACCCTCATCGGTGTAGGGACAGTGGCGATAACAAAAAGAGTAACATTGGCAGCACCTAACGCCTAGAGCTGCTACACAAACACATTTGTTCATATGGTCTGCATGTGTCAAGGACAACCATTTATAAGGAAACGGCTTCATATACAGAACTCTCAGTACACCTATACTACCAGTATTTGGACCAGTGAGTGCTCCTATTAGGTGTGTGAGTGGTGGGGTAAGTGCTTTTTATATGTGAATATCATTTTCCGAATAGCACCACGCCACCTCCTAATTGGATAAGCCCTTCGGTCTTAGGTTTTCTGTTGTCGTTCTCCTATTCACCATTTGTCATTCAGGGACCAGGGCAGAGCCTATGTTGGCCCCACAGGCATGTACCAGGAGGCTCCGGTAATCATGTGTCAAGCATCCATTTTTTGCATTTGGCCCCCCAAAAAAAGGTTTGGTTCAGCTCACCCGACCGACCCTATCTAAACAGGGCCGACCTACGTTTTTTTATTGAATTTTGAGGACATTTTTAAATGTTTACACTTTTTTAGGTCAATTTTTACAATAGGTTTACAAAAGTTTTGAAAAAAATCTTCCCATTTTTACTTTTTTTGGGGGTCGATTATTTAGTATGTAAAAAAAGATAATAAAAAAGGTAAAAAAAACATCTGACCTACCAACCCTACATTTTCAACTCATTTTACCTGAAACACACCTTTTTTTTATTTGGCCTTTTGCATCTTTGTGTAGTTTACTTTGAAGGGCTCTTTCTCATTTACGATTTGTTCTTCTTAGTGAATTAGATCAGAGGCGTAGGAAGCAACCTTTCATTGGGAGGGGCTAGCTTTAAACATAGGATTTTAGGTATGATGACATATTTTATTTGATGCCAATTCCTGCTTCAGAGGGGTTAAATCTGACCTGGCGACCTGAGCTGTTTTGCAGGCGACCTGGCGACCTGGTGACCCGGTACAATAGCGACCTGGAAACTTTTGGACAAAATTTGGCTAAAAGCTTTAAAAAAACATCTCAAAGCAAGAGATTTGCAGGACAATTATCTTTCAAAAAGTATATATTGGAATGCAGGATTTCTGGCTAGATTCATGTATTTGCCGGTTACACATCAAAAATGTTCAAAAATTTTATCAACAACTTTTCTGAAAAGTCACCCTTTCTTGCTGCATTGGTCTAAAGGGAGTGTTCGGCGCCTGGGGTTTGATGGTAATGCGAGGGGGGTGGGGATGGAGAGTTGTCTGCCTGATCGCTATGCAACACCTGCCCTACTCTCGTTCCCAAATCCTGGTAACAGCCAAATGACCTTGAACTTGGGGTTTTGCTGAGTCTGGCCAACCCCTGCTGGTAGTCTGGCACCAGTGGACAGGAACCAGAATGTATGATGGTAGTTTTACAATCAGACTTTCTGGTTCCTGTTCCACTTCCTGTTCCTGATCGCTGGTTCCAAGATACCAGCAGGGGTTGCCCAAACCCAGCAAAACCCCCAAGTTCAAGGTCATTTGGCTGTTACCAGAGCTTTCCTTCGGAAGGATTTGGGAACCAAAGTACACCTGCCCCGTCACCTACTGGGGTACCTACTTGCCCCACTGCATAGTACTTTGTCACAGCTGACTACACTCAGCACCTGTTACCCAATAGGGAAGGTTACATATACTTGATTGTTTCTATTTATATTGGAGGTGTGGTGGGCAAACAAACCACTGGGCTGTGACCCTCAGGCATATGCACCATGAACCAGTCAGTTATATCATAATAATAAAGAACTTAATGCGTCCTAAATAAGGCAAATAGTTTCACATCCATGTATTATACCTCATAGTGAAATCTGCAAAATGAATACAGCCGACAGGCATTTCTATCATTTAGAAATAAACTTTACAGTAATTATCCTGTTGTGCTGCTATCATGGTGAGGTTACCCAACCACGTGTAGCCTCTGTTTGCCCACACTGTGACCTTGCAGACCTCTATATGTAACCTTCCCTATTGTTGTAGACTAGCTACTGAGAATACCTTTGGAAATGTTGATCATGGTTAATTACCCCCCCCCCCCCCCTTCAACACTGCAGTCCTGCAGACTAAACAGACCATGGCAATCTGATATTAATCTAATAGGGTATTGGATTGGAGAGGAGGGAGGTGTCTTGAGCAGCAGGCAATCAGGCCTGACCTGGTAATAGCCTTCAGTTTCAGAGTAGTACTCAGTGATACAGCCCAGTGAATAGAGTGTGGGGTGAGTTAATGTAGAGTGGCTAGTGACAACCTGTACATATGTGCCAGGTTTTGGAAATACATGTAGGGCAAGTTGTAATTTGGGGGAGGGGGTTGGCCCAGGGTTCTATGCATATCATTAATCGCTAGTGGTTAGCTACCCACAATGCACAGAGTGAATTGTCAGTGTGAAGAAACAACACCATTTCTACACACTGATAGGGAGTATGTCTACACCCATCAAGGCTAGACACTTAACCTGAAGTGGGTACTGGTAAAGCAGAGCTTAGAGTTGCAGATTGCACCTAATAATAGAACAGAAGGGGCAAACAAATGCCACGTGGTTGGTACTTTATAGGATGTATGAACCATATCTCAGACTGTTATAGTAACATAAATATACTGTAAATTAATAAGGTCTGGCATATGCTCCTGAATTGATCAGTACTCTCTTATACTTGGAGTATGTAATGTACAGTCTACTGCAACTTATAAATATGCACTGACTAAACTGTAGTTAAAGGGAATTGCTAGTTCCTACACAGAAGCCACCTGGTGGCAAAAATCAAAGCTGATGAAAAGTATTCTTTAAGCTGTATTCATATTCCTACATACACTACTTTCCCTAAATCAACTATTTGTATTTGCTATTTGGACAGTATACCTCCATTGTTCACATATATATTCACTGATAGGAGACCCATAGGATCCTAAAGTTAAGGCAAAAGAAACATTTTTCCAAAATTCATGCCTTTCTCATTTCATCCTTGACCCCCTGTTTTATTGGTCCTAAAATGTTTGTATAGATGTCCATTATACATTCCCAAGGTTTGGTTGCAATATCAAAAGAAGAAGGGGATTATCCATGACAGATAATGTGAAAATGCTGTTTTCCTATTCATTTCTATAGTTAGGGTACTCCTTTGCTCAAATGGCTGTATCATGAAATTTAGTTATGTGACATGGCATTTTCTTTTGATTTTCTATTAGATAATACATCAAACTAACATAGTCCTGATTTATATGCAAAAGTCAATAGAACATCAGTAATCCTGCGACAAGTAGCAAGTCCCTTTAAGGCTACTGGTACCATCATGGTGCTGTTACCCAACTATGTGGTTGCATGTGTTTGCCCCCTCAATCCAGGCCATGTGACGTAGCAGCAGAGGAAACTCTAACCTCTGCAATAGCGATGACTCTGGTTTCTCCATATGGGCGGCCATGTTAGTTCTGAGCTCACAATCTATTGTGAGACTTAGGCAGTGACCAGACACTCACACACCATAGTTTCTGGGGAACAGGCTACAAAACGAGAGCAGAGCCAAGGTCTCACGAGATTGCTGGGGTCAGTGGACACAGAGTGGCTGCGGGAACAAGTCGGGTCCTGGTAGAGGCCTATAGGGTCCTAATTGAGGGGTAGTTACATATCGATATACGTGTCCCACATGCATGTATCACTTAGCCAAGTTAATTACATACCTTGACCTGAGTAGTCCCGACACGCCCCGTGTGTGTGTGGGGCCTGAACACGGCCGATCACATACCCACTGATCAATGACCTACTGATGTTTAAAACTGACAAAATCACTTGTTTACAGCTTTGTCCAAGTCATAAGCCAGTGGTCACTTGTCGGCCCATCCCATAAAAAAGGCCATAGGGTTGTGTCTCACAACCTTGGGCCAATGTTTTTGTCTCTGACCGGGTGCTGTTTCTGACCAGGTGCCGTCTCTGACCAGGTGCTGTCTCTGACCGGCTTGGCTTGATAAGGTCAAAATACCAACAGCAGGAGGCTAATTATAACTATGATTATAGTTATATAACAACCGCCATAACGTATTTACACATCCTTATTTGCTTTGCTTTAGCAATGCAATTTAAGTCAGGTAGATGACTCGTAATGCTTAAGTACTAGAATCGGTCTGAATACAAATCACAATGCTGAAACAGTGACCGGAAGTAGGCTATTTTATACACTGCAGGGTCATTTTCTTCCAGCATATCGTTCTGCTTGCTGCTTGCTAATAGTAGAGTTCTCCCCCTCCAGCGGTGGAGAGTTCCCCGAGCCTCTGACGTAGAGCACTAGGGGGCACTGTCTGTACCACTAATATCAGGATTACTATAACTACTTATGCCTGGACAATTCAGAACAGTGAAACACAGTTTATTTTACAGTGAAACACAGTTTATTTATTTGACGGTGAAGCTTCGTGTAATTGATGTTTAGTTTTATCACACCAGTTGGCAGTTTGGTTTATGAGGAGATTTTCATGGATGCTAAGAACACCATTTTTGTGGTAATAAGAAGAATATATAGATAGACAGCTGTAAGGTTTGCTCTGTAGCCATCCAAGAGTGACCTTTTCTCATGGACTGGCATTACAAAGTGTCATGAAGCATTTTATAAAGCTCTCATAGACTGATTCCTAATGAAAAGGCCTGAAGTCTCGACACTAAGATGCTATTGCTGATTGGACATGGTACCAAATTTGGCATGCAACCATATTGAGCATAGAGTTAGGTATTGGTGGATAAATGGGCAGAAAGATACTGGGATAAATGAGTTAGATATTGTTAAAACTATTGTTTAGGCACTACATTAAAATAACAGTGATGTTCCGTATTTTGTTAGATTAACAGTGATTCACTGGCACCACTGGGTGCCGGACTTTCACTGTTATGATTACGGAGAATTTGAAAAGACGGTGACCTTTTTTTTACGGTGAAAATCCGGCACCCAGTGTTGCTAGTGAATTTCTGTTATTTTAACGGAATTTTTTTTACAGTGTAGCTTGGTTTAATAGAAAACACAATTATACATAAGTAGGGGGAGTGGAGTGGTGGTGGCTGTACTCTCGTTCCCAAATCCTTCCAAAGTAAGGCTCTGGTAACAGCCAAATGACCTTGAACTTGGGATTTTGGACCCAGCAAAATCCCAAGTTCAAGGTCATTTGGCTGTTACCAGAGCCTTAACCCAGGTAGAAAAATACTATAGTAAAACTATAGTTAACACTGTAGTCTACTGTAGTAAATTTACTGTAGTGTTTTCGCGCACTATAGTATACTACAGTTTACTATAGTAAACTACAGTGTTTACTGTGGTATATTATAGTATACTATGGTTTACTATAGTAAACACCATAGTTTACTGTAGTAAATTTACTATAGTGTTAACTACATGCACACTAAAGTATACTATAGTTTACTATGGTAGATGTATTATAGTAAATCACAGTATTTACTGTGGTATATTACAGTATACTGTGGTACACCGTAGTGAATATACTATAATCTTTTTGCCCACTACAGTGTACTACAGTATATTTACTATGGTAAAGGCCAGTATTGACTGTGCTATATTACAGTATACTGTAACATACTACAGTAAAGTGATCAGGGGTTGGGACTGGGACAGGTAACATAACTTTATTCTTTATTAATCATCATTTCATCATGTGTGATCCATCCTTTGCAATCTGCTGGTAACAATATCCGCTCCTCCCGGTCCCTGGACTCTCCTCCTGCCCCTCTGGATGCTTCTCCCCCCCCCCCCCCGATGCTCTTCCCGGCCCCCTGGTCACCCCTCCTCGCCCCCTGGTCACCCCTCCCGGCCCCCTGGACGCTCCTCCCGGCCCCTGGGCCTGCCCCGTACCTTCTGGAGGACCTGGAAAAACATGTGAACTTGTAAATAAAAAAGATTAAAAAAGACCTCAAACCTATACAAATAATACATGCCTAGATGTAAAAATAGCAATAGATTCCAATAATGATGTTTATATTGACCAATTGTCAGTTGTACGTGCAATGTTATATTGATAATCTACTGTATACATATTAGCCAATTAGGTGTATTCCAACCAACTTACTATTACATTGTAATTTTATTTTACTATTAGTCTTATTTCCAGCAATATCCTTAGTACATGTATACTTGTTAAATAGACTATTCCTATATTCTTACCTTGGCTATACTTACCGTAAAACCGCGCGTATAAGCCGCGGCTTGTACGCGAATCAGACTTAGCTTTCTTTTGATACCAAACATGCCTATATAGGGTGCGGCTTATACGAGAGTTTTTATAAGTATACTACAGTACCAAATTAACAATTCTCAGAAGGCCTCTGCGGCTTATAGGATCGCACCAAACTCGGGGTGCGGCTTATATGCGAGTTAGGCTTATACGCGAGGTTTTACGGTACATGTAGGTATATATACATGTACATGTTGTCAGTCTGCTGCCTTGTGGTGTACTGGTCACCCTGTTTAAAAATAGCCCTCATCTAACACCTCGGACTAAGGCTAGATGTATGGGGGTATGGCTAGTAGGTGAGTTCGGTACCAGGGTTTTATTGACCGGATCTACCAGCCTGCCTACTACCTGAGCCCACCCCTCACAAAGACCCAGGTAAGTTTTACTGAAGCCTGTTCCTTGCGAGGGGTGGTCTGGGGGAGTAGGCAGGCTGGTAGATCCGGTCAATAAAAACCTGATACCAAACTCACCCAGGTAGAAAAAAATCATGATAATTATCATGATTTATCATGTTGAATAAAACAGTTTTTTTGCGGAAATCATGATTTTTAAAACATGATATATCATAATAAATAACATGATATATCATGATTACTATCGTAGTAAACCATGATATTAAATGATTTACTAAAGGGAATTTGCCACAATATTTCATGATTTATCATGATAAATAACAATTTATCGTGACATAAATCATAATTTTATCATAATTTATCATACTTCATATTATGATTAAATCATGACATTTATCATGGTATATCATGATTTCCGTGAAAAAACTATGATTAATTATGCATGATATGTTATGATTTATCATGCTTCATCATAATATGCTTTATGCTTTATTATGATATATATCATGATTTTGACCATGATAAATCATGTTTTAAAAAACATGTTTTCCGTGAAAAAACTATGATTAATTAAGCATGATATCATTATGATGTTTTATGCTATATCATGATATTAATTAGGCCTTATCATGATAATACTTTTTAGGTAGGTAATATTTTTATTGTAGGGGAAGGGGGATCAATAGCTGCCATCCATTCATCAATTTCATCATATTAAGGGAAGCCAGAGTGTGGTCCTGGACTGGACTGGAAGCCGCCCCCGTACTGCGCTTCCGTTTCTATCCCGCTCTATATGAACCCGGCCTCCAGGGGGTCTTTGGGAGTGGCACCCGTGCCTGGAAAGGTGGTGCAGGCTCATGCAGTACCTTTTTACTGTGGGAAATGGAAAAAAAAGTTTTATTAATATTACACACACACACACGAATTACCTACAAAAGCATCCCTGCATGATTATTATATAAAAATATATAGTTTATAGAACTTGACTTACTGGTGAAAATCCGTTTATTATAAATATATGTACCTTGGCTTTAATTGAGAAATTCCCACAATATGTGACTATTAATGCAAAATAAATAATAATTATAAACTCAAACTTAACTCACGGGTTGTACCCCTGCAGGAGACCTTAAAGGAGCAATATCACCACTTGCGGTGCTACCCCATAGTAGACTAGAACAGTACTAGCATTTCCAATGGGGCACTCTCAGTGATTATGCCGCTTTAATAAAATGTATAATTATCAGAATTCCTCTGACTAGTATCAAGGGTTGTACCCCTTTGGATGCCTTTAATATAATGTATAATACCTAGTTGAACGGGCTCAAAACAAGTGATCGCTTAGAGGCTGACGGGTGCTGTCCTACACAGTAGAGTCTCGGCCGGGACTAATGATACCGGGATGACCGTCCCCTAGCTCCCCTGACTAGTATCACGGGTTGTACCCCTTCGGATGCCTTTAATATAATGTATAATACCGGGATGAGTGTCCCCTTACTCCCCTGACTAGTATCACGGGTTGTACCCCTTTAGTGGGGCGGCATAGCTGCCATATAGTTTGATCTTGTGCATTTTCTCAAGAAATGTCCATCCTTTGTTCAGAGGTAGGCAAGTATGTAAGGAGTCATTTGCAAGAAATAGGCAATTAGGATCTAGCCTATGAGGGGCCATGGGCCCCTTTTTAAAAATGTGTAGTTCTGAAAATGTCCTGAAGATCCAATGCAGGTTTGAACGGTCACACCTTTGTTAATATCAAACAGATTTGTCTATGATGACACATGGCTATTGCTACAATGTCCCACTAATGATCCTGATAGAGCTAGATGGTTAATCGAAGTTCAAGGTCATTTTTCAAGGTCATAGCTCTATGGAAAAGGTATGCTTTTCAAATTGTCCATAATACTTTGTTAATATCAAACAGATTTGTCTATGATGACACATGGCTATTGCTGCAATGTCCCACTGATGATCCTGATAGAGCTAGATGGTTTATCCAAGGTCAAGGTCATTTTTCATGGTCATAGTTCTAAGGAAAAGGTATGTTTTTCAAATTTTACCATATTACTTTGTTTTCTGTGGGAAGAATATAATCATATAGATGGGGACTTATGATACGAGGCCTTATTGTGCAGCCATTGTTAGGTTACATAATTAGGCTAATTAATTGTTTGCATTTAATCAGGCCAATAGCATACAATTTGCTGTCCTGTGCTGCCCTGTTCTACATTCAGCTGCCCTGTACTGCCCAGTCCTGCCTTAAGCTGCCCTGTGATGCTCTGTGCCATCCTGTATTACACTCCCAGTGGGCACAAAATTCTGTTCAACATTGACTGTTTAATGAACATTGAACCCCCATTGATGATGATTTATCAATGTTGATTCAAGTTTCTGTGTCCACTAGGCTGTGCTGCCATGTAGCACCATGTGCTTCCACTTGCTTTCCTGTGCCACCCTATGCTGCCCTTTGATACTCCATGTTCTGGACTGTGCTGCCAGAGGCAGGCAAAGGTTGCTTTTAGTTGGTACCTTGTAAATACCAGAATGGAAGTATGAGGGTCTGCAAATCCAAAAGGCAAATGTTTAATGTGCAGGCCTCTGCAATTCCATGGGTGATTAGGCAATTCCATGGCTGCCTATGCAGTTCCATCACTATACACTGTTGCCTGTCCAATTCCATTGGTGTCTACGCAGTTCCAAAAGTGCCTATGCAATTCCATTGATGCTTTTGCAATCACAGTCTGCTGCTCTGCCACTCTCACCACTGCCACTCTCCAAACTGCCTGTCTCGCTGCTACAAGGTGCCTATGCAATTCTGTTGATGCCTATGCAATTCCATGGGTTCCTGTAGAATTCTGTTGGTGCCTATGCAATTCCATTGGTGCCTATGCAATTCTGTTGATGCCTATGTAATTCCATGGGTGCCTATGCAATTCCATTGGTGCCTATGCAATTCCCTTGGTGCTTATGCAATTTCATTGGTGCCTATGCAATTCCATAGGTGCCTATGCAATTCCATAGGTGCCTATGCAATTCCATTGGTGCTTATGCAATGCTATTGGTGCCTATGCCCCTTACCTGCTACCCTTGCCCCCTTGCTATCATAGCTGATAATGGATTATAGCCACATGAGCATTTGTAATCAGATTATCCCTGGTCAATTGCATTACTATCATACTTAGCTATTGGCCTGATTGAACTGGAATAATCAAGCAAAATGTATGTTTACAATGCATCCTTCATTACATAGTAGCTCTAGCTTTTGATTACATTGAATTTACATATGTATTAATCAGTGTTAGTTTTGTACAGAAATCAATCTTGTACCAACTTTTTCATTGAGAATTACCATATTTGAGACTTTTGACCTTGGCAAATGACCTTGACCTTGAGTATGTTTCTGTAGATCATAAGGGTCATACCTTAGCTATATGTCTATGTAGTAATAGACAGAGCCATTGTATATTTATATACTTATGCCATTTGGTAGAGAAGTATCCAACCCAATAGCAGCTATTTTGAAAGATGGACGCCACACTTTTCCTGTGCTAGATCTAGGTTGCCTATTTCTTGCGAATTGATCAATATATATTAACCAATGTCTGTGGGAAGTTTGGTAGCTTCTTGAAAAAATGCACATGGGATCAGCTATGCCGCCCCACTACTTCGGATGCCTTTAATATAATGTATTATACCGGGATGAGTGTCCCCTTACTCCCCTGACTAGTATCACGGGTTGTAGCCCTTTGGATGTCTTTAATATAATGTATTATACCGGGATTACTGTCCCCTAACTCCCCTGACTAGTATCACGGGTTGTAGCCCTTTGGATGTCTTTAATATAATGTATTATACCGGGATTACTGTCCCCTAACTCCCCTGGCTAGTATCACGGGTTGTAGCCCTTTGGATGTCTTAAAAATGATGTATAATAATGTACTCCCCTGACTAGTGTCACAGCCCCTGGGATGCAGGACTTGCTCAAGTTCATCCTCTGTAGAATATAAAAGTACATGGTTATGTTCATTATACACACAGTGGGATATGGGAAATGAGACAATTGAATGTATATGTCAGGCGCAGAATAAGAACCAGCCCAATTCCGGAATTGCCCCTATACAATTCCGGAACTGCGCAGGCCAATTCCGGAATTGCACCATAGTTTGATTGCACAGTATCAGAATTCCTACCTGTTTTTAATGTAGCTACAGATGTAGAATATAAATATATATTTTAGCTATGTTTGAGGATGCTGTACTGCATCTTGGAGGTGTGAAAACAGACAGGGAGAACCCATATGCATGTCACACCTGTATGAAACTGTGAATGAGGTGTGGCAGAAATGCCTCTGCTGTGATAACACTTTGGGGTTTTGGCTGCCTGGGCTCCAAATGATATAAAATAACCCCCTTGCAAATACATTTCTTGACCTACCTTTCTGTTTGAGGGGTAAAGTGATATATCTTATAATATATTTTATGATCATGTAGGAGTTCCGATATTGCGCAAATTCCGATATTGCGCGTGACATATACATACTCTAAATGGCATTTCACCTACCTGGTACAACATATGTACATGTTGTTTGTCTGCTGTCTTGTGGTGTACTGTCACACTGTTTAAAAATAACCCTTATCCCACTCACAGTGAGGCCGGCTGCATGGGGGGCGGGGCTATTGTCTTAGGGCAGCATCCACTCAACAGCTTTCGGTGTGATTGGGGTCGTGGTATTGAAAATAGCGTAGGCTATAGATTATTATATTCTCTATATAGTAGACACACAATCATATTAAGCTTTTATCTTCAGATCAAGGTTATGAAAATAACCCTAAAAAAATCGATGTGTTGTATTACATTGTATAAATGGGTTGAGAGCAGTTTACAAGTGATCTGTCCTATCAGTATCGCAAATAACTATGTTGATTTAATGAAGGAAAAGATTCATTTTCTTATTCAGAGTTCGTATGCAATAAAATATAAAGTGTCTGTTTGCTAACAGTCCAAACATCTATATTTTCATAAAATATAAACAATACACACATGCAACATTGTTATTCATAACCTGAGTATACCTGATATATATACAAGGAGCAAATATACTAAACTTGTTGTGACATTCAGAAATAAGAAAATAACTATCTTTGGGAGAACGATGTCCTTATTTTTGCATATTTTTATTTGGCATGAATCCATGAACCAGTTACGTCATATTGATTACAGAAAACAATTTCCTATGAATAAAATGTGTAGAGAAATGTTCCGTCTATACCCTTCCACCCAGTACACACACATAAAAGTGAGAGTCATTGTCGCTAGTTTTAGCGACAATGACTCTCACTTTTATGAGTGTGTACTCATCTGGGAAATGGTGACAGTCCTAAAAATCGAGTCACGAATCCAATGATTTTAGGGCTGATCCCCCCCCCCCCCCCACTCCTGACCGCACCCCCCCTACCTTGGCCTTAGCTATGACATCCTCCCATCCACCTCGATCAACTGTAGAACAAGGTAAAAACGACAACCATAATTTCCAATTGATAATCCGATTCCGAAACTACCTACAAAGGAAGTGGTAACTATTTTAAGTCAATATATCTGATGATTAGGACTCAAAAATATAATTTTCTCAAAATAAGTCGGGATAGACCATACTAACTTTACTTTGTTCACTATTATTCCTTCTGGTTTTGCTTTCTAATAATTTGATTTGGGTGTGCCTAGGCTTGGGGAAGACCGGGTATAGAAGCCCTACACCTCCTACAGTCACTCACCACCTCCCACAGCCGCCTAGGGGTTGGGGAGGCCGGGCATAGAAGGCCTGCACCTCACACAATAAGTCCTGGACCTCCCAAAGTCGCCCAGGATGATAAATCATGACATATTAAAAAAAAAGATATATTCATGTTTTCCCAATAACTGGGGATATCATAATAAATTACGATATAATATGATTAATCATGGTGAAATGAAATTGTGATAAATCATGTTTTCCCTCTCACTGGGTGAGATCATGGTAAATCATGATGCACCATGATTAATCATGATCAGATAAAATCATGCTAAATCATGTTTTCCTATCAATTGGAGAGATCATAATAAATCATAATATTTTATGATTAATCATGGTCAAATAAAATCATGATAAATCATGTTTTCCCTCTCAAATGGTAAAATCATGATGAATCATGGTATATCATGATACATTATGGTAAGGTAAAGTCATGATAAATCATGTTTTCCCTCTCATGGGGTGAGGTCATGATAAATCATGGTATAGTATGATACATTATGGTAAGGTAAAATCATGAAAAATCATGTTTTCCCTCTCAGTGGGTAAAATCATGATAAATCATGGTATATCATGATACATTATGCTAAGGTAAATTCATGATAAATCATGTTTTCCCTCTCATGGGGTGAGATCATGATAAATGATGTTGTACTATGATTAATCAATGATAAATATGGATAAATTACTATTAATTATGGTTAGGTAAAGATCATAATAAATCATGTTTTCCCTATCAGGAGGTTAGATCATGATAAAGTATGATTTATAATGATATATCATGATAGAAGAAACATGATTTATCATGATTTCCCCTCGCAGAAGGTAAGATCATAATGTAGTATGGTTAATCATGATTAATCAGAGTAGGAGAAAACATGATTAATCATGATTTCCCCTCTCAAGAGGTCATATCATAATGAAGTATGATTTATCACGATTAATCATCATAGGAGGAAACATGATATGTCATGATTTATCATGATAGATCATAATATATCATGGTTCAACATGATAAATCATGATATTTAACATGATATTTTTCTACCTGGGCACCTATTGTCTTAGGGGCCTATTGTTTCATGGGTCGCACCTGTGTGGTGTGTGTGGTAGATGGGAGAGGTGTGACCTTGAGAGAGTTATCCAACTAAAATGATAATTTGTTTATTAATTGTAAAATCCTTGTCAATGATATTGGAATCGAGTCCCATGCTTTGTTACAATCAAGGGCATATTTTTCTTTTTCTTCTATGATAATTATAAGCAATTTAAATGAAACTATGTTATATACATGAGATATATGATCCTGGACACAATATCAAACACACAAGGGGGATGGGTGGGGATAGGACCATTTAAGTTATTTGAAATATATTACTGTCTTATATGGTATTAGGATGTACGGGAAATGATATAGTAAACTATAGTGAAATATACTACAACTGACTATAGGGTCAAGGTGTGCGGGAAACTATAGTAAACTGTAGTGAAATATACTACAATTGACTATAGGGTCAAGGTGTGCGGAAAACTATAGTAAACTATAGTGTAATATACTACAATTGACCATAGGGTCAAGGTGTGTGGGAAACTATAGTAAACTATAATGGAATATTCTACAATTGACTATAGGGTCAAGGAAAGTAGCAATTGCTATAGTATGTATACTAGTCTACAGCACTCTACCATGTATACATGTGTACATGCTGATTGATCTAATTGACTTAATGGTAAGGCAGGAACCCAGGAGACATTCTGTTCAATGTTGAATCAAGGTTGAATCAACATTGGATCAACATTGACAACAGGTTGTCAACGTTGATTCAATGTGTTGTGCCCACTGGGAGATAATAATTTTATATTTTCAAGTATATAGAACTGATTAGGATAACATGATTATCATAACCTGAGAATACTAGTTTTCTGGCTCAATAGAGGTAGATAAATATGGGTATACTACAGTTTACCATAGTGTCAAGGTGTGCGAAAAAATACTATAGTAAACTATAGTAAGCTACACTTTAGTTTATCATAGTAAGCTATACTGTAGTTTACTATAGTAAGCTATACTATAGTTTATCATAGAAAGCTATACTGTAGTTTACTATAGTATGCTATAGTAAGCTATACTATAGTTTATCATAGAAAGCTATACTGTAGTTTACTATAGTAAGCTATACTATAGTTTACTATAGTGTCACGGTGTGAAGGAAAAAAAACTATACTGAGCTAGAGCAAAATATACTCCAGTTAACTTTAATATCAAGGTGTGCTGGAAATAATATAGTAAACTATAGTAAGCTATACTATAGTTTACCATAGTGTGAGGGTATATGGCAGATACTATAGTATATTATAGTAAACTACAGTAAACTCTAGTAAAAAGTACTATAGTTTACTATAGTGTTAAGGTTTGCCAGATATACTATAGCATACTATAGTAATAAATGATGTTGTATGAGACCATTTGAGTCTGTTTCAGGAAAAACTATAATATACTATAATATACTATAGTAAACTACAGTACAGGATGCCCACTATACTATAGTAAACTATAGTATATAATTACTGGACATCGATTCTCTCTCTTTGTAGCTCTATAGTGATCGATGCCCAGTTTTATACTTCAGACCAGTGGCTCATTTTGGCTGTTTTTTGCCTCACAGATTGCTTCTAGGGCAAAATCCTGACTAGGTGCCAATATAATCTTTATGCCAATGTGTAACATGAGGGTAGAAAACACTGGAACCTCAGTTAGAAAAAATCCTACTGAACAGTTTTTGAGAAAATACGGGTTTTGTTGCATATTTTTGGTGTTTTTAGTACATTTCCTACATAAACCGTGAACGCCAGCATTTCTCACTTTTCAGGTGTTTAGAATCAGAATTTGACTTTTTTTTATTCACAGTAGGATTTCTGAGTATCGAGCCATTCTAGAAAAGCTATTCTTTGGAAAAAATACTTAGTATTTCTTGATGATTTTCGTTGCACAAATTTAGGGTTGTAATATAAAAACTGCATTGTCATCCAATCAAAGTGTTTATGCACTGTTGATGGTCACCCCCCCCCCCCACCCTCTTCACTCTGCATTGAAGGAGAACAGGCAGGGGAGGTACACCTGTCCGTATATAGCTGTTGACCTGGGTGCTGGGTGCATTTTTAATTTATGGGGTGCCAACTGTTCATGAAAGAAAAATCAAATAGAATTTTTTTTTTTTTTTAGTATCAAATTAATGCAACTTCAATTCGTGATAGCACTTAAAGCATTGTATTTGCATTAATATGAATGGTAGTCACCTTATGGGGTGCCAACTATTCATGAAAGAAAAATCTATAAGAATTTGTTTTTTATTAGCATTAAATTGATGCAACTACAATTCGAGACTGCATTTCAAGCATCGTGGCATTCAATGAATGGTAGTCATCTTAAATATATGGGGTGCCAACTGTTCATGAATTTAAAAAAAAAGAATAGAATTAGTTTTTTTATCAGTATCAGATTAATGCAACTACAATTCATGATTGCACTTAAAGCATTGTGGCATGCAATGACTGGTAGCCACCTTGAATGTATGGGGTGCCAACTGTTCATGAAAGAAAAAAAAGAAAGTATTTTTTTAAGAATCAAATTAATGCAACTGCAATTCAAGATTGCATTTAAGCATTATGTCATTCAATGACTGGTGGCCATCTTGGACCTATGGGGTGCCAACTCTTCATGAAAAAAACAACTAAATTGGATTTTTTAACAGTATAAAATTAATGCGACTACATTTCAAGATTGCATTTAAAGCATTGTGGCATTCAATGAATGGTGGCCATCCTAAACCTATGGGGTGCCAACTGTGTTTGAAAAAGGTATCAAATAGAAATGTTCTTATATAGATATCAAATTAATGCAACTACAATTCTTCATTGCACTGAAAGCATTGTGGCATTTAGTAAATGGTAGCCATCTTGAATGGGTTGAATGAAGGAAAAATCAAATAGGATTTGTTTTTTTTATAGTATCAAATTAATGCAACTACAAGTCAAAATTGCATTTCAAGCATCGGGACATTTAATGAGTGATAGCCATCTTGAATCTATGGGATGCCAACTGTTCATGAAAGAAAAATAGAGTAGATTTTTTTTTATTAGTATCAAATTACTGCAACTGCAATTCGAGATTACATTGAAAGCATGCTGGCATTCAATGAATGGTTGCAATCTTGAATTTTGAAATGAACATACACACAGACATATTCATAGGCATGAACATGGTGTTCTCCTTCATATAAATATTCATGGATTTCTACTTCTACTAAATATAGCTTTCTGTTAGAAGGATTCTGTTACATGGATGTCGATGTCCAGTTTTAGATATATATCCATATAGTGCATTGGAGTGCTATAATGTTGGACTGCTGTATATTAGTATACTGTAGTTAACTGTAGTTTACTATAGTACACTATAGTACTTACTATAGTAGTTTTCTAGCTTGGAATTCCTTCGAAAGGATTTGGTAAGGAGAGTATGGTGGCTGCCCCACAAACCTGTCCTCTGCCACGCATGAGTACACCTATATATATAGTACAGACAACTTTTCAATTTAGAACATGGCCAGGGGGTAATCGTTATCCGTTTTACAAAGATTTTGTCCTAGATTTAGTCCCACATCTGTCCTATCCATCAAACTACATGGGTATTTCAACCATCAACATGGGTGTTCTAGAAAGTTGGAGCTGTCATATCGGGCCATCATCAATTAGCATTGGACTAATATCTGAGATTTGATATGCACGAAAGTAAGTAACACTACAATCAGCGGTTAGGTGTGTAGTTTGGGTTTATTGTACATTAGGTCTACGTTGGTATGCACCTAGTACCCTACCCAGCTCTCTCTGACTGGCTAGTAGCGTGTACCCCTTATATACAATAGGGTGGTGCAGCGCCACTGGTGGTGGGTGTAGGTACTAGGTAGCAGGTGTTCGTGTTCGTGTGGCCAGGAGATCCATATTCTTTTGGTGAGTGCTCTGCTATTCCTGTACCATTGTTGGTCTGGATGATGAGATTAAGTAAAGATTGCTCTTGATATTTTGGCCTTTTCACAGGAGCGCAGCACTCCTCTTGGGTACCTAGTTCAAGGCTCTTATACCCCCAGGACGGCCGTGATCTGCAGTAACTACCATGATCTGAAGTACTGTAGATAACGGTAGACCATCCAGTTGTGATCTGTATCAAAAAAATGTGATCTTCCACAGCCAGCCAACCATTATAGGGCTGTAACATGTATTAAAGGGGCATTCTCACCACGCACACTTACCACATAGCAGACTAGAACAGTACTACAATTGTGAGTGGGAAACGCTCGGTGGAGATGCCACTTTAACCTGTTCCTGTTACCGGGATGTTTACGCTGACACAAGGGATCATTTCCGCTTCAGGCTGCGCTCTCGTGATTTATCTTGTTCCTTGCAATCTATAGTGTGTCGGTTTGTGGTCACTACCTAAGTCTCAGAAGAATTTCTGAGCTCAGAACTAACATGGCGTCCCTCCGGAGAAAACCAAGACCTTGCTATAGATGCAGTACAGTGGCAGTAGGGACCTTTAGCAAAGCCAACGTAGCTCATTTAACCCAGACGTATCCTATACCTTCAGCACTGCTACGTCTACATTTCATGAGCTTTTACGTGGTTGCTAAAGGTCCCTATTATCTAAAGCAAGAGTAAAGGCACCCAAAGGCGGACAGACCCTAATTCCGGACACCCTGCAATCAAGTGATGAGAGTGGTACTAAATGCGTACATAATTGGACATGTGATCATACCTGGTGAATGTCTTGATTGTTATCTTGTCACAACCCAAGAAACTATAAAGTATCACAACATGAAACTTAATTAAATTACATGTTACTATTGACATTACCAACACAGGTCTATAAACCATGTTCCTTAGCAGTCATGCTAAGCACGACAACATAGTTTACAGGGTTATATTGTCGGTAAGACACATGATACATGCATAAATCTACCAGATATGGACACATACATTATGTACCTTCTATAGCATCAAGTGGTTTTTAAATAGATTTCCCCTCTGATAGCATTATGCCATGTATATAATTAGACACTGTTTACAAGGGTGGGTGCCTAATTCCGGACACCCTGAGCCCAGGCTATATATAACCAGCTGTGGCCTGCTTAGACTACTACTAGTTGCATGCATACCCTAGGTCCTTCTTCGTGGTCAATTTCCCAATATTTGTTAGGTATATAAGATAATGATATTGCCATGTGCATTTGTAAAGCTTCGAATGCAATCAAAATTATGATATATGCAAAAAGAAACCACGTTTGTATCTTGTCCCAATGGTATTTTGTAAGGTGTCCGGAATGAGGTGCCTATGTCCGGAATTAGGTGCCAAATTGACATTTGATGAAGCTAGCCTGAGCCTTATTCCTTAGGAGGCAATAATTATAGACCTAATGCACTTTCACAACAAGATGTTTGCCTTTCATATGCTACTATTTATGCATAAATAGATAATTCCTACCCGAGGATATTTGAAGATGTTCACTAACCATCCGGAATTGGGGTACTTTACTCTACCTTCAGTATCAATGTGTGTTTAAGTACCCCACAGACACTTCCTAGATGCTACATATGTCTCTCTGCATGATGTTGAATGTACTATCTACTTATCCTAGATACCCCTAGTGGCCCCAAGGTTAAGTCGGACAAACACCACATGGGCCCAAAGGTTTTGGTGCAGATAGCAGACAGGAGAGGAAGAATTCTCTTGATGCACATAATACCTTCTTGCATCACATGAATTGATGCAGATCCTGTTATTCTGACGCAGATCACGGTTGGACGGTCTGCTGTTACTTGTACTACTACTATCACAGTTGTACTTTCCCCAGCACTTGTTTGAGACCGGCACATATTTGTGACACAACAGGGGAAAATGTACCATTATGGGGTTTTAGTGTAATAAACAGCCACCATAGGTGGCCACCAGTGCAGCAACATACCGTTATCTGTACGAGTTATCATGGAACTTGTGGTAACTTCCCCTCGCCTGATCCCTTCCCAACCAATGTTAACATGTTTTTGTGAGATTATCTGATTTTGATAAGATCAACAGCATTCTTAAAGAATTTGGTGTAGCAAAAGTACAGGCACTGGCAGTGCTTGTGCGACAGGGACACACACAGGCAAATATGAACGTCAGCCAATGTCGCCATTAGCACTCTCAGACAAGGGTTAGGCACTGCTGGACTATAAGTTATAGGCTGTTCGGCGACCGGCTTGTTTGGCTACTCCCTATCTGTCACAGTGCTAAAGAAGGGCATACTGTATTGCATTATTTTACCTGTTATGCTATGTTCTTTATTATTCGTCTTACCTTGTTGGAAACATCCATTCTTCTTCTTTCCACATTGTTAAGGTATATGTCTAATAAACATTTCTTTAGTTAAATTCACACATTTTACTTATTGGTACTGCTGAAAATATTGGCATTGTGGGCTAGACCATGCAACATACAGGGCAGAAATGTCCCTGCCTTCAGGGGAAAAGAAGGTCTAATTTCAATATAAATGTGCCATTTCTTGGGAGAATATAGTAGACACAATATACCTTCTATATTTGTAACTTTTATAGCGTAATTGTAAGCCATTGAGTCACAAATATAGCGTGAATTCTAACAACCACTGTTCCTTAAATGATTGCTAGAAGAGTCTGGAAGAAGGGCAACATATTCTATATAACTTACTTTTGTAATAAAGATTAATACTTTAGCTCTATCTATTCCTGCATTTCCCTCCAAATGGCATAAAAAGTGGTCCCCACAGAAAACAGACTGGGGCATGGCAAGACCAGGCCCTGTGCAGCCTGTCTGATGGCCCTCTCTGCTCCCTGTGGCCGGGAATAGCCATGCAGTGAGTACCCCTGCTGTGTTGCCCACCTGCACTGTGGCCACTGCTCTTAAAGGGGTAACTGACAGACACTGGACAGCACAAAATCCATAGAAAATGTCCAATAACCCCCCCTAAATCTTCACTAAACATCATTATTTTAGAGGACATGTTGATTTCTGCACGATATCTAGCTATCAAAAAAATATTGTATTAATATTATAAATATTTCTATTTTTGGCCGAACTGCCTACTATAACAGTTGGGTCAAGGGCCATTCTAGTGAGGGTCAGGCTATGCTGGACCTTCAATAACAGACTGGACTTTGGCAAAATTGCTTGAAAGGTCTTCATGCCAGAGTCTGCCAATGCTGGACTCTTGTAGACTGAAAGAGACTCTCCCCAGAGTCGTCCAGCATTGCCAGACTCTGGCATGAGGATCCAGCAGGGCCAGACTCTCAAGCAATTTTGGGTGAGTAGAAGCTCTTCAAGGTCCAGCATAGACTGACCCTCACTAGAACGGCCCTTGACCCATCTTTTATAGTCCAGCAGTGCCTGACCCTTGTATGAGAGTGCTAATGGCGACATTGGATGACGTTCATATTTGCCTGGGTGCAGGTTCATATTTGTTGCTAAGAAAGGCTTTTGACAACTATTTCAATTTATTTTTCCTGGTAATGTAACTATTTAAAATAAAAATGGGTTCTTTAAACATTTCATACCAAAGAACATCGAAAAGGGCATGGACACCTGTAGTCATTAAGCAGAAAGCCCTAAGTTGGGGAGGTTGGCTCGGAATTCACCCATTATTGGTTGAAAAGTACAGCAAAAGGTGATAAACATGGAAGATTAATCATCTGCTGGAGAGAGGAAGAATTCAATCCCCAAAATTGTTAAGTAGCAGAGAGCTGAACTTTTTATGGCTGCAACTTGGCACTTAAAACAGGGCAAAGTGGTTGACTCAAGGTACATGGCCGACTCAAGGACATGTTACCCTAGTAGTCTTCCACTTGCCCCCCAGACAACCTCTAGTGTCAGAATGGGGTTTGAAGCATAAAAATCTATAAATGGAGACTCTTAGGTCACAGAGGGTGAATGCTATTTAAGGGTACATAGTAGTCTTCTATACTTGCCCTCCAGATAACCTCCAGTGTCATAATGGGGCTTGGAGCATACAATTCTATAAATGGAGACTTCGGTGTCACAAATGGTAACACTGACTGGGATATTTACCTGGATAATTATAGAGGTAGTAGAAATAATAGCATCAGCAACTAGAGGTCGACTGAAGTAGCTGGGTGTAGTAGAGTGGCCTAGAAGGTTAGTGTAATTTGATTTTTCAAATGCATAAGTCAACGTTTTAAAACCAAAACCAAAAGTGATTTATGTAAAAGAGGGTGCTTTAACCACATTGGCCTCCACTACGATGGTGTCACGGTAGGAATAGCATAGGCACACACACATGGTAACTACAGAACAGGGCGTCTGTTTCTGGGGGAAAAAAGTCTATCTACAATGGTCGGGGCTAGATACAGACAAATGATTGTATGCTAAAATGCATCAGTATGCACCAGTTTGACTGAATAATAAGTAAACTGATGCATTGGCTGCTTTTAGAAAAAGACTTAATAGACTAACACCCTGACCTGCAGTTAAGAATTTTCTAAAGACATAACAAATATTTGTATCTGCATGAATCATAGAGAATGGGCAAAATACAACTCCCTCTATGGGCAATAAGAGTCTCACCGGGCCCATTTACACCATTTCCAAAAATTGTCAGAGAATATAAAGCCATTCCTCTGTTTTCTATTTTTTTCGCTTTTTATCAAACATGACATCATGCACCACCTGACCCCCCCTCCCCCCCTTGTCATTTTTGTCATGGTCCTTGGTACCCCCCTCCCCCCCTGCAGCATGACGTCATTTATGGACAGCCCCTAAGACTTAAGATTAAGATAACGCTCTAAACGTCTGTCCTCTCACCTGAGAGAGCTATCCAGTATTTGCTATAGCATGGCCATTTCTTAAAATCGACATGGGACATGGGTGTCACGTTACCGCTCATCATAGTGGCGGGAACCCATACAGAAACGCAGCTACAGAGTAGTAACGTCACATTTGTGTGTGCTTGAATAAATTACTTCCTAGCATGGACCCGACCTGGCTTGTTCATTTGACAATGGGAACCCCCCTATTAAGGCCCATATCACGTCGCCTCTCTCGCCATCACGTCGCCTCTCTCGCCATCACGTCGCCTCTCTCGCCATCACGTCGCCTCTCTTGCCACATCTCTCATCATGTCGCCTCTCTCATCGTCACCTATCTCATCATCATGTCAACTCTGTCATCGTCACAATGTCATAATAAAAATTAGCTCAATATGGAATTGAACCCTGGCCGCTCACATGAGTGGCAGACACCATCACCACTACACCACAGTTTTACATGCTGATATGCATAGAAATAGTTGTCTATGATCATCCTGATCCATATGTCGCCTCTCTGGCCACGTCCTCCTATGTGTCGCCTCTCTCACCATGTCGCCTCTCTCCTCATTTTCCCCCGCCATGTCGCCTCTCACGCCATGTCGCCCCTCTCGCCATTCCTCGTGCGAATAGCGGACGTTATTCGCACGAGCTCCTCGTGCGAATATCGCTGGCGGGTTGTCAGAGTCGGGAAAGGAGAAGAGGCTAAAAGTTCTCTGAAAAGTCAGTAGCCCAACGTGATATTGTTGCATGGGTGATGGCCACCTAGTGGTTGTTTATGACCCTAAATCCCCATAAGGTATGTTTTGCCTTGTTGCGTCATATTTGAGACCCTAGCGCTTATATCAGCCAACACCACACTAGTGTATGTTTCTATATAATGTATATACATACTTGTCCTGAAAATCTCAGTCTGAACTGATAACTGATTAAAATGTTATGATCTTACAATCTTATTTTACAGCTAGTTATAAGGAGCTATGCATATCATTAACCGATAGCGGTCAGCTACCTGGGTGGACTGAGTTTTGAGAGTCCACAATTCCAAATACGGTAGGTATTGATAGGATCTTGCGACATTTCTTGTTCCTCCAAGTCTGCCCATGTAACCAAATATAGAAATCATTTATAACTGTACATATCAAAACGAATTTATGCTTTCTGACTTGGGCATTACTAGAATAACTACACATAGATCCTAGAGAATAACTCCCCGGGGCTACATTTAAAGTGGGTATATCCATTTTTTCTAAATCTTACTCAAATATTTTCCAATCACTGTAAAACTATACTATTGAGAGGAACACTTAAAGCATGTTTAAGTTCCTTGTCACTGGTATGGAAAGTTCATAACAGCATTTGAGTGGCTTTAAGTGGCATTAACTCAAATTAAACATGCTCAAAGTGTTCCTTCAAGCCAATTTACTTTAGTCAAATGTAAACATTCATACATTCCACAGTTACCACAGGATACATCATGGAAAGTCACCTGCGGCAAAAGCTGGTTGGGTATAGCCTGATGTTGTTGGCTGCCGCCTGTTGGGTGGTATCCGGGGCCGCGGTGCAGCTCCTGGAGAGACGCGTGCCAGACTTTGAACTCGGCCTCATGCGTTACCTCGGCTCTCTACCCATCGCGGCTTTACTAATGTGCTTCAATAAACGATCAGAGCTCCAAATACGCAGGGACTATTACCTACATGTGTTTCTACTTGGGGTGTGCACAATGGGATTCAATTTCTTTTATTTCTTTGCTGTGGCATTTGTCCCTTTGAGTCATGTGTCATTTCTTAATGTTTTTGAAATGATAATAACAGCTGCCATTATGAATGTACTGTTTGATAAAACACCAAATATTCTGATTAAAATCTCCATTGTTGGCTGTGTATTTGGCATGGTGACCCTGGTGCAGCCATGGAAAGGTTTCACTGATGGATTTACACCTGGATTCATTGCACCTGCTGGAAACAGTACAACTATGAACTCTACCTTACATGATGCACCTAAAGCAATGACACTATCATTGGGGCTTGCTCTTGGATACCTGTCCCTTCTTGGCTCAGCCATACTACAGTCCATCTATGTAGTACTAGCAGGAGTCCACTTGAGCAATGTGAAACCAAGTGTGCTGATTTTCCTGCTTTCACTGGTGGCAATACCAATGAGCTTCATTGCCAGCTTTTACCTAGAACAGCCGGTGTGGATAACTGATCCTTATAGCATTTTCCTGGTGTCGCTTCACATTGTCACCACTGCAGTTACACTTCTCACCCAAGTTGCCGCTTGCCAACTTCTTAGCCCACTTCAGGTGGCCATCATCGGGAACCTGCTCCCAGTGATGAATCTTGTTCCGCAGTACACTATCCTGAGCGGCTATCTATACGGCAGGCGGAATGCCATGGAGGTAGTCGGGTGTGGACTGATCGTGCTATCCATTACTCTGAGTGGTTTCTTTACTGATCGAGACAAACATGAAGACCTTTAGATAGCCTGACTATCTTGGAGGCTGGCATATTCCGCTCTAGCAGGATGTCCAGTGGACAGCGCCATGTTGATTGGTACCAGTGTGATGCCTCTACCCTACAGCAACCAGCTCAAGGAAATCTTGTGGACGAGACTAGGGTGCAAACAGGGTGTAATCATTGTGAGTGGGTTGTACCTGGTCATTCCTTATGACATCTGTTCAGCATAGGATAGTGGTTAGAGCATTGGATTCGTGATACAAGGTACACTAGTTCTAATCCCTCCCAAGCCATATGTGAAACCATAAATGTATTATATTTATAATTCTTCTTATCTCTGTGTATAGCTTTATAGAAAACTAACCATGAAGCTTTGGCATGGATTCGAAACCAGTACCTCAGCATTGATGGCCCATGGTGCTAACCAGTCCCCCAATCTGGACAGCTGACATAAGGAGTATTCAACTATGTACATGTACCACTTAATCAAAATGTTATGACCCCTAAAACCCCGATTTTTGACAGGCCAGGAACTAGCTTCAGCTATAGGTCTCACAATGCAGAACCAAAACAACCTGCTAGTGTGGAATAGATCATGATTGAAATGGAGGTGCTGTGAACAAAGGACAAATTTAAAGGTATAGGGGAGGGTTTGGTCAATTCTATTCTACCAACAATATTGCTTAACCACTTGGTTGTGGTAAGGTATTGCATCTAACCGTATTCAACGTAATAAGCGCCCCCCCCCCACCTTTTTTGAGGCATTTTTTAGATGAGAACAAAGGGTCAAACCTCGCGATTTCGGGGACATTTAACCTCCTAAGTACTGAAAACATCATAAAATAATTTTATAAGCGCCCTAAGCGCTTATTACGTCGAATACAGTATTAATTATTTATAGCGTGATCAGCACTATGGTTCAATTCCACAGGAGACATCAGTATCTATATCGTAAATATCACAGGTGCAATCCATCATTCAATATCTAAGATATGTATAGCTAATGGCATATTTATAAATTAGGAATTTATTCTATACTCTGTCTTCATTTGAAATATGCACCAATATACTAATTAATTTTAGCAGCATGCCGTCCTTGATGCATTCTCTTGACCACGCACATCAGAGTTGCGCACATAGGGCATGTTAATATATATATATATGGTTGATCTAGTGCATTGTATACATTTTGGAACCAAACTCTTTAATTCCTCGACAATTTTACAACCCAAAGAAGTTTTCTCCTACTCTCCAGTATCTATTTCACTATATTCTGCTGTCCGTTACGGTCATTAACTCGTCACCTTGCTCCCAGTGAGTTATGGAGGGGTGTTGGCATATGTGCTGCCCTCTGTGAGCAATGCCTGGAACTAAAGTAGCAAAAACCCATTGAATTTTGTCCGGGAGCTGGACCACACTAAAAATCACTGTCCGAGAATTGGGTAAGGTACCATGGCTGTTTCAAATAAGACATAGTCGATAATTAGGTACAGTAATTTAGCTAATTCCCTTTTAAAGGTTGCTCTAAGGGGTCCTGTTAAAGTATTCTGTAGAGTTCTTACATCAGAAACCGAGCCAGGCGACCTCAGGAGTGAGGGGAAAGGCAAACTGTCCGGGAATTGGGCAGGCTACCCTTACCGGCTTATGTTTAGAATCACCCATACATGCAGTCACATCCCAGCCAATCGTCGCAGTAATAGTACGATTCAGCTCAGTATCCCATGTATGGTAGCTCAGTATCCCATGTCAGGTAGCAAAAATCCCGCACTGATCAGATGCACTGATATTATGTGTCAGATGCACTCATATTATATGTCTCAGCTGGATTGGCCAGAGTATTTAGCTGATATTTCAACAGGAGCAAATTTGATATTATCAATTTTTAAGTAAAACAAACTCTTTCATCTTTTTCAGAATTTTTTAATTGTACAATAAAGGCCAACCATAAAATATTTAAAAAATAATGACATTTCAGATCTTTATCACCAAAGGCACAGTACAACTAACATTATCATCATAACTATTTGTAAGATTTATAATATCAGGTACTATTGAGTATCGGTTTAACAACTTTTGTATGAGTATTTTTTGTATTACTAAACTTTGACCTTAACCATTGTTAACATTAACTTTGACCTCATTGAGCTTGCTCCCAGAGTATGTTCTATGCACAAATTCGATTCTGTAGGTGTCTCACCTGAAGAAGGCGCAACCCTTTTGTCCAAACTTTGTGATAACGCCAACCTATTTGTTCTTTTTAAAAGTTATAAAAGCGAAGTGAAACTTTATGTCCGGTATGGTAGTTGTGTTTGTTAGATTCAATATGATATGATATTAAACATTTTCCAGGAGGGCGTTTTTCCCCATTAGTCCAATACGGACCAATATGGACACAAAATACGGACCGTATAAGGGACCCATATTGGGAGGCCCAAAAACAGTGTTTTTCCCCCCTCCGTATCACGACCGTATGTGTATACGGGATTGGCATAAATTCTGCTGCATATGGGTTACCAATGCGGAACTCACCTGTCCTAATTGTAAAAATGTACAAAAACCCGTCTACATTCCAGGAAACCCCTAGGGAATTCCCTCTGTGACGTCATAATATAGAGACACATACGGGGTTAGCTGGAAAGGGTCCGCATTCTGTTTTGGATGCTAGGGAATGGAGAGGGGAGGTCGGGGAATGGAGAAGGGAGGTCGGGGAATGGAGAAGGGAGGTCGGGGAATGGAGAAGGGAGGTCGGGGAAGAGATAGGAAAGGTCGGGAAAGGCACTGGATTTGGAGTGTTTTCTTCACCTCTGGCCTCAGCCAGCTCTGTACTCTGGTAGCTATTGTCTACCACTGTTTTTACACGAGGAGTCTATAGGTAGATTTTCAGCTCTGTAGGGCCATTATTTACCAAGTTATGGAAGAAAAGTACAGAAGCCCAGAAGGGTCAGAAAAGTTTTTTTTATTTTCAAACAAGAAAAGTTTTTTTTCCGTTTTTTTGTAAAAGTTTTATTTTTTTTTCACTTTTGTAAAAGTTTTTTTTCACTTTTATGGAATTTTTTTTTTTCACTTTTGCAAAAAGATTTTTTTATACTTTTGCAAAAAGTTTTTTTTTCAATTTCGTAATTTTTTTTTTTTAATTTTGAAAAAAAAAATTTCCTTTCCTTAGAATTTTTTTTTTTTTTTAATTTTTTCATTTCTGGGAATATGGCCGATTTGCCGAGAAAGTGGGTGAAAAATGGGAATTTGTCGATTTTAGGGAAAATTGCTGATTTGGCGAGAAATTGGGTCAAATTCGTAAAAAATGATGATTTTCAGGAAAATGGCCGATTTGGCGAGAAAAGGGGTCAAAAACAAGAAAATGCCAATTTGGGGAAAATGGCCGATTTGGCGAGAAATTGGGTCAAATTCGGAAAAAATGATGATTTTGAGGAAAATGGCCGATTTGGCGAGAAAAAGGGTCAAAAACAGGAAAATGCCCATTTTAGGGAAAATGGCCGTTTTGGCGAGAAATTGGGTCAAATTCGGAAAAATGATAATGTTCAGAAAAATGGCCGATTTGGCAAGAAACTGGGTCAAAATCGCAAAAATGTCGATTTTGGGGAAAATGGTCGATTTGGCAAGAAAATGGGTCAAATTCAGAAAAATGGCCGATTTGGCGAGAAAATGTGTCAAATTCGGAAAGATGTTGATTTTAGGGAAAATGGTCGATTTGGCAAGAAACTGGGTTAAATTCAGAAAAATGTCCATTTGAGGGAAAATGGCCGATTTGGCAAGAAAATAGTTCAAATTCGGAAAAATGTTGATTTTCATAAAAATAGCCAAATCGGCCATTTTCCCTAAAACCGGCATTTTTCCATATATGATCAATTTTATTGCCAAATCGGCCATTACCGTTGACTACAGTTAGGGTAAGGTTAACGACGAGGGGCATTGGCGCTTAACCGTTTGTCACAACCGTGACCCGGCCTATTTATTAGAAATAACAAAAAGAAAAAAAAAAAAAAGTCTCTGCTGGCCTGCTGCTGGCCTTGCTGCCTGCTTGCTTGCTGCTGGTTACCTCCCCTCCCCTGGAGAAGAGTTCCACGGCTGGTGCCG
The DNA here is from genome assembly GCA_947462335.1 of Harmothoe impar. Lineage (NCBI taxonomy): Eukaryota > Metazoa > Annelida > Polychaeta > Phyllodocida > Polynoidae > Harmothoe > Harmothoe impar. Next base: position 34,930,630 of record OX381717.1, on the reverse strand, counting down.
GAGGGAGGCACTAGGTGGCACTGGTATGTACACTAATATGGGAATAACTTCCCCAATGGAAGTTATGCCCGACATTACCGTTGACTACAGTTAGGGTAAGGTTAACGACGAGGGGCATTGGCGCTTAACCGTTTGTCACAACCGTGACCCGGCACACCCAAACTGGAGTGAAGTTGTAAGAGTGGGGGGTAGGTGTATGTCTAAGTCTTAGTAGTTGCTTGCCGCGATAAGCGCATCTGTAATCTTCCTGTCCATGGCTATCCTCGCCGACATGGGCTTGGCGAGGTATATGAGTGCGGTTAGGGAGGCCCAGTCGCCCACCTGCCTTATGTCCTCCAGGGGGATGCCCGACTGGTGGAAGAAGGCCGCCCCCGCCCTCCGCATGCTGTGTACCCCCGCACGTTCCGGGTTCATCCCGATGCCCTCAATCAGCCCCTTGAGGAACTTGAGCAACGGGGGGTACGTTAGTGGTACTTGGCGGGAGCCTCTCCTAACCAGGAAGAGGGGAGCGGAGGGGTCAGCCGGAGAATCCGAGAGGTGATGCCTTAACAAGGAGGCGGCGCACAGTGGAGAGTCGGCGGTGTAGGTGATGGGCACCAGGTGCTCCCGCTGGCCAAACTGTATAGTCTTTGAACTACTAATGCGTAGCATCACCCCCCAGGGGTAAAACCTGACCGAGCTTCGTCGCATGAAGTGGCCGGTTATGTCCTTGAAGGTCGCTGGTACGAGGTTGCTCTTCCGCAGTAGTGAGCGAAAGCTGGTGACCAGACAAGCCCACATGACACAGTCATTATGATTTTTGAAGTTTACTAGGCGGTACATGGCGAGTAGATCGGACACCGTGACCGTCACCCTGGTCGGTGTCGGGTCGCCCAGAATCCGGCGGAGTCCCCTCAGCGTTGCACTAAAGGCAAAGTCCTGCCTAATAAATTGCACATCGTACCCAAAATATTTGTTGAGACTGATGACACCGCTAACGTAGTTGTCTATAGTGCTAAATTTGAGGCTGTCCGAGAGAAACATTATGTAGCGTGACATGGTACGGCTATCCGTTGGTAGCACCTTGACCCCGAGCCAGGTGCAGAATGTTATGAAGTGCTTCCACTGCGATGCTTTGGTGCGCCAGGTGGCGGGGTACCAGACGTGGGCTCTCGCCTCTGCCGCCATCCGGTCCAGGAGCATGCATCTCTGGTTTGCCCCTGCAACACAGGGAATCAGGGAATTTGCTGTTATCGAATAATAATCTTGATAGGGCGTCTGCGACCACATTAACGTGGCCTGGAATATGAGTTGCTGTGATATGACAATTATAAATGACAGACAGCCAAAAGACCCTTCTAAGGATAATCATCGCTGTGTCATTCTCGCTACGGCCCGTGTTGATCGCGGAAACCACCTGTGTGTTATCTGAGAACACAACTACTCTGCTGTCTGTCATGGAGGGGCCCCACCTCCACAGAGCTTCTGTGAGGGGGTAGAACTCCTGTATATTAATATTTGCGGGGATCTTCATGTCCGGTTCGGAACAAAAGTGGCCCTGCCTGTCCTCCCTGCTACTAAGAGGACCTTCCCAGGCACCTGCGAGCCAGTCCTGTTCGAACACGACCCCATAGCCTCTGCCTGAGGCATCCATAGCTAGAGTTAACTCCTTCTTGCTATCTGGGTCGATGATGCGAGCCTCCCCGTTGAACCATCTCGAGAAGCCCTGCCACCATACCAAGTCTTTCTTGAACCCTTTACTCAGAGTTATGTACCTCTTGTTCGCTGGGAAACCACTCAGCATCTTGATCACCCGCTGAGAGAACGTCCTGCCGCCTTTAATGACAGACGAACAATGGGACAGAATGCCACACAGTTTTTGCAGTTGCTTTCGCGTTGCCTGACGGCGACCGTGAAAAAACGATAGCTCTTGCTCCAACCTTTGCAGCTTATCCCCCGGCAGTCTCAGCTTCATATCGATACTGTCTATTTCTATGCCCAAGTATCGCTGTATCCTCGACGGGGAAGACACCTTCTTGTAAGCTATGTAAAATCCTAATTGCCTGAGTAGCTCATGGAGGACACGTTGGGATTCCGTGCATTGCCTCTCGCTAGCAGCTAATAATAGGAAATCATCCAGGTAATTGAAACACATGTGGCCCTGACGGCGCATGTACCTGGTAACGGCATCCGTGAGTCTATTAAAAATAAAAGGAGCTGCTCTTGTGCCAAAACAAATACAATTGTCCACCATGTAGGTGTCAGACCCGTCCAACTGCCACTTCAATCCCTGATAATTCCGGTCCTCGGGTCTGATGAGTACCGAGCGGTACGCCGAAGCAATATCAGTCACCGCCATGTAGTATGACGGACGGAGAACCTCGCACACGTCATCTAGTCTAGCAAACTTGAAGTGTTGAAAAGTGGCAGACATATGGGAATTAATGGACAGTCCGTCGGGCCTGCTCGCATCGGTGATGGGCCTGAAACCCCCGGTAGCCTTGGGAACAGCACCCAAGGCGTGCACACATGTCGGTTTCTCTCGCGACACGCTGAGTTTCCCGCAGCCCAGCTCCTCTTTCAAGAGCTTATCAATAAAGTCAAAATTATCTACCGAAGCTGACGAATAGTTTTTTACCTCATAACTGTCTACCGGTGCATGAGGGTCAACCATCTTGAACCCATGTAGGACATCATCTAATATAAAGTGACAATCCTCATCTATGACACCGCGCCCCAACAACATGTCCCTCCAGCCTGCTGGCTTCAACTGCGACACGACCCCCTGAACCCTGTGTCTGCAGCTAATGTCCCATAGAGGGATATAACCTTTATAAATGTCTAGTAGGGCATCTATACTACTTGTGCATATTAGCTCCTCACATGTATGAGAGTGAATGTCTTCCATACATGAGGTGCCGACATCCGCTTCGTAGCCCGCGGAGTCGTGCTCGTCCGTGCCTCAAGCGTTACGCTGCTGGCCCCCCTGTTGGCCGTAGTTCTGGGTTTGCTGGCCATAGTATGGATGCTGCTGACCCTGAAAACTACCCTGGCTCTGAGGCTGCCCCCCTTGGTTGTAGGGATTGTGTGCGCATCCCCGAGCCCCGTGCGGGCCACCGCAGACTGCACACGAGTGTTGCTTCCTGCATAACGGCCAATCGCACGCCGTAAAGTTGAACCGCTTGCACAGGTGGTCAGGGCAATCGATCCTGAATTTCCCCTGACTTGACGGCCTAGCTGGTGGCTTGCCCGGGGCCTTGTTTAGAAGAGACATTTGCTTTGCCATCTCCTGTTGCATCTTCACGTAGGCCAGAGTTTTGTCCATACCCATGTTGTTTGCCATCGCGCCGTGGTCAGCCGCGGCAAACTTGGGGATCTGCTTTTTCAGCACCTTGTCGGTCACCTCTCTATCATACTGGCATATGGCCTTCATGCAATAGGTGGGTTTTATCTCCTTCAGGGCGATGAATTTCATGTGATCTAGGTATGACAAGGGGCTCAAGTCGGGATGATCGGCTATGATCAGGGCCTGCGTGACATTAATCATCCCGTAAATTAACTCTCTATATGACATTTCGCTGTAGTCTTTGTCAGCTGGGAGGTGGTAGTCTGGCCTGATCCACAGCTTGGACCTTTTCCTCATGCTAGCCTCATTAGCTGCATGTAGAGAGGCCAGGATATCACCCTCCACAGCTGACTTACCTGACGCGACGTTTCTGAAGAGGCCATCAACATCACCCGACTGTAGGCCCATGTTGCCGAAGCCCAACCCCGCCGTAGCTAGCCCAGTGTGCAGTGTGTGGCTCGCCCCCAGATTTATGCCTAGCCCACCTGCCGATGGCAGACTAGAGAAACCTGGCGGGGGTGTCGCGGAGAGGGGTTGGCCTGAGGTGTAGTATTGTTGCTGTTGATGGCGGTTGGAACCGTGTTGGCCCTGCTGTTGCTGTAGATGTTGCTGTAGTGTTTGCTGACTTTGTTGAGTAGACTGGGCAGAAGGGGTCACATCCCCTGCCAACCCAGCCCACTGTTGCTGCTGTCTCCACAGCAGAAACTCTGCATAGGAGGGGTCTGCATCCTCCTGCTGTTGCTGCTGTTGCTGTTGATGCTGCCCCAACACCTGCTGTTGATATTGCTCCTGTTGCTGTTGGGTGTGTCCATGCTTCCCCTCATTGGTAGGATCAGACAGTTGAGAGGATGTTGTGGCCCCAGCAGACCTACACACACCCCCTGATTGCTTAAAACTGCCAGACTGACCTGTACCATGATGAAGCGTGAAGCTCCCCGGGTGTCCGTGATGAAGCGTGGAGCCTCCCGGCACCCCGGGATGAAGCGCACCACCCGCGTTTGTAGACAAGGCCGCCGCCGAGGTGTGTGGAGGCTGGCCATTCTCACCGACGGTCGCACAAAAGTCTCCCAACCAACCTTCCTGCGACATCTGCGACGGCTTTGAGGGCTGGGAGGGGGGTAAACGACCCTGCTCTTTCGTTTGCGACAGGTTTTGAGACTTAATTCGCTTCCGTTCGGCCAAAAACTGCGAAAAAGCGACACCCTCCTCTCTGTTTTCGTCTGGGCGGATGTTGTTACCCGCCATGTTGGTTTGCGCATGCGCGCCGAGCTGCTGCTTCGCGGACAGAGACGAAAAAGCTTGGCCGGAGGCGTCCTCGGGTAACGCGGACAGTTTGTGGCCGCTGGTGCCCTGGTCCGCGTAGTATAAGGCTGGTCCGCGGGCGCACGCGGACCGCTGCAATCCGTCTCTGCCTTGCATGGTATCAACAATGCCGCGGAATGCGGCCTCTGCCAGGTTCGTATCTCTTTCAACCCGGTTATTACTTGCCCTGAGTCCCGCTAGCTCCATCTCTGCCTCTTTCAACCTCTGGGTGCGCTTTAAATCTTCTTCCCTGGCCTTCTCTTTTATTGTTAGTGCTTCGATCCTGTCCAAGGCCTCCTGGAGCTCTCCCTCACGGGCTGCGGCGTATTCCGCGGCCTCCTCGCTGTGTTGGCGGGCCGTATCGCCCGGGGGTGCCGGCGAGGCCGAGCTGCCCTGGCCGGTCTCCTGCCGGCCCTGGGAGCCGCCATGGTCGTCCCGTGCCGGTGCAGGCTGGTCCTGCCCCTGCAACCCCTTCCTGGGGGTACCCTTGTCTGGGTTTGGGGCATTGCATTGGGGGCAGCAATTCCTGTTGCCATGGTACTCTGTCCCGCAAAAACAGACCGTCATTTTGACCGAATTCTAGACCGAATCTAGAAAAAAAAAAAAAAAGTCTCTGCTGGCCTGCTGCTGGCCTTGCTGCCTGCTTGCTTGCTGCTGGTTACCTCCCCTCCCCTGGAGAAGAGTTCCACGGCTGGTGCCGGAGGGAGGCACTAGGTGGCACTGGTATGTACACTAATATGGGAATAACTTCCCCAATGGAAGTTATGCCCGACATTTTCCTGAAAATCATCATTTTTCCGAATTTGACACATTTTCTCGCCAAATCGGCCATTTTCCATAAAAAAGGCATTTTTTCCAAATATGACCCATTTTCTCTCCAAATCGGCCATTTTCCCGAAAATCAACATTTTTCCAAATATGATCAATTTTCTCGCCAAATCGACCATTTTCCCTCAAAACGCTATTTTTCCGAATTTGACCCATTTTCTCGCCAAATCGGCCATTTTCCTGAAAATCATGATTTTTCTGAATTTGACCCATTTTCTCGCCAAATCAGCCATTTTCCCTAAAATTGACATTTTTCCAAATATGACCAATTTTCTCGCCAAATCGGCCATCTTCCCTCAAATCGACATTTTTCTGAATTTGACCCAGTTTCTCGCCAAATAGGCCATTTTCCTGAAAATCATCATTTTTTACAAATTTGACCAAATTTCTCGCCAAATCGGCCATATTCCCTAAAATCGACAATTTCCCGTTTTTGACCCATTTTCTCGGCAAGTCAGCCATTTTCCCAGAAATGAAAAAATTTAAAAAAAAAAATTCTAAGAAAGGAAAAAAAAAAACTTTTTTCAAAATTAAAAAAAAAAATTAAGAAATTGAAAAAAAAACTTTTTGCAAAAGTGAAAAAAAAAACTTTTGCAAAAGTGAAAAAAAAAATTCCACAAAAGTGAAAATTTTTTTTTTACAAAAGTGAAAAAAAAAAACTTTTACAAAAAAACTGAAAAAAAACTTTTCTTGTTTGAAAATAAAAAAAAACTTTTCTGACCCTTCTGGGCTTCTGTAGTACACACTCTTTTTCATGTAATTTCTCCGAAAATCCATATAATTTTTTTTTTTTATCATGAAGGTAGAAATTGGACTTAACTTATTTACTCATTAAAATAATTCTAGGGCCATTTTATTACATATATATAGCACTTTATAAAGGGGGAGTTTACAGACATGGTAGGCAACACAAGAGAGGTTTCTCCCATGTGTGGATCCATGTTTTACTGACTAAACAGGCCATCGTACCGTTACACCCATATGTGCAGCATTAGTATAGCCACTGACTGCAAATTCCGGGCTGTGTTGGTGCTGCCACCTAGAGGCTAAGTCAAGCTGGCCTCAACTCCTCTCATATGTTTATGAGGGAATGGAGATCGCAAGCCAAATGGGGGAGGTCATGTGGACCTAAACCATTATTCTGTAAGCTAGTACAGTCACCCACCTCCCTTCTCCCTTTTTAAAGTGCACATATATATGTACAAAAAATGGCTCTAGGATTGTTTTAATGAATAGATAAGTTAAGTCCAACTTCTTCCTTTATAATAAAAATTGAGTTTGAAAGAAGTTATACAAAAAAAAGTCTTTTCTTCTGTAACTCTGTAAATAATGGCCCTATGGAGCTGAAACTCTGCCTATAGACTCCTTGTGTATAAACGCTGGTAGACAATAGCCATCACAGTACAGAGCTGGCTGGGCGCCAGTGCTGCTAGAGGCTAAGTCATGCTGGCCTCAACTCCTCCCATATATATATAAGGGAATGGAGATTGAAAGGTTATTTCTTTATGGTTTAAGCCCTCCTGTCCTCCAAATACACCTTACTTTTTTCAAAGAAATATCAATCTAAGCATGTTCTAGTAGGCCAAGGTCAAGGTCGCTACATTCAATGTGGATGTGGGGTACTTTGTTACCTATGCGGGTGTTTAAATGTCCGTATGCTGCATACGGGGCACTTTTTTTGAATTTATGCTGCTCCCATAGCTCAGGAATTGAGGTGACTTATACCACGCGGAAAATAATTCCCGTATCCGATGAGGAAAAACACTTTTTTTCCGTATGCACATACGGGATCCCGTATAGGATACGGGATTCTGCTTTTTGGTAAAAATTGTCCGTATCCAATGAGGAAAAACACTTTTTGCCCGTATGGGTTGCCGGGACCCCGTATGACACATACGGACACAAAAACCAATGGGGAAATAACACCCTCCTGTACAAAATATTAATAAGCAATGACATTTCATATCTTCATCACGAAAAGGCACAATGCAAAAGACGATAAGTGAATAACAATCAAGTAAACATTTTAGTATCATTTCATTGAACAAAGGCAAGACCATAATATATATGTATGTATAAGTTTGATAACCACAAAACAATTAATTTGGATTGTGAAAAATAGAGGTACAATAGCACTTTAACAATATAAAACTTAATCTATAATGACACGAACTAACCCTTTATATATAAACATTACATCTTACAGTTTGTCTGTGTCATGGAAAATAACAATATTAACCACTCAAAATAGTCACCTGGAACTGTAGGTCCTACTCATCGAGAATAAATGGGTCATAAATGGGTCATAGGAAATGACATAGACAAGAGTCATGGAAAATGACCCAGACAATAGCAAAAATAGATGATTCATTACTGTCTTACCAACAAACTATGCTGTCGTTCTGGGCAATGCAGCATCAGCCCTGCACACCCTCAGAAAAGTGAGAGTCAATGTCGCTAAAACTACCCTCACCTGAGAGTAAGGCAGTGCCTGACTCTCAGGTGAGGGTAGTTTTAGTATAAGCCTAACTCATGTATAAGCCACACCCCGACTTTGGCCTGATCCTATAAGCCGCACCAGAGATCTGATTATGGTGAATTTTAGCACTGTGTTATAGCAGCAAAAACTTGTGTATAAGCCACACCCTGACCCTGGGCCGATGCTATAAGCTGCATAGCCAATCTGACTCGCGTACTTGCCACGGCTTATATTAAGTTATATAGGAGGTTTTACGGTAAGACTTTGGACGGGCATACTAACCACTAAACCATAGAACATGGGGTCACACGGAGATAACAATACATGCCAATTACCCTTATATCTGATTTTTAAATGTATAAAAATGTCTTCCATTGTTGTACTATGCTATTGATGTAAGGCATTGGCTATGAAAGCATACATGCCACACATAACATTACTATTTTAATCAAATTATTCCTGTATGACAAGAGAATAGAATGCAGTCAGTTTTATAGCATCAACTTTGAAAACATCATATTCTAGGGTCATACAGAAATTAAGCTGCTCTGCCTAAGGTCGTTCTGAGCATGCATCTCGAGGGATGAGTTTTGGAGGGATGTCACATAGCTCCACACTTTGCTTTTGCTCACAGGCCAGTGCCAAAACCTGCTTGTCTGCCACCCTGTCTCCCTTCAACCTTAAGTATTGCAAGCAGGCATGGCGGAGGTCATTATTCATAAACACATACACAAAGCCATTGAAGAAAATAGAGCTCTTCGCAAAGAGAGCAGAAATGCTGATGACAATGGGTGGGATTGCTTCTTGGTCGGTGAATATGGCAATCAAAGAAACAATGGCGTATGGTGACCAGGCAAGGATAAAGAACCCTGCAGAGGAAAAAAAGGTTTCAAAGGTTAGTAGTTTGCAGCCAAGGTAATGCATCTTTATATTACTCTTTTTACAGTTTCATTTAGTGTACTGGTCAATGACACCTGAATGTTTCTCTTTTAATCATAGCATGCCAAGCAAGGAAACTGCCTTATTATCTTTATTTAAAAAGTCATTATTTGAAAATGGTTTCTGAAGAATATATCCATACAAACAAGTCACTATCTACAAAGCATCCCATTGAAAGCGAAAGTCAATGTGTCTGCATGTTCTTATCAAAGTTAGTGATATAGTTATGATTTTATTTTGAATAGCTTTATTACATTTGCTTCATAAAATGTATATTTTCTATGAGGATTCAAGTTCTTGGATGATAAGACACCATAATACATGATAGTCAAGATGTGGAGTCCGGTATACAAATAAATGGCATTTATGTTCAAAATTAATTAGTTACCTGAAACCAAAAATATGGTCTTTACAAGATGAATTTCCATCTTAATCCTCCTCTGAGCCATTTGGCTCTTCTTTGACAGTTTGGCTGCCCATGGACGTGATGTTACCTAAAAAGAATAAAAAATATGTCTCTGGCCTTTTGTTAAAAGGATTCTTTTTACCTGTAAATTTCTTCATATGAAAGGAGATCATGTGCTAATAGCCTGGCAAGAGAGTAGCTCATCAGTCACTTCTGTCAATTTTACAGCTTTATTTCAGGTCTATAATTGTATACAATACAACAGTGTTTCAACCAGATATATGATAACATGTTCCCACTTAAAACTGCCATGCAAGCTGGCACATTCATACCTACACCTTCTTCATCAGATTGTCAGATGATTGTGTAATCCTTTCTGTTTTACAATCTGTCATTTCTTCTGACAAGAGAGTCTTAATATATTATGTTATACAGTAGGGTGTTTACCTCTAAATTGAATTCATACGCCTACAAACGAGTGAGACCTATCCCAAAAAAGGGGAACATGTCTGGAACACAATGCAAAATACTGCATATTGATATCTGATTTAGATCAAGTGGTATTGTGCAGAATGTGAGGTAGAGTCTGGGCTATTTCATCAAAAACTTGCCATAGACCTGAGCAGAGAAAGGTGGTCACTGCAGACCCTAGCTATGGTAATCACCTGTAGGCCTACTGTAGCAAAAGGGGGTTGGGGTTAACGCTTTCACAAGGACATCTTGTGGTGGAATCAGGAAGTAAAGGGTACAATTCTTGGTTCCCTGCTCAGTATGCTTCAGGGAATTCCAAATAACTGTAATATTAGAGCATGTGGTTACTTCAACATTAAATATACTTTCCTCTTCTCATCTGATACATTATAGAGGATCGCCAGTGCATGAGGCAGAAGGATTGACCCTGTTCAGTTGGCATTGTGCTTTTTCTGAAATCTGGAAATTAGCTAACTTTAAGCAGTTGATACACAGTGTTGTGTTGAGGTCTATTGTAATGTCATTATTGATAAATAAACAAGATTCTGATGCCTAATCAGATCCTGTAGAGAACACTGAAGAACCTGTGTTTGTGGTTCAAATATGTGTTGAACAAATACAATATTGGAAGAGCAATTAGTTAAAGTCTATGTATACATTGTAGTGTAGGTATTTCCCCTAGTACCCACTCTGGGTCTCCACTGTGCCCTTTTTTCCCCATGCTATAATTGATATCTATGATATCTGCCTGTAGATCCTGAATTTACCACAAGATGTCATTTTGACGGCGTTAACCGCCCATTCTGTAGCACTAAGGGCTGCTAACAAGGCAATTCCTCTACTCTACTTGGTGCACTTTAATGGTCAATCATGTCATTAATAATCAATATATAACAAAACTTCCAAAAGGGTATTAAAGGCATGACATCACACAATATGCCTATAGATATCCTTTGGTATTTGTGGACTTTATAAATATACTGTCATGTCCTCGATCCAGAGAACCCATTATTTAGCCAGGAATATGCCCTAATATAACCTAAAACTGTCTGAAACCGGGACATTTTGAGCAAATTTTTGTTGCTGCATGCCCGACCATGGCCTAGTTTAGCCCAAATTACTAAGAAAGTATCCCAGCTAGCATCCTGACGTTGGCCCAACGTTGGCTCAACGTAGCCGAGGGTTGGGCTGACGTCAGCATGCCAACGTTGGCACAACGTAGTTTTGGCCGGGGGCATTCCGTTTGAGCCAACGTCAGCATGCCAACATTGGCTCAACGTTGGCCCAACGTTATGCCAACTGTCATAATGTTAATAGTGTACCAACGTCAGGTGCAGATATTGACACAACGTAGTTTTTGCCAGAGGTATTCCATTCTAACTTTGTATTATGCTCATATAGAGTATTAATGATCTTGAAACTGTGATTTATTCTGCTAAAGACAAGAATCAGTTTAGAAACAACCATTTCTGTCTTTGCATTTCACCTTTATATCAGCTTAAAGGGACCAGGGGTGACTGACAGCCATCCCATCCTTTAGACCTTATATACCTACCATTACCTTAAAAAAGGTGTCCTCATGACAATGTTACTGCATTTCGTTATGTCACTGGGAAAGTTAATAATTAAGTATGTTATAGCATATGAATGGAATATCCCTGGCTTTTAAAACCTATATAACACGTAGGGCCCAATTAATGGCCACTTATGATGAGAGATAAAGGATCTGCTGCGCAAAATCCCTTCTGACAACCTTCCATGCCCTCTAGTGGAGGTTGGACATGCAACGTTGGCCCAACATTAATATGCCAACGTTGTGCCAACGTTGGCATTTCAACGTTGGCACAACGTAGTTTTGGCCGGTGGCATTCCATTTGAGCCAACGTCAGCATGCCAACGTTGGGCCAATGTTGGGCCAATGTTATGCCAACTCTCATTATGTTGATGTTGTACCAACGTCAGGCGCAAACATTCGCCCAACATTGCAACGTTGGTATAGCATAAATTTCCTAACGTTGGTACAACGTTGGCATTTCAACGTTGGCACAACGTTAAATCATTGCCTGCGACGGTGCCAACCATTGCCAACGTTGGCCCAACGTAACCATGCTAGTTGGGATGGTTATTAGGCATGTTGTGGGGTTTATTTATGACTTAGGGTATCAAATAGATTCTATTTATGAAGGAATTATCTGGTAACCATGGCAACCAAAAAATCACTCATGCTGTTATTAACAGCATAAGTGATTTTTTGGTTGCCATGGTTACACCTTAAAGGTGGTACCACCCTAAATCCGCAACCTCCGGGTAGAACGGCCAAATAGTCCCTCAGAAAATTTGTTATTTTTGGGAATTCGGACCTCAGGGCGGGGGTAAAAGTATTAAATATATGCTTATTTGGGATCATAGTTATCTGGAGGTGTTTGTTTATAGTCCAGGCTAAATATTCTATTGGTACCATGTAAACAGTGGAGGGTTATGGGGGTGAAATGCCCATATATAATATTCATACACTGCTTAGGTCTCACAGCACAAAATCAATGTAGTGGTTTCCATGGCAATTTATACTAAATCTAGGCTGACTTTTTTATTTTGGGCCTATTGTATAATTTTCTCCATTTCAATAGCTAAAATATGATATATTTGGCTAAGCTCTCAGGGAATTTTAAGTATTTCAAATATTAGACCCAAGGTGTGTGCCGTTGATTTTTCCGAGGCCCGACAAGGCATTTAGGGTGGTACCACCTTATTAATGGATGTTTATATTTTTGCATTGCATGGGCCAGACTGATGAAAGTAGCTATTTCTGGTGTGTTTTGGTGAATAAATCACATACTAGGTAAACAGTTTCTTTGAAAAACTAAATTAAGCTTAATAATATACCACAATCAAGATTACGAAGTAAAAGCATATTGCTGCAGTGCTACTTTTTCCACAGTATGGCTTTAAACACAGAAAGACAGGTCTCTTAAGCCTATGGGGCACAAAAGGGGCGGGGGGTCACGGGGGGTACTTTTAATGGAAATGGTTTCATACTTCATGAAAAGGCAGATTTACATAACTAGGCCTAACTTTGAGCTAATAATGATAGAAACTAGCTTTATAAAATGCCAGCATCCTCTCAATGTGAATAAGCTGTCACTCACAAAACAGGTACCTGTCGCTCTCGTTATTAAAATAACTGCAGGCTTCGGTTTCTTCAATCAGTAGATTTTAAGGTGAAAAAAAACTTAGCTTATTTCTATTTTGAAGAAATAAAGAATTAATCAAGACCTCATTTTAGGGATAGTATTGATGTGGGTGTAGACTTCCACTGCATCTGTTGTCAGTGAGTGTTATGGTAAGACTGGTGCAATATACATTGATATTTTCTAGAGGGGGGGGGGGGTTAAGTCTTGGTATATCTTATCTACCCCATCCTCTGTAACTCTTCCTAGTGAGATAAGGGTGTAAAACTGTAGAAAGTCATGTGTGTGTGATAACTCACACATGGAATTCTGGTGTGTGTCGCTAGCATGCAGTTAAAGGAGCAATATCACCACTCGCACAGCTACCACATAGTAGACTAGAACAGTACTAGAATTGTGAGTGGGACAGGCTCAGTGATTATGCCGCTTTAACACCTGAGTGCAATACACTGGGTATCATTCTTCGGTGAAAATGTCCCACTCTCCCAAGTCAGACATTAGGCTTGGGAGAGTGAGGAATTTTCACCAAGGGATGAAACCTACACATTGATATTGATATTTCATGATATTTGTTTTGCAATGAAGATGCCAAATACTGTATGTCAATGTCCTACCTTTATGTAGATATGGCTGTAGCAGAAGATTACAATGCTGAGCGGGATGACGAAGCAGCAGATTAGTATAACGACGAGGTAAGCCTGGTCCTGGGGCCTCTTACTCCGCCAGTCTACACTGCAGGTAGCTCCTATACCCTCAGGCTTGTAGGAGGAAACCCCGACCAGGGGGAGGAGGCTCCACACTAGGGCCCCTAGGGCTGACACCACCAGGGAGGTCACCTGTACACGGGTCTTGTTACTCAGTGGTATCTGCATGATCTGCTCTATAGTGAAGTACCTACACAGGGGAAGCAAAGACAGGAGTTTTGATTGGTTTGTACCCATGATGTAGCATTGTGAGGGCTGCAATCATACATAGTATTGACCCTCTGGGAATGTATCAATAGTGCTGGCATTGCTGCCTCTAGAGAAAGTATCACAAATGAATTAAGCAAAGTGAACCTAGTTTAATCTATAATGATTTATATTCATCTCATGCCCAAACCTCCCTCAGGCATTGTGAACTACGATATTTCTGCTCAAGTGAAGTCACTTATAATTTATCTATTTATCATAGAAACCAAGTGGCTCAATGCATGAAAATTATCACATAATCCTACAAATAGTCCTTTACAGGAGATGTCTATGCAATAAAAATGACCAAAACTCAAACTCAAACTCAGGCCTGGCAAGTAGACTGACCAGTCTTCTGAAACATTGAGCATCTATATACCAGTCTATCCCAAAGGGTGGGCAAAATGCATCAATGCAGCCCTGGTGAGTTATTCTTTGGAGCTGCATCCAACATATATGACAATAAAAGGGGGATGGTGCATTAAAGCACCATGAAGCTATTAGTGGGTTGATATGTAACTGCTTGTAACATGAGCCTACTTGTAATAAGTAATGTCATGATGATTCTGTAATGATGAAAACCTGTTTCAAGTGTTATTTCAAAAAGTAAATTATATGCAGAGTCAATACTCTCCAATTTTAAAAAAAATCATAATTTTGGCACATTGATTTGCAAATGAAATATAACAGAAATTAGAAGATACAATAACTGACATACCTTTCTACAGAGATGGAGGTGAGCACATTAATACTGAAGGCTCCAGTGAAGCACATTGAGAAACTGTACAAGTTACAACCAACCGAACCGAACAACCACCTCCCCATGAAACTCAACGTTATGGAAAACGGCAACGCCAGCACGCATGTCATCAAGTCTGACAACAATAACACCTTAATAAGGAACTCTACCCACAGTGGGTTCTTCCTTTTGTTGAGGGCTACAAGTGTTAAGGTGTTCTGCAGGATGCCAATTAGGGACATGATGGTGAGAGCTATAGCCACAGCATAGAAACCTCCATGGCGGACGTGCGGCTGAGTGGGGCGGGTGGTGGTTGGGAGCAGCTCAGTAAGGGAGTGGATGGTGTTGGCAAGTTCCTCCATGTGCGGTATGATGTTCAGGGAAGGTGTCGTAACGTCAGTGTAGAGTGTCATAGTAACAGGAGTAGGCATCCTGTCTTCTTCAGGTTGTTGCCTCACCCTACAGAGGGAGGGGTACATTAGATAAATTACTGGTTAGCCAACTTTGGATTGATATTATTAGTCTCTGTAGGAACAGGGGTGAGTAGATGGGGTAGGCAGGGGCAGGCAGGGGAGCCAAAGGTTGCAATGGAGGAAGGGGAGGTAGAGGTAGGCAAAGGTAGACAGGAGAGGCAGGGGCAGGCAGGGGTAGGCAGGGGTAGGCAGGAGTAGGCAGGGGTAGGCAGGGGTAGGCAGGGGTAGGCACAGGCGGGCAGGGGCAGGCAGGGAGAGGCAGGGGCAGTCAGGGGAGGCAGGGGAGGCAGAGGAGGCAGAGGTAGGCAAATGTAGGCAGGGGAGGCAGGGGCAGGCAAGGGTAGGCAGGGGTAGGCACGGGCGGGCAGGGGGCAGGCCTAGAATATAGGGTAGGCAAGGGAGACGGGGAGGCAGGGTCAGGCAGGGGCAGGCAGGGGCAGGCAGTGAGAGGCAAGGGAGGCAGAGGAGGCAGAGGAGGCAGGGGGGGGTAGAGGTAGGCAAAGGTAGACAGGAGAGGCAGGGGCAGGTAGGGGCGGGCAGGGGCAGGCAGGGAGAGGCAGGGGCAGTCAGGGGAGGCAGGGGAGGCAGAGGAGGTAGAGGTAGGCAAAGGTAGGCACGGGAGGCAGGGGCAGGCAGGGGCAGGTAGGGGGGGGGGGGGGTCAGGGGCAGGCAGGGAGAGGCAGGGGCAGTCAGGGGAGGCAGGGGAGGCAGAGGAGGTAGAGGTAGGCAAAGGTAGGCAGGGGAGGCAGGGGAGGCAGGGGCCGCAGGGGTAGGCAGGGGTAGGCACGGGTGGGCAGGGGCAGGCCTAGAATGACAAGGTAGGGGAGGGAGGCAGGGAGGGAGGCAAGGATTGATGAAGGGAGGAAGGCAGGGAGGTAGGGAAAGAGGCAGGGAATATAGGGTAGGCAAGGGAGGCGGGGGGGGCAGGGATAGGCAGGGGCAGGCAGGGGCAGGCAGGGGCAGGCACTGGAGGCAGGTGAGGCAGGGGAGGTAGAGTTAGGCAAAGGTAGACAGGAGAGGCAGGGGCAGGCAGGGGCAGGCAGGGGCAGGCAGGGGCAGGCAGGGATAGGCAGGGGTAGGCAGGGGAGGCAGGGGTAGGCAGGGGAGGCAGGGGTAGGCATTGGCGGGCAGGGACAGGCAGGGGCAGGCAGGGATAGGCAGGGAAAGGCAGGACCAGGCAGGGGCAGGCAGGGGTAGGCAGGGGTAAGCAGAGGAGGCAGAGGAGGCAGAGGAGGCAGGGGCAGGCAGGGGCAGGCAGTGAGAGACAGGGGAGGGAGAGGAGGCAGGGGAGGTAGAGGAAGGCATAGGTAGACAGGAGAGGCAGGGGCAGGCAGGGTCAGGCAGGGGCAGGCAGTGAGAGACAGGGGTAGCCAGGGAAGGCAGGGGTAGGCACAGGTAGGCACAGGTGGACAGGGGCAGGTACGGGCAGGCAGGGGAGGCAGGGAAGGCAGGGGAGGCAGAGGAGACAGAGGAGGCAGGGGAGGTAGAGGAGGTAGAGGTAAGCAAAGGTAGGCAAGGGAAGCAAGGGCAGGCAGGGGCAGGCAGGGGCAGGCAGGGGCAGGCAGGGGCAGGTAGGGGTAGGTAGGGGCAGGCAGGGGCAGGCAGGGGAGGCAGGGGCTGACAGGGGCAGGCCTAGAGAGGCAAGGTAGGTGTTAGATTTTTTCCTATGTTTAGCTCAGCCTACGAAGTAAGCCTGCCCCCGCTTTTCTGGGTCTTCAACATTCTATAACGATATCTACAGTAAAACAACCTACCGTGTCAACAACCCCAAGGCCGCGTGTGATGTAAACTGGCTGCACTGTAGGTAATGTGACTGCCGTCTCAGTGGTAGTGGCTACCTCAGGTGTCAGCGGTATCGGCCGTCTCAGGTGTCGGTGGTAGAATGAGGGACAGCTACTGGTTAAGGCACTGCCTCTGGGAGACTGATCACTGAGGGAAAGGAGATGGCATAATATGACACCTGGCTAATTTGTCAGTGCCACCTGTTATAATGTTCTATGTGTGTGGTATGTGTGCTGGGGGATGCACTGATAGTCTGAAGTTCTGGAGCTTAGTCAGTATAGTTGTGGCTGACAATTTAAGTAAAATTTGTTTAGTCCACTAAAAAGCAATATATTTGTTATCATTTATCGCCAAATCTGGATAGATGCATAGTTCAAAACAGTATCTTGACAAACATATTTCAGCTTAAGAGATTTTATTGTTTCAGTTAAGAAAATCCCAACATGTGACTGGACATTCGGTCCTACTAAACTTGTGAACCTGGTGGATCGGTGGCATTGTAGGTGGACATTGCCACTGTCCTACATGTTTTCACAAAGACTGACCACCGGTCTAGGATAAGCACTGTGGGCCTTGAAATATTTCAATGATAAGAATTGACATTGAATAAGTGTCTGTCCTATATAAGCACAGAGAGTAAGCATCATCTAGGCAGTTGTTCATGACAGCATGATAAGTAGAGTTTAGCACTATAAATAAGCTCATATTGCTTTAATGCGCCATGTACCTTGTCATCATTGATTAATGAATGCATCATGCTGACCCGAGGGGGTTGATACCCTCCCAGGTAAACTCATCAAGGCTACATTCGTGCATCCTACTGACAAAGGAAGAAGCACATTAAGCACAATACTGCCCTTAAAGCCCCAGCGCCCCTATATATAGGGCTTTGTACCTGTCCTGACTGCACTCTGACTGTCCCTGGAGGGGCACTGAGATCTGGGCTTTCAAAGGGTCAGTGGAGAGGTTAGTACACAGCCAGCGGTATGACTATATTTAGTTCATTAATTATCCCAAATTACTTAGTTATTACTACAACTAATTATGAGATAGCAGGCCTCCCACCAGTCATAATGATAAGTGCTGCATCGGCAACTGATGAAATCGGCCTAACAGAGAAGACTACCCCATGGGGAAAATGGCGACTTAGTCAGTTTTACCTAAATGATGGCCCAAAGCCACTGCTCATATTTTATTTCCTTTCTCTCTTCTTTGTAAACATGAGCAACATGTTATTTAACCCTTTAAGGCCTAGCGTCGGCTATAGTCGACACCATGGCAGGCCTAGCATTGACTATAGTTGACGCCATGGCAGGCCTAGCATTGACTATAGTCGATACCATTTACATAGGAATACTACAGGAATTGGAATAAGGCCCGTCCTTCTGGGAACTGATGGTTCTAAGAGGTCGCCCCTGTTGTGTACGCGCATCTGTGACGTCACCACTTCATGTGAGGACCGCATGGGCGACGTCGAGGACATGATAAGGCCGTGTCTTATGACTTGTGACAATTGAAACGTCTTTGACCGGGTGTCTTCTTTGACCTGTGTCGTCTTTGACTGGTGTAGTCTTTGACCAGCAAGTTTTAAAATGGCTGAAATGGGAGCTATGTACACAGAAATGGGGGGAAAAGGTCAATGGATATTTTAACACTATATACTTCAAACTTCCCGGCATTTCTGTGTACATAGCTCCCATTTCAGCCACTTTAAAACTTGCTGGTCAAAGACTACACCGGTCAAAGACGACACAGGTCAAAGACGACACCCAGTCAAAGATGTTTCAATTGTTACAAACTCATGAGACTGAGCCATAAGATCTATCTACATGTTGTATTTGTATCATCTAAGATTACAGTAAAGACATATATATGTTCTACAAGTCACAGACTTCATCACATTCTTTACAGCCCCCATGGCAAGCTAAGTATTTTTTGGTCAGGATCTAAAGGGTTAAGCCTTTATAGGCCAGCATAATGCATTAATGCATCATGCCTTGGTCACCATGAAGCATGAATGCAGCCCTGGTGAGTAACTCGCTGGTGTTGCATACAACCTTCATGCCGACACTATAGGTTTAGACACTCCCGAAGGGTCGGCAAAATGCACCAACGCAGCATGGGTGAGTTACTTGCCAAGGCTGCATTGGTGCATTATAATGACCAATTTCATCTTTTAGGGACATCCATTAAGCAGGGCTAGACATACAGACATTTAACTGGATGTATCCTAATTTCAGGTCATTGATCTTTATACTCTCAGTGTAAATAAATACTTTACAATACAATACGATATTGGATAAGGCCAAATTTAAAAAAAAAGAAAAAAGGTGCGTTTCAGATTACCCGACCCTACCCAGAAAAACAAGGCCGACCCTAATTTCTCTTTTTAATGTTCTGAGAAAATAGTTATATCAAAAGTGATTTTGGGGCTATGTCAGACATATTTGGTAGTCCATGAGTTTACGATGTTGTTCACAAGTCAGCACTGACGTTTGCAAGTCAATTTTGGGCACGTTTCAGGCTGAATTAAAAAGCTAATTTGATTTAAAAGTCCGACCTAGCCTACCTAGATTTTCAAAATACGTAACCTGAAACACCAGCTGGCCTTGGCCAAAAAAAAATTCTGTTATTGACAGTTCACACTGTCAACAGTGAAAAGTATTCCTGTTGTTGACAGTTCCTCGTGCAAACTGTCAATAGTGGAACACTTCTGTCTTATTGACATTTCCCACTGACATTGAAGTCAAAAGTTTTTTTTGGGCAAAGGTGTTTTTTTGTGACCAAATCGGCTTTGCCCCTCGAAATCGGTTTTGCCCCCCAAATTCGGTTTTGCACTCAAAATCGGTAAAAATCGGTTTTGGAGCCAAAATTGGCTTTGGAGCCATAATCAGTTTTGCATCCAATTTCGGATTTGCATCCAGAATCGGATTTGCATCCAAAATTGGTTGTGCATCCAAAATTGGTTTTGCCCCCAAAATAGGTCAAAATCGGTTTTGGAGCCAAACCTGGTTTTTGAGCCAAAATCGGTTTTGTCCCAAAAAAATTGGTTCTGTGCCAAACATCGGTTCTGCACCAAAAATCGGTTCTGCCCCGAAAATCGGTTCTGCCCTGAAAATTGGTTTTGCACTACCGTAAAACCTCGCGTATAAGCCTAACTCGCGTATAAGCCGCACCCCGACTTGGTGCCGATGCTATAAGCCGCAGAAGCCCTCTGAATGACCCCTGGGAAAAACTCGCGTATTAGCCGCACCCCTAACTCTGGAAGACCCAGGGGCTACAGGGAGGCTGGGGGGGGGGGGGGTAAAAGCCTGCAAGGTGAGTGGGCAGTGTCAATGTCTCGTGTTCGCACCTCAGCCCCAAGACAATGCAGCTCACTCGCACCTCAGCCCTAAGACAATGCTAATCCACCGGGGGGGAGAGGGGGGGAGGTAGGCCTACACCTACTGCCGCACAGAAAGCTGTCATAGCATTACCGTAATCAAGCTAGAGGTGGGGTGGAGGGGGCCGTTTGCGTAAGCCTACTGTAGCAGTCATGGAAAACATTTTTTTGAATCAAATTTGGAAAAACTCGCGTATAAGCCGCACCCCGACTTTGGACCGATCCTATGAGCCGCACTGACGATCTGACTCGCGTACTAGCCGCGGCTTCTACGCGAGGTTTTACGGTATTATAAATGATCGGTTTTGCACTAAAGATAGACTTTTCCACCAAAATCGACATTTCCACCAAAATTGACTTTTCCACAAAAAAGTTTTATTAGGAACTGTCAATAAGAGAGGAAATTCCTACTATGGACAGTTCGGGGAAGAACTGTCAATAACGCTATAAATTACCACTATTGAGAGTTTAAAATGTCAATAAGAGAAAAAGATCCCGCAATTGACAGTCTGAGCTGTCAATAAGAGGAAAGTTGACACATTGAAGTGTAAATAGCTAAATCATGGTGGGCCGGCTATTGACAGTGCAAACTGTCAATAGTAGAAATTCATCTTCTCATTGACAGTTCGAACTGTCAATACCAGGATATAATTCCCTTATTGACAGTTCACACTGGCAATAAGAGATTCATTTTCTCTTATTGACACTCCTTTTTTGAACTGTCAATATTATTATTGACAGTTCGAACTGTCAATAAGGGAATTATATCCTGGTATTGACAGTTTGAACTGTCAATAAGGGAATTTTATTTTGTTATTGAAAGTTATCAATAGTCACGGCCTTTTGGGACTAACCATACAATAATAAAAACAGGAAGAAATATAAACCATGTTATACTAGAATAAAAAACAGATACTCAAAGCCACTGACAGCCCTAGCTCAGGTGGTATACTGAATCTGGGACGTGCTGGTGAAGCGGACAAAGGGCATCCTTAATGAGCTCACAGCTGGACTGTAAACCCAATGTCTGACAAATTAGCAGGGTTGTAAAATTAGTGGTAAGTGTGGTACCAAGGAGGATGTTAAGTGTACTGATAATGCTTGCAAATGACACGTAATGCCCTTGATCATCATGATGCATGAATGCAGCTCTGCAAGTTACTCCCAAGGGCTGAAAAGGTGCATCATGACGACACATCTTTTTTGCGATAGAAGTCCTTAAATGGGTTAAAGATGTAAAACCCTGTCAGTGATACACCTTCCGCTTCAATACAATACATTTAATTAGCAGTTTGGCTACTCCACCAGACGAACTGAGTGAACAAATTACTGATACAATGCCCTTTTCTTTTTGTATGTATAATAACAACTATACGCAATACAATGATGAGTCCCTCTGTACTGGATAATCCAACTATTCCTGTCTGTACAATATCTGTATATCTGATACTGCATTACTATATAAACTGTTTAACATGTTTAAGAATGTTATATAAAATATAATGCTACTATTTGTACATATTTATGGTTGCTCTTGACAAAATAACGGTCCCCAATTGACTTTGTTAAAACTCAATGTGCTACTAACCCCAGGTGGGACAATCCTTAACTCGCACACAGTTGTGTCTCTTGGAAGCTATGCAATTAAAGAATTGACTGGTATAACGTCTTATTATGGGTTGTATCCAGTGCTGAATGATCCTGATGTAAAAGCTGTGACATTCACCTAGCATACTAGAAACAGATTTGTAGATAATGTGCTATATACTCTGTGCTATGCATTCCTGAAATATTATATACATGATAACTTACACTGCACTCATCTATCTGGAAACTAGTCAGCTAGTCAATTGGTAGCTCTAATGAGTTAAATGCCTCTTGGGACAACGATTATGGTTTTTTTTTTGTCTTTTTTTTTTTTTGTCTTTTTTCTCCTGTGATGTACTAATTTAATTGTTAAAATTCATATACAAATATATATTGACTCTGCCCTGTAAACATTATATGTCATAAACATTAAACATACATTAAACACACATTAAACATCATACAGGAGTTACACTGTAGAGAAACAAGATGCCAAATCTGATGTTACTAGTATGATATTTCCTGGCTCCCAGTATGTAGTCAGTTGAAGGTGTATCATATTCCTACATGGTTGATATGTGCATATATGTACTTATTTCTCAGTGTCACTGCACCCTTTCTGAATGTATCGTATTCTTTAGAAAATCATCTTATGCAATAAAGATACGTTATAAACTCAAAAAAAAAGAAATGCCCCCAAATTGGGTTATAAAATAATATTGCAATTCCTTTCATTAATCACTTTCCTTGTGTTTGACATCATTCTTTATGGTATCAATGTATTCCTTATTGTGAATAGACTGAATCTAGTGTTTGTATACAGGTTCTCATTAGGCTAAATCCAATAGGGTTATGATGCACCCCTGACAGGTCTTGATTTCTGGGAGCCAGCAGTTTTTCATTTGTGACATTATATTACAGTTCAATGAATATGGCTGTGTCTCATGAGATCTGGCCAATATTTTCATCTTTGACTGGGTGCCATCTTTGACTGGGTGGAATCTTTGACCGGGTGCCATCTTTGACTGGCTTGATAAAAAATGCTTTTTTTAGGGCAGATGAAGAAAATAAATGAGCTGAAAAGTTAATGGAAGTTATACCATTTTAAATTAGTAATTTTATCTGACATATGTAACCTATCTGCCCTAAATAAATCATTTTCTATCAAGCCGGTCAAAAATGGCACCCGGTCAAAGATGGCACCCGGTCAAAGACGTTCACAATGGCCCGAAGTCGTGAGACACAGCCTTTCAACTTTCCATACCTGCATGCAGTTATTAGGGGCATGTAATCAACCTAAAATTGGAAAATCACCTAAAATTAGCTTACATAGTAGCTTTAAGCCAAAGGCCTATAGCTGTTCACTGGCACATCCTGCTGTAGATGTATGGTATAAGCCGGTTGGCATTTGTATGGTATAAGCTGGGTGGCATCTGCTAATTAGTTATCATTATTGTTACATATGATGTCAGGTGTGAAACACCAGGGCATTAATCCTTTAAGGAGGACATGCCATCAAAAGGTGACATTGGTCTTTATGATCCACCAATATAGCCCCTACAAGCACTGGTAACTCCCCAGTGCTGCATGGATGCTTCAACCCTGTGGGGTTGGCATGAAGCTTGAATGCAGTCCTGGTGAATTATTGCAGGGGCTACACTTATGCATTTAGACGGCCATGGGCATGATGCATTTAGGCGCAATGCGGTGCTTAAAGGAATGAGGAGACTATAATGAGATAATTAGAGCATTAATATCGTGATTACCACCAGCAAGTGTTGATGCAATGGACTAGGTTACATAATAAAACAGGTGCAAACACCATGATGATATTAAAATGTTTGTTTCAGGGTAAAGAATTGTGGTTCTTGCCATGTAAAGAAATGCCTCAGGCATTTTTATATGCGGCAACTCTTGCATTCGATGGAACATAATGTCAACATGGTTGGTATATTTGAAGGGGACCTATTCAAGACACCAAATAAGCAGGTGGGAGGGGTTGTCAGGGGGAAGGATAATGTTAAATAATCCAGCATGTTGGAAACATGCAAACGTATAATCTCAACTTTCTGTGATTCTAGCCTCAGAACGTAAGGGGTTTTTGCAGGGATGGTCCTGAGTGTGAGATCCACCAGGTCTGCATTCATGTATGGGTCAACTGACTATTGATTGATTGAACTTATTTTATTTAGACTAAATATGTATAGGTAGAATTAGCCTGTTTTTGTTTCACAAACTAGCACCTGATGATGATGAATTATTAAAGCCTTGAGCCTTGGGTGTGTTACAGAATTTGACCTGTGCGCTATACACAGAAAATCTAAATACCCCGGCCCTTATAGTCAGAAGTGGCTTTCCCAGTTTAGTCATAGGGCAGTATTCCACTGAGGCAAATCGGCCGAGATTCGGTCATCGGACAAGATTTGTCAAAAAGTTTAACATTATAGACTTTTATCGGATGACGGAATAAGGGCCGCTTTGTCTCAGTGGAATACTGCCTTAAGGGACATTGGTCAGCCATGACTAAGTGCTATTCAAAAATGACTGAGGCATACCAACATTATGACTTATATCTTAGTCAAAAGGGACTTAACCTAAATTCATTGAAATAGAGAAGACTAAGGTGAGCTGGTCAGTATTGACCAACCTAACGATATTACCTAACCTACGTTAAAAAAAAGACAAACTTGGTTAGGCACTATAGTGACTAAGAAATTGGTTGTATAGGGAGGCAAAGAATACCAGTGCAGAGCTAAGGGAGTGGTCCTTTTTGAAAAACAGTTGGGGTCGGTGGATTTCCGCGAGAGGGGCAGGTTGAAATTGAGTGCCGCTGACATAGTAACGCGCTTGCTTTTTCGCTAAATAGGGGTGCATTTTTTTGGTCCCCCATTCAGCAGAGGTCCAAATTCTTCAAGGGGCCCCCTGTTTTTAAAAGATTACTACCCTACCATGTGTATCTATAGCTTTACACTCCCTCTGCTTGCTAGAGTGAAACCCTAACATTGATTAGACTAACAAGCAGCACAGAACAAGGTGGCAACCAGGAAAGCCCCTGGATTAACTCCATAATAAGGGTTTACTCTGCAGTGTTGTAATCCTTCCGTCTGGCATTATCACAGAGGTGGGCTGTTAGTATTGACCCTTTAAGGATAGCATGATGCCTTAATGCATCAGGCATCATCCCCTTGGCTTGCATGATGGATGAATGCAGCCCTGGTGGGTAACTCGCCAGTGCTGCATTGAAGCATCGTGCCAACCTGGGTGAGATTGAGACTCTCCCGAATGCAGCACTAGCAAGTTACTTGCCAGGTCTACATTGGTGCATTATGATGACAAATTTCATTGTTTAGCGACATCCGTCCTTTATGGGTTAACTTAATGTGTGCTATAATTCTATAGCTACCTGGTAGACTATAAGTTCACGCAGATACGGGAACAAATAGTATTGTGGTAGTCAACGAGAGCGATTCGATTGTCGATTGCGCTCGGGCTGACCCTTTAAGGACGGCATGATGAGATAAAGTTAATGCTAATCTCCCGTCATGATGCACCGATGAAGTGGGTGTGAGTGACTTGCTGGCACCACAACGGGAGTGTATCAATCCCAAAGGGTGGGTTTGATGCATGGATGCAGCACTGGTGAATAACACACATGGGTTGCATTTATACACTTTATTGTTATTGAAATGTACAAGGCATTAAAGCATTGTGCGGCCGTAACCCCTTTAAGGATGGCATGTCACTAAAAGATCAGATTTCTTGTCACGATGCACCAATGACGCCCCTGCTAGTAACTCACCAGTGCTGCATTGGTGCATCATGCCAACCTATAGGGTCAGCATGATGCTTGAATGCAGTCCTGGCAAGTCACTCCCCAGGGCTGCATTCATGCACCATGACGACCAAGGGCACTATACATTGAAGCATTATGCCATCCTTAAAGGGTTAAAGGTTTAACTAAGGGTGGTGTTGGTGAGCCGCTCGGTGAGTTACTCAGTAGTGGAGGAAGGTGAGGAGGAACCAGCAACATGAGGACAGCCACCCTGTGCCTTCTGCTTTTTATGTTCATTAAAGGTAGGCAAAATTCACAAAATATTTAATCTTGAAATATATATTATAATTGTATGCTAAATTTCACCACTATTTATTGATCTTTTAATTGTCGAGATTGATTAATGTTATATATATCTGATCCCATTATAGGTGCAAGTTTGATATAAAATTGTCACAATATTTGCAGAAAACTGAATTAATATATCATGTAGGTCTTTGAACATTTGACTGTTTTATCTAACTTCAGATACATTTTCCATATTAGGGTAATTTATCACTTATTATAATGCCAGATGCACTGTCTATAATCATTATACAATTTCTTATAAACACCTAAAGTCATGACCTAATGATATAATCTGACGTTGCCACTTTTTGTTTGTTATTTCTAGTTTATCCTGATGGTATATAAGTCATTATAGAATGCTTTTCTATATAACTCACAATTACAATATCATTATTATTGTGCAATTGATTATATTAAGCGGGTATATCTAAGTTGTAACTTAATAATGTAAACTCATGCTACTTTTGGTGCATACATCAAATGTGATGCTTGGATTCTAGTCCGATATATCATATCAAACTGATTAGGCCATTATTATGATTATTACGTGCATAATTATTTCATTATACCCATAATGAGTGCAATTCTTTTATTTTATCGACAAATCTTTGTCCTTTTCTAGGCACAAGTTCATATGAAAGGACCTGCTCTTCATTCTGTACCCACAAAAACGTCACCCGGGGGGTGAGTCCTGCACTGACCACCACCTACCCCTCAGGCAGCCTGGCAGACTGTGGTCACCTCCTGCACCGGGAGGCAGGCTCTACAGCCGGCTACCACTCCAGGGCTAAAACATGCAGCATACAAGGTCCTGGCCAACCTGTCGGGCGCCTCGTGGAGGACAGGGACGGCATCATCATCTTTAACTGTCATGCTATACAGGGTGTAATGAAGGAGGTAAGGCATCATTTGGGGAAAAAGGTATCAATAGAAAATGTAAAAAAAAGAATTTCTATATACCGTATTCAATGTAATCAGTACCTTGGACGCTTAAAATATTATTTTAAGTGGAAAAATCAGTATCCACTAGTTTCAGCGCAGGATATTAATGCATTTTCCATTTTACTGTATGTCAAAAGTATCAAAAGATTTCTGTGTTTTTAAAATTAACAAACAACACAACCAGATTTTCAATTAGTTTTTATTCGGTGAACCTACACTTTTGGGACATGTGTCTTCATCAGGGTTAATAATATTAACCACTAAAATGGATCTTAAATAAGCACATGTCCTGTTTAAATGTAGGGGAAAGGGGCAATGAAATCTATTAGCACATGGACAAATATGGTTTGGCCCTTGCCCTCATGTTGCGCCAATGCAGCCATGGCGAGTTAAGCACTTTATTGGTGTGTAATGCCGACCCTCAGTTGTGCATTCACCCTGCAGGCTAGGCCCTGGTGAGTCTACATGTCAGGGCAACTTATAAACATCATAACAATGAAGGGAGTAATGCGGTAGTGGACTATTCAACCCTTAAAATAGTGAAGTACATTTTTTATCCCTTTCTAGATTGTGCTAAGCAGGTCTGCATCAACAGCAACAACGCCAGCAACAACAACAACGCCAGCAACACCAACAAAAGCACCAGCAGTACCAACCAAAGCACCAGCAGTACTAACAAAAGCACCAGCAGTACTAACAAAAGCACCAGCAGTACCAACAAAAGCACCAGCAGTCCCAACAAAAGCACCAGCAGTCCCAACAAAAGCACCAGCAGTACTAACAAAAGCACCAGCAGTACTAACAAAAGCACCAGCAGTACCAACCAAAGCACCAGCAGTCCCAACAAAAGCACCAGCAGTCCCAACAAAAGCACCAGCAGTACTAACAAAAGCACCAGCAGTACCAACAAAAGCACCAGCAGTCCCAACAAAAGCACCAGCAGTCCCAACAAAAGCACCAGCAGTACTAACAAAAGCACCAGCAGTACTAACAAAAGCACCAGCAGTACCAACCAAAGCACCAGCAGTCCCAACAAAAGCACCAGCAGTCCCAACAAAAGCACCAGCAGTACTAACAAAAGCACCAGCAGTCCCAACCAAAGCACCAGCAGTACCAACCAAAGCAGCAGCAGTCCCAACAAAAGCACCGGCAGTCCCAACAAAAGCACCAGCAGTACCAACAAAAGCACCAGCAGTACCAACAAAAGCACCAGCAGTACTAACAAAAGCACCAGCAGTACTAACAAAAGCACCAGCAGTACCAACAAAAGCACCAGCAGTACCAACAAAAGCACCAGCAGTACCAACCAAAGCACCAGCAGCTAAGAACGGAACATGTTACAGCATTGATTCTATGGTAACTGATGATTATTGCAACCTCAACTGTAATAACATTCCTCCGTACTGTCCAGGTAATTTTTGTGTCTGTTGATCAAACCAACCACAGATTGGCTGATTCGATTAAAGCTACTATGAAAGCTAATTTTAGGTGATTTCCCCATTTTAGGTTGATTTTATACTCCATATATATAATTGCATGCAGGTATAGAAAGTTGGAAGGTTGTTATTCATCTTTTAGCATATAAAACTACAATATGATGTCAGAAATGAATAACTGTCAGCTCACAGAAAACAAGACCTGTCAGGGGTGCATCATACCACTACCGAGCAAATTAGTTCCAGATTGTTTCACCCTGTTTTACCCCTGGAACTGTGTGCTCATTTCGTGCATTTTGTGTGACATGTATACCATGTAACAGACTTACACACACTGACACAGTGTTCCATGGAACAGATTCACACAGTTCTGACAGATTTTAAAAAGCTTATTCACACCAAATGACAAAATATATAATGCCCTAAACCAAAATGTTTAGTCATGTATTTTTAGTTTCATTATGAATTACTGAAAGAGAGGAAATACTGTAATACTTTTTACAACCAGCAGTATTTGACATAGATAGTAGTAGCACACTATTGGTGTGTGTGCTGCTGGTTTGTACAAACTCATTCGATCAGGTTCCTAGCATTTCAACATAGGGCTGATGAATATATGTACCATTATAACCATCAACATCAGAGTTTACATGAGCAGCAGGAGATAGCCAGGCTTTTATCCAAACATGATGACCAGAGGAAAGGTGTCTAGCATCTGGACCTCTTATTGCTGCTTTCATTAAAATGATATGGCATCTATTTATATACATAATGAATGTTGATAGAAGGACAGGTGCATTGTCTGATTCACAATACATCGGGACCCTGTTTAGATACTTATAGCTAAAGAAAACCATTCTCTTTAATCAGGAAAAGGGGTACAATCAACTTTGATGACACCTGGTGTCACACATAACAGGTATTTGTGTGATGTTGTGTCACCTAGTTCCCCTTCTGGCACACACTCACACATCTTCAAACATAACCATTATCACTTTGTCAGGTTGGAATAGTGCATGGTTTTGACACCAGGTGTCATCTTTGTTGTTCCTTGTTATTCTCATGGGTGAAATGGAATAATTTTCAATGTTTATAACCATAATAACATGTTGTCAATGCAACTTAGACCTAGCTATACACCTCTAATTCTATCAAGATCCATTAGTGATTGAAAAACACACCATATGATTTGATTAAAGCTGCATTAAGAGGGACAGACCACAGACGGCTTTCCTCTGGTAATCTTGTTTGGATAAAGGTCTGACCTTTTGTAACTTGTGTATACAGCTGATAATTGGCATGAATTGTACACAACTTGGTCTACACTACCATGGTAGAAATCTTGTTAAATGAGATAGTATGCCCATATACAGCAGGGAGTGCACTAACAGATTTCTGCTAGGGTGCCCTATGCCAACTTCTAAATATAATGAGTTTTACGAACTAAACAGACTTTCCTTTCTTCTAAAAAAAAAGAAAAAAAAGTGAAACAATATGGTTGGAAACATTTTTGTGCCATGATACATGATGCTGTGTGAATATGTGTGAATTTGTGTGAATATGTGTGAGTATGTGCCACTTCTTGTCCTATGGGGTATGGTGTCATATTGTGCCAATTAGTTCCATAGGACAACAGTCACACAAAGTGCACGTTTCAGAAACTAAGTCAAACTAATTTGCTGGGTATTGGATTTAGCCCGCAATAACAACACGACTACCCGTATACAACTACTAGATTCAGTTTATTCACAATAAGGAATTTACTGATGCCATGAAGAATGATGTCAAAACCCAAGGAAAGTGGCTAATATGAGCAATTACAATGTTATTTTATAACTTAATTTGGGGGTGTTGTAACTTACATTGAATCTTTAAATGAGAGCAATCCTCTGTGCCAGATGTTTTGCCACTTGAGTTAGGATGATCAAATGTGTTTGATATCTAATAAGACAATCCGCTGAGGTCCATGAAATAGATATTAAATTCAAAAGGAAGTATAGATACCGTATTCGACCTAATAAGCACACGGTGCACTTTAAAAAAAAGTTAAAACTAAAGAAATAAGGAAAATGTGATTTTAATAAGTGCACACCTCTACCCCCATTTTCCTTAAATTCTTTTCTTTTGCAATCCCGTAATCGACATAGCAAGCACACAATGCACTTAGTAAAATATTCTATCACACATTTCTCAAAATTAATGATGCATCTGGGCTAAAATATGTTCAGAGTTTTACAGTCTAAAATCGGCTAAAAAGGGGATGTGCGCTTATTGCGTCCAATATAGTATGACAAATATGTGACGAGTGTTGTAATTGTACTGGTATGCAGAGTCTATTTCTCATGTCCAAGGATGACTGCGGACTTTTAGTTGCACACCTTTCTATGTTACCCTGTATAGTCTTCTCACTCTCCAAACCTGTGGCAACAATGATAACACAAGGGTCATCCACCATCGGCAGGAAGTCGGCCATATTGACTGGGATATCCAGCGAATCCAGAATACCACGTGTTATGCTGGTTCCAGCCTTTTGGATCAGAACACCAGCAACAAGCCCTGTCCCAGTGGGCACAGTTCATTAAATTAACATTGATAAATGGTGGTCAATGTTGATTCGATGTTGATTCAATGTTGAGGAGGGGGACGGTGAGGAGGGTAATCCCCACTGCATAGAAAATCAAACGTGATTACACTGTGTTCATAGCAGCTTGGGTTACTGTTTTGGTCGACATCATACAGTTATCATAGTCCACCTGATTCTATAATCCTTTTATACTGCTGTTCTAGACAATTCCATGATACCCTGACCTTGGTTGTTGTTGTTGTTCTGGTACCCACCACGGCGGCCCCGACCCTGACCGCGCTGTTGACCATTGTTGGACCCTCCAGTCTTGCTGTTGTTGCCGCCGTTGGCGCGTTGGCGTCGGAAACAAGAAGAGGCAGAGTGAGGGAACATTTGGTCTATGGTGGCATGACAGTAGCGGCATGAGTGAACAAGCATGATACGGCCCTCTGAGTGGGCTTGTTTGTGAGAGCAGTTGCCTTTGTTAAAGGCAGGGCAGGGGACGCTGTCCCCCCCGGAAGTGGGGCTAACCGTGGAGAAAGCTATCTTATATCGATCACGCTGGATGGCCGCGTAGCTGGACCATGTGATAAACTTAAGTTCTACCTTGTTAAACACAGTGTTAGACCAGCGCCTGACATTCTGCCAATCATGATCAATGGCGTCACTAATGACTTCCCTGAGGTGAGCCTCCATGTGTGGCCTGTCCCCTGGTGGGAGCTGAGTGTGATCGAGCATTGCCAGGTATGCAGTGACAAACTCTGCAAGGGAGAGGGAGGTTTGCGCCTCCAGCCTGTCCTTCTCGTGTATGAGGCCCTCCCTCTCAACAAATAAACAGGGTTTAAACACTGGTAGCTTACCTCTGTCAGCTTGTGGCAACTGTGGTGCAGCTTGTGCCAAGGCTGCCGTGAGGAGTTGTTGCACTGTGGGCTGGGCGAGGAGAGCCTGCGGCGTTGGGACCATGTCCGGCGGAGGAGGCTGTGGTGGCCGTGGTGGCTGTGGCGGCTGTGGTGGCTGAAGTGGCTGAGGTGGCCGGGTGGCCAGGAGCTGCCGGGTTGGTGCTGGTGGCAGGACGTCATGCCCCCATGCATCGAAGGTGAAGTTGGAGTCCAGGTGAGGTGGCGCGGTGTTCCCCCTCTGGTCCTCGAATGTCGTCTGCGGTGGCCGGGTGACCGGCCCCGCCGGCGCTGGAGATGTGGGCCTTGTTGTAGCATGCAGGTGAGGGTAGGCTGGGGTGGTGCGGCCATCTTGTTGTTGTTGCTGGACAGGCGTTTATGGCGGGAAGCAGGGCGCCATCTTGGATCTGGATAGGAGACACAGAGAGAGCAGTATTTGTCTACAGCAGCTGAGATCTCTTTTACAGTTCTCTTCTTGTTCTTGGGGGGAGTGGGGGCTGCCCCTGCTCCCCCAGTCTGAGGGGCCAGGTCAATGACGACAACATTGTCAGGTGGGTGCTGGACCTGAGCGGGAACAATGTTTTGCAATGTTGGCTGGTTAACTACTGGTGTATCGACAGCTACCCTGTTAGCTTTATTGACAAGCAATGGAGACGTACCTGTGGCCGCCGGGCCAGTTGTGGTGACCCGGGGGCCAGGTGGGGTGAGCTGGCGGGTGGTTGATCGCTGTACTGCAGAGCGGCCCCTCCTAGCCGGAGTGCTGCGGGTCTTTTTGCGCGGCATGTCGAGGAGTGCGTCCCACCAACAAAATATAAATTGGTGCTCTGCTGATGCGTGACGCACACGTAAACTGCGAGTGTTGCAGCGTATAGTGTGGTTGTGAGGCGGGAAAGGGCGTGCTGAGGGTTAAATGGAGGTGGGTGAGTTGAGTATAGGAGGGGTGAAGGGTGAGAATGGGTTGTACCACTGTTGTGGAGTTTGTAGGGGTGTTTTATTTAGTTTCCCGCGCAGTGGCCGGGCAGGCAACCGGCATAGCCACACTATTTGATGGCCCAAATGATAAAGTATAGTACTAACTGTAACTATACTACTATGCAATACCTAAGGTGCTATAAACACAGTGTAAACACCATGTTTGATTCTCTATGCGACATTGGGGATCCCTCAAGGGTGATTTGGTAACTGCAGTTACCATAGTCCCCTTCCTCATACTGAACATAGAGGCAATAGATTGACGTACGTACCAGCCAAGAAAATGTATAACCTATTATTGTATGTATGTTGATTTAAGACACACCTATAGATTGGTGTACTGTTATATGATCTAATAGCATTTAGTTGAGAAACGAATATCTATGATGGACTTGCTCTACTAAGCAAAATCCAAGAGCGTGGTCCTGCTTGTTGGAATTGAAATAAAAATCAACATATTATCTGTATCACATGGAATAAGCACCACACCATGTCACATTGCTAACCCTCTACGTTGAATGTTTACATGATGATGTGACGCATTATACCCAACATATTTATAATGCATAAATGCAGCTCTGGGGACTAACCTACCATGACAGTGTTGGTGCGTCTGGTCTTACCCTTAAAGCTGGGCCGTCAGGGAATAAGTTCAGCATTTTCCATACAGAAACTAAAATAACAGCTCCACCAGAGGGCAGCAGTGTTTAGAGATGGGACCATGAGCATTGTTCAGCCACAACATAGTCACCCTATCTTGTGCCTGTAAGAGCTGAGCTCCCCTCCCTTAAGAGCCCTCTTGTGAATGAAAACTGAACTATATCCAAATGTGCTTTTGGCCTCACTTCAACCATGACGGTCAAGCTTTAACGCTGATACACTCACAAATGATGAGTATGATCAGCAGTATGATGCATCATTGGCGAGTTACTCACAGCTGCCTTCATGCATCAGGACAACATATGGCATAGGGTCGATTCACCAAGAGTCGGACACATACCCTGAGAAGGACTGTGAAATTTGAGGTCATTCAGTACTATATGACTGCTAGTGTTTGTGTTTTGAAAAGAATAACATTTACACTTTACCATAATTCACAAACAAAGAGCTGAAAAATGCTTGAATAGCCATAAAAATCAAGTGTCCGTCTCAAGGTATGTGTCCGACTCCATGTGAATCTACCCTAGTGCATTTAAGCTCGGTATCACACCAAGGTGTGGAGATATTGATATATCTACAACTACAATACCAGCTTTGTGTAAAGGTTTGTCTGATCGATAAGAGAGTTGCTCACGTTCCAATATCTTGCTCTAAAATCAGTTCTATTCTCACCAATATGACTCAGCTATATACCAACAATTACTGTATGCATGAAGGTACTGTGTAGACCCTGATATATGTTTATGGTTAAAATAATGTCATATTTATAAACAAGCTGACAATAGAGTTACCAACCCTCCAGATAGAACACAAGAATGACACAAGTTAAGAATGTGTGTATCTCCCAGGAAAAGCACGAGCTATATACACAAAATAGACACGGTAGATTCCAGAGAACAGTTAACATTCCTGGTGAAATGTACAATAGTGATTTGTATTGCATGCATGCAAATAACAAGAAATTCCACAAGTAGAATGATGACATGGATTTCTCGAGTTTCACTACAAGAATTTCCAGGGAATATGACACAGGAACACGTCCAGAATGAATTCCAGAAACGTTTTTCACACTAGACTCCTTCTCGTGGAAAATGTTCATGAATCCATGTGTTAGTACCAGTAGGCAGCACTAGGTGGCAGCACTGGGGTACAGCCGGCAGGAGGGGCTGCTGGACACCACTCTCTGAGCTGAGTCTACGCTGGGTATCTAACGTAGGGTAAACCACCCATATGTGGCCCTGTTGAGGAGCTGAAACCCACAAGACTGACTTTGATACAAGATTACATGTAGAAAGAGTGATCCAATCCTCATGTAGTTTGCAGCACTTTTCATTGGGACACTGTTTGGAATGCTATAGACAAGTCAAAAATATTGATTTCTATGTAATATATTGTGAAAATGCTGATTAAAGTAAGGTACCCTTTGGACATTGAATTGGTACCATGACTGGCCCACCTTGTACCTTGAGTGGCCCACTCCAATAAAACACTGTTTATGCATCTGTTACTTGGTAAATATGGTTACAATGTTATGTCCCATTAGAATATAATGAATTATTATACGATCGGGCGACTCATCGTGCTTTTTAGGGGATATCCCCGTGCTGATATATAGTGATATTGGCACTCTTCCGGAGGATATCGGCACTCTTCCGGTGGATATCGGCACTCTTCCGGTTGATGGGAGTCATTCCGAAATTTCGTCCCCCATAAAATCCGAAGTTTCATGGAGACTCGAACACGCTACATCAAGACTTGAAGTCCGACGTGCTAACCACCACGCCGTGGAGGCGCTGGTAGAGAGAGATGGCGTAACAAGGAGTCTACAGGCGGATTTCCAGCCCTGTAGGACCATTATTTACCGAGTTACAGAAGAAAAGGCAATTTTTTTGGTATAATTTCTTTGAAAATCAATATTTTTTTCTAATTTCTCTTTTACTATAAAGGTAGAAGTTGGACTTTACTTACCCTTTCGTTAAAATAATTCTAGGCATTTTTTTTCACATACATATAGGCCCTTTAAAAATGGTTCGTTTCCACCCAGGTTCGATCCGGGGACCCTTGGTGTGTGAGGCGTAGACGCTAGCGGCCATGCCTATCCGGCTGTGGTGAATGTGGAGGGAAACGCTGGTTATGCTATAACACCGCCCCAAGCTGGCCCCCTTACAAATTCTATGTTGGACTCAGTGTTGGAGATTGAGGGCATGACGTAGCCAGGCTCCACCAATCAGCGAGCAGGGTTGGTGGGAGGTCAAAACAACATGGCGCTACTGGTGTTCGAGTAATATTCAGTCAATAATCTTTCAAAATGGCGAAATTAGGACATTTTAAAGGTAAATAAGCACATTTGGGTTGAAAAATTGTATAATAAACCTAATATTGTATGGCTAACGGGGTCACTCGGGGTTGTATCACTCAATATCGTCACTCATGCTACGCACTCGTGCAGATATTGAGTGATACAACCCCTTGTGACCCCGTCAGCCATACATTATTGGTTAAATATAGCCTCATGCACATTGTTAGTTCCAATAGCAAGCCTATGAATATGCTTTAAGCCTACTCTCCTATCTTGCCTTCTTGGGGGCTGCCTTCTGTTATGTTAACCTCTAGGCATTATTATGCCCATTTCTGCTTCTGGTGGCATAGTGTACCACTGAACAAAAAATAATTAATATTCAGGAACTTTTCTATGTATAACATTATTTTATGTTCTTATATGGTTCACCAAAAAACATTTGTATTCATAATGTCTACATTTAATGAGCTACAGCATGGTTGCTAAAGGTCTCAACTGTGGGCAGACTGGAACCAGGGACCTCTCACACTAAAGTTCTAAGCCTTGCCTATGTAGCCACAGAGGCCGGACAAATGTGGGGAGTGTAGAAGTGCCCCCCACCTTTTGTTCACTCAGCCCGAAGCTGTGGCCATAAGGTATAACCTATCCAAATAGAGACCTTTAGCAATCCTGACATAGCTCATGAAACATAGACATAAGGTCCCATATTACAGAAGGCCTGGATCTGAATTCCCAAGGTACATACTCAGTCTCAATGTCATACAAGTATAGCTTTCAGCAGTTCTAACACCATATCCAGAATAGAGTAGGGGTACAGCATTAGCCTGGCATACAGAAGATCCTGGGTTTAATACTCAATGGAGCAGTTTTTCTCTGACCAGAAATCAGGTTGATTTCTATGTAAATGTATATTCAAAATAATGAAAAAAAAACGTTTTTCCCACATCACATAACATATTTTGTTTATTGGGTTCTAGGGGGCAATCCATTTACTTTGTATTCAATCCTCAAATAGATTTCACCCTACACCTAGCATAGCACAGCATAGCCTATACTGTTGGTGGGCCACTCATGGTTGAGTCTCTGGGCCACTTTAGGTACTCCTGTACTAATGACGATCAATCAGCAAAAACTACCTAATTAATATAGGAATTTCACCGAATGAAGATGGCATATCAATGTAAAGGTAATATGTGTGGAAAATGAGGTAAAAGTTTGGATCTTACTGGAAAACTATAGGCACACTGTTTAAGTATACAAAGTCTTTTTCTTGAAAGCTATCAATGAAAAGAGGGCTACATGTCACACAGACACGTCATGTTTGGCACTCTGTAGAAAACACTGTGGCTACTCTATGGAAAATATAAACTGTGATATTGGTACATAATTGTCTCTTCTTTCATACCTGTATTAATAAATTTGGGAAATATAACCATAAAGACTGATGTATAGAGGTGTAGATGGGCCACTATAGGTACTTGTCATGCAGGGGGGTCACTCAGGGGCGGTTTACCCTATAGGGCACCTGGCCGTTGATAGCAGCACCACCTGTGCAAAGTTAAGAACCTTCAGTACAGGCCCTTGGCCAGTAGGTAGAGCAGCTAACTTGGGGTTATGACATCACAGGGCAGGCCACTATTGCTTCTGTCTGAAGTGGTTCCCAGGACTTAGCCCTCCAGTGAGTAGGCCTAGTTACTGAGGGCTAATGCTATTCACATGTCTTCAGGGTAACACAGACTGAAGCAATCACTAGATCCTGACTTAGGCTCAATCTAGTGGCAACCAAAGGAAGCACCGGGGGTTTGACATGGCCGCGCCCATGGCCTAACCCCTAGGAGCCCTATACTGTAAACGTACTTTTTTTCGTGTATATATATTTTTTTTTTCCGCGATTTGGCCATAAGGCACAGATTTGAATTTGTGATTTTTGGAATACAGTAGTTATATAACTTCACTGGATAAATATCAACGCTTTACAAATTTTCATTTCCGCAAAAAGCACAAAAATAAGTACAGCGCGAAATAAAATATGTTTACAGTTAACCTCACTCACTCTTTGATGACAGTGGTGAAGGGGGGGAGGTGGTGGATTTTTTGTTGGGGGGGGGGGAGGGGGCAAAATTGTGGACCCCTTGAGAGAGGGACCAAAATAAAGTCCACCCATTTAAGAAAAAAGTCCGCACATCACTATAGCTCAAAGGGGTCGTCCGTGATCAATTTGAACACGTCGGGGGGGGAGGGGGCAGAGAAATTGCGGATCCTCTCATAGGGAGACTGAAAGCACTCCATGATCTACGTTAAGATCTACCTGACCCCCTCCCCCGATTCTTAAAAAATAAACACTCCCTAAGGGTTATGTATTCAGAAATTTATTCCAGAATGAAAACTTCTGATAAATGTTATTTTCATTTTTCATATCTACTCATTATATTATTATATTTCATTGCATTTTTTCCTCATTGCCCAACGTGGCCAAAAAAAATTCAGATACTGAAATCTTGACTAGGTAGCTCCCCAAAAACAGTTCCCTTGCAGTCTTAAGCTGACAAACAGCCTGCCTGGTACAGTACAGCGTTACCTCCATCATTGCCATTATAATTGTATAAATGTTACTGTTTAATTGTTGATTTCGGAATAAAGGTTATTTGTCTAAAGTTTTAGGTAAAATTTGATACAAACGTGGGAATTCAGACAACTGTTTATAACCTGGAAGGACTACAGAAAATGGATGACAGCAGTTATCATTGTGGTTTAAAACAATGAAATAGAGAAAGCAATAATTATAGTTCTCCGAGCAAGTTCTTCCAGACTCCTGGCGACTCTACTAACTACAATAGACTCACCAGGGCTGCAGTCATGCACATTTAACCACGGTTATCCAGCTTAGGCACTCAAGAAGTGGATCAAAAAGTGGATAACCAACGTACATTACCAGTGGATAACCGCACTGCTATGACGTTACACCTAATGAATAAGAGTTTTCATCTAGTTTTCATGATGAAATCAAGGTAGATTCTTCTAAATTTGACAAACGTGGTATAAACGGATGAATACATGGATATGCTAGCATTTGGGCTGGGTTATCCATGGCTAAGGCATTCCGCTTCGCCGTGTACCTTAGCCATGGATAACCAACCCTTGTGCTAGCTTATCCATGTATCATTCCCTTCCTAAGCGGCCTCTTAAAGGGTTAATACATGTATAACTTGACTTATGGCTGTGTCTCACGACCTTGGGACAATGTTTTTGTCTCTGACCGGGTGCCGTCTCTGACCAGGTGCCGTCTCTGACCGGGTGCCGTCTCTGACCGGCTTGGCTTGATAAGGTCAAAATACTAACAGCAGGAGGCTAATTATAATTGTAACTTTGATTATATAACAACCGCCATAACGTTTTTCCAAATCCTTATATATATGAGTATTATTCTTTTTAAAACACCTTTTCTCTGACACCTGGTTAGAGACGGCACCCGGTCAGAGACGGCACCCGGTCAGAGACGGCACCCGGTCAGAGACGGCACCCAATCAGAGACAAAAACATTGTCCCAAGGTCGTGAGACACAGCCTTATATGACACCCTCGTGACAACCCTTTATTACTCCGGTAAGTGTACCACGGGTATAAGGGTATACTGAATCTGGGACCTGCTGGCGAGGACCCCAACTGTGCAGTCATTATGGTCCACCTTGATAATATCAATTAAAACACCAAACATAAATGTCATTTACAGATGCTATCAGTAAACTTTCCATCCTCCTGGTTGCCACCTTTACCACTTGTTTTACAATCCACAGTG
This sequence comes from Harmothoe impar, assembly GCA_947462335.1. Lineage (NCBI taxonomy): Eukaryota > Metazoa > Annelida > Polychaeta > Phyllodocida > Polynoidae > Harmothoe > Harmothoe impar. The sequence continues at coordinate 34,891,096 of OX381717.1, read as the reverse complement.
GGACTCGGACTCTTTGAAGACAGCACCAACCCCTCCCCACATTTGATTGATGCAATAATGGCTGGTGGGGAAAGCAGGCCTCACAAGTGCTTTCCCCACCAGCCCTTAATGCGTTTATACCACCGTTTGGCTTCAGCGGCCGGGGTTCGCAACCCGGACGAGTCACTCTAATTTCGTAGCCAAAATGGCTATGCATATCTTTCATTGGGTTGTTAAAATATATAGAGACGTCTTGGTGTAAAAAATTAATTCTGAGCGTGCGTATATCCTGTGAGCTCATTAAACAAGCCCTTTGTCGGTGTCGCCAGCAGGTCCCAGATTCAGTATAGATTCGCCTTGAATCGAACATAAGTATATACTCTGAGACAGACAGTGAAATTTGAGGTTATTCATATATTCCACGAGTTCTAGTGTTGGCTTTTCTGGTAAGAATTAAGTGTCCGACCAAAGGTGAATCTACCCTATACATGTATTGTGCCTCTACATGAGTACTCAGAATTTTGAGTGTCACTTTGTCACTTTTTAGGACAGACAGCGTGTCACTGCCTTACATTCTATGTAGATAGAAACTTATAGAAACATATCCGTAGGTAGATTTTTATCCCAAGTCTGTGTTTGTCGATTTTAAAGGGCCTTGTCGCCCATGTGGATTTTTAAAAGGCTTGTTTCGCTGTGTCGCCCAAGTCGAATTTTAGCCATGTAGATGGGGGTGCACCTCTAAATTCGACACGGCGACATGGCCTTTTCTCAAAATCGACATGTGACATGGGGCCTAGTGACATGTGACATGAGGCTTAAAACATTAGTGACAGGGAACAGGGGCACATACTTGTCTGTGAGCTTCCACCCCCTCCACCCCCACACCCCATACCCCCTCCCCGCACACACACATACACCTACACCCACACCCACACTCAGCACGCACACGGACATTCCTGAGGCCCATCAGACTCCCGTACAGTCCCCCTCCTACACCACCATGCAGAAGTTGATACCCACCATCAGAGAGTCATAATCTTCCAACAAGGGGTGGATTAGAGTTTGCTTCTTTTTTCATTTTTATGTTGTTATTTGGTGGGACGGAGGGTACTTGTTTTAGGCTCATAGAGCTGGGGTAGGGGGGCAAACTCACTCCTCACTTTTTAACTTTTTAACTTTTTACCCACCTCCTCAAGATTTTAGAGCCTTTTGTATCGCTAAAGTGTTGTTTTTTTATAATAGGACGCTAATTCCTTTGTTTTACAGAATATGCTAAATATAAGTGTCATGCCAATTATTATGCATCACCGGCAACAATGGCCTGTATGCCAGTCTTTCTCTTTGTCTGTCCCTGTTTCTGTGTGCCTCTGTCTCTCATTGTCTCGTTGTCTCTGTATGTCTTTCTCTCTTTGACACACACACACACCCTCTCTCTCTCTCTCTCTCTCTCTGGGTGGCTGTCTGTGTCTTCATGAGCCTCTGTGTGTCTCTCCATTTCGTTGATGGCACTCTTGGCCTGTCTCTCTGTGTCTGTCTTTCTGTGTCTGTCTTTCTGTGTCTGTCTTTCTGTGTCTGTCTTTCTGTGTCTGTCTTTCTGTCGCTGTCTTTCTGTGTCTGTCTTTCTGTCGCTGTCTTTCTGTCGCTGTCTTTCTGTCGCTGTCTTTCTGTCGCTGTCTTTCTGTCGCTGTCTTTCTGTCGCTGTCTTTCTGTCGCTGTCTTTCTGTGTCTGTCTTTCTGTCACTGTCTTTCTGTCACTGTCTTTCTGTCACTGCCTTTCTGTCGCTGTCTCTCTGTCCCTGTCTTTCTGTCACTGTCTTTCTGTCGCTGTCTTTCTGTCACTGTCTTTCTGTCACTGTCTTTCTGTCACTGTCTTTCTGTCGCTGTCTTTCTGTCACTGCCTTTCTGTCGCTGTCTTTCTGTCACTGTCTTTCTGTCCCAGCCTTTCTGTCGCTGTCTTTCTGTCGCTGTCTTTCTGTCGCTGTCTTTCTGTCGCTGTCTTTCTGTCGCTGTCTTTCTGTCGCTGTCTTTCTGTCGCTGCCTTTCTGTCGCTGCCTTTCTGTCGCTGTCTTTCTTTCGCTGCCTTTCTGTCGCTGCCTTTCTGTCGCTGTCTTTCTGTCGCTGTCTTTCTGTCGCTGTCTTTCTGTCACTGTCTTTATGTCACTGTCTTTCAGTCACTGCCGTGCTGTCACTGTCTTTCTGTCACTGCTTCTATGTCGCTGTCTCTGCTTCTATGTCGCTGACTCTCAGACGCTGTCCCTCTGTATCTGTATATGCTATGTATGCCTCTCTCCGTTCGTCTGACTCTGTCTCTCTGTCTCTGTCTCTCGGTCTATGTGTCTCTCTCTGTGTTTTATCTCTGTTTGTCTGTCTCTGTTTGTATGTCTATGTTTGTATATCTCTGTCTCACTCTCGTTCCCTCTCGGTTTAAGTGTATCTCTGTGTGTCTCGGCCTGGGTCCCTTTCTGCCGGGAACACCAGGCAGTAATCACTAACCATGACAGACACAATACTTTTGAAGGTGACTGTGTAGTTGCCGTGACCATCTCCCTCCCCCCCTCCCCCCTCCCCCATTCCCCCACACCTGTCGCCCCGACGACACACGGGATCCCACCACAGTCCCTATGATCACAGCGTCGCTTGGCAACCATCCCTACTCCTCCACAACTACCTGGCTCCTCTGGCTCCCCATGCTTGGATCCTTAGGATTAACGTACCGCCTCACCCCCTGGTATAGGTAGAAGGGCACCAGGGGGGTTCATTCTGGAGCTGGATCCTCTATTCATTACCCTCTTGGAGGCCTGGATACTTGGATGCCTTCCCTCCCTGTTGAGGGCAGGTTAGACGTCTGGAATTTGACTGCTGCCGTGTGGTTGGTGGTTGTATAGACAAACTACTCAATTCCCTGGAGACTACGGAATTGGTGTTTTTTTCATGAGAAAACTGCTACTGTCTGGGGACGTAAATGCCGGATTCGTACAACACCACCAGCAAAGGTTGAGGTGGAGCGAGGATAGGTGCGTAGGATCTTGTATAGCGGAGGTGGTTGGAGGATACTATAGGTGCTTGTTTAGATACAGGTGTGTAGGTGTATGTCACACCTGTGGGACACCTCCAGAACTGATATAACCTGGTATATAACGGTACCTGGGGGTGTCTTAACAGTATTGTTAATACCATTGAAAACTGTCACCCCCCCCCACCCCCTTACCACCACCAACCTACCCACTGGGGTGGTCCACACAGAGGATTCAGATACAGATTGTGTTATATACATATTGTGTTAGCGTTACCAACACCCCATTCATTATCCACAGTGTCTTCTATCAGATGAACCAGTTATAAGTGACTTCTGGGGCACCATTTTTAAACTTGCACCTACTGGAGAGCACCATATTTAAACCTACAAGGACAGGTCTATAGCATGGTTATACATGGCTACCATACAAGTACATAGGCCGATGTAAGTTAACATCAATCCTATAGTCTCTATTATATAAATGTCATCTAGGTTGAGCATAGAGGGAGGAGAACTCTCTAATTTCTAAAGGACACAGAAACTGGGTAAATTGGATGTGAACTGTATACCCTCTACAGCACGGAGGCCACCCAAGGGAAGCAGGGGAACCAAGGAGGACATTCCCCATAGGTTGTATGTGCGTGTTGGTAGGGGGTGCATGACTGCCCTCCCCCTACCTGCCTGTCTCAGGGAGTGTACTTCTACCACTCTAGTAGTGTATCTACCTCATAATGTAGACACATATATCATAACTGTGAGTATACAGGCTGACATGTACGTTTAAAACTTAAAAAGTGGTACTGGATTGTTTAGATTCTATTGATTAATTTTGAGATTCATAGAGTACCCGATTAATCCTACGATATAGGGAATGATTAATATCATCAAGGAAAACTCAGCAGATGATTCTGAGAAAAAAAACTGTTGGCTAATTTGGGATCTACTTTGTGGATGTACAAAATCAGTTAAGATTCCCATGTGGGAAATAACATACACGGATTGTATTGTACAAGGGCTTCAAAGTGGACCTCCTGGAGAAGGATTCACTATAATAATCCCCCTGGAGGAAAGTCCTTGGATATCATTAACAACATACTATTGGATTAAAACCTTAGGTATGTAAGCCTCAGGCGGAGAGGAACATTATCAATTAATAACCAGCCTAATAGGATAAAGACCTTAGGTATACAAACATCTGGAGGAGTAGACAATTAACCATTACCAATTAGGCCCTGGAGGAGCTATTACTGTAGTGAGTGCTGCCCTGTAGGACATGTCCTAACCGCTGGAGGGGCACCTGTCTGCCTGCTGACCTAATTATGGACATGTAGGGCTACAGGTGTGCACTGGGACATTGCTGGATTGCAGGTAGGACATAATTATGTTAATTTTCCTCACGAAAAAAAAGAGATATTATTTGAACATATGTTTCCTGTTTACAGAAATTAATGGGCTCTAAAGATTTATTCATCTGTTCATAATCGTGGTTAAGTTAGTGTTGTGTTGATATTTGATAGCATCGATTTATATTTGTTATTGAGTATATATTTCAATTCATTTATGATGAGTTTTGACATTTATAAGCTATTAGTATGATTAATTTAAGCAGATACATTTAATGATAAAAAAAACATGGTCATTGGTATATATCCTGATATGGCATAGCACTATTCCAATTGGAATTAATACCAAATATATCATTAAAGCATTTCAGAAGTCCTAAAATAGCATTTACTGTATTCCCATATATCTAATTGGAATTGGGAAGTGCTGCGGCAAATGGATGAGAGTACAAGTGTACCGTTACCTTTCAACAGATCCCCTTGCCTATACACACCAGTATACTGAGTACACCTATAGATCTTACTATGAATTGATCCACAAAAACAGGTCATACAGTTAAGGTCATAAGGTCACAGGTCATAAGTCAGAGTTCTTGCGTGGGAACATTCATTTTCAGTATACATATAGACCCGGGAATGTATACTAAAGACTTCTGAACGCTGTAAGGGCCGCATGGTGCTTTAATTCACTAAGCCATTTAGCGCCATGATGCATGAATGCAGCCATGGCTCGTTACTCGCCGGGGTTGCATGAATGCATCATGGCGACGCTATATGGAGTGATACCCTCATAAAAGCATTGGCATGATGGGTGTCACGACGATAGAGGGCATGACACTAAAGCACTATATGTCCTATGATGGAAAGTTATACAGTTCTTATTGACATTAAAGAACAGTCAACAAATAAATAAGAAAGGAAATAAATGAAAAGTGGTAAAATAGAAAGGTCTGCTTTATAAGATGTCTAGCATATTATAGTGGTATTTTGTGTTAGTTGCCAGGGAAGGCGTCGCCCCGGCACTATCAGTCCTACCGGCATGGCGACCTGTATGGTCTATGCCTTTCAATGGGGCTGCAATAGCTGTCTTAACCCTTTTAGGGCCGCATAGTACTTTATTGTGTTCCGCCCTTTGTCGTCATGATACATGGATGCAGACCTGGTCTATTCACCAGGGCTGCCTTTATGCATCATGCCGACCATGTGGCGGCGTATCAACCGAGTAGCTTTGGCAAGATGCTTAGATCAAGGACTCGCCAAGGCTGCATGCATGTACATCTATAATGACTATAAAAGGTATAAAAGTTATAGTGCATCATATCACTATGCCACCTGTAAAGGTTTGAGCCATTTTGTAGGAGAGTGATTTGTTGCATCTTACTTTAGTAAACTAATTATAAACATATGTCACTGTAAATTTAATATAACTTGAGATATCAGAAAATAATTGGGGAAGTTTTGCTTCAAATGTACCAAAAGGAAGAGAGGAGCTATAGAATTAACAAAAGTACCTTTGTGCCCTGGTTTGAGTCTGACTTCTAAGGGAGTTTTAATTTCTAACAACAGGGGGGAGGGATAGGGAGGGGGGTTACCCCCTTGACGATAGGAGAGGGTGGAGCAAATTTCCCTTGTTTTGGGCGAGAAAGCCCACGCATTACTATTCTTCAGAGGGGGCGCTAACAATAATTTCGCCCCCCCCCCCCATCCCTGTTGTTAATAAATGAGCACTCCCTTAACATTGGCCTTGTATAGAACTACCACCAGTACCGTTAACGACATATATATGAGACATGAGGGCGGAGGGTGTACGGTTACTTGACATGCCAGTCAGGTGAGGGGAGAAGACATACTGTATTCACTGGCATTGACTGAATGTAGGGTCCCATACATCTGTCCAATTACCATCAAGTCGACATTCCCATGCCCTACACTCAAAAAATAAACTTGTCTCCAGACTCTTCAAAGTGACGGTCATAAATTAAACGAGTCAAAAACCTGTCTAAGTGACAAGGAAGCGGGTCTTCTAGCTGGAGATAGAAGACCCACTTGGTATGTGCCAGCCCAAAACCCGACATTTGCCAGCTCCAGATTCTATTTGTGAGATGGTAACCTGATACGTTAGACAACTTTTGGCTCGTTTATTTTATGACAGTCACTTCGACGAGTCTGGAGACGAGTTTACTTTTTCAGTGTAGCATGAAGGGTACATTCACCATGAGTCGGACACTGATAATTATGTTTAATTACTCCTGCATGATGAGAAGCGTAGTGGTGATTTTTTTTAAAGAATGAGAATTACACTTTATCATAATTCCCAAACAAATAGATTAGAATGTTTGAATAAGCACAAATTCAAGTGTCCGTCTCGAGGTATGTGTCCGACTCGTGGTGAATCTACGCAATGTTTAAGCAGCCACACTAGTTGCATTCTAGCTAATATTTTCGATGCATGCATAAACCATCCTGACTGAATTATAATTGATTAACAGCCTTCTGTCAGCAGCTTGACACAATTAAATTCAAGCGGCTGGTATTCCATGTATAGTTGTACACTGTAAATAGTAAGTGTAGGTACACAGTAGAATCTACTGTAGATTTACAGTAGATTCTACTGTTTACCAACAAGAACCTGTACATTTACAGTAGAATCTACTATATATACCTACAAAAATGGCAACCAACTTTTCACATTGTAGTATGTATATTAAAACACATAATACGTACACTTTGGTAAGATACCCAAAGTGTGGGTTTTTGGACTCGGCCCTGGTCATCAATAGTACCAGAATTTTGCACCAGGATTACCGGTAGTCGTAATATGTAAGACATGTCATGATCACAAGGCACGTTTACAAAGGATGTCACCGGCCAGGAGGGGGGGGGTTGTTGAAAAAGGGTAAAAAAGGGTGACGTTATTTGTGAACGTTCCCCAAATCTCTATTCTGGAGAACTACATTTACACATATTATTTTTGGATGTTATTAAACTCCTTCACAAACGATGATTCCTATTGGTTTTCCACAACACTGACATTGATGTTGATGACTATATCCATACTTCCACACTGCGGTGTAAGATTGATGGCCTCTCATGTCATTTTGCCCTGACACGCGTCACTTGTAAATGTACTCATGAATCTCAAAGACATCAATCAATGTTAATGATGCTGAATAAAATTAAGGGATTAACCCTTTAAGGGCCGCATAGTGCTTCAATGTGCTATGTCCTTGGTCGTCATGATGCATGAATGCAGCCCTGGCGAGTAGATTCCTGTGCCATATCGATCCTTCGGGGATGTATCAATCTTGTAGGGTCGGCATGATGCTTGAATGCAGCCCTCGTGTGTTACTCGTTAGGGATGCATTCAGGCATCATGAAGATTTAGGTACCATGTCAATTGCAAAATGCCATTATTAAAGCTCTATGCTGCTTTAAATGGTCAAAGGAATCGATTTTCAAACTGAGATCAAAAGATCATGTTGAATATCATAAACCTATCGCTTTGATCATTCGTCATGGTTAATGCATTTATAACAGTGACATGAATATATACAAAAGGTAAATTAGAAGAAAAAAATATGAATAGAATTATCGTGATCCATCGCCTTGGACACAGATGCATTTATTCAGATAATCCCACATGGACAAATGTCACGCATCCTCCCCCCATGTTGAGTAGTATGCTACACACATGTAACATGTAACAGGCTGTGTCTCATGAGATTGGGCCAATGTGAACGTCTTTAACCGGGTGCCATCTTTGACCGGGTGCTATTTTTAACCGGTGCCATCTTTGACCTCCTGAGAGAAAACGGTTTATTTAGGGCGAGTAAAGTTATGTATGGAGATATAACCACCGCCATTTTCTTTATTTTATCCCTCACATGTCAAAGAAGAAATTTATTTTTCTAAAATCTTATTTTCATGGTGGCCGGTCCAGGATGGCACCTGGTCAAAGATAACACCCGGTCAAAGATGACACCCAGTCAAAGAGGGCATTCAGTCAAAGACCTTCACATTGGCCAGATCTCATGAGACACAGCCAACAGGTTTCCACCAAGTACACTGCATTGAGGTATAGTAGAAAGTGCGGCACCACATCCCTTCATACAGGCCATACTTATGAAAGCACTATTCTGCCTGCAAATGCTGAAATGAATTCAGTTCTCATGTTAAGATCAAAGGATTATGTAGATTATCATGAACATATTACTTTGATCATTCGGCATGGATAACGCCTGCATAACGGTCACATGAATATACAAAAGGTCAACAAAAAAGAAAACACTCCTTGTCCATCATCTTAGTCAGATAATCCTACGCTGAGACATGTCATGCACGTCAAACCATGTTTAGTAGTATGCAGCACGGATGTACCATGTAACAGGTTTCCACTGAGCACACTCACTGTCATGTTTATTGTTCTCTTAACCCTTAAGGACAGGATGAGACCTCAAGGTTTTTGATTGGACGATGCACCAGTATAATGCTGTCGGGTTACCCATCAGTGCTAATTGTATGCATCATGCCGGCCCCTCAGGAGTGTATCAGCAACACTGCAAGGTCAGCATGATGCATAAATGCAGTAGTGTGTAAGGGTACATTCAGGCATCATATCGACCAAATGGCGTAGTGCATTAAGGGGTTACACATGCTAAATCATGTCCCCTTCATAAGGCTACATAGGTTACATGTCATGGACCAGTCCATGTGTTACATAGGTAAACCCTGTATATACAGAAGGCTGAGTATAAATGTGATGTTTCAGGCAAACCGACTCTAGCTTTAAAACCGGGCAGACTTCAGGGAGTGGCCATTTTTTAACAACCGGGGGGGGGGGCGGTGTTGGCGGTTTTGGTGGTGGACCCAAAAAAACTGCACCCCTTTTTAGCAAAAAAGCCGGCGCATTACTATAGCTCAAAGGGGTCGGGTGCACTCAATTTCAACCAACCTGGGGGGGGGGGGGACTGAAAATATTTCGACCTCCCCTGGGGGGGGGGGGTAAAAAAATTCTGACCCGCTCGCGCGAAAATCCACCGACTCCCTCCCCCCCTCCCCCTGTTTTTTAAAGTGAGCCTAGGCTTGCCTAGCATGAGGCTCACGCAGTGAGCCTCATGCTAGGCAAGCCCAGCACTTTATGCAGTGGTCGAAATCTATGGGGGATTTGCAGCATTCAATTGGCAGATTAAATGGTCGATTCACAGGAAGATGATTCATACCAAACTGTAAAAACATGGAAGATGATCTTAGATTATGAGCATCTATCACTCACCTAAAGATGAATCAAAAATTAATTAGATTAATCACCGTGACCCACACCAGATTTCTACACAATGCAGTAAAAACGTTGAGAGGAAACAAAATGGCCGACATTGTGTGTATTTTCACATTCTCCTAGCACATTAAAATACATGAGTACGTTTTCTATTTAACTCGACTTAGCCTCTGCATGGAGAGTGCAATGTTAGTGACGTCATAGCAGTAGTGACGTCACAGTCTTAGCGACACCGCTACGTCACCAAGCAACGTCGCTACGTTACCTAGCAACGTTACTATTGTGTGTTTGCTGTGAGAGTCGGCAGTAGTTTGCTGTAAGAGTCGGCAGTAGTTTGCTGTCAGAGTCGGCAGTAGTTTGCTGTCAGAGTCGGCAGTAGTTTGCTGTCAGAGTGGGCAGTAGTTTGCTGTCAGAGTCGGCAGTAGTTTGCGCTCAGAGTCGGCAATAGTTTGCTGTCAGAGTCGGCAGTACTTTGTTGTCAGAGTCGGCAATAGTTTGCTGTCAGAGTCGGCAGTAGTTTGCTGTCAGAGTCGGCAGTAGTTTGCTGTCAGAGTCGGCAATAGTTTGCTGTCAGAGTCGGCAGCAGTTTGCTGTCAGAGTCGGCAGTAGTTTGCTGTCAGAGTGGGCAGTACTTTGCTGTCAGATTCGGCAGTAGTTTCCTGTCAGAATCGACAGTACTTTGTTGTCAGAGAGTCGACAGTAGTTTGCTGTCAGAGTCGGCAGTAGTTTGCTGTCAGAGTTGGCAGTAGTTTGCTGTCACTTGTCAGAGTCGGCAGCAGTTTGCTGTCAGAGTCGGCAGTAGTTTGTGGTCAGACTCAGCAGTAGTTTGAGAGGCTCACTTTTTTCCAGGGAGGCTTCCAATTTTAATTTAACAAATGACCACTCCCTAAGCATTTTCTTGCTTTTTTGGGATTTTAATCAAAGTTTTCAGAAGGAATATTCCTATTTTACATAATTTAAGAGATTTGGTCAAAATGAACAAACTCACTCTGGCCTTTAGGAGGTGGCTTTTCATCCAACAATATCTTATTTCCCTAGTTACTGGAGAAATCAGTCAGTCATCCCGTTGAGCTGCATGTCGGTGTGGTGATTCAAGGGATTTAGGATTTAAAAATAAAAAAGAATACCCCAATTGTCGGGCCATGTTGCATGAAACACACTTATGAAATAGTATTGTTATTGGCCTAAGGGGAACTAGATACAAAGATGGCAGACAAGGGCCAGTTTCTAGAAGACAGCTGTGTTTTTCATTTATCTTCAAAGAATGCTCAATGTTGCTAATAACATTGTACATGCAATCATTTACTCTTTTTAAACTAGATTTCTTTTGGGGTCGACATATATAATTGTGTACATGAATACAGCTGTCCACATCTGTCCCATGACTAGTTCTTCATTTCTTAATTTATATAAGATACTAAAAGAAAGAAGAAGAAGTAAACATTCTACACAGGATTAAGAGTATGTTCTCTGGTATGGCAATTAAACGTTATACATTGTCTATCGGTGCATATAAATGGGGTGTCATGACATGTGCCAAACCTTATGTATACCTCATGGGGTATTTTTTGATGGGTGGAATTAGAGTGTGCACGCAAGAAGTACAATATTCAGGATGAAGACGATGACAATTATATGGAACCTAGGCTTAAGTAAAGGTAATTGGAGAAAAAAGGAGAGTTGCAAAGAATGTAGTCTTTGTTCAAAAATTCCAGTTTAATCTCAGCTACACCCTCAGAAAAGTGAGAGTCATTGTCGCTAAAACTACCCTCACCTGAGAGTGCCTGACCCTCAGGTGAGGGTAGTTTTAGCGACAATGACTCTCACTTTTCTGTGTGTGTAGATCGGTTTAAAGAATGTACGTAGTTTTAAAACAAACTCTGCCATAGGGCCAAAAAAAAGCAGGCAACCCGACCCTAGATTGAAAAAAGGGCCGTCACCAGCATTATTTCCCCATTATGTTTTTAAATTATTCACTTTTTTCCCCAGAGATTTTAGCAATTTTTTGGTCAAGAAGAACGGCTCCCACTCCTAATTAATTGTATGACCTTATTAAGAAGACTGTCCAACAATTTAATGATATTTCTAGTTAACTACTGTAAGAATTGTTGAGTCTTTCTGATGACCCGCAAGTCAATGTTGCATTTCATGACTCATGTTAGGTACCTTCAACATTAGAAAAAAAAAGTTTTAATCCGACCTACCTACCCTAATTGGACCATGTTATCTGAAGCACACCATTATTTTTTTTGGCCTAGGTAATCCCCTCCTGATTTATTTTGTAGACACTGTAGGTTTACAATACAAAGTCCGGTTCCTGTCTGCATGGGTGGTATAGTTCTTTTAGAGGGATACTTGTTGTAATATAACATAATGTGGGAGCAATCTTGACGGCACTTGTATAAAATTGGAGAGTAATTGCGATATACGGTCCTCTAGTTTGACTCCTTTAAGTGCTGTTGTGATGTATATTTGGCAGGGCCCCACACCACAGCACTACTACTATAATTTCGATGAAAAGAGTGAAGTAATAAATGCAATTTTCACAACTATTTAAACTGTTTACGCAGTATTTGATTGAAGTGCATCAATTTAGTTATTTACAGTGAAGGCAGGGGCTGAGGGTATTTTTTTATTTATTTTTTATTTTTATTTTGTTGGCTTAAGGTCCGAAAGACTTATAGTGAACAGAATAGATATTCAGATGTTACATACACATTGACCTTTCTATTTTTATGGATGATAGACACTAGATAACTTTTCATAAAGATAGGTCTTTCGTATCAAGCAGTGCAAATGAATTATATAGTCATAAAATGCATTGTTATTAGTGAGTATGTGGAGTATTTTGTTCCCTCCATTTCCATGAGAGGTAATTAACTTTAAAGCTGTGATCAACGTATTTAGGAAACCCAAAATACCATGAAATGTTCTACAAATTAGTTACAACTCTTTGAAGATTTAACATGACATATATTTATTCCCAAGACGTCATGTCTAAGAAGACAATGATGTAGTTTTAAATCAACAAATATAGTTTTAAATGCGATTTCAGTACGCATGAAAAGCGGTACACAGATGTTTAAGAGTTAGATACTAAAAGATATAGATCATCAAATTTAATTTGAATAGCAATTTTCCCTCAGCCTGTTCGTATCCTGGAAGCCCTCTCTGTATGCCCTCCTTCCCTTCAACTCTTAAAGGGCCACACCAGTCTTGTATGATGCCTTCAGGCTTCAGGCTTCTGTTGTCAAAGTACATCAATGCATCCCTGGCAAGTAACTGGCTAGTAATTCACCAGAGTTGCACATTCATATTTCATCCATAAATACACAGTGTCATAAAGCACTGTAATGCTGCCCTTAAATGGTTAACCCCTTAGAGACGGCATGTCGCCAAAAGATGGCATTTGTCTCATGATGCACCAATGCAGCCCAAGCGAGTAACTCGCTGCTGCTGCATTCATGCTGACCCTTCAGGAATGCCTCGACCCCCTAGCATTGTTGGCATAATGCTTTAATGCAGCCCTGGTGAGTTACTTCCCAGGGCTGCAATCATGCATCATGACGACCAAGGGCAAGATGCATTAATGTATTTTGCTGCCCTCAAAGGGTTAAACCATTTACGACCCACCATTGTGGATGTAACACCCCTCCCCACCCCGACACACCTGTACCCAATCTACCTGAGATCTCAGTAATAGTGTAGATTCAGTGGACCGTGACCATGGCTACATGACCATGGGAATAACATCAAGTAGGGCCACCCATCTCTAACACCCAGAAATAACAACTGTGTTCCAGGATACCCAAATCCTACTTAGTACAAAGGAGCCGAACTTAATGTTTTAAAATGATTTATTTTTCCAAACATTAATGTTCTATGTCTATGTTTGTATGTCTATAACGTTATAGAAAGTGTTTTTTTCAGCAATTAAGTTATGGTGTATTTTCTAGGTTACAGAAATTATATACACTAATACTGACTTGCCTTGCCAAATTAGTTTCAGTAGATATAACTTCGAACACAGCTTTTATAAATTCTTGGCAAATACAGTAATGTAGTATTTGTAATTGCACTCTTTGAAAGGATAGATTCTTTACAACATGGTTAAATATGACCTAAACTTGTCCTTCCAGGGGATTTGTAATAGTAAAGGTATGTGTGTGAGGGGGGGGGGTGCTACTGTAAGATGTGTAAGGTCCGTGATTACGTCCTGGTGTACCTTGTAAGGCCGGGCTGTCAAAGTGCTGTCATAGTGTGTGACATGTACAAAGGGTGAAGGGAGGGGGTGGGGGGGGGGGGGGTGCAGGACATGGCTTTAACGCTGTAACTCTTTAAGGACGGCATATAACTTAATGCATCATATCCTTGGTCGTGCAGTAACTCACCAGTGCTGCGTTCAAGTATCATGGCGACCCTATGGGGTGGAGACACTCCTGAGGAGTTGGCCGGTGACTCACCAATGCAGCACCGACGAGTTACTCACTGGGGCTGCATTAGTGCATCATGAGGACCAATCTTAACCTTTAGTGACGAGTGTCCTTAAAGGGACAAGGACTGCATAGCGCTTTAAAGTGTTATGCCCTCGTTTTTCAAGATGCATGGCTGCATCCCTAGGGTACTTAGTAACTCGCCAACGCTGCATTAGTGCATCAAGTTGGATGTACCAGCTCTGGGAAGGTGCATGATGCAGTCATACAACACTGGCAAGTTGCTCACCAAGACTGCATTCATGCATCATGGTGACCAACGACATGATACGTTAAAGCACTACTTGGCCATCAAACCTTCAAGGGCGGCCTGTCCCTAAAAGATTACCTTTGTCATAATAATGTTACTCACTGGTGCTGCATGATCACTGCTTTATTGCATCATGCCGACCCTTCAAGAGTGTCTCAATTCCGTAGGGTCGGCATGATGCTTGAATGCAGCACTGGGTTGCTCACAAAGACTGCATGCATGCATCATGGCGACCAAGAGCATAACACATTACAGCATAATACAGTGGTATACGGTTATTTTCCAGTGAAATGGGTGATAACTGAGGTGTAGAACGAACACAGGGTTATAAGAAACCTGCATGTCAGTGCTTACCTCACTAGTGGGATAATTACCGTAGGAATTATAGTTTACAAAGGGGCACTTCAGGACATTTCCCGAACATAGGCACCAGTCTTTGAAGATAACATCACCAGTTATAATTGGGCTTCATGTTTCTGACAGGACGTTTAACATGTTGACGGGCATACAGTATGAAAGGCGGGTCATTTGTTATTATGATGCACCAACACAGCATTCACCTGTGCTGCATTGGTGAATCATGACTGCTTGAAAGTGTAGCTACCACCATGTCATTTTAAAGTAGTAGTAACTTGGATAAAGATTAGTGCCGGCCCGGGGTCTTTAATAGGCGGAGCTATTGAACAAGCGTAGGTTTAATGAAGGTATAACTGTATTGAAATGAAAATGTAGGCCATTTTCGAATTTTGAATTAGCGCATGTTTTGTAAAAGTACAGGGTTATTGGTACCATCTAGAAGTACGAGTGCACAAGCCACTACGGTACACAGAGAAAAGAAGTAGAATCTCGGTGACTACCCAAAGAGAGTCTGGACTCGATCACTGAGGTAACTCTCCCCACGACACTAAAGTAACTCCCGTTCATTAGGGAGTCTTAGAATAGGAGTTATTATAGAGTTATTTTAGAGTCCTGTTAATGTCACTTCAGAGTCCTGGAGTGAGTTACCTCAGTGATCAAGTCGGGAGTCACAGTGATTCTGCTTCTTTTCTCTGTGTATCCGCGAGTAATTTGTCGGTGCATTGTTCATACATTATTCTGACAAATGGGTACAGCACGTTGGAGCATTTTGCCACCCTTTGAGGGGTAAATGTGCACTCAACAGTTCGAGGTGTGGTAAAGTTGAAGGGTCCTATGCAGACCAAAGGAGGTGATGGACATATCTGTGTTAACCATTTAAGGATGGCCTCCTGCCTTTGTCGCCATGATGTATGTATTAAGTTAGAGTTACTCTTCAATGCCAGAGCCGGATTTAGAATTTTTTTAAAGGGGAGGCGGGAAATATTGTTTAAAAATTTCCTCAAAATTTAACACATGATAAAATAACACAAATTTTGGTTAAAAAAAGGGGGGGCATATGCCGGGTCCGCCTTTTCTAAATCCACACTGACCCTATTTTCTAAAATCACACCGACCCTGTCCTTAAAGGGTTAAAGGTGTCCTCCCTATAATGGCTACTGGAAGATCAATTTCTGCACCACTTTACGACTGTGTGGTAGGGGAAATAAGGATGGTATCTTCTCTCCCTCTAATGGACCCCTTCCTGACTGGGCACTTATTTCATACAGCCCCTGTGTGGGGTGAGACAAGTGTCTCTGAGGGATATGGAGCACTTAAAGTCTGTGTTTAAGTTCTTGGTTGGGTAGACCAATGGACTGACAGTGTTTTACATCAAAGACTGTATGTTGATGTGGTCCACTGAGCACACTCTCCTACTGTGGGTGCAATTCAGATATAATACGCATGACTAGCCACATGAGTGTTAAAAGCCTTGGACAATGGTAATTATCTGTGGCTAAACATCTTGGACAATTACCCTGTCCTTGGCTTGTAATACTCATACAGCGAGTCACTTGTATCATATCTACCACTTTTACCCCCATGTAGGCCTACACAAACACTACAGATTGGAGTCTTGCTGCCAAGGTCCAATATCCGTGGCATAGAAAGTGTCTGTGTGTGTGTGTGGGGGGGGGGGGGGCAAACTACCCCACCATCAAACAAGGTTTTAAGTCCCAAGCATTGCTGCCCCTCTAGCAAGAGTTTACCTGGAGCAATGCCTGGTGATTTGGGCCTTTTATAGGGTAGGTGGGGGCTTAGCTCATCCCCTGCTGCATCACAAAGGACGCTGTAATTACACCAAGATGGCCGTGTCACTGAGCCTCCTACAGGTAAGGGGTTAACCCGTTAAAGGCCGCCTAGTACTTTAATGGACTATGGCATTTATCACATTTATCGGCATGATGCATTAATGCAGCGCTAGTGAGTAACTCGCCAATGCTGCATTCAAGCATCACACTGAGCCTACGTCTCGGGTTTGATACATGGGGTTGATATGAAGGGTTGGTAAGTTGCGAGAAGACTTGCCAGTGCTGCATTCATGCATCATGAATAGCACTTTAAGCATTATGCAGTCCTTACAGGGTTAACAATAAATCACCCCATACATAAAAGGTACAGAGGGGGTGGGAGAGGGTGGGTGTCGGATGGACAGGCTGGAGGAGCTAGAGGGGAGAGACTGACCACTTTCTAACAGGATTTCGGGAGAAGGGGATTGTTGATTGCTACTACATAGTTCAAAGCTAGGTGGGGAGGGGTCGAGGGTTCAGACAGACCGGACAAGAATCCCCACGAGACCCTTTTAACACATTGGGAAGCACGGGACAACTATACGGTTGGACCACGGGAGCAAAGTTATAGCCCTAGACCTCTAAATTCAACACGGCGACATGGACCATATTGGGGCTTAGTGACATGGGACAGGGGGAAAAAGTAGATAGTGAGATGGGACATTTAGCATTTCTTAAAATCGATATGACAATATAGCCATTTCTTAAAATTGATATGGCGACATGGCCATTTCTTAAAATTAACATGGGACATGGGGACCTCCCCCCCCCCCTACCGAAGGGCTCAATATCTAGGAAGGTCCACAGATTCTATTATTCAAACGGTATTTAGATTCGCCAGAAATACCACGAAAGCTTTCTTCCTTACGTATTTACTTGATACCCGGACATGCCCCTCCTGCTGTAATTACCGGTGCGTCCCACACCCATCATTATCGGGAAGAGTGTACGCCGCATCCTGACTCAACCCCGGGGGGGCACTCAGATCTGAAATGACTACCTACCTCCAAACTCCCCACAGAAGCGGAAGCGGTAGCAGTAGCGGTGGATCTAAAGATTAGGGGGCGGTGACTCTTTATACCCTCAAAGATAGGGGGCGGTAACTCTAGAGGAGGGGCCAGTCATTAGGTCTCAGTTACATATAATTGATAAAATGTAAAGAAAACAATTATTATCCCTGTCTACTGCACTGTTTGCATCAGGAAATACAGGTAGTTTTACAGGGGTACCTGAAATGACTGGGGCAGTGACACATATGTGAGGAATCAGGAAGCGGTCCTTTGCAATTTTTAGGGCGGTGGTTTGGCAGCCCCTGTTTTTAGGCAGGTGGTAGTTTGGCAGTCGGCGGGTACTGACATAGAGTGAGTGCCCCCCCCCCCCCAGGGGACTCAACCCATGCACTGAAAAAGTTAAAGGCTAAGACTTCTCAAACCAAATCGTAAAATCCTTTGCAAGGGTCGTTGGGTTTATATAACACCTCAGTTAAATTTAGAATTGCCCAAGCACAATCCCTGATATCCAGGCATGTCCTAGCCCTGTAGGATCGTTTTCCCTAGCAAAGTACCCTAAAAATAATGGCTCAGGCAACCAAGAAATAGGATGCTGGTTGTTCCCTTCCAGTAATTCACTGCTCTACATAAGTTGCACTGGTGTGACCAGCAGTTAGACTATGCCAGTGGTAGTATACAATACTATTGATACCCACCAGTGTACTGACTGTCTAGAATACCACTTGTGTGTCCACAGAAAATGGTATACTACCCCTTAGATAGACCACATCCCATGGATTAGGTTTAAAATAAACACTTAAATACACAAGGATTCCTTTCTGCATTGTGTATCCCTAGAAGCCTAGTTCAATGATTAATTAAAGGAGGTTATGTTAGCTTTATCCTGGTTTTATAGAATGTTTCATACCAAGTCAAGCCTGATTCATGGTCCCCCTACCAATTTCACCTGACCAGGCCTGGTCAACTGGTTCAAGGTAATAGAGTTGTCCAGTTGTGCTATTTATGGCTGATTTGGGATCAAACAAACGCAGTGCCCTGTGCTGGTTGCAGTCAGTAGGGTTAGGAACAACATGATCCACTCTCTTCCAGTCTCAGAGATCGGCCCCTTTAACTTGTCCTCAGACTCTTCAAAGTGACTGTCATGAAATAAACGAGTCAAAAACGTGTCTACGTGACAAGGAAGCAGGTCTTCTAGCTGGAAATAGAGGACCCACTTGGCATGTGCCAGCCCAAAACCTGACATTGCCAACTCCAGATTCTATTTGTGGGATGGTAACCTGACAGGTTAGACAATATTTGACTCATTCATTTTATGACAGTCACTTAGACGAGTCTGAAGACGAGTTTACTTTTTCAGTGTGGAAGCTAACCCTGCATCATGTCCAGAGCTTGAGAATCTATTTCAAGCAATTTATTGTATATCTTTATATTTATCTACATCATCTTTCAGTAAAGCCATCCAGAAAGGATAACTTATGCGGGAAATATGCCCCCTTAGGGACTGTTCATTTGTAAAGTAAACGCAAATGAGTAAAGCCCATGTCTTATCATACATAAAAGGGTGTAGAATTAAACTGCTTTTGCGCAAAGTTCCACGACCCTTGTTGCCAAAGGAAGCAAAATTACTCCAGTAAAATGCAGCCATGCAGATAGGATTGCCCCTCACACCTAGGTGTGGTATAGATAGATGGGTTTCTAGGTGTGTGTGTGTACTGGGTGGGAGGGGGGGGTCCGGGGAGGGGGGGTCCCTGAGGGGGGGGGGGGTAGGATTAGGGGTAAAGACATCCTTGCATGATAAATCAGCCCTGCTGCCCTCATTCACCCACAAACCCACATTACAGGATGAAGGGTCGTGTCCACACTACACTGATATTCCTAGGCTCCCTATACGCCCAACCTCTCAGTCACTAGTGCCTAACCTAGTTAGTCATTTTTTGGATCCCTATACGCCCAACCTAGGTCAGTTATTATTATCAGGTTGGTCAGTACTGACCAACCCACCTTAGTCTTTTAAATTCCAGGGGGAGCCACTGAGTGGTCATGACAGGTGGCCCCAACTAGTGGTATACAAATACAACACACCAATGATGAACCTAGGTTAGCCCTTACTGACTGACCCCTCAGTCATTTTTTAATATAACTTTGCAATTATGACTAACACTCATATGACCAACCTAGGATAGTCTGTACTGACTAACCCTTTCAATCTATGGATTTTCAGTGTACACCCCTCCCTGTGGCCATAGTAGTGTCCCTTTAACCCTTTAAGGACGACATAGTGGAGAAATGCATCATGCCTTGGTCGTCATGGTGCATGAATGCAGCCCTGGCGAGTAACTCGCCAGTGTTGCATTCAAGCATGAGGCCGACCCTATGGGATCGAGACAGTCCCGAAGCGTTGTCATGACGCACCAATGCAGTTACTCGCCAATGCAACATTGGTGCATCATGACGACAAATGTCATCTTTTAGCGACTTGCCGTCCTTAAAGGGTTAACGTAATTTACATGGCAGCTCACGGATGCGCAATGACATGTATCAAGCTGTTTACATGCAGGATGATGATAAAGGACAATCCTTCTTAGTTTCAAAGTCATGTGTATGCCTGATTGAAATTTATAGCTATTCTTGACCCAGTTAGATGTTGAGCTATTCAATTTGAAATAGTTGACAGGTGCATTGTGTAAGTCAACTCGGCAAGCGTTATCAGGTTACGTGCACTCATTGCATTGTATTTATCAAGTTGTAAGACTTTATACTTGAAGTAAGGAATCAGGAAACCTTCATATTAAAGACAGGGACATACTCCGTGGATGCTATTGCACTTCCCCTCTGCAATGCCATGGGATTCTAACCATGAATCCAACCCTGGTTGAATCAGGGCTGCATTTATGCATCATGCTGACCCTATACCCTCAAAGGATCAGTAAATGATGCACTGATACGAGCCTGCATTGATGCTTTACAGCAGCCAACGAACATGGAGTTCTAGGAATTACGCCATCGTTTAAAACTGTTGGAAACTTTCCATAACATCTCGAGACAACTTTAAAACCCTGACAACCTCCTTACAAACCTCTACATTTTCAAAATTTCTCAGGAAGCTTCCAGGATGTTCCGCCTGGGAGCGCCACCTTTGATGACTGACACCAATTACCCTTTCCCTAAGTACTTATGACGTCACAGCCCATCTCCCCATTCAGGTAGCATATCCCTAATTGTGGGGCTTTGAGGCTCTAAATGTTTAATTGCTTCACACTGGATTGTTGGTCACGGTGGGGGGTAGCCTATTGTGACGATCAGGTTAATTCTGGTAGTGTGGTCCTTAACCCTTTAAGGGCTGCAGAGTGCTTTAATGCCTTATTGCCTTCCTGATGCATTACTGCAGCCCTGGTGAGTCACTTCCCATTGCCACATATTGAAATATGATGTTCAGCCCATTGGGCTTACAAACCCAAAATCGACCTCAAAAAAGTGTAGAAATGGGAAGATTTTTCAAAACTTTGGTAAACCCAAATTGACCCCAAAAAAGTGTAAAATGTAAAAATGTCTACAAAATTGGATAAAGAAATGTAGGGTCGGCCCTGTTTAGATAGGGTCGGTCGGGTGACCTGAAACAACCCTCTTTTTTTGGCCTTATTAGGACCATATTAATAACGATACGACTCCTATGTTGTTATTGCAAGGTTCTTCCCACAGCACTCCCCAAAGCACCAAATGTTCACATTTAGTATCGCCTGCAGCGAAGCTGCTGGTAAAAATTCAAAAAAGGTTCACGATGCATGAATGTAGCCATGCCAGGGTTGCAAATGAATGCCCTGGCGAGTTACTTTCGGGTCGAGACACTACTGAAGGGTCGGCATAATGCACCAATGCAGACCCGGCGATTTACTTGCTGGGGCTGCATTGGTGCAACATGACGATAAATGTCATCTTTTAGCGACATACGTTTATAAAGGGTTAAAGGGGTCAAGATTAGCACTCAAGGATTGGGCCACTTGGTGCCCATCCACTATTGTAACTGACCATTATCCTCTATAAGGCTTACATTGTGACCCGAGAACAACTTCAAAATTGGCTTAACCCTTTAAGCATGGCATGATGTCTCAGGGTATTATACAGGCCGTCGTGATGCACCAATGCATAAGTGCATCATGCCGACCCTTTGTGGAGTGCATCAACCCGGTATAGGCGGCATGATGCGTGAATGCATTGCTGCATGGTGAGTGACCCACCAGTGATGCATTCACGCATCATTATCAAATGTCTATGCATTGAATGGTTATGCAGTCGTTAAATGGTAAACAGCAGGAAGAGGAAGAGAAGAGTGGTTCCCTGCTGAGAAAACGACCAGGAAATTGTTAGGACTTTCCCATGAGTAGGACAGTGACTGGGGCTGGGGTAGGGGAGTAAGCTGCTTGATTAGGTTTCTATTTAAATGGTGGAGGCTGGGAACATCTTTGTGAGAGAGTGTTTCATTGTAGTTTTCAATGGTGCTCAAATGGACAGACTCATTCTCAATGACATTTTACGCAGTTCACCCCTTAAGCTGCTATACCACCTCAGATATATAGATAGCTCACTTGCTGCATGTTTATACAGGGTCTCCTTAGTGCAGTGTACTACTTAGGTCCAAAATTATATGATTTGTGACTTTCAACTGTGCTAAATTCAAAGATATAGATAAGCAAAATAGAAAGCTTCCAGCATTTTACTCAGCACTGGATTACATCTATAAGGTGATGCCATCTACAGGGATACACCACGTAGTAGTAGACTGTGTTTGTGAGTTGGGAAATGGAAGACTTCCAGGCTCCTCTCGACTCAGTACTATCACCTGATGGCATTTGTCAACACTAAATAACCAAACCCCACCAGAATATAGATGATAGTTGGAATGGGAGTCTTGTATTGCACATATTAAGAATCTCTTGTGAAAAAGGCAGATCCTAAGAGGGAAAGGGTTACACAATCATATGAAATACAAATGAAGAAAATGTAGGTGTGAGTCTGCCAACTGGTATAGTTGCCTTAAAGGGTACTTATTTACCATGGGCGTCATGAACAATAAACATATGTGGATCAACAAGGGAAAAGGGACCTCCGCGGGGGATTTTTAGTTCCAACTTTGGCCACCAGGGGGCTCCATATAGCCAACAATGTTCAAAATATCATAAAAATGGTTCTATACTACTTTTTGATGGAGAATACAATAAGCCACTTTAGAAAATTCCAACTTTAGTGAAAACCTTCCATATTTGGAATGTAAAAAGAACGTTTTTGGGCCTAAATTGGTGTTTTTGCACTTGTTGGTTGCCATGGAAACATAATTTTCATTCTAAATTGATTTTTTAAAGAAATTAATGATTACAGGCCCCACAAAGATTTTTATGCTGAAAACGGGAATGTAAATCCCATTTTAAGATTAAAAGCTGTGACCAAATGTTTGAAAAAGTTATTATATTTAGGAATTTTTGTAATTATGCTAATTAGATAGAGATATCTGTACAACAAAGTAAGATGGAGCTTATTGGCATTTGGGATTAGACAGTGTCCACACATATTCAACGAGCCAGTTCTCAACAACTAGAAGTGGTACCTGCTAACGAAATATATCACTGGAAAGCTGATGACCTCAATTTTGTAATTGAGTTTAACCTTTGGAGGACCCTTTTCCCTCGACTGTTCACATATATATACAGCACCTACCCGAATACCAAAACCTCCCCAAAAAAAGGACCGTGGAAAATATTCATTTTGTAGACATCGCTCAAATATTCAGATATCTATAATCTTAATAATTTTTCAGGGCGGCAGAAATATTCCTCCCATACTTCCTAGACATGTAGGCCTACCTAAAGCAGGAAAGGGAATCATGTGATCTGGAAAACAGTTTTCTTCATTAGTATTCATAGAAGTCCTGCTGAGGATGCTTCCCCTTAACATTATCCCTACCAGAATGTGGAAATCCTCGATTCATATATGCTTAACTCTTTTAGGACAGCAAGTCGCTTTTGTCATCATGATGCACCAATGCAGCCCTGGCGAGTAACTCCCAGGTCTATATTTTATAAAGTCTCAACCCTGTTAGTAGCCATCGGGTCCACATGATGCTTGAATGCAGCCCCGGCGGGTTACTCGTCGGGGCTGCATTCATTCATCATGGTGACCATGGCATGATGCATTCTATTAATGCCCCATGCCGCCGTTAAAGGGTTAACATCGCAAGTAGCTCGTTTCTAGGATGTAAAGTGAAGCCAAATTCTACCTCAAACACGTGTAAACTTAAATTCCCCACATAAAGAAGGCTGTATATATCATTAATAGGATAACTCAAGCAGTTTATTGTTTACCCACATAAACCAGCATGGTGGGAACTATGGCTAGATATACCATTGATGAAGATGTATGCTTTACTATTGGACATAGATTGAAGAGCTAACTATTCTGAAAGACATAATGTCACACTTATTACATAATACCATTATTTCATATGTATTGGTAAACCAGAGTATTTTGCCACAGGGTAAATCCTTACTACGCATGATAAAGTTAATCGAATATCATGAAAATGAATAAAACTTTGATAAACAAAAAAGTTAGAATAATAATGTGCCCATTTATACCATGTCAAATCCATTTGAAACCTTAGGTATCATGTTCCAGTCAAATGTCATGTAAATACGACATATATAATCGCCAATACATATTCCAATATCATTAAACCTTATTCAGTAGAAGTAATGCATTATGGGAATTAACCTTTGCATGCTCCTGTATTGAATATGATTACCCCAGGAGCATGCAATATCACCATACTCAGGTGCATTTCATCACCACCGTAGGTCTATACTGGAAGTCATAATGGCTTTATTATCACTAATCTGTTAGTGATGTCCGAACCCATCTACATGCACATGGTGTACTTGATAGGTTAACTCTTTAATCAACCTTTGTCATCATTATTGCAACATTGCTGTTCCAGCGAGTAACTGGTGCATCCCTCCTGGAGCACATGGATCCCATATACCCCTGTTGTTATGATGCATGAATGCAGCCCGGGCGAGTAACTCGCCTGTGCTGCATTCATGCATCATGACGACAGAGGACATAGCATAGTTAAACGTTATGCCGTCCTTTAATAGAGGGTTAATATTGTTAGGAGTATATAGGATCATGAAATCAGACTATAAAGCCAATCATGTTAAATGCCCGTTGGCTATACTCTTATATGGCATCAGAGGACGATGCATGTCGATACAAGGCTTTACACTGGAGCCATCAAGCAAATATCAATTTACAACTCTGCTCACAAAAGTATTGATAGGCTAGATTCACCATGAGTTGGACACATACCCTGAGACGGACCGTGAAGATTGAGGTTATCCATGTGCTAGACGACTTCAAGTGTTTGTGTTTTGGAAAGAATAACATTCAAACTTTGCCATAATTCACAGATAAAGAGCTTAAAATGCTTGAATAACTAAAAGAGCAAGTGTCCGTCTCGCGGTATGTGTCCGACCCCAGGTGAATCTACCCTATATAATTATTATTATGTCCAAATGTGTCCAACCTGTCCAACGTCCTACGGCGCCTTTAGATGACAAAATTGATGTGTCTCCATTATTAAATATACTAGTCTTAGGGAGTGATTATAGCCGAAATCTGGGTACCCCTACAGCAACGATCGGAGTAGAGCCAGGGGAGGTACTCTGCCCCATATCCCAGTGAACACAAAAATCAGTTCAACGTTGAATCAATGCTGAATCAACATTAAATCATCATTGACAACCAATTATCAATGTTGATTCAATGTCCTGTGCCCACTGGGATACAGTGCTATTGGGGCGGGGGGGGGGGGGGGGGGTTACAAGGGTGCACGCGCCCCGTCCCCACAAACTTTCACCACCCCTCCCCCTTTGTTGTAAAAAGAAGAGCACTCTCTTAGATCATCCCATATTAACAATACAGTTTTCTGCTTTGATGAAGTAGCAATGAGGTTGTATAAACACTACATCAGACACTGTAAACACTTTATCACGTTTCCTCACAGTAAACGTACACTCATTGTGCCCATTAGTAATTGTGAATCATACAATACGCACATTCCAACAGTAATGATGCCAGGGCAGAGTTTGCTGTAAGCCAAGGAAACAAACTGGGTGTTTCAGGTAACATAAACCGGTATGTTCACCCAAAGTCGGCCACACACCTTGAGTAGCCTTGAGGGGTGGCCAACTTGAGGTATGTGGCTAGCTTAGGGTAAACCTACCCTATCGGAAAATCTAAGATGGGTAGGTTCAAGTTTTTTTATGTATCATTTCCTCTACCGAGAAAGTGAAATGTCACTTATATGGATCTCCTTGTCATCTCACTGGTCTTTGAGCCAACTCTGAATAGACCCAAAGGTCATATTTTCAGAATTGAGTTGGCCCTGTCTTGGGTCAGATAACCTAAAACATAACTCATATTTACCTTGGTACAAGCTGGCTCACCATAATAACCTAGTTGTACCAAACCAGACCTTTCAATTCTTACTGAATATACATCTTTTCTTTCTTTCTTTTTTTCTTACTTTCTCTTTCTTTCTAAGTAGCAACATAAAAAACTGTATAGTATAAACTAGTTTACATATTGTCCCTTCACAGTTTACACACACTCCGGGAGTAGGGGAAACATGGGGTTTCTTTTATTTATTCAGAAGTTCTTTTAGATGTGCTCCCGCTGCTACATCAACTAGTATACTCCCACCTTTGTATTGCATTCTATTTTATTGGTTTTATATCTCTATTATGAATAGGATGTAAATAGGTAGATTATAACGGTAGTATCAGGTCAAGAGGAAGAATAGTGGGAAAAGTGTACATCACAATTAAGAGCATTCTTTTCTCAGGTTCACATTGGACAGACATGGATAAATATTTGAATTCAATCAATGTGAAACACTTCTCTAAAATCAAAGGCTTTCCTCTTCGCATGCATTGTTGTTGTTGTTGTTATTTCATTTATTTTTATCCTGAGGGAGTACATAACCTTATAGATTGTATTCTTGTATTCCACAGCATTTGCAATAATATCAATGATCCGTTAAGCGGTAGTTAAGCCACATACCTACTTTCTAGGTGTGGTAATGGGATGTAGGGCTGTCCTTGATGTTGTAGGACAGTCCTACTACCCGCGTGTTAATTTAATGAACAGTTATTTAAGTTTCTGAATAACCAATATTGTTGATGAGCTCTGGGCCCATCTGAGGCTAGGTATTAAAGTCTGTGTCATTGGTACTTAGGGTACTGACAGCCTCATGGAAGTTAGAGTAGTGTAAAATAGGAAAGGAGAAGAAGGAGTATAGTGTAGGAAAAAGAAAAAGAAGGGTTTAGAAGAAATTAAGGGTAAAAAAAATATATATATATATATTAGATGAGTATGAATAAAGATCATAGTTATTTAGTAGTAATATATCAGCTAAATGAATACTATCTGTGGGACTGCTGTAGGTCATAATTACATTTAGTTTAATTTCAGAACAAGGTCTAGGTATCATTATTCATGTCAATTCGTGTGAAACGTTGAAAAACACATTTTCGCACATTTGACACACAAATACACACATGTTCTTGTCATATACACACACTATATTTAAATGAGGCAGGTTCTCCAGTGCAATAAAGAGGCGTGTTAACAAAAGGTGTAGGGACAGACAGGGGTAGGGGGTGGATGTAAGTGGGGACCCACCGCCGACTACTGACACATCCATCATACACACAGAACCCCTGGGGTACAGAGATGGCAACCCTTTAAGGACTGTATACTGCTTTAATCTGTAATGCTTTTGGCCATCATGATTAATGAATGCAGCTCTGGTCGCTCCCCTAGCCAAGGCTGCATTCCAGCATCATGACGACTGTTTGAGAGTGTATCAACCTCGAAGTGTTGGCCTGATGCATGAATACAGCACTAGTGAGTTACTCACCAGGACTGCATTCATGCATCGTGCTGACAAAACTACATATATCACGTTATAGTACTATGCGCCCCTTGTAGGGTTCCCTATGACTTCATACAACCCCTTCCCTGCGGTGTCTTTATTAGACACTTTCTTAGAAAGTAAATATCATCCATCAAATAAATTATAACGTGTCTTGACGCTCAAAGGGATCTTACAACGTCTTAAGTGAGCCCGGTGGGGTATGGGGGTTATGGCTTTGTTGTCATGTATGTATATTGAATCCTCCTATTTGAAATTGGATTAGTTATTTGTCGTGTTATTTGTCATATGTTACACTCAACTACAAGTGTTTCCCATCATCTCCCATTTTAGATGGTAGCCTAAATATAATAAATTGCCGCAAATCACCTTTTAGAATTCGATCTTATCATAGCAGGATAGTGTATTTGGTGCAATATGCCCTTCCCTGTGCATAACGCACGAACACAGCCCTGGGGAATAGATCACCGGTTCATGTTACACTCAAACAGTATTCTGAACCTTTACTAATATTCTTTAGCTCCCTTTACGACCAATCTCTCAGTCTCTATATATAGTGCCTAACAAAGTTCGTCATTTTTTGGCTCCCTATACGACCAACCTAGGTTAGTTGATATTGTCAGGTAGGTCGGTACTGACCAACTCACCTTAGTCTTGTCGATTTCAATGGGTTTTAGGCTAAGTCCTTTAGAGTAATGCATTAGTCATACATCACTATGCCTCAGTCATTTTTGAATAGCACTTGGTCATGCCTGGCCAATGTCCCTATGACTAACCTGGGATAGCCACTTCAGACTAAGGGCTGGCGAATTTAGATTTTCTGTGAAGAGGATTGATATAATGTACAAGGGTCAGCCTGGTACACTAAAGCAGCATCAGCGAGTT
The DNA here is from genome assembly GCA_947462335.1 of Harmothoe impar. Classification (NCBI taxonomy): domain Eukaryota; kingdom Metazoa; phylum Annelida; class Polychaeta; order Phyllodocida; family Polynoidae; genus Harmothoe; species Harmothoe impar. The sequence goes on along the minus strand of OX381717.1, from coordinate 34,862,674 downwards.
ACTCGCCAGAGCTGTTTTTGAGCTGCACCATTTATCTTGAGGCGTCATGTCTTCTTAAAGGGTTCTTCCAAGGCTCTGTGTACTGGGAGACGTCACAGTGAAATGAATTCATGAAGGCATCTATAGGTACGCAGCACATATGGGATGTTCTCTCTCTGAATATCAACTTTGCCTAAGTTTGGTGCCTAAATTTGTACTTAGGCTTTCTATGTTTTATCTTCAGATGAAAAATAAAATTACCAGAAGGGAAAAGAAAAAAATGGTAGAATAGATACAAGTCCGTACTTGTGTAGATAGAAATCTTCATAAAATACCCTATTTACATACCAGAGGGTAGCAAGTCATGGAAGGAAGGTGTATAATTAAATGGTGGGAGGCACATACGGAATTCCCTGCAGGGCAAATTGGTAGCTTCCCATCGAAATAAGCCTTTCGCAACATCAAGAAATGTCCGAACCACAGGAGGCCTAAGGCAACGCCAGCGATATTCACACGAGGATCTCGTGCATATAGGGGCCGCTATTCGCACAAGGAAACGTGGAGATAGGCGACATGGCGAGAGAGGCGACATACACGAGGACATGGCGAGATAGGCGACATACACGAGGACATGGCGAGATAGGCGACATACACGAGGACATGGCGAGATAGGCGACATACACGAGGACATGGCGAGAGAGGCGACGTGGCGAGAGAGGCGACATGCTCTAGGATATAATGCTTTTTTAAATCTATGTCAGCATGTGTGCTGTGGTATAGTGGTGAGCAAGTATGCCTCTAATGCAGGAGGCCAGGGTTCAATTCCTGGGGGGAACTTATTTTTATGATCTTATTAGCGATGTGACGACGAGATAGGCGATGTGTTGACGAGATAGGCGACGTGACGACGAGATAGGCGACGTGTTGACAAGATAGGCACCCATGTACAGTCAAATGGACTGTAGGGATATTCAGTATTATATTAAGATAGGAATTAATCAATTTATTCCCAAGGGTACACATTTATGGTAGACAATCACCACCTGCAGCTGGCATGTACATTGTACTAGGTGGAGCTAGTAGGGTCTTCTAACTGAAGACTTGCTTGCCAGCCCCTTTCCTTTTCAAATTGACAAGGCAGTGCCAGGTTTGCCGACCCTGGATTTTTTTCTGTGTATGGCCAGTTCCTCATGAAGTCGCCTCTCTCGCCATTCCTTGTGCAGGTCGCCTCTCTCACCGTTCCTCGTGCAGGTCGCCACTCTCATCGTTCCTCGTGCAGGTCGCCTCTCTCATCGTTCCTCGTGCAGGTCGCCTCTCTCATCGTTCCTCGTGCAGGTCACCTCTCTCGCCGTCGCCTCTCTCGCCGGTTCCTCGTGCGAATAACGGCCGCTATTTGCACGAGGAGCTCGTGCGAATAACGGCCGTTATTCACACGAGCTCCTCGTGCGGATATCATCGGCCCTAAGGCAATGGAGTACTGTGGTCCTCAGGACTTTGGGAGTCCCCTGTTTGCACTTGTGATGATTTGGAAATTGACTTGAAATTCCTGAAATTGAGATAAATGAACATTAAATGTAGTTGCTGTGGTAGAAGGCCATTATTGGCAGTCTGAATGTAATTCTGGTACAGTGGAGATGGGTATACATAAAAGGTGCACTCACAGACAAACAACAAGGAAATGCTTCTTTTTTCCCCTTTTTTTCTACATAATCCAGGGTAACTAGCCCCTGGAGAAAGAAATGTCGCCAAAAGAGAAACAGTAGGGAAGCGCTCATAAAGTATCCATTTTGTCAGTTTTTAGCTGACAGTCCTGGCAATCCTGGGGTGGCTTTTAGCATTGAACCAAGGGGTACAAAACAATCACTTTGAAAAAAAAGAGAAAGAAGGATATGGACTAACCACAAATTACCTGGAACACAGATCTGTTTATGTAGTTTTTAAGCTCCCTAGGGGAAACCAAGGCCAACATAGTTTTTCAATCCTATTCAAGATGTAGGAGACTATGATAGGAAAGACGCAAATGGAAATGTGCCATGCTTTCTGTGGTGCGAAAGAAGAGTTATGATAGAATCAGACCACATAGCCTCACATGACTTCACGATTGACACTAAGCCTCGAGGTTATAGATGCGTTCATTTGTCATAATGATGTAATAACAAATCACTTGAAACAACCCACTAGCAGTGGTAAATTGGTGCACCATGCTAACCTTTCTGGGGGGTTTGTGCGGCTTGAATGCAGCACTGGTGAGTTACTCGCCATTGCTGCATTGATTAGCACGATAAAAGGGCACAGAGCATTAAAGCAATGACTATGAAACAACAGGTTAGGTATAGGGTACATGGACCATTCTGAACCATTTCAATATTGAATACCACTCTGACAATAGAGAATACTACCTTCATATTCCGCTAGAAATCTTAAATATGCATTTATATAAATCTGAGGTACACCATTTAGGATAGGGAATCCAAAAGCCGAGTCAGTGAGGTTTAAATCCCACCCCACCATTCAGAGCACACAACACCAGTACAGTCCCCCTCCCTGGGAGGCCGCATCCATCCTGCATTATTTACCCTGAGGCCCCTCCCCCCAGTGACAGTTATTTACCCTTTGGGGCGTATTGACTCTTGAAGGACCGCATAGGATTTTTATGTGCCATGTCTTTGGTCGTCATGATGCATCAATGCAGCCTTGGAGATTCTACTCACCAAAGCTGGGTCCATGCAGAATGTTTAGGGGTGTATTATCCAAGTAGAGTCGCCATGATGCATGCCTGCAGAATTGGCGAGTTACTCGCCGGGCCCTCATTTATGCATCATGACGACAAAAGACAACAGTATGCAGCGCTTAAAGGGCCAGTGACACATATTTACCCTTTCGGGCATGTTTAAATGTTCGATGTTGACAGGCTTTTGACGTTGTATTGGACTCCCTAGGACTCCCCTAAACCGCATGACTCGGTATCCAGCAGGGATGGGGGACAGTCCTGCCTATAGGGCTGTTGTGCCTCATCCTATGTAGGCCGCCATCTTGTCCCCCAATTGCTGGTACCTGGTGCAGGATCAGTGATTTAACGTTAGGGAGGAACTAGTCTGTGGACACCAGTTTCTGATAAAGTGTTATTATAATTATTTCATGGCTACATGGACCCATGATTTACACTGAAAATCGCACCGCTCACCCATTAGGGGTTTTAACGTGGCACACTAAAAAATGCAGTGCTATCACTCTGACATTATACTACATTAATTTTGCAATATATAGCAAGTCTACCTACCATGCAGGGCTACATTCATGCATCATGATGACAAGAGGAATATTGCATCAAAGTATCATGCGACCCATAGAATGTTAAACATCCTGTCAGAAACATGAAGACCAATTTTAATTGCTGATGTTATCTTCACAGACTGGTGCCTATGTTAGGGAGTGTCCTGAACTGACCCTTTGTAAACTTTAATTCTGCCAATGATTACCTCATTAGTGAGGTAACGAGTGACAACCATGTCTTTGATACCCTGTGTGGTCATTACACACCTTGGTTACAGTCACCGTGACACTGACTCTGGGACACAAACGCTGTCCCACCCCATGACACTCAATCATATTTTGACTAACATTATAGTGCTACATAAGTCATGCCTCATAACACAAAGCAAATGTCGTTAGTTAAAATAGTCTGTAAAATCTATATACAATGACTATAATGCATCCCTAACTTCACGACTACAAAATGTAAATCTGCTTACACTGGGAAGGAGAAAAGACAGGCCAATCAGTGCCTATCTTTCCCAGGATAAATAAAGAATATTGAATTTGATTGAATTGAATTGAATTGACAATGCTATTAATCCTGTCGTGGCAGCATCATAGAAAGGGGTCACCACACAAAATTGCTACATCAAAATTTCCTTAAAGGGTGCAACCTTCCAATGTTATAGGTATTACAGACAGCGGGAAAGAGGTTGTAATTTTCATTTCAAATTTGCATCAACGGCGATTAGTTTATTAACCAAGGCTGTATCAACAAATGGCATGACTAAGTAAAGCTAAGTAACGCCTATTGAATACTGAACGGCATTTAAAAACCTCTCACATCAGTTAGGCCACACCATGGCGCCACAGCCAACCTGCCACTGCCATATATATATTGTATACCCCATCCCTATGCATACCCGAACATACACTGCACCCTACATGGGTCCCCGAATACAAGGGATATTCCCTCTAAGGCCAAATTAAAAAGTTTTAGGCAACCTGACCCTAGACTTAAAAATAGGGCTCACCCTAGCTTCCCTCCCCCCTCCCCCCACCGATTTTAGATTCATATTTTCCTAGGTTTTAGTAAATTCTTGGTCAGAAAGAACAAATTTCTACTTATTTCCATGCCCTAAATAATGGTTTGACGTCAGGAACTTATATATGTTCTTAATGAACACCATTAGCTGGATTATTAGTAAGACATGCCCTAGGCTACTGTAATACTCCAGGATAAATAAAAGAAATCTCAACTTCAACTTCAACTTAGTTCTTAACTATAGTGTGTCTAAACTTCTCTGATATTTCTACTTATTGGATGAGTCTTCCCGATGACCCGCGAGTCAATGCGGAAATCTGCAACTCATTCCCAGTACCTTCAACATTGAACAAAAAATCCTACCCACCTACCCTAACTCTTAGAACCATGTTGCCTGAAAAACACCTTGTTTGGCCTCATCTACCTGGCTCCCCTCGAGCTCTGTTTGAAGTTTACTCGGATATCACTCCCACCACCAGGGCTTACTATATTAATCTACACAGGTGGTGCAAAGAGGTGGATCTGGTCTGTGGACTTATATTTCATATTTGATTTGTGTCGTATTGAATTTCCTTCAAGCTCTGAATGGGCATGGAAGTTGAATTTAGCTAAACGCCTCCCATGCTTAATAGAATACTGAGGATATTGGATACCGTGCAGCGTACCCCCTTTGAATTCAACTAGCGGGATATATTTGCCAAAACCATACTTTTCTTGTCTGTTTCACCTAGAGAGGCATTCCCTGCCTAGCAAGGGGATATTTCAGTAATGCACTCTAAGAACAGTGTGTTACGTTTACACACTTATCAACACACTTTTCTGCAGCCACTTTTAACACACATTTTGGTGTAACACACCGTAACACACTACCCTCTACACACTCTTTGCCAAAAGTGTGTTGATCTCAGAAGTGTGTTGCAAATTTGTGTGTAGAACTTCCTATGCATGTTCCCGTAACACACTGTTCTTAGAGTGTGGATGTCAAGCAATTTTCATATTTATACAAGCTCTGAATAGATGTAGTGTGTATCCCTCCCTTTTTCCCTCTTCATACCCTATAGCTTCCTAACATCCTTTCCTCCGTCCTTGCATCCCATGCCTGCCTATTCTCTTTCTTTCTTCTATCATGGCTTGCTTCCAAATTTCTGGCTTCCTTGCCTCCCCCCCTGCCGCCTCGCCCCGATTGCTTCCTTGTTCGCTCCCTTCCTTCATTCCTTCCTTCATTCCCTTCCTTCTTTCTTTCTTCCTTCCTTCCTTTCTTCATGACCTTCCCTTTTTGTCCTTATCCTTCTTTTCTTCCTTCCTGCCTTTCTCTCTTTATTCCTTCCTTCCCTTTTTAGTCATGTCTGCTTAGTCATTTTCTTTCGATCATTTTCTGTGAAAGTATTTATATTCATGGGTATAAATTTTCTGTAGTATATAAAAAGTTGATTTTTATATTCTGCGGATCACGCAAAAAAAATATACCCGGCGAAATAAGGTATGACCATAGTATTTACGACCAAGTATTTCTCCTCCATTCCCCCAACCCCTCCCTCCTCCAGGTGTCCCTTAATCCCCCCTCCATTTACCATCCACAGGCAGCACCTGTGACCGGAACTACTTTACAAAGACCCGGATTACTACGCGGGGCATGGCGGCTGTCCGTGTAAACACAGACACGCCTGTGTTAGGAGGCGTGCCAGAAGGTCGTCTTTAAACCTTTACAGGCGGCATAACACTTTAATGTGTCATGCCCTATACGCATGAATGCAGCCCCTTGGGAGTAACTTTCCAGATCTGCATTCGAGCATTCTGTGCATACCCTACAGTGTTAATACAACCGAATAGAGCATTACATATAGATGCAGCCCGAGCGGGTAGACTCATCCGCTAGAGGTGTATTCAAGTGTCATATTGACAAAAGGGGATGGCACATTAAAGCACTATGCGGACTTTAAAGGGTTAACATGTAAGGGTTATGTTCAGGGAGTCTCCCTGTCAGGGCAATAGGTCAGCCCATATTTCTTCAGGATCTGGAAGGTTTTCAAATATTTCCTTTGCTGTGTTGTGGCCGGGGACATTATCGACATAGTAGGTGCAGGAAATGGGTAAACCTAGAGATGGGGCAGGTCGGGGAGAGGTGAATGTGTAGGTATACATAATCAGTCGAGTCCTTTCAGGTACATTTTCTTTTCCTTCGAATTAAAAATCCTTTTAATATATGTTCCAAACACTGTACTACTCGAGGGATGAGGGGCAATCAAATATCATTTACAGGTAGTTAGACCTCAGTCGCGGATGGGGGGGGGGGGGAGTCAGCTTTGGTATTTTCTGTGTATTTTCACTAGGTGCTTCTTTTGGCTTGTCCTTCAAATGTAGCACATAGAGAGCATAACTCTGACAAATATAGGCTAAACTATACAGACTGAAGAAGGTATAACAACTATAGCAATTCAATTATGGTCTCAGTGAGCGTATTGGTCCCTATTAAAGAAGTTTGCTTTCTGAGTCCTGCTCATCCGACATGTACCCTAGGTTTTAAATCTTATCAAATAGGTGGCATGTCTTTCAATGGTAACATGTTGGTAATCATTATGAAAGATGTCCAGGATGTTCCTATTTCAGCTCCATGATTCATTGTGCTATCTATGCAATATTTAGAACATGGAGCATCATATATATATGCATGACCCGTACGTAAGCATGCATTCCGAAGGGTCGTCAGGACAATTGACCGTCTCCGTACATTTGATGCCATGTCTAGCCACCAGTGACTAACCTATGCTAATGTATGCAGCTAGGTTTCGGTTTACACTGATACTGGCAAGGCCAAAAAAATAAAGGTTTGTTTCAGGTCACCCGACCGACCCTATCTAAACAGGGCCGACCCTACGTTTTTTTTATGCAATTTTGAAGGTACTTTTTTGGGGTCAATTTTGGTTTACAAAATTTTGTAAATTTTTTCCCCCATTTTTACACTTTTTTGGGTCAATTTTAGAGGGATACTTTTTTTTTTTAAGTAAAAAAAAAAAAAAAATCCTACCTACCGACCCTAGAGTTTCTTCTCATGTTACCTGAAACACAACTTTCTATTTTATTTGGCCCAATAGAAACCTGTGTTACGAGAGTGAGGGCTCTGCTGACGCTTAAACAAATGAAGGTACAATGCACTCTCCCAGCAGAGGTATGCAACAGACTGGGGTCCCACAACTCTGGATTTGAAATTCGTAGCACCCCCAGCAAAACAGGCATAACATGGTATCAAATGAAAGGGGAATCCCATGGCTATCAGATAAGAGTATATATCACCCTATAACCCTACAGACACATACTGGTGACCGTCCAAGGGAAAACCAGCCTTATGCACCCCTTGCATAAGGCTGGTTTTCCCGTGGACTAATTTAGAGTAAAATGCTAGTTTCCATGGCACTGCTTCATATCCCTATATGAACCTATTACCAAGGTGCTACATCTTAGCACTAGATGTCACCAGTGAGTCATGATTCAGATCTAAACTGTGGTTTCAATACCTGTATGTTCTATCAATTATATTATCTGATGAAAGAGATAAGGTCCTATACAGGACAAATATTATGGGACATAATTATGTTTGATTACTGATTGGGCATTCTCATGGGAGCTATCTTGTGTTATGAAAAGAAGTACAAGTTGCCATGGAAACCAGCATTTTCCTCTGTGTGTCTGTAGGGTTACAGTGTGATACACACTCTAAGGTGATAGCTATGGGATTCCTCTTTCATTTGATACCAAGTTGTGCCTGTTTTGTCGGGGGTGCTATAAAACCCATTTCTACGCCCCTTTTCTCACATTGGACCCCAGTCTACAACGTCACAACGAGCTACACTTGCTCAGAGAGTAGGGAACAATGTTTTGGCCATCACTCTCGTCTCGGAATACTTGGCTAGAATTGACGGTACCAGTAATAGTACTTAGATAATGCCAGCTATATTTATACATGTAAAACGGCTTCTTCAGTAAAGTCAGATATAAACCTTTCAATGCTAATAGCACTTTTCAAAGTCGACTCATGAATATTCCTTTCATCCTTATGTGTTGAAGGCCACAGTTCAAGTCCCCTGTGTGTGCTGTCATTGATGTACAAGTCTCGTGTATTGCAGATTAAACAGAATGCACCTTCTGTAGGTCACCTTTCTGAATAGATAACTACACGGGCCTCCCACTTAGAGGTCACAACCTTTTGTGGACAACCCAGTTCCTAAATGCCCTTAACCCTTTTAGGGCCAAATATTGCTTTGATGTGCTAGGCCCTTGGTCGTCATAATGCATCAACGCTGCTGCATTCAAGGACCACGCCGACCCTACAGGTGTGGTCCTTGATACACAAGGTTGGCGTTATGCTTAAATCCAGTCATGGCGAGTCACTCGCGATCGCCATGGCTGGATTCATGTGTCATGAGGGAACAATGGCATAAAGCAGTATGCTCCCCATAAAGGGTTACCAAAGCAGGGACCACTTAAAGGGTTAGTCCTACATCTGTCACTGTGTGCCTTACTGGCGCAGACTTACCCCAGGATCATTTAAAGGCGCAAATCTTGGTACCCCTCCAGCGACAGTCGGAGTGGAGTGGGGACAGGTACTCAGCCCTATATATAGCGGCGGTGGGGGTTTAAGGATCATCATTCTGTAGTGAGGGTTGGCGCTGTTGTATGAAAAACTGCCGCCATTACCAGATAACGCTCTGCACTGCCGCAGCTCCTTTAGACTCGTTCCAATCCCATGCGCTCCTGCGGCTACCGCTCGCCTCACTTAGGGACAAGTAACCGGGCGGTCCGCTCCGAGCGGCGCTCTCTAATTGACGCTATTTAACATGGTGCGAGATGGGGCCAGCTTGGGGTGATTGGTTACAGAACGCGGCGACGTAAATTGTTACAACGCTGTACGGTTACTGGTCCCAAAGCGGAGTGTCGGGATTGGAACTAGTCTACAGCTCCTTCTACTAGGTTATTCCGAGTATTACATGAATATTTATATAGCATGGATGCTTAAAACTGATGAAAATTGTTGATGAGAAAACGGGAAATTGTTAAATTAATCTAAAATTGCTCAAAATCGCCTCCCGTCACCATGAACAGGGACCTCTCTGTATGGATACAAACGTGTGTATCAAAGGACGGCTATGCAGTTGGGTAAGAGTACCTGCAAGAATGTTGGGATGCTTAAAGTCACACTGTCAACATGTACAAATCTGGTAAATGCCACTTATAGCTGTTAGAATGTCATTCTGACCTTTTTTGAGACTTTAACATGACATTTACTGAATTCGCGGAGCCGCTTAAAGAGTGACTTTCAGATGGATGGAAAATCTGTTTAAATACCAGTGTTCATGCATTGTATACATCAATTATATGGTCAGAGAGTTGCGGCTACAAACTTAAATCCTGCAGAGAGGGGTTCCTCAGGGATCTATGCTGCAGAATGCTGGGGCACTGCTCAACATGGCCTCCTAGTGGCAACACGTGGTAGCTCTAGTTTTAGAATTGTCCACAGGGGGCGCCACTGTGCAACAGTATAGGGTGCTGCAAGGAGAACTATTCTGACATCACAGAGTCAGAGAGAACAATTAGTCTAGTAGGAGACGGGGGTTCCCATGCACCCGAACGGTACATTTTTTTAACCAACTTTTTTTCAATGCTGAATATGTCTAATTTAATTTTTTCGATGTTCCCAGTGTGAAATATTGTCCCATCACATTTTTCTGGCGGCCATCTTGGATTTCTGATGACATTTTTGAGATCAAGAGAAAAATCACATTTTCCTCCATAATTTCCAAACCATTGGAGCTACATTCATGATTTTCGCACAGAAGACTAAAAAATGAGGATTCTTTCTACCGAATAAAGGAAAATGACCTTAACCAAGGTCAAGGTCACTAAATCTGACCTTGAATATGAAAAAATCACCAAACTACAGGATATGACTATGTTTCAACTCCTATTAAGAAGCCAAAAAAGGTAATTTTGTGTATGTTAGGAGTTGTCATCTTAGAACACATCAGTATCATACAACTTAGTTGATAGGAGGTGAAATTAAAATATTCGTTGCCATGGTAACCAGGTATTTCCAAATTTGACCTGGAATTTTTGAGATCAAGAAAAAATCACATTTCCCTCCACAATTTCCAAACCATTGGAGCTACATTCATGATTTTCACACAGATAACTGATAAATGAAGCGTCTTTCTACCAAATAAAGGAATATGACCTTGGCCAAGGTCAAGGTCACTAAATTTGACCTTGAATATGAAAGAATCACCAAATTACAGGATATGACTATGTTTCAACTCCTATTAAGAAGCCAAAAAAGGTAATTTTGTGTATGTGAGGAGTTGTCATCCTAGAACACATCAGTATCATACAACTTAGTTGATAGGAGGTGAAATTAGAATATCCGTTGCCATGGTAACTAGGTATTTCCAAATTTGACCTGGAATTTTTGAGATCAAGAAAAAATCACATTTTCCTCAATAATTTCCAAACCATTGGAGCTACATTCATGATTTTTGCACAGAAGACTAAAAAATGAGGATTCTTTCTACCGAATAAAGGAAAATGACCATGGCCAAGGTCAAGGTCACTAAATTTGACCTTGAATATGAAAGAATCACCAAATTACAGGATATGACTATGTTTCAACTCCTATTAAGAAGCCAAAAAAGGTAATTTTGTGTATGTTAGGAGTTGTCATCCTAGAACACATCAGTATCATACAACTTAGTTGATAGGAGGTGAAATTTAAATATCCGTTGCCATGGTAACCAGGTATTTCCAAATTTGACCTGGAATTTTTGAGATGAAGAGAAAAATCACATTTTCCTAAATAATTGCCAAACCCTTGAAGCTACATTCATGATTTCCGCACAGATAACTAATAAATGAGGTTTCTTTCAATCAAATAAAGGAAAATGACCCTGGCCAAGGTCAAGGTCACTAAATTTGACCTTGAATATGAAAAATTCACCAAATTACAGGATATGACTATGTTTCAACTCCTATTAAGAAGCCAAAAAAGTTAATTTCGTGCATATCAGTATCATACTAAGTTGATAGGAGGTGATATTAAAATATCCGTTGCCATGGTGACTAGGCATTTATAAGTGAGTAAAACCTCCAGTGCAGGTTATATGCAATATCCTCAAATTCTAGGTGCGGGTAATACAGTAAACTTGGTTACAGGGAACTCCCTATTATAACAAGTTTTAGTTACAACAAACTAATTTGCTTGTTCCCAATTTTTACCCATTCATTTCTATCGTAAAGAAAATTGGTTATAAGAAAGTACTGTTGGTCTGAAATTGGTTATAACAAAGTAAATCTTACATTTAGAAATTAAATCCACACATTTTTAAGGGAAATTGATGTTATTCTACTCCATAAAACTTACACGAAACTTTATTTTTTATGGAATACAGTTGTCTCCTTGATTTAAGCGAGGGGAGCCGTATTTAACACCCCCCGTGAAATAACCCATGGCCGTATTTCACGACCCTGTGACGTCATCAAAATGGCAATTTGTTTACATTTGAATGGCGTGGAAAAAAAGCTATTTAAGCTGATTTAGGCACTAAATTACTATGGTAATTTAATTTGAATCGAAAAAGGGTAAAAAATAAACACATTGGTTCACTCATTTAGGTCTGTTGACTGGGTTATTTCACTTGTTGAAGTTGGCGCCGTATTTCACGAGGCCATAGGCCTTTTTGCATACACCCACAAGCCTGCAATACATCCACCAGCCTGTCAGTTTTTGCCTGTCATACGTCATATGTCGCTATGTGTTATACGTTCAAACCTACATCCAGCATCTTAGGACTTAGGTGGGGCAGACTCTAAATTGCATTTCTTTAATGTAAGAATTTTTGAGAACAGGCACTTTCTCCCCTGCTGTACATTTGAAGGTATGATAGATGGTGGACCTGAGGATATAGTAGTGCACTTGAAGAGATGGTAGTGGATGTGAGGAGGTGGTAATGGATGTGAGGAGGTGGTGGTGGTGGACATGACAAGGTGACATGTAATGGACATGGGGAGACTATGGTGGGATTTGCTGTAATTCGACGACTTTTTGAATCTGTTTACATTCACCTTGACCTGGTCTCAAGGTCATATGCTTATGGCATTTTCATAGATACTGATTGGATTAATATCTCTGCTGAAGAAGGTCCATATACATGTAACATGAAGTGCCAGCATGCAGATCACATAAACTTTGTCACTTAGGCTGATTGGTAAAATAGATCAAAAAATGAAATGGATGGTTAAGGAGGTCGTTGACAATTAGTAGAAAATGGTAATAGGAAGGGAGGAGGTTACCTGTATTGGACATAAGAACAGATAATAGAATTATATCCACAATTTTTTTTAGTTTGCCCTGATTTCTTTCACAAAAAAAGTGAAAATGTGTACATAAAGAGTATGCTAAAATGGCTCAGGAAGCCCCCCCACCCCTGTTTTCATGTACGCTTTTGTATTCATTTACCATAACCCCCGCCCACCCCCCTGGGTGCGTACATGCTTTATGGAAGCAAGAAAAGGCCATTTATTTATGTGTCCTAGCCTACAAACATACCAACACACAATGTTGTAAGTTGAAAAAATAATAATAAGTGTACTTTAGGACTAGTTGGATATTTGAAAGAGTCTTTCAGTTTTGGAAATCCTGGACTGTGGAACATCTGGTCTGGCATTAGTCATTTTACTCTGGATGACCTTGTGGAATGCTGGTCTTCACCTTTATACTGTCTCTGAGGGCACGTTGGTTAGAGCCACCTCAATTCACAAGGGCCTCTCCTTGGTGGTGTTGCTTACCTCAGCCAGTCACGCAGTTTTGGATGAGATAGTTATATGTCTCTTCTTTTACAAGATAAATCATGAGAATAAGGAGTCGAAATAGGGCCATATGCTGAAATTTCGTGTCATTTTGAGTTCTCAAGGTCAAATCAGTGAGCTTGACCTTGATCTCAGGGTCATATGCATATGACATTTTCATGGATACTAATTAGATGAGCGTCTATGATCAAAACGTTTCATAATTATAACATGAAGTGCTGGCATGTCAGAACCTAAAATCCATCTCACTTTATAGGCTAATTTGTACAGTAAATGAAAATAGGAACTGGATGGTTACCATGGCAACAGGCCATCTATCTCCTATGGACTAAGTTGTATGGTACTGATGTGATTTAAGTATTAAGCCCTTAAAATGCACATGATTACTGTTTTTGCTTGTTGAGAGGCATGACAATATGGTAAAATGCTTTAATTTGGTGACTTTTTGAAATTTCAAGGTCAAATCAGTGACCTTGACCTTGACCTCAAGGTCATATGCATTTGGCGTTTTCATGGATACAAATGATCTGAGCATCTATGCTTAAAAGGTTCCATATAACATGAAGGGCTAGCATGCCAGGGCCCAAAAGCTTTATCACTAAGGCTAATCTGTAAAATCAGGTCAAATTTGGAAATACTTGGTTACCATGGCAACGGAAATTCCAATTTCACCTCCCATCAACTTAGTTGCATAATACTGATGTGTTCTAGGATCACAACTCCTAATATGCACAAAATTACCTTTTTTGGCTTCTTAGGAGGAGTTAAAAAATAGTCATATCCTGTAATTTGATGATTTTTTCATATTCAAGGTCAAATTTAGTGACCTTGACCTTGGCCAAGGTCATATTCCTTTATTTGGTAGAATGAAGCCTCATTTAGTAGTTATCTGTGTGAAAATCATGAATGTAGCTCCAATGGTTTGGAAATTGTGGAGGAAAATGGGATTTTTTCTTGATCTCAAAAATTCCAGGTCAAATTTGGAAATACCTGGTTACCATGGCAACGAATATTTTAATTTCACCTCCTATCAACTAAGTTGTATGATACTGATGTGTTCTAAGATGACAACTCCTAATATGCAGAAAATTACCTTTTTTGGCTTCTTAATAGGAGTTGAAACATAGTCATATCCTGTAATTTGGTGATTTTTTCATATTCAAGGTCAGATTTAGTGACCTTGACCTTGGTCAAGGTCATTTTCCTTTATTTGGAAGAAAGAATCCTCATTTTTTAGTCTTCTGTGCGAAAATCATGAATGTAGCTCCAATGGTTTGGAAATTATGGAGGAAAATGTGATTTTTCTCTTGATCTCAAAAATGTCATCAGAAATCCAAGATGGCCGCCAGAAAAATGTGATGGGACAATATTTCACGCTGGGAACATCAAAAAAGTTAAAATAGACATATTCAGGATTGAAAAAAAGTTGGTTAAAAAAATGTACCGATCGGGTGCATGGGAACCCCTGTTTCCTACTCAACTAAATGTACTGGGCATCACTGTGCACAATTATCAGGTTGGGATGGGGGGTCCCAATGCCGCATGTGGAATCTGTCACCTGTCAATGTAATCCCCATTACCTCTTTAAGAGCATTTAGTGTCAAATATAAGAAACACCCTCTGTCTTGTCTCCATTATCTTGTCCTTTTAAATGGGACAAGATTGCAACACATTGGCATGGAGTAGCATAATAGAACAAATCGATTGAACTAAAACCCATGAAATGAATCAATGATGGATTAATTGTATCTTAATGCACTCATTTTAAGTTGTAATCAATAATAAACTCCAGGCTGACCTTAAGCTCATTGGAATAGATCTCTCTACCTTTAGTGGCAGAAGCGATAATCACTGATAATCTAGATGCTACGAGCTTTAGTCTCCAGTGGCTATCCCAGGTTAGCCATACAGATAGGAATGACGAACTGATACTTAAAAATGATAAAGGCAAAACAAAATATGACTAAGGCCTTACCCCAAAAGACTTCGCCTTATACTTATAGGAATGCAATTACTAAGGTGGGTTGTCACTACTGGCTATACATGCTAGTATCAACAAGCCATGGTTAGTCGTATAGGGAGCCAAAAAGATGACTAACTAGGTTCGTCGCTATCAAAGTGGCATTCTCACCGAGCGTTTCCCACTCACAATTCTAGTACTGTTGTGGTAAGTGCGAGTGGTGAGAATGCCCCTTTAACTAAGTTTCGGAGCCTAAAGGTTTTCTGTGCACTATCCAGAATCCTTACAGCTAATTTATGAACAAGATAAACAAACAGTAAATGCGAGAGAACGTTTAGGCTCTCCTCCGCACTACATACTGGCCTCTATCTGCAGAGCTCACCCGTAGGTCTTTGAACCCTGAGCCTTCACTGAAAATCCAAAGGTTGAAAGGGTTAGTCAGTACAGACTAACCCAGGTTGGTCATATAAGTGTTAGTCACAAAGGCAAAGTTATATTCAAAAATGACCGAGGGGTCAGTCAGTAGTGGCTAACCTAGGTCCATCATTGGTGTGTTGTATTTGTATACCACTAGTTGGGGCCACCTGTGATGACCACTCAGTGGCTCCCCCTGGAACTAAAAAGACTAAAGTGGGTTGGTCAGTAGTGACCAACCTGACAATAGTAACTAATCTAGGTTGGTTATATAGGGAGCCAAAAAATGACTAACTAGGTTTAATAGGCACTAGTGACTGAGAGGTTGGGCGTATAGGGAGCCAAGGAATATCAGTGTAATTATCTTCTCCCGTCCACTAAGTGTTCCTACCAGTACTATGGTCTTTGGCAAAATGATACATTTTTGTGTACATACTGGTCATAGTAGGTTTACCTCCTGGTTAGAGATATTGTCACACAATAATGTCTCTCACATACCCAAGATGACTGCTTGTGGTCAAGATGAGGTGGGCTCGGGTCAACCCCTTAAAGACTACATGACACTTTAATGCATCATTCCCTTGGTCGTCATGATGCATGAATGCAGGCCTGGTGAGTAACTCGCCAGTTCTGCATTCAAACATCATGCCGACCCTACGGGAGTGATATACTCTGAATGGTCGGTATGGTGCACCAATGCAGCACCGGCGTAGGTGCATCATGACGACAAATGTCATCTTTTAGCGGCATGCCGTTCTCAAAGAGTTAAGCAATAACAAGAGTAGCCATAGTCACCTGAATAAGCACATGGGGGTTAAATAAGTGCAGGTCTTATATAAGCCCACGGTCAATTTAGAGTATTGGAATGAAAATTCTGGACATTTTTGTATCTAGAATAAGCGCAGGTCTTATTCAACTGCATGGTAAGTGATGCCAGTCTACTGATGCCCTTGACATTTAGGAGGGCAAACTACTGTTACTTTCACCTATTTCGATAGGACCAAATTTAAAAAAAAGGTTTGTTTCAGGTCACCCGACCGGCCCTGAAAAACAGGGCCGACCCAACGTTTTCTTTGTGCAATTTTGAAGAAAATTTAATATTTTTACACTTTTTGGGTCATTTTTAGGGTTTACAAGGAAGATGACAAGTAGTTTAAGTTAAAAAAATGAATAAAATAAAATAGATATCCTACCTACCGACCGTAGTTTTTCTCCCCATGTTACCTGAAGCATACCTTTTATTTGTTTTAGCCTAGTGCTGCACTAAGACCGCACCAATCACCCGAAGTTGGAAAAAGAGCCAATACTACAAGTATGACCACTCCAAATAATACCCTTTTTTCCCATCACTAAGCCATCAGAAATATGACGAGGGCGTTTCTTAGGAAGGGAAATCTTAGCTATCGCCGAACTACATTCATGGTTCGGTAATTAAGATGAATTATCTATTCAAGTTGTTAATATGCATGATTTCGCATTTGCATCACCCTAAGCTTCAATTTGATATAAAATATGCCTATATTTTGTCCATTGTTATCATGTTTTTTTTATATCAAAATTTGAAAAGAGAAAAAAAATTCTTCAAAACACAATTTGGGGGATGCGCGCAGTGATGAGAAACAAGGATATTATTTGGAGTGGCCTATGCATGAACAGAAATGTCTGCCACCAACAGGAGGAAAAGTAAAACGAAATACTTGCTCCTCGACTGGTTGAAATAATTGACCTTTTTTTTATCAATTCCCAATGATCCTGAACTGGCCGCCATTTGTATTTTGTACCGCCCGTTGCGATTGGTTCACTGTGAGGCAGGTGAATGTAAGGTGCATTGTGATTGGTTCAGTGCTACTCACGTGACCTGATCGTACCCCGGGGCACTCTGGGTAATCAATGGTGATCGAATCATGTCGATTCACCGTTTAGGGGCGGGTTAGGGGCGGGGTGAAAAGGCACGCTGTATGGGGGGTGGTTCAGGGAAAAGTTCGTTTAGCTGCTCCATAGCCTTACCAGTCTCGGGCCCCGACTGTACGTTTACAGTCTGGGAGATTACTTAGATCTATGTACCTACACTGGTCCACATACCCTGCTATACTGTATAGGCATATTGACATCAGCAACCAGGAGAGTGTGGGCTCGAACCCCACTCTGGCTTAATTACTAGTACTGCTGAAATCTGCATATTGCACCTAAAATTAAGTAAAGTACCTAGTCACATATCTAATAGCTAATTTAACTATGTCAATTAAGGTGGATTTATGCTTTAAATGGGCTAAATAAATCATGTAAAAAAACGAACCTACGTTTTGCCTAGGGTGGGATTCGAACCCATGAGGCCATACACAACCTCCTACATGATCATGTGATCATAGCTGACCAATCAGTGAGCTACCTATCTCATTAAGAAATGATCCAGGATCCTGGATTACAGTTACAGTTATTAGATACAAAATTGTCCAGGCCCATTACAGCCTGACGGCTGTAATGGGCCTGGAGAGCTCGAGGCTGTAGCCTTACCAGTATTCCACAGTTCGTTCTTTATAGTTTTACTCAATAAGAGTAAAAAAATACACGAAATATCTACATGATGCGGTTTCATTTGCATAATTCGAAGAATAAACGGACTTTTTCTCAAATGTTTGTGTGTAGATAATTGAATTGACATTCGTGAAATGTCAAAGGTTTTTACCTTTTCTAATTAATTTGCATTCATACCCAAATGCAGTGTTAACATTTGAATTCAACTATAGATATTTTATTCAAACATCATGCCGACCCTTTGGGAGTGTATCAACCCCATATGGTATACATTATGTATAAATGCACGAAAAGAGGCATGCCACATCATAACACAACCCAGCAAACCAGGGCGAGCTTGGACGAGCCGTGGGTATACCCAAGCTAACCCTATCGTATTAGCTTGAATAATGCCCAAGGCTTGCCCACGCTGACTCGAATTCACTGGGGATGCACCCCATGAGGGTGAAATATATATAAACCTGTCCAAGTCTCCTTCCCATGATGACTCCCCATAGTGTTGTGATGTAGCTGAGGCTAGTTTTGTGGTACTTTCAGATCGGCCCTCACCCCGTGATAGGGTACCACACCACCACCACCACCACCACCACCACCTCCACCACCTCACAGGGTGGGTACATACCTGCCCAGGTGCACACTATCTACCCCTGATACCATCTTGATAGTACAGAGCACAGGGCAGGATGGAGGGACCGACCACAGCTGTTATCAACCCCCAAGTAGGTGGTCTTATCTCTGTCATGAGGTTTTGATGTCGGACTGGTATACATTGTTTGAATTGGAAATAGTGATCATTACCATTGCTTCATAAAATGGTTTCAAACATCAGTTTTAATATTTGCATTGTTCTTTAGGGAATGTAAGCTTCAATGTATCATACTCTTCTGTTATCGTGATACATGAAAGCAAAATCTTGGTAGCTCACCAGTGCTGCACTCGTGCATCATGCCAACCACATCGAGTGGACAGGCACGATGCATCCAAGCAGCATTACACCACACTGATAATCTTTATTATACTCTGGAGCTTAGTCCGTAGTGAGTAACAACTCAGTCAGCAGTGATACACATTGCATGAAGGTTTGCATTTAAGTAAATTAGACATACTTAAAAGGATGCTTTCAGTATATTTAATTCAAGTAAATGACACTTAAAGCCACTTAAATGCCCTAATGACCTTTTTGTGATATTTACATAGCATTACTGAACTTAAAGCCGCTTAAAGTGAACCTTTAAGGCATACTAAATTTACTTAAATACAAACATTCATGCACTGACACCTAATTAGTTGTTCATTGGCTCCCTATGTAACCAACCACCGTTAGTGAATTCTGCCAGGTTACTCATTTTAAGAAGAACATCCCCCTAGAAGGGCGATGAAATTTAAATGAATTTAAAAAAAGTTGAGATGCTGACCAACCCACCTTAGTTTTTCATACCTTTTGATATATTTGTTCATCGAGTTGGTCTTTTTGACTAAGGTATCAGTGATATTTGGTTTTTACTTAGTCATTTTTCAAAATCAGTTCGTTTTTGACTAATGCATGATGAATACCCCCATTTCTAACATGGACTAGCCACTACTGACTAACCCCTTAAACCTGCAGATTGTCAGTGCAGCAGACTTCTTAATTCGCAAATGGGAACAAGTTCTAAAGGTCGATATCTGAACTTTGCTTAACCCTTTAGGACAGCATGATACTAAATGCATCAGCAGTGGTGAGTAACTCACCAGAGTTATATTATGCATCACTCCGATACTCTGGGTTTGATACACTCCTGGTGGCTGGGCATGATGCACCAATTATCACAGGGAGAATGCATCATGATGATTTTGTCAAATAAACATGAATCCTCAAGGCATCATGGTACCGTCTTAAAAGGGTTAAAAATTCACAGAAGGCAAGCCCGGTTATCAGTGCTAATGGGACTACAGGATCAACATGAGGAAATTAGAAAGGTCATTATCTGGCTAGGATTATGTTACTTTAGGATATGAATCCTGTCAGGACCACATGATAATTTAATGTTTCATCCCTTCTGTCCACACCCTCATCTTAGCATGATGCATCAATGCAGCCAAGCCTGGTTACTCACCAGTCCTGCATTCAAGCATCATGGACATGATGCACTCCTGAGGGATAGTAATGATGCCTGAATGAGTAGACTCAGCCAGGCTACATGCATGCATCATGACGACAAAGGGTATAAACTACAATGCATCCCTCAGGGGTTAATCAGGTCTGAGACAGCTTCTAGTTCCAGATGGGAAATCCCCAGACAAAAGGCAAAACATATTGTAAGGCCTATTCTCACCTCAATGTCTCTTCATTGTCAGCAAAAGGTCATTGACACAAGAAACAAGAAAGGGTGACTCTTCAGAAAGGTTGTTGCTAAAGTTTTTGAACATTTCTAAAGTGTGACCGACAAATACATGAATATAACCTCAGAATACTGCATTCTAATTTATACCATTTGAAGGATAATGGTCTGCTGAATCTCACAATATGAGATGTTTGCTAACATAGCCATTACAGACAATGTTATGAGGATTCTGCTAAAACTAACATAAACACAACTTTGTTATAAAAAAAAAGTAATCAATTCTTGCTGCGTTGGTATATAATATGTATACAAGATTGTAGTGCAGAGAGTGAAGGATTATTAAAGCAACAATGCAGAGGTCAATAACTGGGTAATACGTTCTCACACTTCATGAAGGTTTGCATTTAAGTAAATTAAACATACTTAAAGTGATGCTTTAAGTATATTTAATTCAAGTAAATGACACTTAAAGCCACTTAAATGCCCTTATGACCTTTCCTCAACATTTACAGGGCATTACTGATCTTAAAGCCGCTTAAAGTGTACCTTTAAGACAGATTAAATTTACTTAAATACAAACATTCATGCAGTGTCATTAATTAGTCTGTGGCTTCCTGGAAGTACATGAAGTAAACCTTCCTCATTACAGCACAGACAGTGACGAGATAGATGCCCTTTGAAATTAAGAGACCACCTCAATCCACCGTCCAGCAGATTGACCAGTGTACACTGAAAATCCATAGGTTGAAAGGGTTAGTCAGTACGGACTAACCTAGGTTGGTCATATGAGTGTTAGTCACAATGGCAAAGTTATATTCAACCTAGGTCCATCATTGGTGTGTTGTATTTGTATACCACTAGTTGGGGCCACCTGTGATGACCACTCAGTGGCTCCCCCTGGAAATTAAAAGACTAAGGTGGGTTGGTCAATATTGACCAGCCTGACAATAATAACTAATCTAGGTTGGTCGTATAGGGAGCCAAAAAATGACTAACTACGTTAGGCACTAGTGACTGAGAGGTTGGGCGTATAGGGAGCCTAGGAATATCAGTGTAGCAAGACCGAATGTCCAGTCACATGTTGGGCTTTTATGGACTGAAATATTTCAATCTACTGTCAATGGACGAAACTGTTTTTTAGATCCATAAAACGCCAAATATGTGGGTATCTGGTCATTTAAAAAGTGTAGCCAGTCCTACAACATTGAAGATCTGCAAGGCCATAAGCCTTGTAAGTTGGAAAAGTTTTCACAGAGACTGCATATTGGAAAGAAACACTGTGTCTGATACCTACTATGATGTTTAGCGCTATGTTGCTGACCTCTTTAAAAGCAATTAACAAAGTCAAGCTACAACTGCCATGTTGCACCCCTGCCCTACTCCCACACCAGTCTCACTGCATCTTTAATCAGCACTTCTTAACCCTTTATGGGCAGTGTAGTGCTGTGAATTACAATACATGTAATGTTGATGTCATGATGCATGATTGCAGCCTTAATGAGTACCTCACCACTGCTGCATTCAAGCATCATGCTGATTATATTTGGTTGATACTCTCCATGAGGATCGGCATGATGCACCAATGCAGCACCGGCGAGTTACTCACCTGGGCTGCATTGGTGCATCATGGCGACAAATGTTGCCTTTTAGTAACCTGCTGTTGCTGAAGGATTAGTTAGTGTTTTTGTATTTCTGACCAGGTAGACAGTAGTCTGTAAGGTCACGAAGATACATGGCGCCAACACCCCTAATATCGCCCACCAAGGGTCCTAATGAATTACTCCTTTTTTTTAACCCTCTACAGCCGGCATGATGCATTAAGGCATCACGCTCACTGATTATTATATGAGGCACCAATGCATGGCTGATATGTAACTCACCAGTGCTGACTCGATGCAATGTATACTGACCCTTCGAGACCAGGATGGTATGATGCATAAATGCAGCCCTGGCGAGTTATACTCACCAGCGGTGCATTCACACATTGTGCAACCAAAGGCACATTAAAGCATTATGTGGAGATTAACTCTCTTAGGATGGCATGTCGCTAAACATCTGCCGTTATGATGCACCACTGCAGCCTTGATGAGTAACTCGCCGGTGCTACATTGCACCATGCAAACCCTTCAGGAGTGTATCAACCCCATAGGCCTGGCATGATGCTTGCATACACCCCTGGCATCATGCCGACCAAGGGCATGATAGATTAATGCATGCCGCCTTCCTTGACGTGTTAATGCATTAAAGGGTTAAAGGTCTGCCCGTGCGGCACGCGCTGTGCAGATTACGATGAGGTTCCTGTGTAGGACAGGCAGCCCAGGTGGCGCCACTATGTTCTCCCCCCCCTCCCACCACACACACACACACACTCATTACCTCATAGCTACTTAGGGAGTGGTCATCTTTTAACAACAGGGGGGGGGGAGGTCGGTGGATTTGGTGGGGGGGAGAACCAAATGAATTTGGACCCCTTGAAGGGGGGGGACCCAAAAAATTTGAACCCCTCTTGAGCGGGGGACCAAAAAGACTACACCCCTTTTTAGCGTCAAAGCCCGTGCATTACTATAGCTCAAAAGGGTCAGCCACACTCAGTTTAAACCTGCCTGGAGGGGGGTACTGAAAAAATTCCAACCCCTCTCGCGGGTGCGGGATCAAAAAAGATTCCAACCCGCTCGTGCAAAAATCCCCCCCTGTTCTTAAAAAATGACCACTCCCTTACACACACGCTGACTTTATAATTAAAGTGCCATAATCACCGAGCATATCCGACTCATTTTTCTAGTGCTGTACTAGTGTACTATTTGGTTAAGTGTCAGTGGTGAGAATGCCCCTTTAACCTAACTGCCACTAGCATGGGTGGGGACTGAGAGGGAATAGGGATGGGAGGGAAGGAGGGACAGAGAGGGGATAACGGAGAGAGAGAGAGAGAGAGAGAGAGAGAGAGAGAGAGGGAGGGAGAGAGAGAGAGAGAAACAGAGACAGACAGACAGACAGACAGAGGCAGGGAGAGAGATAGGATAATATAAGAGAGATAGAGAGATGGAAAATGATGAGAAATAGAGAGTGAGAGAGAGAGAGAGAGAGGGATGGAAAAAGAGACAGACAGAGACATATACAGGGACATAGGGGCACACACAGAGAACGAGAGACACAGAGAGACAGAGCGAGGCAGACAGACAGAAAACACTCACACACAGTGGCGGGGGGGGGGGGGGGGGTAGATGGAGGCAGAGAGAGAGGGAGACGGGGAAAGGACAAGCAAATGAAGAGATAGGGAGAGACAGACAGACAGACAGTGACAGAGAAAGAGTCATATTGAATCACACACACATCGGTGAGACAGATATAGAAATATGTAGAAACAGAGACCCAGGTACCCAGATACAGAAGGAGAAACAGCAAAAGAAGTTTAGCAAAAGCCAATAAATGCATGTATATAATAAAGAAATGTTGGCAAGGAGTGGGAAGAATATCCAAATGAATATAGAAAGAGTGAAGTTATAAGAGTGAAATTGCAGTTGGCCATGCAAGTGATAAAAGAAAGACTGAGATAAAAATGACACTATCTTACGGTCTTATTTTGAGTTCATAGTACAATATAAATGGCGAAATCAAAAATAAGTCACTTTATACTGTAAACCAACAGTATGTCCTACTGCTAATGTAAAAACCTCAGTATATACCGTAAAATTACAGTAGATTCTACTGCTTAGCCACATGAACTTCTAACAGTGCACCATCAGAGCTGCTCACCTGCACTCCTCCGCCTGGAGAGTTACTCATGTATCTGTTTGGAGAGTGAGTGATAGATCCCCCTCCCGGGAGGTGTTTTAACATAACACGAGAATGGGAGTTTTTCTTATGTGCTCTGATCTGTTCCTCTCGTGCAGCCAGCGTTGAGATGTTTATCTGTTAAACCTTTAAGGGCTTCGTAGTGCTTTAATGTGATGTGCCCTTTGTTGCCATGAGACGTAGATGCATTGGGGGTGAGTAACTCGCCCGTGCTGCACTAAAGCATCATGTCAACTATACAGGGTTGTTTAAAATGGTCAGCATGACGCATGAATGCAGCCCTGGCGAGTTACTCATAGGGATGCATTCATTTATGGACCATGACCACAAAAGGCATATCACTTTAAAACAAGAGGTGGACTTTGGAGGGTTTATGCATTTCTGATCCCCTTCTAAACAAAACCCTCTCAAATCTCAGAGGAGATCTAGTAGGAGGTTTTAGTGGTCGGGTTATGGCTTGTTGGCATGCCTGGCCTGACCCAATGCATTGGCAGTAGCCCAAACCAAAGCCGATGTAATTATGGACGAAAGCCTATAATCAACTCAA
This sequence comes from Harmothoe impar, assembly GCA_947462335.1. Lineage (NCBI taxonomy): Eukaryota > Metazoa > Annelida > Polychaeta > Phyllodocida > Polynoidae > Harmothoe > Harmothoe impar. The sequence continues at coordinate 34,837,973 of OX381717.1, read as the reverse complement.
TATGACTTGTGGAGCTTCATAAATGTATTCATATTAACCCTTTCCAGATAGTATGATGCCTTAATGGCCTTAATCAGCATGAGGCATGAAAGCAACCATGGGAGTAACTCACCAGTGCTGCATTAAAGCATGATGTTGACACTATGGGATTGAGACACTCATGAAGGGTCTGCATGATGCACCAATGCAACACCAGCAAGTTACTCGCCGGGCTGTATTGGTGTATCATGATAACAAATGTCATCTTTTAGCGACGTCCTTCCTCAAAGGGTTAATATTGAAACTTAGGGATAGCACTCAACCTGAACATTTAGGGAAGCGAGCTAAGGAACTGGTTATTTTTAACGGATGGGTGCTGGATTTGGGCGTACCAAAAAAAGAGTCGACCCCTCTTGAGTGGGACAAAAAATGTTACTACTGTCATTCCTTTTTAGAAAAATGGCGTGCGAGTTACCATAGCTCACACGGGTCAGTTGCCCTCATTTTCAACCTGCCTGGGATGAGGGGGGGGGGACGAAAAATGTCCTACTCCTCTTAAGAAAAAGGCTCTCTCCTCTTTGCTTTGGAAATACTAAAATCATCCCCTTGACAGGAAAAGGTTGACTTCATGGAACTCCTAATTGAGGAAAACCCTGATACTGATTTGTCACATAATTCAGACGCCTTTTCAAATGATATCTTTTGGGGTCGCCTTGGAAAATCCAAGGGTGTTGGAGAGCATGAGAAGTATTATGAGGGTGAGAAACTATTTACAATTTAACACTTTAACAACGCATGTTGCTTAAAGATGGCATTTGTCATCATGATGGACCAATTCAGCCCTGGCGAGTAACTCACCGGGGCTACATTGGTGCATCATGCTGACCCTTTAGGAGTGTCTCAATCCAATAGGGTTGGCATCATGTTTGAATGCAGCACTGGCAAGTTACTCAACATGCCTGCATTTATGCATCATGATGACCAAGGGCATAATTAAGTAATAATCTACCACGCCGCCCTTGAAGGGTTTACAAGGTGTAGACTCTACTAATTACCCGCGATTCATGAACTTTTCTGATGTGAAAAGTCCTCATATCCTGAGAATGGGGACTGGAGAGCATGACAACTATTTAGAGACCTGAGAGGCTAATTACAATTTAATTAGCAAATTTTCACAATAGCACCCAGAAATCTGAGGCCGCCAAACCCAAAAATGTAAGTGAGAATAATTATCACTTCAAGGCTGCCTTATTCCAAGGACTTCCAGAATTTGAACCTCCTTTTTGATCAGTAGTTAGCGCAACTTAAAAGGAAGAGCAATGTTCCATGTTCATTTCCGACTTGATGCACCAATGCAGCCCGGGAATGCATCACTATGTGATTAATTCACGAACACAGCATTGGTGCATCATACAGACCTTATAAGAGTGCATCAACCCCGTAAGGTCGGCATGATGCGTTGATGCAGTACGACAGAGTAACGTGCCAGGTCTGTATTCATGTATCATGAAGACAGAATGACATTAATATATATTACAGCACTACCCATGCCTTAAGGATTCCCTTTAATAAGGACGCAAGTTGCTAAAAGATGACATTTGTTGGCATGATGCATCAATGCAGCTCCGGCGAGTAACTTGCCGATGCTCCACTGGTGCATCATGCCGACCCTTTGGTAGTGTCTCCATACCATAGGGTCGGCAGGATGGTTGATTGCAGTACAACTGAGTTACTTACCATGACTGTATTAATGTATCATATATAGACAAAAGTGCACGAGTAGAGTTCCTCACTGAGGGTTATTTCACAAGGCAAAGCCGAGTACTCCTTTGTGTTTATTTCATGTCCTTATAAACAATATTTGTCAAAATTCCACGTAATTGCTCTGAAAAACCTACTTTATAATGGTTTTAATCAACAATTTTGATGATTTGACAGGCCATTAAATACGGGCAAGGGTTAATTCACAGGGGGTGTTAAATACAGCCTTCCTTGGTTAAGTCAATGGGAGTGCCGTATTCACCAGGGAATAAAGGCAGAAGGGCATTTATATACATTACATAGACAGAGGTCCATGATAATCTGTCTGAACGACAGGTTTCTCCATGAGTGGGACCTTGAGTCGTATCACACGAGGCGCAGCGGAGTGTGATGCGACCCAAGGTCTCACAAGTGGAGAAACCAGGAGTTCAGACTGATTTGAGTGGATATCTGTGTTTATTTCATGTGAATCTTGATCAATTCCATTTTAAAACAACATTTAAAGATTGGTTTCACAATTATATCATGGAGAATGGAGCTGTGGAGAATGAGATTCAGTTTCTCCACGGGGGTGTGGAGAACGGCCCTTCCCACACAAAACAATGGTAAATTTGTTTCTCCACATGAAATAAAGCACTATCCTGGCCTTAAAGGTTTAATTATGTTGTAAGGAGGTCCCCACTCAGGTGCCTTAACATTAAGGGAATGCCACAATGAGTTGGTTGGAGAGGCCTTTAATTGATTAACTCTTTAAGGATGGCATGTCACTAAAATATGACATTTGTCTGCTTGATGCACCAATGCAGTCCAGGAATGTAACTCCCTGGTGCTGCATTGGTGCATCATGCTGACCCTTTGGGAGTGTCTCGGCCTTGTAGATGGGTCAGCATGATCTGATTGCCGATACTGGTATCATGAGGAAAAATACTTATAGGTCGTCAGAGTTTTACGGGTTACAAAATCGTTCCTTTTATTGTAGCTTACATTTTTAACCCCTTCACCGACATGAGGATCTAGATTTAATTACATACACCGATAAAAATGTGAGTGTCAGCCTGACGCTGGCCGTGATGCCAAAACCACTCACTTACATGCACTCAAAAAGTAAACTTGTCTCCAGACTCTTCCAAGTGACAGTCATAAAATAAACGAGTCAAAAACGTGTCTAAGTGACAAGATAGTGGGTCTTCTGGCTGGAGATAGAAGACCCACTTGGCATGTACCAGCCCAAAACCTGTCATTGGCCAGGTCCAGATTCTATTTGTGGGATGGTAACCTGATAGGTTAGACAACTTTTGACTTGTTTATTCTATGACAGTCAGTTAGACGAGTTTGGAGACAAGTATACTTTTTCAGTGAGAGTCAAGCATTTTGGGGAGAGTCGTGCAGCTGGATCCTCATTTTGGCCCATTTTCCATTAGCCGGTTTGGAGGTGCTGTCAGCTGCTAGATCGTCCTATCGGCTGGTGGAAAATGCAAATTAAAAGCTGGACTAACCCAAGGTGACAGGGGAGTCTGCTAAAGCTGGACCCTCTTCTCTCCGAGTCTGACAATGCTGGACTCTTGGGGGATGAAACAGAGCCTCCATTGAATCCAGTTATACAATTCAGAAAACAAATTTAATGACAGTATCTTTTTATTATATTTTTCAGAGCGCAGATTCCCACGTCCAAGTGATCCCAATGGAGGTGTTCATCAGCGCATGCGCACTGTGTGGTGCTGGCTGTCTCCTGGCGACAGTGTTTGCCATCTTTAACCTGAGACACAGGAATACAAGGTGAGGTCTGAGGGGGTGCTCATATTGTAATAAACCAAAACTGCCCGATAGAGCATACAGACTCTGTACGGCTTGAGTGTATGCCTATGTGTACGGGTTCAAGTGCGTAGCACGAGAATCCCGTACACGTAGGCATACACAAAAGATGTACAGAAGTCTGGATGCTTTTGAGTGTGGTTTTGGCTTTATTATACCTAGCCATACTAATCTAAGGGTTCTGATAATGACCAATAGACAGAAATAATCTGGCATAGATGAAAGAAATAACAGAAATAGATGGAAGTGGGACAGAAAAGCATCCCGAAATGGTGCTGCTGGCTGCTGTACGCCCACTGTACCTCCAACCTGTGGGCATACAGCCATACACACACATGTGGGCATATGACGTTTTTACGCCACACCGTGGGCATACAGACTACAGTGTTTAAGAGATACTAGTATCATTATGCTAGGTATAATAATAACAGGGATTGATTGGTTGATATTTATTACCAATAAGATATTTGATACACTGGAAGTTTTTTCAGAATGATAATATACGGGATATCCAATGCACAATGAATACCTGATGGAAAGAAATAGACATAATTTTCAATACTACTCCTGAGGAAGAAATTTATTGTCAGTGTCATACAGGCTTCTATGCACTTAGTTGAACTTTAGTGTATTAGATAGAGATTCTCACAGCTGGGTAGAGTTCAGTCTTTAAGGGCTTTTCAAAACCGGGGGAGGGGTGTGGATTGGGGTGGGGGGGGGGGGGATTTATGACAAAAAAAAAGTGGACCATTAGCCTGGACTCAACTAGGGCGCAACAGTCACCTACAAAAAATGGCGATCCTTTCAATGTTTTGCTCTGGCACAATTTGCTTAATTTCGCATCATTTCACTTCAAATCGCTCCATTTTGCTGAGGTGTCACCCTGAACAGGGCAACAATTTGGGAGACACTCTCGCGAATTGAAACAAAATGAAGCGAAGTGAGGAAAATTGTAGCAAACTATGCTAGAACAAAACATTAAAAAGATTGCCATATTCTGGAGGTGACGGTGTCAGTCTAGTGGAGCCAGAGCTATTTGAAGAGGTCGTCTGGAGTAATGTGGACCCTTTGAAGTAGCTAGCGAGCCAGCCAAGTATTGCCATACTTGGCTGGTGAGAGATCCCCATGTTTTGACTGTGGGGGAACGAGAGGACCTCATTACAGACAAAGTAAAAGGTTTACAGGGCCAAAGAAGGTTCCACGTTTATCATTTAGCTTCCCATATTCCCTCAGATATATGCACGTTTGTTGATCATATATATATTAGTAAACCAGTGGTTTATAAGACAAACCTTCTGTTCACACTAGAACTGACATAGCAAAAACGCTATTGACAGTTCGAACTGTCAATAGTGGAAAATATTTCTGTTATTGACAGTTTGCACTGTCAGCAGTGGAAATTATTCCTGTTATTGACAGTTCCTCATGCGAACTGTCAATAGTGGAATATTTCTGTCTTATTGACAGTCCCCACTGACATTGGAGTCAAAAAGTGTGTTTTTTTCGGAAAAAGTAGTTTTTTCTATAAAAGTTATTTTTTGCCAATAGTGTTTTATTTTGTTGTCAAAAGTGATTTTGTCACCAAAATCGGTTTTGCCCTCTAAATCGGTTTTACCCTCCAAATCGGTTTTGCCCTCAAAATTGGTATGGACCCAAAATCGGTTCTGCACCCAAAATCAGTTTCACACCCAAAATCGGTTTGGCATATAAAGCTTCTCCATGAAAATCGACGTGTCCATGAAAATCGACTTTCCCATCAAAATCGAGTTCTCCATCAAAATCGACTTCTCCGTCAAAATCGACTTCTCCATCAAAATTCTTTGCACCAAAATCGTTCTCAGGGTTATGGCAGTAATGGTAAGGGACTGTCAATAAGAGAGGAAATTCCCACTATTGACAGTTGGGGAAGAACTGTCGATAACAATATAATTTATTACTATTGAAAGTTTGAGCTGTCAATAAGAGAGAAACATCTCACTATTGACAGTGTGAACTGTCAATAAGAGGAAAGTTTTCCACTTTTGACAGTGCAAATTGTCAATAGTAGAAATTAATCTTCTTATTAACAATTCCAACTGTCAATTAAAAAATAAGATTCCGTCATTGACAGTTGGAACTGTCAAAACCAGGATAGAATTCTATCATTGACAGTTTACACTGGCAATAAGACATTGAAGTTTCTCTTATTGACAGTTCCTTTTTGGAACTGTCAATGACAGAATAAAATTTTCTTATTGACCGTTCGAACTGTCAATAAGGGGGGGGGGCAAAAACACTTACATGTACTTTGAGAATCTACCACCTTCCTAGTGGCAGGAAGCACACAGATAATATTTGGGCTCCAGAACTTAGTCAATAGCGACGAACCTAGTTCAGATTTAGTCAGTAATGACCAACCCACCTTAGCCATTCCATTCATCAAATTAATTTATGGGTATAAGACTAAGTCTTTTTGGGGTAAGGCCTTAGTCATATTTTGTATTGCCTTAATCATTTTTGAATATCAGTTGTCATTCTAACCAATATCCTTATGACTAACATGGGATAGCCACTACAGACTAAGGCCCAGAGCATTAAGACTCTGTGTTTCTGACGCTTTCACACTTCTCTGTGCGTAGTTTGACAGGATCTGCCTTCAAAATTAATAATTTGCAGTTGAACTCAAACAGGTTCTGATTTTGAATGCAGCTGCCTTCGACATGTACAATAATACACGTCAAAGGCAGCCCATTTATTAGAATAATATATGCACCAAATTAACTATAATAAGAATTACGTTTTCGAGATGGTCGTTTTAATGAGGAAAATCTCAAGGTCAATGTAGAATACCCCCAAATGTCATGCCTACTGGGCTATAGTAAACGTCCTCTTGATATATAGTGTTTTACTGTGTTTACTCAGGGTTCCAAACTCACCTTATATTATGTCACTATATGGGGTTAACTAGTAGATGGTAGAAGCGTTCCCTGCCCATGGAGAAACAACTCTGCTTGTGTGAGATCCAGCTTTATTGGAGGATACTGATGTTTAGTAACCTATACATGTCCTGGGCTTACAGTGTACCATATATCTGTCCTTGCTTCTCAGTGTGCAATGTGTGCATGTTGTTATTGTAGTCTACAAGTATATGTCTGTTTGGAGAGTGCATTGGTTCAGCGTGCACGCCCGCACCTGCCTGCCACCATTCGCGCTGTTGACGGCTACTCCTCCATGGGACATCCGTATCTGCCATGGTCGACAGCCTCAGCTCTCCAATACCATGTAGAAGCCATATAGATCTAAATCCACATTGAGTCACTGTCTATGAATGCCACAAATGTACTCCCATATAGAGCTGAGCATCTCAGCCCCGGCAGACCTCCCGGGCTGATTTCTAATCCCCAACTGCCTGGAGATCCCAGCGGCCAACGACTCATCCCCTTCCTGCATAATTACATTACGTCATGCCCTCACCCCAGGATCCGCAGTGTCTGCACTCTCTACCAATGAGAGCAGTGATGAGAGAATGTCACTGCGTCATATGTTTTGCTCTGGGATCCGCACTGTCTCTGCAATCCACCAATGAGCGCGGTGATGAGAGAATGTCATTGATCTGTTTGCGCACTATTTTGCTGACTACAGGATCCGCACTGTTTTTCCACGATAACTCATGCCTTGATCCGACCCTGGGAGCTCCTAATGTCTTTTCTGTCCCTGAACGGCTTTACGTGATACCTCTCTATGGCTGCCATTCCCATATGTTACATTATACGTTATTTATAAGTCAATAAATATGTCTTCCAAACGTTTCTGCTCTTCTTTGGTTTTCCACTATAACCCAGGACAGGGGGTCCCCCGTAGATTCGTTTTATATACGAATCGTCCTCTCTAGATCTTACCTTTTTCTTTTACTTTGCTTCTATTTTGCCTCTATTCTACTTCTATTTTTTACTTTTTCTTTCTCTCCTTTGGTTTCTAAATGCTCTTCATTACTTTTCTTATTTTGTTTCTTGTTTCTTTTCTCGCGCTTCTCTTTTCTCTCCTAATCTATGTTTTTGTTGCTTATATTTCGCTTTTCGTTTTGAATTCTAGTTTCTCGGCTGTTCTGCTGGCTTCTTGTCTTGTTTTCTTTTTGTGCCCCGGTTCTCCACCATCTGGGCTATAGTAAACGTCCTCTTGATATATAGTGTTTTACTGTGTTTACTCAGGGTTCCAAACTCACCTTATATTATGTCACTATATGGGGTTAACTAGTAGATGGTAGAAGCGTTCCCTGCCCATGGAGAAACAACTCTGCTTGTGTGAGATCCAGCTTTATTGGAGGATACTGATGTTTAGTAACCTATACATGTCCTGGGCTTACAGTGTACCATATATCTGTCCTTGCTTCTCAGTGTGCAATGTGTGCATGTTGTTATTGTAGTCTACAAGTGTATGTCTGTTTGGAGAGTGCATTGGTTCAGCGTGCACGCCCGCACCTGCCTGCCACCATTTGCGCTGTTGACGGCTACTCCTCCATGGGACATCCGTATCTGCCATGGTCGACAGCCTCAGCTCTCCAATACCATGTAGAAGCCATATAGATCTAAATCCACATTGAGTCACTGTCTATGAATGCCACAAATGTACTCCCATATAGAGCTGAGCATCTCAGCCCCGGCAGACCTCCCGGGCTGATTTCTAATCCCCAACTGCCTGGAGATCCCAGCGGCCAACGACTCATCCCCTTCCTGCATAATTACATTACGTCATGCCCTCACCCCAGGATCCGCAGTGTCTGCACTCTCTACCAATGAGAGCAGTGATGAGAGAATGTCACTGCGTCATATGTTTTGCTCTGGGATCCGCACTGTCTCTGCAATCCACCAATGAGCGCGGTGATGAGAGAATGTCATTGATCTGTTTGCGCACTATTTTGCTGACTACAGGATCCGCACTGTTTTTCCACGATAACTCATGCCTTGATCCGACCCTGGGAGCTCCTAATGTCTTTTCTGTCCCTGAACGGCTTTACGTGATACCTCTCTATGGCTGCCATTCCCATATGTTACAATATACGTTATTTATAAGTCAATAAATATGTCTTCCAAACGTTTCTGCTCTTCTTTGGTTTTCCACTATAACCCACTACACTGAAATATTTTGTTAATAATGTGGATCTGATTGAAAGACTCATCCCAAATGTTGAATATGTACTCTAATATATATTTCCATTATCTAGAGCATTTATTACGTCAATTAAAACGCTAGTTCAAGTAAGTTTAAAATGAAGACTTCGTTTTAATAAAAGATTCTTGCATCATACCTTTGGCATTGCAATTTAAACAGCCCCTAAAAGATCTCGTTACAACAGTGTTGCCTTGAAAAGGTACACCAATTCCTGTTCTGCGAAGAAATGGCGTATGTAGTAGGTCGTTACGATGCATTTACCCATGTATCAACCCTGTAGAGTTAACATGATGCTTTGAATTACCATGGGTGCCTGGGAGTAATATCAAGCCATAAACAGAACTCAGTTATTAAACTTGTAATGGGCCTTTTGTTCGGTAGAGACAGCTGAAAATGATAGTTTCAATCTAATGTCAATCAAATTCAATTCATTACGACTATAATTTCATTGTAACCCAGTTCTATAACACGTCATAATACCTGAGGGTCTTCAGCATTTTAATTTAGGAGAGCAGAGAGGGTGCAAGGCCCCTGCAGACAGGCAACCTTTTCTGAATATTTTATGAGAAGAAAAGGGGCGTGTATTTGTGCTGCTAACTAATCACCCTCAGGCATTATTAACCCTTTAAGGACGCATAATGATTGACGGATCTTTATTTGGCAAATATATCATGTAGGCCTACATTGAAGCTTTTCATTATCGCCAACTAGATGGGCCTGTCACAGCAGACTAGTCATACCGGCATATAAATCTGCCACAGAACATCTATATAATACAGGACTGATTGTTCAATTAATGTCTAGTCGCATTGTTGGATGAAGTATAAACAGTGTAATTCACCTACCATAGGACTTTGATTTCCAGTCAATACCATTGTTACATAGCAGTCATTTAATGCATCATGCCCTTGGTAGTCATGATACATGAATGCAGCCCTGGTGAGTAACTCGCCAGTGCAACATTTAAGTATCATGATGACCCTGTGGGTTTGAGATACAACCGAAGGGTCGGCATGATACACCAATGACATTTGTCAGCATGATGCACCAATGTAGCACCGGCGAGTTACTCGCCAGGGCTGCATTGGTGCATCATGCTGACAAATGTCATGTTTTAGCGACATGCGTCCTTGAAGGGTTAAGAGAGTGATACTTATTTTAAACAATGGCGGGGAGTTGGGTTTGGGGTGGGGGAAAAATGTTGACCCCTTGACCAGGTAAGGGCAAAACAAAACTTCACCCCCTCTTGAATTTTTTTCAGCTGAAAAGCCTGCATGCTTCTAAGCTTCAATGGGCCACACGTGCGCGCCAACTTAGAAACAAATATTGCATGCTCCGTACATAATTTCGCCACTATCGCTAGTTGTTTAAAAATGATCAGCCTCTAAGAGCTGCATTTTACCTTCATGATTACTTTCATGATTCATGAATACAGCTCTGCATGCTGAGTTAACACGACATGGTCTGTGTGATTGCATTATGGTTGTGTCTCATGAGATCGGGCCAATGTGAATGTCTTTGACCAAGTGGCATCTTTGACAGGGTGCCATCTTTGACCGGGTGCCATCTTTGACCGGCCACCATAAAAAAAATTATGGACATATTTAAGAAGTATATTTCTTCTTTGATATGTAAGGGATAAAATAAAGAAAATGGCAGTGGTTATTTACTATACATTATTGTATATAGATATATAGATATAACTTTACCTGCCCTAAATAAACCGTTTTCTGTCAGGAGGTCAAAGATAGCACCCAGTCAAAGATGGGACACTCTCAAAGATGGCACCCAGTCAAAGATGTTCACATTAGCCCAATCTCATGAGACACAGCCTTATGCCGGTCCTGCATGGTTGCTGAGAAGGTTGATGGGCTATTTGTGATTGAATTGACTAATTTGCTTAATAATCAATGTGAAAAATATTGATGAGAATAATAATGATATTTCCACGCTAATTCCAAGGACTTTAATCTTCATCAACTTTTAGTAGCTAACATTTTAAAGCCCAACCAATGTGTAATGGCTTTATATCCATTTGCTATCATGAAACACTAATGCAGAACCATGCAGTTAACTCACCAGCAAGGCATGAATGCATCATGCCAAGACTTTGGGAGTGTATCAATGTTGTAGGGTCAGCATGATGCATAATGCAGTACCACCCATTTATTCATCCTGGATGTATTCATGTATCGTGATGACAAAGGACATAATCCAATAGAGCACTGTGCGAAGTTATAATAGGACGTCAGGGACCTTATTAGGAATAGGAGCTAGTTGTGCGATGTATGAACAGACAAATCGATGTAAAGGTAGTGAGGCTTATTAGCAGACTACTGGGTTAACAAGATACAAGTACATTAAACCTTTGTGAAGGACAGTATGTCACTAAAAGATTACATTTGTCAGCAATGCTTATATCGTTATGGACCAATGCAGCCCCGGCAAGTAACCTGCTGGTTCTGCATTAATGCATCATACCAAACTTTCAAATGTATCAACTTCATAGGGTTGGAATGATGCATAAATGCAGTAGCACCGATGTACTCGCCAGGGCTATATATACAGGCATTGCGAAGACACAAGTCATAATGCATTAAGGCACTTTGCGGCCCTTTAAAGAAGAATTTTTCTTGATAACCGACAAATTGACGTGGAGTGAGTAATGCTCATCAGCAGAAAACTGGTTTAGATAGTAAGAAGATACAAGCACATTAACCCTTTACGGACGGCATGATACCTTCATGTATCATGCCCATCATCATGATCATGGTCATCATGATTCATGAATGCAGCCCTGACGAGGAACTCGCCGGGGCTGCATTCGAGCATCATGCCGACCTTATGGGATGCAGTCACTGCTGAAGAGTCGGCATGATGCAGCAATTAGTTACTCGCCCGGGCTGCATTGGTGCATCATAACAACAAATGTCATCTTTTATTGACATCCATCTTTAAAGGGTTGATGGGGAATAGATAATTGTCACTTTCTAGGTAATCTGTTCTAGATCAACTTTCATCCCTAGTAACAGCATGGAGAGAAGCAGAACTCTGCACTAAGTGAATTCATTAATGAGGTTACCATGCTGATTACATTTTGTATCCAAATACACTGATATTCCTAGGCTCCCTATACGATCAAGTCACTAGTACCTAACCTAGTTAGTCATTTTTTGTCTCCCTATACCACCAACCTAGGTAAGTTATCATTGTCAGGTTGGTCAGTACTGACCAACCCACCTTAGTCTTTTAATTTCCAGGGGGAGCCACTGAGTGGTCATCAAAGTATCTTACAGGTGGCACCAACTAGTGGTATACAAATACAACACACCAATGATGAACATAGGCTAGCCACAACTGACTGACCCCTCAGTCATTTTTGAATATAACGTTGCCATAGTAACTAACATACATATGACAAACCTAGGATAGTCTGTACTGACTAACCCTTTCAACTTATGGATTTTCAGTGAAGACTAAAAATCCATAGGTTTAAGAAGTTAGTCAGCAGTGACTATCTCAGGTTCATCATAGGGATATTAATCCTTCATTAATCAAAATGACAAACGTGTATTTGAAAACGACTGAGGCAAAACTAATGCCTTAGTCAATTAAGACTAAGCTGATAGCATTTACTAACACAGATTGGCCCTATAGGGAGCCAGAAAATGACTGCGAGACCCTAAGTCATATTCTGACTCCCTATATGCCCAACCTATGTCAAACTGACTAATCCACCTTAGTCTTTTCATTTTGAGACATATCAGGGTTAGTCATTTTGACTAAGACCTTAGTCATTTTTGAATTTAAATTGGTCATTTTGACTAATATGCTTATGACTAACCAGGGATAGCCGCTACCGACCGACCTCTTAAACCTGTAGATTATCTGTGCATAGACTCCGGACCCTCATTATGAAGTTTTGAAGTTTAATGAGTTTATTGACCACTATTTATTACAATGATATTTTTCATAATAATCATGAGCCTTACATACACATACAGGTCGACCATTGATTCCCATGATAGTTTCCATGGTCTCTCACTAAGAGTAAAAAATACATATTTCCGCCCCCCCCCCCCCCCCAAATGCTGAAACATGCTTGTTAAACAAATTATTTTTTAACATTTGGAGTTCTCCGCGTAATAAATATGACTATGAACTAGTATCATCCAGTACCGGGAAAATATGAATCATAGAATGCAGATAATGGTTTCCAAGAGCGTCCTTGTACAATATGATATCTAACCGTGTCAATGTTGATAGGTACTAATGATGTCTCATTATCAAATCAAGGGGCTCTGGTTCTGTTACGGCTGTACGCAGACTGTCTATCAAATTTCCTGCCGCACCGATAGTCCTACCTCATCAAACACTGGCTACCAATTCAATCACTGTCATGATTAACCTTGTTAGTATTTTGTTGGCGCCGTATATATGACCAATCTACACCCTCAGAAAAGTGAGAGTCATTGTCGCTAAAACTACCCTCACCTGAGAGTCAGGGAGTGTCTGACCCTCAGGTAAGGGTAGTTTTAGCGACAATGACTCTCACTTTTCTGTGTGTGTAGGGTAATTAAAACTGTCTGGAGGCCCAGTACTGATCAACTTATTGTAGGCCAAAAAAAAGGCTTGTTTCAGGTCACCAGATCGACTCTATCAAAATTGGGCCGGTCCTAAGTCTTATTATGCATGCACAATTTTGAAGAATTTATCATATTTTTACCAATTTGTTGTCAATTTTAGGGTTTTCAGAGAGGCTTGCTTGTAATCTCATGTTTAAAAAAAAAAAATCTAAAAAAAAAGAATTCCGACCTACCGATCCTACATTTTCTTACCATGCTACTGTTACCTTAAACATACCCTTTTTTTGGCACAATACATCCTGCAGTAGTTGAATCTAAATGCCGAGATATATTGCACATTCATTGGCATTGGCAAATGGGATTAAAATTTAGATTCAATAAATCTAATATAATCCAACTTTTTATCCTGTAACGCCCCCCCCCACCTCTGCTATATTGGAGCAAGATAAGTTAACAATATGGAGATGCTGGTAGCGTCTCCATGATAATACACAATGGCAATGTTCAATTCTCCTTCTAGATTTTGGCAATATCATGTAGTAGGCTCAGTCTCACGACTTTGTAACAATCGGATCGTCTTTGACCGGGTGACGTCTGTGACCGGATGACGTCTTTGACCGGGTGACGTCTTTGACAGGGTGACGTCTTTAAACGGGTGACGTCTTTGACCTGGAAGCATTATTATAGCATAAATTAGGCATATATAGTAAGAAATGGGTGGAAAAAGTCAAAGGATATTACACTACATAAAAGGAAATTTATTTAAAGTTTGTCATATTCATATGTAGGCCCTATTACGTGCATTATAGCATTATGAGACTGAGCCAGTAGCACCTAATCCTTTAAGCTGACATTTTTTGTCATCATGCACCAATGCAGCCCCGGTGAGTAGCTCAACGGTGCTGCATTAGTGTATCACGCCAACCTTTTGGGAGTGTCCCAGCCCCATAGGATCAGCACAATGCTTGAATGCAACCCCACCCAAGTTACTCACCAGGGCTGCATTTATGCATCATGACGACCAAGGACATGATGCATTAGTGAATTATGCTCCCCTTAAAAAGTTAAGGAAGACCAAAAAAGACATCACTGATTAAAACATCGTTCCTTCTTATTTATTTCTGGCAGGATGGTTCGCATGTCGAGCCCCAATATCAACATGTTGCTACTCGCCGGCGGTTACCTCGCCTACTTGTGTTGTGTGTTGACGTCACTCGGGGCGCTGTGGCATGTCGGGAACGGACACATAGCCTCGTGCCAGGTAGGTTACCATGGAAACCACTTTCGTATTCAATATTTGATGAGTTATGAGTAATATGTTTCATATTGGTTATGGAATATTCATTATTGTAAGTGTAGATTGTCACCTTTGATTTGAATATTATGTAGGGAGGAGCAGTTCTTAATTTATTACATTCTCGGTAATCTCTGATAATTATCTCCTCATTTTGGCATTTAGGATGCACATTTTTTCTGATTCATTTAAAACTCAAGATGCAAAAACAGCAATGACTTATATTCATTGGCTGTATCATGTGTAAATATAATTTACAATGAGTTGAACGCTTGAGAACAAAAAGGAAGGGGAAATTACAATTGGGGGAGGGGGCTAGAAGGGGTTTTAAAAAAATAGCCATGTAAAATTTTGCTTTTTGCACAGCTAAAAATTATTTCAAGAAAATAAGATAAATAAACTCGCCTGGCAGACTAGTTTTAAAAAAGAGAATATTTCAAAACTAGTCATTTGCCCGCCGGGCGAGTTTATTTATCTTGTTTTCTTGAAATGAGAAAACTATTTTCGGCTGTGTATATATTCATACTAAATATGGTAAGGTCACAGACCTGGACTTTCGCCATATACAGTCAGATTTTGGACATATTCTCTACATTATGGTGGTTTCCTGAACAATTGACATCCAGGCATGGGAAAAAAAGAGTAAGATTGAATGGGATTTACCGCTACATAATTAACGGCTCTCTATGCACTGGCGTGTTATTAGGGGTGATTAAATCAATAGCGGTTTGATTATTTGAACAGTGGGTGCCTACTGACATGATCATGGCAGGTTAACCCCCCTCCACTTCTCCCCCCTCTGCCTCCTCCCTTCCTTCTCCCCCTACCCTCCCCTCCTCCTCCCCCCCCCCTCCCCCTCCCCCCTGCGCCCCTCCCCTCCCCTCCTCCTCCCCCCTGCGCCCTCACCACTCCCCCTCTCCCTTCCCCCTTCTCCCCCTTCCTCTCTCCCCCCTGCGCTCTCCCTCCCCCCACTCTCCCCCTCCCCCCAAAAGGTGAATTTCCAATAACTAGTTGCTTATTCGGAGTAAGAAGTGCCATGGGGGCTTAAAAGATTATGTCGGTGGCAAATTAACACTTAAGAGTCTATTTGCCTCATAGATAGTAAAAATTTACATTTTTCTAGTATAAAGAATGCCCCAAAAGAGAGGGCACTTTTTAGGAGCAGCGCGCTTATTACCTCAAATACGGTATATAATATAATATGCAGGAATTTAGTATAAGTGGATGTCATATAGCAGCTGCAGTTTTGATTAATTCCAACTTTCCCCACCAGGTGTTGACATGGCTACTTCCTGTGGCCTTCACCTTCACCTTCGGGGCCATGTTCACCAAGTCGTGGCGCGTACGGAGAATCTTCCTGCGGGCACCTCACAAAAAAGTAGTACGTATAAGTAATAAACCTCAAGATATACCAACCATTTTCTGATTGGACACATCATTTTGACTAGTTAATGCATTACTCAGAATGATGAATTGAAATCCAAAACAAAACATGACTGTAAAACTACAGTAGATTCTACTGATTTGCTACATTAACTTCTAAGAGTGTAGTCTGACTAACCCGGGCATGTAGGGAGCCAGAAACTACACTGAAAAAGTAAACTTGTCACCAAACTCTTCGAAGTGACTGTCTTCAATAAACGAGTTAAAGGTTGTCTAACCTATCAGGTTACCACCCCACAAACCAGTCTCCAGACTCATCTAAGTGACAAAGAAGCAGGTCTTCTAGCTGGAGTTGTCAGATAAAAGACCCAATCATCATGCATGTGCCAATCCAAAACCTGACATTTTTGCCAGCTCAGATTCTATTTGTGGGATGGCAACCCGATAGGTTAGACAACCTTTATTTTGTTTATTTTGTGACAGTCATACAGACGAGTCTGGAGACAGGTTTACTTTTTCATTGTATGTTAATCACTTCAGACTAAGTAGTTAGTCACTACAGACTAAGATTTGGAGCATGATGTCAGTGTGGATTGCTTTGAGACTTGCAGAGGGGGGGGGGGGGTATATTAAATGTGGCATATACATATGTGTGAATTAGGCTTATAATATGTGAGAATTAATAGTAACTCATGTTCTTTCCAAGATAATATTATTTTACATTCCTGTTTTCATCTCCTCTGTAGGTAGTAAAGGACCACATCCTGTTCGCCATGGTGCTGGGCCTGCTGGTGGTGGATGTCCTACTGCTGGCCTTCTGGCAGGCCCTGGACCCCCCCAGGGTCACACTCATCACTGAGATGGTAAGTACTGCTGTGCTGAAAACTGTTTTAACCCTCCCACCACCAGATTTCCCTGTAGTTTTGCCAAAAATAGTGTAGCGATTCGGGATTGTGCCACAGTGGTGTCGCCCGAAGGGGTGTGGCAGCACCCTCCCGCAGTGCATACTGTACCGATCCAGATGTCGTTGGTGGTCAAAAGGAGTCAGATGTTTCCATGGTTTAGAGGTAGGATACTCGTATGGCAACTGCAGGGACCTGGGTTCGAATCCCAGTGGAATCTGATCTTTTCGGGCGACCATTACAATAGGTACTAGAGATGACTTGATTCTGAGAAATATGATTTGTATCTACACTAATCGACCATTGGTCTCTCTTTATTATACCTCACACTGCATGAAATTTAGAATTCAAGCAAAGTTTGGACTGTTTAACGTCACACTTTAAGCATTATAAAATCCAGTAAACGTTTCTTAAAGCTGCTGAAATGTCATTATAAGGGAGTGGTCATGTTTTGATAACAGGGGGGGTCGGTGGATTTTCACGCGAGCGGGTCGAAAATCTTTTAATCACCCCCAATGGAGGGGTCAAAATTTTTTTGGTCCACCCCCTCAGGCAAGCTGAAATTGAGTGCGGCCGACCCCTTTGAGCTATAGTAACGCGCGGGTTTTTTGGCTAAAAAAGGGTGCAATTTTGTTGGTCCCCCCCTCAAGCGGGGTCCAAATTTTTTTGGTTCCCCCTTCAAGGGGTCCAAATCTTTTTGGTCCCCTCCAAATCCACCGACCACCCCCTGGGACATTTATATGGCATTTACTGAACTTGAGGTCACTTAAAGAGGGTTTTAAGCATTAACAAATTTGATTAAATGCCAACTTTCATACAGTGTCCATTACTTTACTTGAATAAATATGAATAAATGTCACTTTGTATGAATGGATCTATGATTTTTTCACAAATTGTTCTCTCCTCAGATCAAATACAACTCTACCAGCTCTGACGATCAGGCAATGACGTCATCATTTGAGCAGACGACATCACTTCAGAGTTGTGTTTCCCGCTACAGCGCGATCTGGATGTCAGCCATGTTTGTTTACAAAACATTCATCTTGCTCTACGGCGTTTACCTCTCGTGGACCGTCAGGGCAGTGACATTACCCGCTATGAACGACACAACCGCCATTATCCTTAGTTCTTTACTCACTGCCTTTGTTGCCATGGCAACGGCTGTCATGACGGTATGGTGGAGGTTTTATCCGGTTGTGACGTCATCGCTCATCATGACCGCCATATGGGTGTGTACGACAGTGACGTTGTGTCTCAATTTTATCCCAAAGGTGGGTCTACTGCTTTATTATTTCATTTATTCTCAACAAACATATATAAATAACCTATATTTATAGAACTGTCTCTGCAAATTTGCCTGTGACTGTGTCTCATGAGATTGACCGGGTGCCATCTTTGACCAGCTTGGTAGAAAACGGTGCACCAGCCTAATCTTGGGAGTTAAATGGTGTTTTATGGCTCATTTGAAATTGAAAATAATAATGGCCAACAAGTGAAAACCACCTTCAGCTACAAAAAGGTAGTTATCCTGCCCATGCAACTCAATAAAATAATGATCAATATTCAAATAGTGCAAACTGAACTTAGATAATAAATTGCCAAAACTTGTCACACCACAGGGGAAACATAAACAAAAAGTCCCACGACGCCGGAGTAACCTTACACCGCTCTTCTGCTGAGTGGACCTTCATCTGTATCTTATGTCATTTTTTATTTAAATCGCAATTATTAAGACTATAAAGACCAAAACACATGGCTGAACTGACAGGTCATGAGGTCCGCTTATAGGACCTATACGATTCTTGACATTAATGCATCATGCCTTGGTCATCATAATGGTTGCATGTGTCCCTGCTGAATTACTCACCAGGGACGCATTCAAGCATCATGCCAAGCCTGCGGGGTTGGGACACTCCTGAAAGACTCCTAGAGCTGTCGTTGAAGGTTTATACTCCTGCATGCGGACAGCTTGCTACATGTCATTGTGCATCCGTGAGCTGCCATGAAAATTATGTTAAAAGGACACTATGGCCATCTTTTAGTGACGTGCTGTCCTCAAACCATGATGCATGAATGCAGCCCTAGCAAGTTACTCGCCAGTGCTGCATTCAAGCATCATGCCGACCCTATGGGGTTGAGACACTCCCAAAAGGGTCGGCATGCTGCACCAATGTAGCACCTGTGAGTTGTCGGGGCTGCATTTGTGCATCGTGACAACAAATGTGATCTTTTAGCGACATGCCATCCATAAAGAGTTAAAGGGTTAACAGTTTAGGTACACACACACTCACATTAACCTTTTACTGCCCGGCTCCCACAGAAGCGGCTGTTGTGGCACTATGGCCATTGTTTAGCAACATGTTGTCCTCAAAGGGTAAACAGCTTAGGTAATACACACACATTAACCCTTTACTGCCCGGCTCCGACAGCAGCGGCTGTTGTGGCACTATGGCCATTGTTTAGCAACATGCTGTCCTCAAAGGGTTAACAGTTTAGGTAATACACACTCACTCACATTAGTTAACCCTCTCCTGTCCTTTCCTCCCCCAGATGCGGCTACTGTGGCAGAACCAGGAGGAGGAGTTGCTGAAGGTGACCATGGCGTCCCAGGTCATCTACTCCCCCAACCAGTCTATAGACCAGGTGGAGGACGAGATCTACCACCTGGTCGCCGAGAACCGGGGGCTCAAGAAGGCGCTCGGACAGGTAGGGGCGGTGGCCACCAAGGGTCACCAATTTTCAAAAAAAGTTTTCAACATTGACACCAAGAAAAAAACAATCCATTTCGGGAAGTCGGGAGAAGTTAAAAAAAATAAAATTTGTGACCCTTATCGGCCACAGTAGTACGGGGGCATTCTGATGTTTTCAATCAGTTTTATATTTTCTAACCCTTTAAACTTTAAAGGAAGGATGTCGCTGAAAGATGAAATTGGTTGGCATGATGCACCAATGCAGCCCCAGCAAGTCACTGCATTAGTGCATCATGCTGACTCTACGGGAGTGTCTCAAAGCCCTTGCGAGTTACTCGCCAGGGCTGCATTCATGCACCATGACGACCAAAGGCATTATGCATAAAGGTATCATGCCGTTGTTAAAGGGTTAAAGGCAGCATATATGCGTTGAATCAATATGACCTATGGAATAATAAAGGATTCAAATTACCAATATTTTAAATTTCCATTTAATTTTCAACTGCACATGCACCATTTTGTTGTGTTTTCAAATGTGCCAAACATATTCTGACTATACACTATATTGGAAATGTATGGCTCAATCAGCCATATAGAGACACATTAAGTGTCCAAACACAAAATGTGAGCGTCACTGTCGCCAAAACCACCTAATTCTGAGAGTCATGCGGTGCCCAACTTTCAGAATTAGGTGGTTTTGATGACAGTGTGTGTGTTTTATAAGCAGTGTATAATTATAGGGACCTGAGTGCGGTACTATGGCTAGGTGATCATTAACAGGGTCCCCACATTCCTGGGTGGCCGTAACTCATAAAGTCTAATGAGAATAATACCTTGGCAATGCATATGGTTAGATAAGAGGGCAGTACTGGCATTCTGGTGGCAGAAGCAGAGAATGTTAACCAGGGACCAAGGCATTCCAGAATACCCAATATGTGGCAGGTGGTGTGTGTCCTATTACTAGAACAGGGCCTCTAGTATTTAGCAATTTCTGATGAAAAGCGTGATAGGGAAATTTGAGGTTACAGTGTCGGTGTTGTAATGTACTATACATTAAACATGCATATCTACATCTTTTGTATGTTTTTAAGTTTTTGGTTATTGAATTATCTAACTGCATTGCCCCGAGATATAAGGAAAGAGAAATAGGAGCCGTTATACAAAAACATTCATTTCCAAATAACTCAAAACTCAAATGAGTAAAAGTCCAATGCCCATTGATACTGTCTCTGCCGTATTTCACTAGTCGGGGCTGTGGCTATATCTCACGAAGCCGCAATGTAGTTGGCATTTGCATTTATTTTTTAAAATGTTAAGCCATTTAATGAAAACAGCTTTTTCTTAGCCCATTGAATAGGGCAACAGCGTAATCAATGGGGGGGGGGCATTGAATACAGCCCTTCCTATAGTTAAGCATAGTAAATCTTGTATTTCAACAAAATAATAAAGTGTACTATTCTCTCTCTTTTCCCTCCCCCTATAGAAAGAGCAGAAGATTAAGGCCCTACAGGAACATGTTACCAATGCTAAGGAGAAGCTGGAGAGCCTTATCATCGAGGACAAGCAGGATAGTGGGTTGGACGCTGATATGTCGAGTTCCAGTAACCACGAGGAGGAACCTCCACAACCCACAACGAGCACTCCGGCCCCCCGGAGGGACTCGGCAGATAGCGGACAACCTGAGGATGCGGCAAAGCACTTCGGGCTTTACATCCGCCATAATAAACAAGATGGCCGCTGTATTCAAGATGGCCGCTGTAAACAAGATGGCCACTGTAAACAAGATGGCCGCTGTAAACAAGATGGCCGCTGTAAACAAGATGGCGGCTGCCCACAGCATCATTCAGTGGGCAGTCGGTACTCCAGGCAGACATCGGGCTCGAGGGCCAGTTTACGCAGTATCAGTCAAGCCTGGTTTAAATTCTCACGTCACCGGCGTCCCGGGTCAGTGAGTAGCTCGGTGAGCCAAGTCCCACCTCGGGCATTGTCACTGGACCATTACCAAAGGAGCCGGTTGCGTGACTCGCTCTGCGACCTGGCTCATGAGTTACACACAGTTGACTATCTGAGCAGTTCTCTCTCCCAGGCTGTTCACCAGGATTTGAGTCGAGCTCGGAATCGCTCGAGCGTCGTCTATAATCAAGTCCGGGCAAAACAAGACATTGCCGGATCCATCGTTGACTCATATGACTTAGACGATGAATCTGACACATATTCCTATGTAAGCAATCACATCGGCAGCAAAAAGTATTTCCAACCTATGCGCTACAATAAAGGCTATCTACAAGATGGTGCCGATGATGTCGGTTACTACGGGGAGAACTTCCGAAGGACTTCCTCCTCTGAAAGCATATCAACAATAGGTAATGACCGTTATTATCCAAACATGCCGCAAGGACGGTTCACCAAAAAAGCGCGACACTCAAAGAGGCTGGGACAACGGGGAGGCTGGAAGCGTGAGCCCAAACAGAAGATATTTACCGTGTTTGGGCCCAAGCCCGTGAAACAGCCCCCCGTTGCCCAGGCTGGGGTGAAAATCCTGTATGACGAAGGCACTTATGTCTGAATCAGGGGACATTTGGACATTATAAATAACTCCAGCTCAGGGTTAATTCTTTAATGAGTTTTCAAGATGTTCTCGCTCATTACCACAGACCGAATAAACCGAGAAGCTCACGCCTCATATTTGTCAGATAGTATTCCTCTCTCGGATGATTTCAGGAAAATTGCCTCCTATCCTTTTAGGATCGGATGATACCTCAAAGTTCTATACTCTAATTTACAGTGCCAGAAACTAACTTGTCAGCGCTGATTTGTCGTCTAATGCTGATCCTCTAAGGAGTGTATCACGCTGTAGGATTAGCATGATGCATGAATGCACTACTTGGGAGTAACTCATTGTGGCTGCATCCAGATGGACAAAGCAGTGATGCATTGCAAGCTACACTGCATGAATGTTTGTATTCAAGTAAATTTGATATGCCTTAAAGGTACACTTTAAGCGGCTTTAAGTTCAGTAATGCCATGTAAATGTTGAGGAAAGGTGATAAGGGCATTTAAGTGGCTTTAAGTGTCATTTACTTGAATTGAATATACTTATGGTATCCCTTTAAGTATATCTAATTTACTTAAATGCAAACCTTCATGCAGTGCTAGACGTCACTACTGTCAATGGTCAAAGACATGGGTCGGTGAGGCCATTTACTGTTGAAAAATGTTGGGAGTTTTTTTATGTTGTAACTTAAAGTTTTTACGTAAACATTACAACATACTTTATACATATACTGTTTTGTTTAACCTGGTAAGGATGGCATCATGCCCTAATGCATCATGCCCTTGGTCTTCATGATACATTATTGCAGCCCTGGCGAGTAACTCACCAGTGCTGAATTCAAGCATCATTTTAAGGACCGGGTGATGTTTAACGTGTTATGCCATTTGTTGCCATGATGCTAAAATGCAGCCCTGGGGAGTAGACAGATAGAAATAGTTTTATTTATGCTGATAATGTTTGAATGTTTATGTAAATCACTAGTGCAGCATTCATGTATCATGCCGATCCTCGGGAGTGTATCAACCATGTATGATCTGGATGATGCCTGAATGCAGCACTCGCAAGTTACTCGTCAGGGCTGCATCCATGCATCATGGCGACCAAGGGCATGATGCATTATGGCACGATGCGGCCCTTAAAGGGTTATAATACGTGCAATATATTCCTACTTGTAATAAAATAAATATACACATGTTCAGTGTTTCCACTTCTTTTATCTATCCTCAGTAATCATATTCTGGCTGTGTCTCACGACCTTGGCCCAATGTTTTTGTGTCTGACCGGGTGCCGTCTCTGACCAGGTGTCACTTTGGGAGTTTAGTTAGGTTCTACCAACAGCAGGAGGCTAATAATGATTACATAACAGCTGCCATAACGTTTTTACATATCCTTATATATATGAGTAAAGATTAACATTTAAGAAACACGTTTTTCTGACACCAGGTCAGAGACGGCACCTGGTCAGAGACGGCACCTGGTCAGAGACGGCACCCGGTCAGAGACAAAAACATTGGCTCAAAGTCGTGAGACACAGCCTTCTGTCAAAACCTAGCTGTGTTGCATAATAGACACACTGATAATTAATCTGTAGGTTTAAGACGATAGTCAGTAGTGCCTAATATTTAAAAAATGGCTTATTACTTAACAATTTCAAACAGAATATGACTAATGCCAAAGTCAAAAAGATTAACGCTGTAATTACTATCGCTCCTAGACTTAGGCCACTTAAAAAAATATAAAATGGCTTCTCATCACCGCACGCATCATAAAAATCTGATTGTGATGAAAACCTTTTTTTTGTTAATTACTTTATGAAAAACATGATAAAAATCAAATTGCAGCTTATAAGCTTAAATAAACATAAAAACTGACAGTAATACAGCAAGGGTACCTTCATATTATATATTATATTTCTTGCCAATAGTGTAGTCCGACTTTAAGAGAATTTCTTGTGAAAGAATTTTCACGAATCCCCTCCCCCTACTAGTGTTGTGCCAATATGGCTCGTAAATCGTTCTGCAAGGCCACCCTGTTCTCTCTGATCAATTAGTTCATTACGTTCTCTTTAACCAGTTTAGGTTTTCTATTAAGAAGTACGTAATAAAAATCACAATGATGTTGAAGTTGAAAATATTTTTATTAGCTTTAAATCACATAAAGAATATAGAGATACATATACAGCAACTTATCACATCACGAGTTTAATCTCTACCAGAGAGTATTCATTTACGTGATGATTCGTTTTGAAGACCCCTATGGCAAGGGACAGGCACACAGTGTCTCCAGACTCTTCTAAATGACTGTCATAAAATAAACGAGTTATAAACTCGTCTTTTTGACAAGAAAGCGGGTCTTCTAGCTGGAGATAGAAGACCCACCAGATATGTTAGAGAACCTTTGACTCGTTTATTTTATGACAGTCACTTAGACGAGTCTGGAAACAAGTTTACTATTTCAGTGCACAACGCCAAACTTATACAACCGGCAATTTCCACAATAATTTAAGTAAATCACAAGAGGATTCCGAAGATAGGAACTGTGGTTGTAAGAAATAACATTAGATATTAACCCTTGCATTGTGCATTAATGCATCATTCCCTTGCATCGGCATGATGCATGAATGCAGCACTGACGAGTTGCTCGCCAGGGCTGCATTCAAGCATCATGCTGACCCTTCTGGACAGAGACATTGCCGAAGGGCCGGTATGATGTACCTATGCAGCACTGGTGAGTCACTCACCCGGGCAGCATTGGTGCATTGGTGACATGCTGTTCTCAGGTTCTGTATATAAAAGGGCATGCACAGACGATCTCCGACCCATTGGGGGGGGGGGGGGGAGGTTCTGCCCTCCCCCGCCCGCACCTTTTATTTCAACCACAACAAGACCGAACAGATAATCCCTTTGTAAGCCAAGAGTTAATCTTCGTAATTGATCTCCTCGCCATAAGAACACTGGGCCTGGAATGTATAGTTAGCTGATCAATGATGGCCGATGGTAGGAGGCAATGCCAACAGATTCTGTCTATTTGTGGTGTAAATACTTGGTATTCTTACATGATAGTTGGTAGAATCTTAGTTTAGGTATATGTGGTCATGTAGGCGACTGCTAGCCTCATTAAATCAATACAATAATAGAGAAATCAGCCTTAAATGAAGATTGAGGACTAGGCCAACTATATTGATGTGACTAGGCTATCTCAGTCTGTTGTGAGAAGAAATGACAAGGCTAACTAAGTAAAAAGGACTAGGCTAACTAATCCTTATGGACATTTTGTTCCTTCACAGTCACAAAGGACCTCCGGTGTGTTTTTTTTAGCTGAGCAGCGGCTCACTGTGGCATATTATTGAAAATTATGCGTAAACAGCCAAGGGCAATCCATGTTAATGGTATATTATAGGCCTCTTTTTGTACAACCTTGTATTTTGAGTTTTATTTCATATCATAATAGGTGCATCTATCCCCTTCACCAGTAACTTAGTTAGCCTAGACATGTATTTGAAGTTGCCCTATTCCTATTTATGGAGGCCAATGTAGTTACCCTAGTAATCCATATCATGACATCATTATTTGCTGCTCTTACAGACCACTATACCCCAAAAACCATTAGTGCATTAGGAAACTATTCAGTTTCCAACCTGATTATGTGATATATGAGAGACAGACGGATACAGATAGACAGACAGACACAGACAGACACAGCCAGATACTAACTAGACAGACACTGACAGCCGGGGGGAGAGACAGAGAAAGACAATAATTCATTTAAGGTACAAGATTTACTATGCTTAAGTACTGGAAGGGCCGCACTCAATGCCCCCCATTGAATGCAATATGGCCGTATTCAATGGGCTAAGAAAATTAAGTGTCTTCAATTAAAAAAGATAAGCATGAATGCCAACTACATTGATACCGCTCTGATGCATTTCACACAGAGAAAAGAAACAACGTCAAAAGGGAGTCCAGATAGCCTCCAGAATGACTCCCTCTTTAGGGAGTATGATGTACCACAGAGAGTGCCGTATCTGCCTGCAATGAAGGCCACTCCAGTAAGAAGTCAATAAATACACGTTGGGCAAAGGATTATAACTTGCTTGGCAATGTTGAAACATATCGCAGACCATTGATCAGATACGAATAAGTTGTTCGGCAAACCTTTACACAGAGCTTGTATTGTAATGGTAGAGCCATATTGATCAAGTACCCAGGACCTCGCAAAAAAGTGAGATTTGCCGCCATGATGCACCGATGCAGCCCCAGCGAGTAACTCACCAGCGCTGCATCAGTGCATCATGCCTCTGATTGTGTAAGTGTCCCCCGTAGGGTTGGCATGATGCTCGAATGCAGCCCTGGTGAGTTACTCACCAGGGTTGTCCAAATGATGCGTTAATACATTATACCTTTCTTAAAGGATTAAATGCAGTAGATATAGTGCATGAGTGCATCATGGTCTTAGTCGTCATGATGCTTGGATGCAGCCCTGGTGAGTCTTCTTGCGTGAATCATCCATGCATCATGCAGAAGTTGGGACCATCCCAAAGGGCCGCATGATGCACCAATGCAGGCCCGGCGAGTTACTCACCATGGCTGCATTGGTGCATCATGACGACGAGTGTCATCTTTTAGCGACATGCATCCTTAAAGTGTGAACTTGGTCCTCATGCTTCCATTATAGTAGGTAGTCA
The DNA here is from genome assembly GCA_947462335.1 of Harmothoe impar. Lineage (NCBI taxonomy): Eukaryota > Metazoa > Annelida > Polychaeta > Phyllodocida > Polynoidae > Harmothoe > Harmothoe impar. Next base: position 34,811,180 of record OX381717.1, on the reverse strand, counting down.
CATAACGTGGACCAATTCAATTTATCAAACACAGAGAAAAGAAACAGCGTCAAAAGGGAGTCCAGGTTGCCTCCTGAATGACTCCCCTCTCTAGCGGAGTTTAGGTCGCTCAAGGTCGCATAGGTGACTCTCTAGCCGACCTAAGGGAGTGTTCATTCCCTATTTACAGGGGGGATGGTGAGATTTCGCGCGGAGGGGCGAAAAAAACTTACGCCCCCCCCCCCCCTCAAGAGCACGTGGAACGTTTCACCCCCCCCAAGCCCCCCCCCCCCCAAGCCCCCCCCCCGTTGAACTATAGTAACACGCGGGCTTTTTTGCTAAAAAGGGGCTTACATTTTTATGCCCCCCCCCCCCTCAGGAGGGGTCGGAAATTTTTACGCCCCCCCAAACCCACCACCCCCCCCTGTAACTAATAAATGAACACTCCCTAAGGAAGTTACCTATAGCTCTCTGGGTCACATGACTGCTCCAGGTGACTCCCTTAGGTCAGCCAGAGAGTCACCTAGGCTTCCTTAGGCGACCTGGACTCCGCTAAACAGGGGAGTCATTCTAAAGGCAACCTGGACTCGCATTTTGACGCTGTTTCTTCTCTGTATGAGGATAATTTCTCAGTAATCGAAGTACAACATATTCTATTGATTATACTGTACGCAGTACCAAAATCTCTTTGAATTGATATCTTAATTCTAATTCTAGTTTCTTCTTATCATTCCATGTCTTAAAAAGAAACGAAATTTTAAACAAAACCAGAAAGGATACTTGTACAACGGGTGTTTCAATATAGGTTTGTGGGGGGGGGGGGGGCGTAAACATTTCCGACCCCTCCTGAGGGGGGGGGGGGCGTAAAAAAATCAGCCCCTTTTAACCAAAAACCCTGCCTCTTGATGGAGCTGCCAGAGGTTCCGATGGTGGTGCTAGTACCGGTTCTGAAGGTGGGGCTGACAGAGCTTCCTTTGGTGCAGGTGCTAGCAGAAATACCGGGGGTGGTGCTAGTATCGGTTCTGAAGGTGGGGCTGACAGCGTTTGCTGTGGTGCAGGTGCTACCACAGATACCGGGGGTGGTGCTAGTATCGGTTCTGAAGGTGGGGCTGACAGCGTTTGCTGTGGTGCAGGCGCTACCACAGATACCGGGGGTGGTGCTAGTATCGGTTCTGAAGGTGGGGCTGACAGCGTTTGCTGTGGTGCAGGCGCTACCACAGATACCGGGGGTGGTGCTAGTATCGGTTCTGAAGGTGGGGCTGACAGCGTTTGCTGTGGTGCAGGCGCTGGCAGAGATACCGGGGGTGGTGCTAGTATCGGTTCTGAAGGTGGGGCTGACAGCGTTTGCTGTGGTGCAGGTGCTGGCAGAGATACCGGGGGTGGTGCTAGTATCGGTTCTGAAGGTGGGGCTGACAGCGTTTCCTGTGGTGCAGGCGCTACCACAGATACCGGGGGTGGTGCTAGTATCGGTTCTGAAGGTGGGGCTGACAGCGTTTGCTGTGGTGCAGGCGCTACCACAGATACCGGGGGTGGTGCTAGTATCGGTTCTGAAGGTGGGGCTGACAGCGTTTGCTGTGGTGCAGGCGCTACCACAGATACCGGGGGTGGTGCTAGTATCGGTTCTGAAGGTGGGGCTGACAGCGTTTGCTGTGGTGCAGGCGCTACCACAGATACCGGGGGTGGTGCTAGTATCGGTTCTGAAGGTGGGGCTGACAGCGTTTGCTGTGGTGCAGGCGCTACCACAGATACCGGGGGTGGTGCTAGTATCGGTTCTGAAGGTGGGGCTGACAGCATTTGCTGTGGTGCAGGTGCTACCACAGAGACCGGGGGTGGTGCTAGTATCGGTTCTGAAGGTGGGGCTGACTGCGTTTCCTGTGGTGCAGGTGCTGGCAGAGATACCGGGGGTGGTGCTAGTACAGGTTCTGAAGGTGGGGATGACAGCGTTTTGGCCAGCTCAACCTAGATCGGAAGAGAAGTGTAATCAGTTAAATAAATTTCAATATTTTTTAACACTTTGAGGGCAGCATAGTGCATTAAAGCAGCACTTTCACCGAGGCAACAAGGGACGAACCTGCATAGTCCCTAGACGCCGCCCATTCTATGCGTAATCTTAAATCGCCACTTCTGGAGTAATCTTATTCCAGAAAAAGAAAATAAAGAGAGAGAAAGAAAAGGGGGGTGCGGGGGCAGAGCCCCCGATATATATAGCAATGTTATAAACTTACATCTAGAGGATAGGTATCACCTGGAAACTGATTAAGATAATGCCAGAAGTGGCGAAAACTGATTAAGATTACGCCAGAAGTGGCGATTCAAGATTACGCACAGAATGGGCGGCGTCAAGTGACTACGCAGGTTCGTCCCCACTTGCCTCACCGAGAGTGTCACATACACTATTCTAGTACCCTTCTAGTCTACTATGGGGGCTTCCACATGCATTTCTTTCCAGGAAATAGACTCCCCCAATTAGGGGGGGAGGAGTTAACACAAAATCTTTGAGGGGCCCATCCTAAAATATAGTACGCATCATCGCAAATAAGAATATCACCTTCGTTTTTGAATTTGAGCAGTGTAACCCCCTTTCGCCAGATAAAAAGTCAGAAAATATTAGATTAATTCAATTTTAATCCTTTTTTTTCCTCTGAGGCTTTTACTCACTTGAAACATGCATGAAACCCTTCAGAATGCAATATAATAATATAGTAGGTTAAACCGAGCTATTTTGAAGTTTCCGAAAAATCTATCGCTAAATGTAATGAATAGTTACAAATACTGAACCTGTACCACCTGTATAGCTTTGGTAAGATTGGCTCCAATCATTTAAAGATTAATACACTTTTAATTCGATGCATGTATATTTTCCAAATGATGCCTTACCTCTTTTATCACACCCTGTATAGAATCACAGTTAAAGATGATGATGCCGTCCCTGTCCTCCACGAGGCGCCCGACAGGTTGGCCAGGACCTCGTATGCTGCATGTTTTAGCCCTGGAGTGGTAGCCGGCTGTAGAGCCTGCCTCCCTATGCAGGAGGTGACCACAGTCTGCCAGGCTGCCTGAGGGGTAAGTGGTGGTTGGTCCACGACTCACCCCCAGGGTGACATTTTTGTGGGTACAGAATGAAGAGCAGCTCCTTCCATATGAACTTGTGCCTAGAACAAGATGAAGGTACATGGATGAAATAAAATAATTGCCTTGATCATTGGTATAAAATACGATAATCAAGGGTGTAGTGGTATATAGAAGTATATTCTGTAATGGTATGTATCATGTCAGGTCAAAAATAAATGAAAGAAGCAAACAATCTGCACCATCTAATCAATTATAGCATAATTATTGTATTTAATTACAAAGTTGTGTGAATTACCTTGATATTACATATATTTCACAAATGTGTAAATCTTAGGTTAAATCAGATATGCTAGGCAAATGCTAACACAGTGACATAATGTCAATGCCGATTTCTGAAAATTTTGTTACAATATGAAGAATTGAACTAAAATTTAAAAGATTTCAAGATTTCAAGATCTTTGAATAAGATTGTCTACCTTTGATGACCGCAGAAAGCAGGAGAAAGCACACCCTGACTATGTCCATGGTGCTTGATGCTCCTTCTGGCCTCTCCAGGACTGAGTACCTCATGGAGTGGCTCTCTAACCTTACTTGGTCAACCCTTTAAGGGCAGCATAGTGATTTAATGGGCTAAACACTTTTGCCAGCTTGATGCATTTATGTAGTGCTGGGTAGTAGGTTGAAAGAGCTGAATATATGCACCATGACAAGACTATTAGGTTGATACACTCACAATGCACTGCATGTTACTCACGGGCACTACATTGGTGCATCATCACAATAAATGAACATGGACCTTTATTATATCTTCCAGTCCTCCTTTAATGGTTAATCACAGCCTGATTGACCACCTATTAGCATTTGTTGACTAACATAATCCTATGTCAACTATTTTTCCTGTGTCCTTGTATACTTGTGGCCAGCCAGCCAGTTATGGAACTATAGTGTCTGGCTATACCAACATCATACAGCCTAGGCAACTACACAGAGAAAAGAAACATAGTCAATAGGGAGTCCAGGTTTGCCTCCAGAATGACTCCCTAGTCTGGCTTTCTTTCTGACTCTCTTGATGAAGGGAGTCAGTGCCTGTTATAATGTAACTGTCCTGGTTTTTCCTTCAGAATAACTCCCTTTTATGACTCTCCACCACAAACAGAGTCCATGTCCATGTGCATGCTGCAACTCCCTTCAGAATGGGAGTCCAGATGCAGTGACTCTAAATGTAAAGGGAGTCATTGAACCATGATTCCCTTTGTACAGAAGTTCATTGAAGGATGTTTCCTTTGGAATAGAGAGTCACATTGGTAATTTCTACCCCCTTCCCCTCTAAAAACCCATTACAATGCCTCAAGAGGAGGAGGGATCTCAGAAGGATCACTCAGTGCACATTAGCTAATATATGAAGGAAAATCTGAGTTTTTTTGATTTAACTTTCTCATGTTTCTACAAACTGGGTGTCTATACCTAGTACATCATGCTTATGCTAGAGTTTTAAGTTAATTGTAATTAATTCATGAAATGTAATTCTGACATTGAATGTTGATGCTACAATGATATGTGTATAAGCATAACTATCAATGTCACAAATTACGTCAATCTAGAGATCTGAGGTTATAAAATAATACCATTTAAAGTATAGTGCTACCACCTAGCAGGCCTGATCGTAACCAACTGTTTGACTCCCTTATGCATTCACTGACTCCCCTGAGTAGTTCAGGCCATATACACTGTAAGAAGTTACTGTATTCAAACAGCACAAAGTGCTGTACATTTACTTTTTGCTGTAGTTGGTATTACAGCACTATTTGCTGTATAATTACAGCATTATGTACTGTAAATTGGGTCTCGGGCAATGTTGCTGTACATTTACAGTACATTGTGCCGTAGATTTCTGCCACTACTTGGCAGTAGTATACCATTTTTGTAGTATTCATTCCTGAGTCAAATAAAGCCTCACAAATCAAGTCATTGTAGAATAAGAATGGACGAGAGAGACTGAAGGAAAAATGAAATGCTTGAGTGACTGGACTGGGAAAAAGTGGGTATCACATACAGTTCATCTGTATCAATGCAGGATTAAACCATTACATTGTGTAGTGTGTATTAACCTAGCTGAAATTGAACTATTATGCAGGAAAGTACTTTCCATACATGCATATTAATTGATATAAATTGATGACAGCAATAAAATGAAACCTACAGTAGAAGTTGCTGTAACGTTACAGCACCCAGTTGCTGTGCATATACAGCAAAATCTACTGGAACAAAAGTTGCCAGCAACTTTTGCTGTATATGTACAGTAGAAGTTGCTGTAAATTTACAGTAGAAGTTGCTGTAAATTTACAGTAGAAGTTACTGTACATGTACAGCAAGTCGGTTGCTGTACACCTACAGCAAAATCTACTGGACCAAAAGTTGCAAGCAACCTTTGCTGTATGTGCACAGTACTTACTTCTTACAGTGTACCCAACTGACATGGGTTCCATGAATCAATAGAAAAATGACATTCTAGATGGCATTACCGTTATTGTACTGTATAGTGCCACCTAGTGTTTCCTATTTCTGTCTTGTATACTTACTTCCGTGACTCCCTTAGATAGCCCAGGCAACCATTTACTCACCTCAGCTAACCTGGACTCTGTTTGATCTAATTGAAAAGAAGTCCAAGCCATTAGAAGGGGAGCCCGACAGTGTGAAAAGATAGCCGAGGGCAGGTGTGGTGCTTTTTTTATAGCCTGGACTCCCCTTGTGTTGTGACTCGGTTCCTTCTCGCTGTGTCTGACCGGTAGAAGGATTACCGCTGAGTAAACTCTTTTTGCAGAGCTGATACAGGGGCTTTCCTGGTGGCCACCTTGTTCCATGCTACTTGTTAGTTTGATCAATCTCCTAGCTACACCACCATGCAGGGCTGTAAGCAGAGGCATGCGCGCCTACTGATCTTAAGCAGTCTTCTAAACATGGGGGGGCAACCCTAGTCATAGGGTCAAGGTATATTACTCTAGTCAATACACTGGCTACCAGTGGGTAGATGTCCAGGGGGTAAAAGTCCTAGGTGGTAGATGTTCAGGGGGTAGATGGCAGTGGGAAGATGCCCGGGGGTACTTGTCCTGACACTGGCTACCAGTATTAAATGTTGACTTAAAGCAGAAGGGAGAGTTTGCTCAAATGATTCGATAACACTAGTTTGACTCATACCGATGGGTTCTGGATTCATTATATATTCTTTATTTTACAGAATAATGGTTATGTGACCATTTGACTCATTCATTTACATGTATATTCATTAAATCTCAATGCCCAAACCAGAGGAGTTATTTCTATGAATATGAAGACTCGACCTCCACCCCGAGCGAGGTTTGGACCAATGCTGTAACTCTGTGGGTGCCCTTCAGCACTGGGGCTCAAAGAAATGCAGGTCTTCTTTAAGGTATAAGACCTCCATGAGACCTCATTAGATGATATGCCTATGATAAATTATTTATATAAGCACAGGTTCGTGCAAAGCACAGGTGTAACAGGGACTTGACAGACGTATAGGGCCTAGATCTACAAGAATTTATTTTTTTGTTTAAAATTCTCAGTCATGCCCTATCAAATTAGCTAAATGTAACGGTGAATTGTGAAGAGAAGAATTGAAGAGTTTGGATGCAAAGCAACATTAGCGCCATTTAAAAAATGGGGACAAAAAGTAGACAAAAATATAGATCACGGGTAGTTGATTATAATCTTCAAACTATTTTCGAAAAATTATTATTTTTCATCTCATTAGGACCTACTTTATATACAAAGTACGATAATTGACCTCAGGGTGTCTTTGCAAAAAGCACTACATGCTTCAATTCTGGGATGGAGATATGTCATTTTGCATCCAAACTCTTCAATTACAATAGGTGGGCCATTCTAATCAAAATAAATCTGCGGAGAAATTGCAAAAATGACATACATTTATCTAGCGTATTTTGGTGTATCTGTTGCTGTTAAGCACTTAATTCAATGGGGAGATCTTCTCTGATAGTGGGGGAAACGCAGGTCTCTCCTGTGGAAGAAGTCTAGAAAAGGGTTTCTATCCCCATCACTCACTGCCTGTATTCCTCCCAAAAAAATAGTTCCTCGAAAAATTAACAAATTCCCCCAGTAAAATATCACCAATACATCTGTAACTTACAAAATATGTTGTCTAGATTTCCGTTCAAGTATTTGAATCGATTTGTCCACAAGAAAACAAGTATAAATACATATTGTGTAGGGGATCAAAACGGTCCTTAGTCGCACACAGAGTAAGCTTTTTGCACAGATGAAGTGGGACTAGGGCGTGCAAAATATCTGCCGACTGTAGATTTCTCTGCCTTATAAAAGGCCTACACTGGCACCAGGTGGAGGACTAGATCAATGATACAGCCTGGCCCGTATTTCCAGTCAGCCTGTTAATTCAGGCTGCCCAGGCTGGTTTAACAGGCCCGGAGTCTTTACAGGTAGCTATAGGGTGTTTGGTCAGGTTGTTCAACTCTCCCAGAACATTACCCTGGTACAGCAGGCTGGGGCTCAGGCTTTCACACCTTCTCCAAGCAGAGGCAACTGTTATGCCTGCTCTTATGGTTGTCCCATCGGATAAAATACCAATTTAAACATGTAATTATTCAAAAATACAGTGGACCAGGCACATACTGCATCCATAAGTTGGAAGGTGATGTACTGATCTATATCCTCTATATGAGTTTATTCTCAGCAAATATCACATAAAAATCACAAATATGATTATATAAAAGCTATAGTGAAAACACAGTCCTGCTAATGAACAGCCCTATATTCCAGGCTGAGTGAGCTGTGGAAACGGGCTGGGTGTGTTATGCAGGCTGTAGTGTTAGTCCATGCAGTCTTCCACCTGGGCACCCTGCACGTACTGGATGGCCGATTAGGACGATGACTAAAATATGCTCCAAATGCTTAATGATTTACACAATATGGCCGTAGGTGCCATAGTATTCATTTGTATTAATACCAAGCCACGAACTGACATATATTTCACTGATAATAACACCTAGAGTCAGTAGTGACTATACCACCAGATTTTGGCCCCCATGGTCAGGGGACCATACAACTTGGTCACATTTTAGTCATAAAGATAGTCAGGAGTGACTATATGTGGATCACACAAATTGCTGATGTCACAGGAATGTGCGCACAGGAAACAGTTAGGATTCAAATTTGAAAGGTCCATGGACTTCAGGTAGGCACATCCTCTTCTAAACTACCGTTCTATGGATATCCCTGCTTGTTAAGTTATTCTTATGTTATGTTACAGTGAACTATGACAACTTAATATTTTATAGGGTGCATGAGTCCATGTTTGATAGAGTAATCATGGTATTTTGTTCCAATTTTGATAGAAATACATGAACAGTGTATGTCTTGACTGACAGAGCATAATAGCCCTACACAGGAGCCTGCCACCTGCCCTGCCTTATCCTTGCCTGTCACCTGCCCTGCCTTATCCTAGCCTGTCACCTGCCCTACCTATCCTAGTCTGTCCCCTGCCCTGCCTTCTCCTAGTATTTTCATTGTTCTGCCTTATCTTAGCCTGTCCCCTGCGTGCCTTAACCTAGCCTGTCCCCTCCCCTACCTATCCTAGCCTGAATAAGGCAGAATAAGTACTGTCGAGTAGACCAGGACAGAGCAAGCCAGAGCAGAGCACATAGAACATAGCAGGATCAAGGCAGAGTAAGGCAGAGCAAAGTAATATAGATTAGAAGAGGGCAGATCCAGGGAGAGCAGAGTAATGTAGAGTAAAGCGGAGTATGGTAGGGGAGATTAGTGCAGTATAACGTAAAGCAGGGCAGAGTAAATAATGCAGAGTAAGACAGAACAGTTTAATGTAGAGTAGATTAGGACAGAGCAATGTAGATTACAGCCGGGCAAAGTACATCATTGCAGAGTAAGGCAGAGCAGTGTAATGTAGAGTAGAGCAGGACAGAACAAGGCAAAGTAATGCATTGTAGTGTAATGTAGAGTTGGGTAGAGAAAGGCAAACCCTGTTTTGTGCTTTTCTGCTCTACATTACACTGCTTTGGCTTGTTCTGCCCTGCTCTACTATACATTACTCTGCTCTGACTTGCCCTGCCTTACTCTGCCTGGCTCTAATCTACATAACTCTGCTCTGCCTTGCTCTACATTGCACTGCTCTGCCCTTCTCTCATCTACATTACTCTGATCTGTCGTACTCTGTTTTGCTCTGCCTTCTTCTAATCTACATCATTTTGCTCTGCCTTGATCTACCCTGGTATACTCTACACTACTTTGCTCTGCTTGCTCTGCCCTGCTCTACATTATTTTGCCCTGCCTTATTCTACCTTGATCTACCCTACTATACTCTACATGACTCTGCCTTCTCTGTCCTGCTCTACTCTACATAGCTTTGCTCTGCCTTGCTCTACCTTGCTGAACCTTGACCTGCCTTCAGTACTTAAGTTTCCCTTATTTCTCATGATTGACTATATCTATTAGCAGGTGACTACTTTACACCATGAAACCATTAAATTCATAGTCATTATATACACTGTAAGAAGTAAGTACTGTACACCTACAGCAAGAGTTGCTGGCAACTTTTGTTCCACTAGATTTTGCTGTAGGTGTACAGCAACTGACTTGCTGTACATTTACAGCAACTTCTACTGTAAATTTACAGCAACATCTACTGTAAATTTACAGCAACTTCTACCGTACATCTACAGCAAAAGTTGCCGGCAACTTTTGTTCAAGTAGATTTTGCTGTACATGTACAGCAACTGGGTGCTGTAAAGTTACAGCAACTTCTACTGTAGGTTTCATATCATTGTTATCATTAATTTATATCAATTAATATGCATGCATGGAGAGTACTTTCCTGCATAATAGTTCAGTATCAGCTAGGATAATACACACTACACAATGTAATTTAATCCTGCATCGATATGATGGTACAGCTGAACTGTATGTGATACCAGCTTTTTCCCAGTCCAGGCACTTAAGCATTTAACTTCTCCTTCCAATGTAATCTAGGACAGAACCACTCTCTAAGCAGAGTCTCAAAAAAGACTCTGCCTACGGGCTCCGACTACAGGGACTCTTCTTTCAGGTGGAGGACGGTTTACAGGCATACAGCCTGGTCCTGTTAATGCAGGCTGCCCAGGCTGGTTTAGCAGGCCGAGAGTCTTTGCAGGTAGGGTCCCAGGTAACATAAGTACATTGGGCCATGATTGGGCCAATATACCACTAAGAATTGGGCCAATAATGGTATTTTGATATTGGCCCACCACTGTTTTGACCGCTGCCCCAGTAATGGCCCGTGCTTGGATAAAGGGATATTGATTTCATGTTGGCCCAATATTTGGCCAACATCACAATGTTTTTACATAATTCGAAAGTTAGAAATTAAACATCGGACCAACCTTGTAATACATATGTCGCCCCAACATATAATTTTCAATAAAGGACCATCGCATCAATCACTAATATTGAACAATACTATTTTTATATGTATAATTGAATGTGCAAGTATACTGAAGACAAGGCTGTCAAGTATCATCAGTTTAGAAAAAGCCATTTCTGTCTTTTTAATCCATCTTGATCTCTATCCCAAAATGGTTAGAAATAATACAAGCTGTATTACTATCATTTAGGACTTATCTAACTCCATTACTCACACATGAAGTGTCTTCAAGTTACTTTTGACAAATTCCCACAGGTGTCATGCAGTAAATGGCACTTTTAAATATCAAATTTCATCCACGAACTTCCTCTAACCTTTAAACATGTAGAGCACACTGGGGATCACGTTTATAACTCAATATGATGGCAAAGTAGGAGCCATCCTGTAAGAAATTCTTTAGGCAACATTGAATCCCCCTGGTGTAGATCACAGCCAATATTGGACAAGTGTAGTTACAATTGATGTTGGTCCAACATCAGAAATAATATGATGGCCCTGAAATGTCCAAACACTGAGCAAACACTGGGTCAATATCAACAATATCAAGCATGGACCAGCTCTGGGCCAGCGGTCAACCCAGGGATGGCCCATTATCAGAATTGCCAGAGGTGGGCCATAATTGTGATTTGTATGTTGAACAAATGTATGCATTACCTACAATGGGCCATGGTTGGTATACCGATTGCGATGGAGTCAATCATTGCCGACATTGGCCCAATATACCCTTGCTACCTAGGGTGTTCAGGTTATTAATACTTTCCCAGCACAACAGCCTGGTATAGCAGGTTAGGGCTCAGGCTTTCACACCTGCTGCAAGCAGAGACTCTGCCAAATGCTTATCACACTAGATCAAATACTGATTTAAACTAATTATGATTTAGAAATGCAATCAACCATGCACATACTGCATCCATAAGTTGATAGGTGATACATAGACCTATATACTCAATGGGGGTATATATGTCGCAAATGGCACATACAAATCGCAAAAACACAATGGTGTATCAGGGCAGCCCTAAATACAAGGCTGAATCGACCTGACTATTTAATAGAGGTTGGGGTGGGGGCTGGTACTACTTCTCTGCTCAACATAACACAGTGTTGGTGTCCCTACACAAAATATAGTTCCCGGGAAAAGTTTATGTACCGTACCGTTGCGATTTAGCGACAGGGCACACCTCAATTTGGTGGGGCCATTAAACCCAAGATAAGCACTTATTCGAGATCCTGTTTCAGTGTTTGAGGAATATTTCAAGACCCGTGTACCCCCTACGCCTTTACAAGACCGGCACTCTTTCAAAACTGGCGCTTTATTTTTATGACTCTCCACCACAAACAATGCCCATGTCCATGTGCATGCTGCAACTCCCTTCAGAATGGGAGTCTAGATGCAGTGACTCTAAATGTAAAGGGAGTCATTGAACCATGACTCCCTTTGTACAGCAGTTCATTGAAGGATGTTTCCTTTGGAATAGAGAGTCACATTGGTAATTTCTACTCCCCTGCCCTCTAAAAACCCATTCCAATGCCTCAGGAGGAGGAGGGATCTCAGAAAGATCACTCAGTGCACATTAGCTAATATATGAAGGAACATCTGAATTTTTTGGATTTAACATTCTCATGTTTCTACCAACTGGGTGTCTATACCTAGTACATCATGCTTATGCTAGAGTTTTAAGTTAATTGTAATCATTTCATGAAATGAAATTCTGACATTGAATGTTGATGCTACAATGATATGTGTATAAGCATAACTATCAATGTCACAAATTACGTCAATCTAGAGATCTGAGGTTATAGAATAATACCATTTAAAGTATAGTGCTACCACCTAGCAGGCCTGATCGTAACCAACTGTTTGACTCCCTTATGCATTCACTGACTCCCCTGGGTAGTTCAGGCCATATATGACATCCCCAACTGACATGGATTCCATGAATCAATAGGAAAATGATTCGAGGACCTTGACTCTGATGAAAAGGCGAGTTTGATGGTTTTTAAACATACATGCTAGATGGCATTACCGTTATTGTACTGTATAGTGCCACCTAGTGTTTCCTATTTCTGTCTTGTATACTTACTTCCGTGACTCCCTTAGAGAGTCCGGGCAACCATTTACTAACCTCAGCTGACCTGGACTCTGTTTGATCTAATTGAAAAGGAGTCCAAGCCATAAGAAGGGGGAGTCAGACAGTGTGATAAAGGGAGCCAAGGAGAGGTCTGGCTCTCTTTTTATAGCCTGGACTCCCCTTGTGACTCGGTTCCTTCTCTCCGTGTCTGACCGGTAGAAGGATTACCGCTGAGTAAGCTCTCTTTGCGGAGCTGATACGGGGGCTTTCTGGTGGCCACCTTGTTCCATGCTACTTGTTAGTTTGATCAATCTCGTAGCTACACCACCGTGCAGGGCTGTAAGCAGAGGCATGCGTGCCTACTGATCTTAAGCAGTCTTCTAAACATGGGGGGGGGGGGCAACCCTAGTCATAGGGTCAAGCTATATTACTCTGGTCAATACACTGGCTACCAGGGGGTAGATGTCCAGGGGGTAAAGGTCCTAGGGGGTAGATGTTCAGGGAGTAGTTGGCAGTGGGGAGATGCCCGGGGGGTACTTGTCCTGACACTGGCTACCAGTAATGTTGACTTAAAGCAGAAGGGAGAGTCTGCTCAAGTGACTCGATAACACTAGTTTGACTCATACCGATGGGTTCTGGATTCATTATATATTCTTTATTTTACAGAATAATGGTTACTCATTCATTTATATGTATATTCATTAAATCTCAATGCCCAAACCAGAGGAGTTATTTCTATAAATATAAGACTCGACCTCCACCCGAGCGAGGTTTAGACCAATGCTGTAGCTCTGCGGGTGCCCTTCAGCACTGGGGCTCTTTAAATGCAGGTATAAGACCTCCAGGATACCTCATTAGATGATCTAGTATGTTCATTGCCCTGCCTTATCCTAGCTTGTCCCCTGCCTGCCTTATCCTAGCCTGTCCCTTTCCCTACCTAGCCTGAATAAGACAGAGCAAGTACTGTAGAGTAGACCAGGACAGAGCAAGACAGAGCAGAGCACATAGAACATAGCAGGGTAGATCAAGGCAGAGTAAGGCAGGGAAAAGTAATACATATTAGAAGAGGGCAGATCAAGGGAGATCAGAGTAATGTAGAGTAAAGCGGGGTATGGTAGGGGAGATCAGCGCAGGGCAAACAAAATATTGCAGAGTAAGGCAGAACAGTGTAATGTAGAGTAGATTAGGGCAGAGCAATGTAGATTACAGCAGGGCAAAGTACATCATTGCAGAGTAAGGCAGAGCAGTGTAATATAGAGTAGAGCATGACAGAACAAGGCAGAGTAATGCATTGTAGTGTAATGTAGAGTTGGGTAGAGAAAGGCAGACCTTGTTCTGTGCTTTTCTGCTCTACATTACACTGCTTTGACTTGGTATGTCCTGCTCTACTATATATTACTCTGCTCTGACTTGCCCTGCCTTACTCTGCCTGGCTCTAATCTACTTAACTTTGCTCTGCCTTACTCTACATTACACTGCTCTGCCCTTCTCTCATCTACATTACTCTGATCTGTCTCACTCTGTTTTGCTCTGCCTTCTTCTAATCTACATCATTTTGCTCTGCCTTGATCTACCCTGGTATACTCTACACTACTCTGCTCTGCTTGCTCTGCCCTGCTCTACATTATTTTGCCCTGCCTTCTTCTACCTTGATCTACCCTACTATACTCTACATTACTCTGCCCTGCGATGCCCTGCTCTACATTACTCAGCTCTGCCTTACCCTGCCTTGCTCTACTCTCCATTACTTTGCTCTGTCTCACTCTGCCTTGCTCTGTCCTGCTCTACTCTACATAGCTTTGCTCTGCCTTGCTCTACCTTGCTGAACCTTGACCTGCCTTCAGTACTTAAGTTTCCCTTATTTCTCATGATTGACTATATCTATTAGTTATAGTGACAATGAAACCATTAAATTCATAGTCACTATATAGCCCAAATCAGCCTATTTAGTGGCTGACTATAGGTTGACTATATGACTAATTTACATTAGACATAGGTGACTAACTATGTATAGCCGTTTTTTCTACGGTCACTTGACTATAGAAATGTAGTCAGTAGTGAGTAACATTTCCAGGCCCATTATCATCAGTGTTGAAGTAATCTGAGAGCCCATATTGAAGCTTACAAAAGTGTACTCAAAACAATATGGTGGCCTATTGTCTGTGCATGGTTACGTTAAAATGTAACCCGAGATGCCTAGTTACCGTCCAAATGAAAGACAATCCTCACAAGTGGGCATGAGCAGCTCTCCCTGCTTCTGGGACAGAACCACTCTCTAAGCAGAGTCTCAAAAAAGACTCTGCCTACAGGCTCCGACTACAGGGACGGTAGCAGGCATACAGCCTGGTCCTGTTAATGCAGGCTGCCCAGGTAGTAGGGTGGCAGAATCTTGAAATGTTACCACATGAGGGATGGAATGTTAGGGATTGGCATCCATGCCAGACTTGAAGTTTGACATATACTGAACAAGTTCAGGGTGGATGCCAGCTGAAATTATCATTTTTCTTTGAAATAGGGCCTGATAAAGGCGGCCATTACCAAAATTCACTATTTCTGATATAGCTTTGCAGCTAATGACGATAGACATTTAATTAAAGTGTCTACATCCCCATTTTCAGGGTCTAGCAACATAATGAAGACATCACATGACCTGTCCAATGCATAGTTTATCCGCTATAGGCCTAATAGTGGTAGCCATTGTGGAAATTTACCATTTTCGTCATAACTTTTCTAATAAGGGTGATAGACATTCATTTCAAGTGGCTACATCCCCATTTCCAGGGTCTAGCAACATAATGAAGACATCACATGGCCTCTCCAGTGCATAGTTTACCCATTACAGGTATTGACATATCGCAGCCATTGTAGAGATTTACCATTTTTGCCATAGCTCTGTGAATAAGGGTGATAGACATTCATTTAAAGTGGCTACATCCACATTTTCAGGGTCTAGCAACATAATGAAGGCTCGGGCACTAGTAGACTTATAACAGACACTGACTATTCTGTATCAAAGCTGCGCTCCCTACGTATTTACCAAAGCTATGATTATAATCTGTACGTCATACATTCATTCTTTGTTATACGAAAGTACCTTATTTGGTATTACATGTTATGAAAATACGATAGCAATCCCATCAGAAAGGATTATTAATCAAATCCTCGCAAAATAAGGATATATCCTTGGCTGTATACTGCCTTATTGTGCCAACATATCAGGTTAATATGTAATTACATTTCTAGGTGCAGTGCACCAGCATTACCGCCTTCCCCCACCCAATTCCCACCACGTGTTTTCCATGTTTTTTTGGGGGGGTTTTGCCACATTAAAATATAATGCTGTTAAAAGGTAAGGCCAAAGAAATGGTGTGTTTCAGGTTACCCGACCCTAGCTGGCACAACAGGGCTGACCCTAGATATTGTTATCCCATTTTGAAAAATATATATATACTCTAAGTAAGGGGGCCTATTTCAGAGTGAATTCAGAAGTCCACGATTCGACGCAATTTTCAAGTAAATTTTGGGATACTTTTCAGGCCAAAGTAAAAAGAATATCTAAAAAATCTTGCCTACCCTCCCTAGCATTTCTGACTATGCAACCTTATTTATACCTTAAATGTAAAGCAAAACCAACTGTGGTCAAGCTATTCAAATCTATGGGCTAATTGAAATTTGAATTACATGTATCAATTCCCCTTTGTATCGTATACAAAAATGTACCCCAGAGAATATCACACATAATATGGTAAAAAACACTTATTGCAAACATTACTGTATGCACTGTGTTTATTGACTGTGATTGTGTCTTATGAATCCAATGACATATGAATCTCCTATATGCGGACTGACAGCATGTAACAGATATACCGGACTGTACAGGATTGACTGTCTGATTAATAATGGCATATATCTCGCAGCCATATGCATCTTTGTGTATTCATCATACCATTTTATAGGACAAATAGTCCATTGGACTTTACCGTATATTTTGAAAATCACCTTGTGAATAAAAATAGGTTATAAACTAAAAAAACTAGACATCTTTTATATTTTTAGGTAAAACACACCAGCTTTGTTAACCTTATTCTGTCTCAGTCTATATACCTTATTCTGTCTATATACAGCGATACAGTGTAAAGAAGACATATATCGGACAACACCAGAAACAGTTACATGATATGTACTGACAGCGTCAGTGTATCAGTACTGCCCGCGGATGTAAATCTTAATATAACCAAAGGTAATAAGCTATCATGTTCATTGTATATAACATGAGCTAGGTGCAGTGCACCAACGCTGCCCCGGGACCTATGGCTGTGTCTCACCAAATTGATAAAATTTGAAAGTCTTTGACCGGGAACAATCTACTTTGTGTCACAACAATTACTATATAAAACTATCCCTGGTTAAGTTACGTCACTTTTGCAGGCAATTTATATGGTCAGATACCCCCTAATACCTCCCAAAACAGCTTATATAGGTTTGTGAGTAATGTTATTTTCATTTGGTGTAAAAATATGCTGGCCAAAATTGGCTAAAGCGGTTCTCCTAAAGGTGCCAATTAACCCTGTAAGGGCCCTGTTCATTGGAATTACAACAAGAAATATGATATCCATGTAGTAGTTTGAATGAGGGTCTGTACTGAAGGTCCCAAAGAAAAGGATTCTAAAAGAAGCTACTTAATCAAGGACATAACCTCTAGATGAGAGCAATACCCTTACAGCACACAGCATGATAGGTCCAGCTAAAGACACGCCAGTGACCAGAGCAGCAGTACGCAGCTGCATTAGAGGTGGAGTAGTAGAAAGTGAAAGGTGCATTCTCCCTACATTTTATATTCAGAAAATCATAGAAAATAGTCTAGCCATGTTAGGTGCATAATGTTGGCAGTTCTGGGTTCTATTTGGTCCACTTTCATACTGTAGGATGTTTGATGCTATAGGCCTATAACAATTTCCTGAAAATCCCTTGACCTACCTACTGCTAGCAATTCTTAATGTTAGCCACAAAATCAGACACAG
Source organism: Harmothoe impar (assembly GCA_947462335.1). Taxonomy (NCBI): domain Eukaryota; kingdom Metazoa; phylum Annelida; class Polychaeta; order Phyllodocida; family Polynoidae; genus Harmothoe; species Harmothoe impar. The sequence goes on along the minus strand of OX381717.1, from coordinate 34,793,574 downwards.
AATTCATGAAAGCTCCACAACCTCTTACCAACAGAAAATACTTTCTTACTTTACACTTATAAATATACGGTTGATAATGTCTTGATGACCAGTCTTCTAACTAACATTTTGAACTCCTGAAGTTGTAAAAGAAGTGGTTTGTGCAAAAAAGGAACCAAGAAAAGGAACTATCAATTTATATTTGGAAGTCCAGAAAGTATAAGTCTGTGGGTGGTACATAGCTTATTCATATTTGGATATGATGGAGGGATTAAAGAACATGGACTTTGAAAAAGAAATAGAATTTCTCTATCTGTATGGATAGGAATGAAGAAACCTTGGTTGCTGGTGGATTTTAAGAGGTAAAATATTGAGATTAGACGAGCGAACCTATGTATGTGAATTTTGAGGGCTAAATTACCGAAGGCAACCTGTAGTGTTGCTGAGAGCACACCTCATCCCTTCAACCTTTGACCTACTGATCCAGAAAATCGCCCACATCCTTGACTATGGGCATCACAAACTGCTATTTCTACCAAAAAAAGGGGGGATTTCCATATTATATCATATTAGGTCTGAATTGGGCTGAAAGAAATATATCTTTTTCTATAATCTCTGAAAAAGATATGACAATTGGAATATTTTCTGTCCCAGATACAGATGTTTTTGTATTTCTTAAAATGATGCCAATTGGCATCATGCGTACTCAATGGGCTAAGAAAAAATTGTCTTTCTTTCCTTAAATGGCTAAAAATAGAAAAAGCACAAATGCCAACTACATTGACGTAGTACACTTCTAGGGGCTTGGACACATCCCACTCAGCCTGCAGCTTTGTGAGATACTGCCCCAGTCCCCACTTGTGAAATACGACAGAGACGATATCAATTGATTTCATGGTAAATACGGCACTCCCATTCACTTAACCAAGGAAGGCTGTATGTAACACCCCCGTGAATTAACCCTTGCCTGTATTTCACGGCCTGTTAAATCATCAGAATTTGTTCATTTAACCAATATAAAGAAGCTTTTTCAGAGCAATTAAGTGTAATTTTGACAAATATTGTTAATAAGGACATGAAGTAAACACAAAGGAGCACTCATAGAGTTCCCCACTGAGGGTTATTTCACGAGGCAAAGCCAAGTGAAATAACCCTCAGTAAGGAACTATACTCGTGCACCTTGTCTATGTAGTTGGCATTTGTCTATGTATTTCCCCTTTGTGTGCATATACCATTGTATTTTCGACTCTTGGATATCGCAGTAAGCGCCACGACTTTGGTCAACTTTGCCCTGTACTAGTTCAGAATAGACAATTTATTATCTCCAAAGTATAGAAATAATAACAAATTTTTAGGAAGACTACATTTCATTCACAGCCAAAAATAATTATCTCCTTTGAAGAAAATGAAATTATTAACCTCGTCTGGCGGACAAACCACTTGTTTTAAGTCAGTCCATCATCCGTCCCTTTGTCCTCCTACTGCAGTGTATGTGATACTGTATACAATGTACTCAATCCCAGTGGGCACAAAATTCAGTTTAATGTTGAATCAACATTGCATCAACAGTGAATCAACATTGATAACCCTTTATCAACGTTGATTCAATGTTCTGTGCCCACTGGGATACTAATCAGTGGCTTGAAACATGTACCACAATAGCCCCTAAATTTCGCATAGTGCTTAACTCTTTAAGGATGGATGTCACTAAAAGATGACATTTGTTGTCATGATGCAACTATGCAGCCCTAGGTTGGACTACCTGCCCTGGCCACTCCCACTAGCGTTCCTACTCTAGGTACGCGGCATCAGGCATGCCAGTCTAATGCAGCCCGAGCGAGTAACTCGCCGGTGTTGCGTTGGTGCATCATGCCGACCCTTCAGGAGTATGTCGACTCCTTAGGGTCGGCATGATACTTGAATACAGCACTGGTAAGTTACTCACAAGGGCTTCTACAATGAATTTTCAATGGGAAGGGGGAAGGAGTAAAATCGTGCACGATTATACATTGAGTAATAAGATGTTTATGCAAACTAATTGAATTTTGAGTCCCATCATCGGATATACTTTAACATCCATATATGGTCCTTTAGTTTTACTTGAAAACACATTTGTCAACATTTACGTGCAACATTCTTTTATCATTATTATATTTTTTATTATATTCACCTTACCAATGAAGCCACATTTTATAGGACAACTGATGTAACTTTCATCAGCAATGAATTCTTTGTCAACCGGATTTCCCTCGTCTGGGTTTTTGAGACCTTCATTTTCCTCTGAGGACAGCAATATTGGAAAGTGAACAAATGAGATAGTATCTTTAGCTGTTATTAATAAGGAGTGGTTTATTACTAAAATCAGCTTCATCAGTACCGTATTCGACGTAATAAGCGCACCCCCCTAATAAGCGTACACCCCCCGTTTTTGGTCTATTTTTAGACTACAAATAACCAAAAATATTTCATTTTTTGACCCCAATTAAACTCTTAACTACTAAAAGGTGTCTATAATCATTTTTTAAGCGCACTGTGCGCTTATTACGTCGAATACGGTATGTGTAAAATATACATAAATAATAGAGATTTATTTGATATTCAAATGATGTTCTGTTGAATGTTTCCAAGCTGCATAAGCTCTTTTATTTGGCAGACTATATAGGATTAGTGCTATACATGATCTCAAAATGATATCTTGTACATCATTTAAGCATCATGTGTGCATCATGTGTGCATCATATGTGCATCATGTGCAACATGTGTGTCATATGCGCCTCATTAGATGATGGGTTAGGGGGGACTGACAGGTAAGGGGGACTAACAGGTGACAGGTGAGGTAGGGGTGACAGGTGAGGGGGGACTGACAGGTGAGGGGGGACTGACAGGTGAGGGGGGACTGACAGGTGAGGGGGAACTGACAGGTGAGGGGGGACTGACAGGTGTGGGGGGACTGACAGGTGAGGGGGGACTGACAGGTGAGGGGGGGACTGACAGGTGAGGGGGACTGACAGGTGAGGGGGGACTGACAGGTGAGGGGGGGACTGACAGGTGAGGGGGGACTGACAGGTGTGGGGGAACTGACAGGTGTTGGGGGACTGACAGGTGAGGGGGGACTGACAGGTGAGGGGGGACTGACAGGTGAAGGGGGACTGACAGGTGAGGGGGGACTGACAGGTGTTGAGGGACTGACAGGTGAGGGGGGGACTGACAGGTGAAGGGGGACTGACAGGTGAGGGGGGACTGACAGGTGTTGGGGGACTAACAGGTGAGGGGGGGACTGACAGGTGAGGGGGACTGACAGGTGAGGGGGGACTGACAGGTGAGGGGGGACTGACAGGTGAGGGGGGACTGACAGGTGAGGGGGGACTGACAGGTGAGGGGGGGACTGACAGGTGAGGGGGGACTGACAGGTGAGGGGGGACTGACAGGTGAGGGGGGACTGACAGGTGAGGAGGGGCTGACAGGGGAGGGGGACTGACAGGTGAGAGGGGACTGACAGGTGTGGGGGGACTGACAGGTGAGGGGGGAGGGGGGACTGACAGGTGAGGGGGACTGACAGGTGAGGGGGGACTGACAGGTGAGGGGGGACTGACAGGTGTGGGGGGACTGACAGGTGAGGGGGGACTGACATGTAAGGGGAGCTGACAAGTAAGGGGGGACTGACAGCGAGGGAGGGACTGACAGGTGAGGGGGGACTGACAGGTGTTGGGGGACTGACAGGTGAGGGGGGACTGACAGGTGAGGGGGGACTGACAGGTGAGGGGGGACTGACAGGTGAGGAGGGGCTGACAGGGGAGGGGGGACTGACAGGTGAGAGGGGACTGACAGGTGTGGGGGGACTGACAGGTGAGGGGGGAGGGGGGACTGACAGGTGAGGGGGACTGACAGGTGAGTAGGGACTGACAGGTGAGGGGGACTGACAGGTGTGGGGGGACTGACAGGTGAGGGGGGACTGACATGTAAGGGGAGCTGACAAGTAAGGGGGGACTGACAGCGAGGGAGGGACTGACAGGTGAGGGGGGGACTGACAGGTGAAGGGGGACTGACAGGTGAGGGGGGACTGACAGGTGTTGGGGGACTAACAGGTGAGGGGGGGACTGACAGGTGAGGGGGACTGACAGGTGAGGGGGGACTGACAGGTGAGGGGGGACTGACAGGTGAGGGGGGACTGACAGGTGAGGGGGGACTGACAGGTGAGGGGGGGACTGACAGGTGAGGGGGGACTGACATGTAAGGGGAGCTGACAAGTAAGGGGGGACTGACAGCGAGGGAGGGACTGACAGGTGAGGGGGGACTGACAGGTGTTGGGGGACTGACAGGTGAGGGGGGACTGACAGGTGAGGGGGACTGACAGGTGAGGGGGGACTGACAGGTGAGGGGGGACTGACAGGTGAGGGGGACTGACAGGTGAGGGGGGACTGACAGGTGAGGGGGGACTGACAGGTGTGGGGGGACTGACAGGTGAGGGGGGACTGACATGTAAGGGGAGCTGACAAGTAAGGGGGGACTGACAGCGAGGGAGGGACTGACAGGTGAGGGGGGACTGACAGGTGTTGGGGGACTGACAGGTGAGGGGGGACTGACAGGTGAGGGGGGACTGACAGGTGAGGGGGGACTGACAGGTGAGGAGGGGCTGACAGGGGAGGGGGGACTGACAGGTGAGAGGGGACTGACAGGTGTGGGGGGACTGACAGGTGAGGGGGGAGGGGGACTGACAGGTGAGGGGGACTGACAGGTGAGTAGGGACTGACAGGTGAGGGGGGACTGACAGGTGTGGGGGGACTGACAGGTGAGGGGGGACTGACATGTAAGGGGAGCTGACAAGTAAGGGGGGACTGACAGCGAGGGAGGGACTGACAGGTGAGGGGGGACTGACAGGTGTTGGGGGACTGACAGGTGTTGGGGGACTGACAGGTGAGGGGGGACTGACAGGTGAGGGGGGACTGACAGGTGAGGGGGGATTGACAGGTGAGGGGGACTGACAGGTGAGGGGGGACTGACAGGTGAGGGGGGGACTGGCAGGTGGGGGGGGGGACTGACCGGTGGGGGGGACTGACAGGTGGGGGGGGACTGGCAGGTGAGGGGGGGGGACTGACAGGTGAGGGGGGACTGACAGGTGAGGGGGGACTGACAGGTGAGGGGGGACTGACAGGTGAGGGGGGACTGACAGGTGAGGGGGGACTGACAGGTGGGGGGGGGGGACTGACAGGTGTTGGGGGGGGGACTGATAGGTGAGAACAGAATCACAGATGAGGGGGAACTCTGGGGACTCTTATGCCATATAGAACTGTCAGCTGAGAAGGACCACTCTCATTATAAACTTGAAACCGACCATGTACCACACTCTCGATAGTCTCCGGCTTTATGTGGTAGGCTATGTCTCACCAGATTTGGCCAATGTGAACATCTTTGACTGGGTGCCATCTTTGACCAGATGCCATCTTTGACGTTAGTGCTAGGACGTAAATTCTATTAGCCAATTTGGCGAATTTGTACCCATTTTGATTAGCCAACTTCAGCATTGATTAGCCAAACCTTTTTCGTTATGAATTATTATCACGATCTTTGCACCATTCATAATAGTTATTTTAACAGCAACTATTATGTGGAATATGGCAATGAATTGGTCCCCCCTCATTTGTATGGTAGTATTGTAAGCAGGGGTGTTTATTGTGCCTTTCCCTTATAACAAACTATCATCAGGTTAGACACTCCCATTTCCAGTTATGGTTTATCCTGGCAGGTAGCCCTAGAGATCTGCTAATTGGTAGCTAAATCCATTTTGTCATAGAAAAAATTATTTTACTTTCTTTTCTGAATATTCATGATTCCATTTATAATAATATTCTCTTTAATTTCCTCTTTCCGATGATATATAACATGAATATAGTGAGCAAGTTGAAACTGCCCCACTGCCACAATTAGCCAATCTGGCGAATTCTCAGTGGATGACATTAGCCAAATTTAACTTTGGCGATTTGGCGAGTGGCTAGCGCGAACCCTGCACTGGCATCTGTAATTCTGTTTTCACCTGTAAGTCCCACCTCAGCTGTCAGTCCTAAAACGGATGCAGAGACTCCCAGCATGCCTGCTACCTTAAAACCTATCGTACTAAGAAGCGCTTTCTACAGAGCCATCGTGGCATGGAACAATCTTAAGCCGCATTATACGCTGATAGAGGACAAAAACTCTTCTAAAATTTCTATTAAAAAAGCACTATCCTACCTGTTTTATGTAAGTAATTATTATTGAAAAGTTCTTACCATTTGATATACATCTCTCACCTATTAATTCATCTCATTGTTATTGACATATGAGTATAATGTGATTCATCAGGGGTGCCAGTGGAGGGAAGGCAATGCGCCAATATGCTGGTTATTAATACATTTCATATTTACTACGTATCTTGAATGTATTACTAGACCCAATAAAAACCTTTAAAAAAACGCAGCCCTGATGGAGTGCAGGCCATTGTGATCCATTCTCTTCCACAGTCACAGTTACCTGTAGGCCTTCTTCCCACATCTGTAATTAATCCCCCCCCCCCTCCCCCCACCCCCTCCTCAAGATACTATCACACTGTCCTGTGATATACTTGTCACCATTACTAGGCATATGGGGTCTTATTGTCAGGATAATGGCACCTATTATCCCATTCAGTGTCACCTATTATTGTCCATTAGCACTTCTTAGTATCTTGCCCTTGAAGGCACACTTTAAGTCCAGTCTGATATAAGACTTTGCCCAAACGCTCAGACTGTAGTAATGCAGTCTATACGAAAACTTGTCCATCATGCAGGACATTCTGTCCTGCAGCTTTTTTCTAGTGCAGGCCTGGTTAGGTTTTTGCAGGCCCAGAGTATGACATTCGCATCTAAAGATAAAATATAAAGCAAGTGTTTGCACTGATAATGAAAATGAATAGGGTTCGATCCCCTTATGTTCCAGTCATATAAATCATCTCAATATTTAGATTTTAAAGAAAATTAGACAAATTATTTATGCCTTCTGTTTTATGCTCGCGAAACCTTAATAACAGTCCGATTTACAAGTCGTAAAATATTGCATGCAGGCAAAGATCTGCAGATTTCAGCCAGCCATTTGGGCCGGCAGTTACCAAATATCTGCCGGACTGGCAGCCTATTTGCCGGCTATAGCCGGTGTCTGGCAGGTTTTCGTATAGACTGTTCTTTTTTGGGCCTAATGATGACTCTTTCAAGGATTATATTTGTTTTGTTATGATAAAAGAAATAGCGAGAAGGAGGGCTTATGCATAATAATTTCACCAACTGCATGGTTGCCGTCCGAGGGGACCGGCAGACGAGGAGTGGTGTGGTTGACCCTGTTGCTAGACAAAAGATGTGACACGGACCAGGGTGATATTCACCTCCACAACTTCTTCTGTACCATGTGACACCACCAGGACAAAGGTAAGCAGGTAGGTGTTTGTTTACCAGTTACTAAGATGTGTCGAGAATCTAGGCCTGTGATTGGTCCTGGTTCTGGGGCAAGGTGAAGGCCAGGTGAGAACATACCCAGGATGGTTGCCGTCCGAGGGGACCGGCAGACGAGGAGGAGAATCTTTTGTGGAAGGCCACTCCTGTCCAAGAGAGCAAGCTAGATGCATAGCCTCCTCGGTACTTGAGACCATGTGAGGAGGTTAGACATTAGGCTTGGAAGAGTGAGAAATTTTCACAAAAGAAAATGTTACTCACTTTCACCAACTGCACTACACAAAGGAAAAATAAGTATGCTCTTAGTTTATTTACATATATCAATGATCAATCTGTCAATTTTCAAAATCCACCAAGACCCCTGTTGCTAAATAATGACCAATGCCATAGCCCAGGTGCCTACCTGTGCGGTTTCTGGAAACAATTGCTATGTAACTAGACAATTTGTGAAGGGAGAGGCAAACACTGTAATTAACAGCGTGGGATCTGCTAACTGGGTTTAACCCTTTGAGGGCCACATAGCTCTTTAATGCGATGCTACTCACCAGGATCGCATTCATGCATCATGCCGATCCTTAGGAGTGTGGCAAACAAATAAGGTCAGCATGCTGCGTGAATGCAGCCTTGGGGAGTTATTCACCAGGGCTGCATAATTCATTCATCATGGCGATAATTGGTATAGTGTATTAATCTACTATGCTGCCCTTAAAGGGTTAAAGGGTTAATCACATATTGATGACCATACTTAGTGTTAATGGGCTGCATTAGTCAGGTGATACCCTGGAGGAGTCCTATTGAGCACCGGATGGGTACAGGAAGGCGTGCACCGGATGGATTATTGTGTATGTGTATTCATATATATATATGAATGAATTGGATACTGCGCGCGGTATCCAGGTGTATTACCAAGAGGACTGTAGCGGCCACTAGAAGGGGTACGTCACCACTACACAGGTGTGGTTGGTCATACCTGGTTCACATTAGCGACATTGAGCAAACCACATAAAAACTTATAAAATGCAGACGTAGCAGTGATGAAAGGATAGGATACGTCTGCGTTTAATGAGCTTTTACGTGGTTGCTAAAGGTCGCTATTGACTCAAACCACAGCCGGGTACACTTTGTTTTTTTCTGAAGGTCTGAAGGCATGTATACAGGTCCAAGTTGTCAATGTCTCATCTTCCGTGGCATAAGAGGGTCAAAATGGAATTTGAAAAACGAAAAAAGATTTGCAAAATAAATCCAACTTTCAAAGAAAAAGTTAGAGTTCAGATAAATTTTTCATTGAAAAGTGAATTTTGTTGGCAAATCACTTACTGTTTTTCAAATTCCATTTTGACCCTCTTGGGCCACTGTACTACTCTGTATGTAAACATATTACACCTGCAGGCATATCACACCTGCCAGCCCATTATATCTCTGTAATCCAATTACCCGGTTTCTAATATTACTTAGGACTAAGTAACAACCAGGTTGGGCAAAGTGCGCTGTGGTCACAAGTAACTGTCTTATTACCATTGAGTGAAACTATGACACATCCCTAGCAACATCTCGACAGGTGAGCCCCTGCTGCTGCATTAGACCAACCCTATCAAAACAGGGCTGACCCTATGTTTTTTATGCAATTTTGAAGAAATTTCCGCATTTTTACCGTTTTTTGTAAATTTTAGGGACTTCGGAGAGGCTGGCCAGTACTTTCATGTTAAAAAAAGAAAGTTTAAAAAAAAATCAGACCTACCGACCCTACATTTTCTGTCCATGTTGAACACCTGAAACAAACCTTTTATTTTACCTTACTAGGGGAACTAATAGTTTTTTACTGAGAAGATAGTCATTAAGATCATCTAGTTGTGCTTAGTTCAGAAGATTCACTTATTAGTATGAAATTGTAATACACTAATAAAACCAATTAAATACCAAGGATTGATTTAATGGGGTAGGGGGTAGGGATCACTGACAATGACCTAGGGAGTAGGATGATAACTGTTGCTAGGCAAATAAACAAATAGAATGCCAGTTTCTAGGCAACCATTTGCCACAGTGATTCATACTTAGGCCACTCCAAATGATATCCTTGTTTTTCATCACCAAGCCATGAGAAATCTGATGAGGGCGTTTTTCTTTTTTTGTTGAGTGCTAAATAGGTAGAGAAATCTAGGCTCTGGCCAAACCAAAATAATGTTTAAGTAATTACAAGATAAATGATCTATGCAAGTTGTGAATATGCATGTTCTCTATATCCCTTTGCATTAGCAGCACTCAATTTGATATGAAGTATGCCTATATTTCTCCACCATTATCATGCTGTTTTATTACAATATGCAAAGAATATCTTCAAAACACCATTTTAGAGATGTGCGCAGTGATGAGAAACAAGGGTATTATTTGGAGTGGCCTAACCATCTATTCACATTGGCTATGTAGTGACAGAGCAACCCCTCCACACATAGAATTTCCCTAAGTGTCAATGATATTAGCGATACATTACAGCTGCGACCTCACTAATGAACCCCGTTGTCAGCCTCATCAACAGGTCCCAGATTGAGTTACAGAGAGGCATCAATGACACACTGTGATGCATGAATGCACAAAGGATGAGTCACAGTGCTGCAATAAAGGCATCATGCTGATCCCCTATTATTGATACACTCCTGAAGGGTAGGCATGATGCACCAGTTCATTGCAAGTGGTTTACCTGTAGGCACTGCATTGGTGCATCATGACGACAAACATTGTATTTTAGCAGCATGCTGCCCTGAAAGGGTTAGAGTGCTAATCCCCCCCCCCCCCCGAGCTGCAATAAAGGCACCATGCTGATTCCCCATGGTTGATACACTCCCAGAGGGTCGATACGAATTAATCGACAATTATTTACTTTCAGGCACTACATTGGTGCAATGTGAAGACAAATGTTGTATTTTAGTGACATGCTCCCCTGAGAGGGCTAAGTTTCTAGGTGCATAAAGTGGGCCTTTGCTCTCATTACAATAGATAATAATGCCAATAACTCTAATAATGATTGCAGAGGCCATGGAATATGGCTACAAAGTATCAATTGGCGTGGGGGGGGGTATGAAATACAGCAATTTTAGTCATTAGTGATTCATATTGACCATGTATTTCTATCTGCCATGTAATAAACCACCAACCCCTCCCCAATGCTATATTGCCTTGCTAATGTGTCATGTGCAAATGTGTCATGTGCATTACAACACTGCTGTGAACTCCTGAACTATTTAAGGACAGCATGATGCCTTAATGCATTATGACCTTGGTTGTCATGATCCATGAATGCAGCCCTAGCGAGTGACTTGCAAGTGCTGAATTCAAGCATCATGCCGACCCTACAGGGTTGGGACACTCCCTTAGGGTCGGCATGATGCATCGATGCAGCACCGGTGAGCGCCATTGGTGTATCATGGCAACAAATGTCATCTTTTAGCGACATATGTCCTTAAAAGGTTAATGAACTATTTTCACTTTGAGAGTTTTTAACAAGATGTGTCAGAAAAGATACCACAGGGATAACAGGCTCATGGATGCCAAGCATTCATAGTGGCGGTGCTTTTTGACCCTTCGATGCCAGCTATTCGTATCATTGTAAAGCTGAATTCACCAGTTCGTCTGAAGACATGGACAGGGCATAATACAATGATAATCAAGTGCGAATTCAGCGTGTTGTACATCATTTGTCAATGATTTTTGCCCTATCATGTTTCTGTTATATAGGCCTTTAATCCTTTAAGGATGGCATGATGCCATAATGCAACATAAGCTTCCTCTGCATGAATACAGCCCTGGCAAGTAACTCGCCAATGCTGCATTCAAGCATCAAGTCGTCCCTATGGGGTTGAGACACTCCTGAGGGGTTGGTATGATGCACCAGTGCAGCCCCAGCGAGTTACTTGCTGGGCTGCATTGGTGCATTATGACGATTTATAAAGAATATTTTGCCACTCTTCCAGGCTCTTCTTGCAATTATTTAAGGAACAGTGGTTGTTGGAAGTTGGGTAAATTTAAGCTTTATTTGTGACTCAATGACTAACAATTACACTACAAAAGTTGTATATATGGAAGGCATATTTTGTCTACTACACATGTATATTCTCCCAAAGAATGGTGTATCAATATTGAGATTAGACATGAGGGAAAGAACCCTGTTTGCGCTGTAGGGAGCCTGGCCCAGCCCAGAATGCTGATATTCTCAGCAGCACCAAAAAGTGTGTAAATAAATTAAAGATGTGTTCATAAAAACATATATATTGATAATGTGAAACAATGGATGTTTCAACTAAGGTGAGGCATATGACAATGGACGTAGCATAACAGCAAAATAATGCAACACAATATGCCTTTCTTCAGCACTATAACAGATTAGGAGTAGCCAAACAGGTCGGTCACCGAGATAACTACTAAGTATAGGGAGCCAGCAGCCCCAGATTGAGATACAAAGAAGGCAGCACTAGTAACACAGTATGATACATGAATGCAGCTCTGACAAATAAGTCACCAGTGCTGCAATCAAGCATCATGCCGATCCCCTATCGTTGATACACTCCTGAAGGGTAGGCATGATGCACCAGATCATTGCAAGTGGTTTTCTTGCAGGCGCTGCATTGGTGCATCATGACGACAAACATTGTATTTTAGCGGCATGCTGCCTTGAAAAGGTTAGAGTGAAAACTACCCCCCCCCCCCCGACACACGCAGCATCACACTGATATTCTTTGGCTCCCTATACAACCTATTTCTTAGTCAGTATAATGCCTAACCAACCAAGTTGGACATTTTTTGTCTCCCTATAGGACCAACCTAGGTTAGTTAATATTGTCAGGTTGGTCAGTACTAACCAACTCACCTTAGTCTTTACTTTTCTGTGTGTAGGCACTACAGACTAAGGACAAGGGCTTTTAGATTATCAGTGTGTCCCCCCCCCCCCGCCATAAACACACAGCACTACAGAAGGCAGCACTGCTGGCTGTCATCACAAGTCATTTCTCCCTCTGGGGCTCCCTGCAATCCCCGCCATACAACACTCTACCACTGCCTGTGGCGCAGTGAGGTTCTCACTGCAGCACTGGCCACAGCCTCCACTACAGGACCCTCTACCGATAACTCAGGTAGCTCCCTATGCGCGGCCATGTTAGTTCTCAGCTCGGAATCTCTCGTGAAAATTAGGCAGTGACCAGCCAGCCAGCCACCACAGCTTGCAAGAAACAAGCTAAGTGGCGAGAGCAGAAATAGAAGCGGAAATGACCGCTGGTGGGAGTGTACACAAAGTGGTTGCAGAAGCAAGTCCACACCAGTTAGAGCGCTATAGGGTAGGCACTGCTACATGTTGCTACATACACATGTGTCTCCATTGAGATTAAACCCCCAGGGCCCCTATATATAGGGCTGAGTGTCTGTCCTGGCCCCACTCCGACTGTCGCTGGAGGGGTACCGAGATCTTCGCCTTTAACACTGAGGGAGTGTTTTGCTTAAAGCGCCACAATAACTAAGCGTCTGACAGTCAAATTTCTAGTACTGTTCTGTTCTTCTATGTGGTGAAATGTAAGTGGTGATCATGGCGCATTAAAGCCTCATCACCCTTATATAAGGTCCAGAGTAGCAGCCATCGTTCCCCTGTGACTGTTACTGGAGGGGAAGCAGGAATTGGGCTTTTAAGGCAGATACAGCTTTTAGCATCTGTATCCACAGTCCCAATAATTTGGAGGACGTTCTCACTTTGCAAAGTACAGTCATCAACAGAGTAATTGCAGGCTTGCATTGAAAACTCACTGTTGTATGTGAAATGCTCAGCTCGACACTAACTTGGAGGACTTTGTCACTGTGGAAAGTATTTGGTAATCCAAAGAGAGCAAGTTTGCCCATGACTTGAGAGACAAGTTTATAGACCAGTGTCTTATTGAACGTTGAATTGTGTATGGCAAGCTACCTGTGGATTTGTATCAAAAGGTAAGTTCTCTACTTTCATAATATTCTAATCTTAATCCTCAAAAATACCGCCCAATACTTTGATGCGTTGTGCCCTTTGACTTCCTGATATGAATGACTTATGCAGCATGGAGAGTGTACTCACCAGGGCTGCATTCACAGGTCCGAGAAATGAAGGGAAACCCTCCCCAGAGCCATAATGCACACCAGTGTTAATTTTCACAACGCAGGTAGGTGTGAAAACACTGCAGGGCTAGAATTAGCAACGGTTTTGCTCGTAGCATAAACACTACAGGGCTAAAATTAGCAATGGTTTTCTTATAACCCATTTGCTGAATTGTCTATCAATTTGCTGTTAAATGTATATATCCCATAAGACAGATTACCGTAAATTCTCGCGTATAAGCCTAACTCGCGTATAAGCCGCACCCCTAACTTTGAAAAATTATATTAGCCGCAGAGGGGGTCTGAATATTGCGATTTTGGTACTGTAGTATACTAATAAAAACTCTCGTATAAGCCGCACCCTATATAGGCATGTTTGGTATCAAAAGAAAGCTGAGTCTGACTCGCGTACAAGCCGCGGCTTCTACGCGAGAATTTACGGTAGTGTATGCTCTTGAATCATACATGGGGAATAGTGAATCATACATGGGATTGCCATGAAATCACATATAAATAAGCCTTTTCTATAGACTTTTCCACTGTGCTCCTAGGACCACTGCACCCAGTAGGCAGTGAGCCCTGCAGTGTTTTCACACCTACCTGCGTTGTGAAAAGTAACACTGGTGTAAATAACGGCTCTGGGGAGGGTTTCCTCCATTTCCCGAATCCTGATGCATGCATTATTGTATTATTGTGTATAGGGCATTAAAGCACTATGCGGTGCTTAAAGGGCTAAGTGCTGTTTCCTAACGACATGTTGAGCCTAGCAATTACCCCTGTTGTTATACAATGATGACTCTTTGAAGGGTTACATTGCAGCAGTGGCGAATAACTCGCCAGTGCTGCATTCATGCATCATGCAGGCTCTATTACTGTAAAAGGTTGGTTGCTTTTTTCGGAGGTATGCAGTAGGTGAACAGCTCAGTGTAGGTGCACAATCCATTCTACTATTAGCATAACAGTACAGTTTACAAAAGGTAAACGATATAGTAACTATACACAGTGTACAGGTTTGATACACTCCTGAAGGAGCACCATGATGCATTCATCCTTGATGCATACCGTAAAACCTCGCCTATAAGCCTAACTCGCATATAAGCCTAACTCGCGCATAAGCCGCCCCCCTAACTCAGGAGAAGCATATTATCGGAGCATCTTATTATGGTGAATTTATTACTGTAGTATACATCTAAAAACTCTTGTATAAGCCGCACCCCCAATTGGAGTCGATCCTATAACCCACACTGGCGATCGGACTCACGTACTAGCAGTGGCTTATTCACAAGGTTTTACGGTAGACTCCCATGGGCTTCACTCATGCATTATGGTAACAAATGGCATAGCACATTTATTAAAATGACGAGACCTGAGATAAAAGGTCAAATGACGTTTATTGCACACACAGAGAAGTAAAGGCGTCGCCATGACTCTTTTAGCATTGTCAACTCTTGTTGACTCTGGTAGCAGAGTCATGATGACTCTGGTGGAGGGGTCACAGCTACTCCAGTCATACCCCTTGCTCTTTGTACAAATTGACTCTCCCTCTAGACTCTACCGGTGCAGAGTCAAGTGCAATTGACTCTGCCCACAGCAGAGTCATTTGTAGTTTGACCCTTCATGAAGAGTCAAATAAAAAATGTGTTGACTCTGAGAGTAGTTGCATATGAAACCACCTGGTGGGGCAACCAACACTAATTTGCTACCAGTGGCAACCACAAGGCAGAGCTACTACCTATACTTTCAATAATTGCAACATGCCACACAGTTTTGATTCTTTCAAGATATGTCCACTATGTCAAAATAGTGCGGTTAAGGGATGTCAATGGAAAAGCTTTCCTGTTAACCCCTTCACCACTGGATATCGTGTAACTCAATGCAATTTTGTGCAATATATTGGCTTACCGCGTGGAAGGGGTTAACTTACCTGAATCAAATGTGATGACAAACTATATAACACATTCCAAGAACATCAACAGTATAGAGCTTAGTCACCATATTTGTGGGTATGGGAAATAAACATAAGGCTGGGCACTAACTGTGTGAGATATAATGTGTGGCACTGCTTACTACTAATATAGATCTGATATTGGCATTTACTATGTGGCCGATGGTCTGTAGAATGTAGTGTGAGGCAGATATAACCTGGCCCTTTCACACAGGGGGAAGTGGTGGACATTACAACATGTCTTTTTATTGACCTGTCTTGGGCAGTCTCACCTACTCACTTCTCTCACAGGCCTCACCTGGCCTGCCCACTAATTATATACACCTGTTGCCGACACGCTACCCTGGCATAAATACACAATCCACCCGATATGCATGCACTCATGTATTCAATTTTGACTCCCCCTCTTTTGATGGGTCAACCACTGTTGACTCTTCATGAACGGAGAGACAAACTCATTCGACTCTCCTCTACGTGGGAGACAAACTGCGACTCTCGCTGTCAGAGTCGTGGCAAGTACTTTACTTTTCTGTGTGCAGATTAAAGTAAGAGGATATCAATACCTCATTCATCTCATTGTCAACCTTAACGTGTTAAAATGTGTTTTAATCTTGAAGATTGAAGTCAGAGTGTTTTACTTTCATCACGACCATTTTACCAGAATGAAAAGCTTGGGCAAATGTAATACACATATACTTATCAAGGTTTCACGTCCTTCTTTGGGAGTGTGGGGGAGGGGGGGAGGCAAATTTGGACAGTTGTTAAAAGATTACCAGTTATATTGAAGTCAGTATTTTCTTGCAGTTTAGACTGTATTAACCCTTGTAGGATTAGATGTGATTGGGTACATATAGTATAATATATAATCGATATGAACAGTATAATATATAAGGAGGTGTAATACATAATGCATGATCGAATGAGAGTCAATCAAGAGTGGAGGTAGTGTGTATTGGCCTAACACACTTGGCAGGTGCCCCTGCCCCGTTTATTGGCTTTGGGACCTTGTCCCCAAAGCCATTTACACCACTGACCACAGTGTCGCTTTTTCGACAAGAAAAGTCTAGCATAGGCCCCATTGTTCATTGTTAGATATAGCCCTAGCTGGCCCTTAAACCATGCCTAAGACTGGTATCCCCACGTGTCCTTGTAGGCATGTGCAAGACTAATTTATCCTAGATCTTGTTTTCAGTTACTACATGTAGAACCAATGTACCTTGTGGTTAGGCCTAGACATCTTGTGAACAGCCATATTTTGAGTTCTCTAATGTGGCTGTCAATGGCAAGGATAGGTACCAGCCTAATAACTATTGACTCCTATGTCAAGCCAAGCTGTCAATGTCAATGCCAATTCCCATACTATGCACATACAGGACCTATACTAGAAGTTGAGTGGGTCCAGGGTGGCTCTTGAAATCACTCAAGCCCGCCCAAAGACAAACTGTGAAGTCCAACATAATTACCCCTCCCCCACCCCACACACACATGCACCAACCCTGAAATAATGTTTTACAGTCTTTAAAGGAAGGCCATCACAAGTCCTTCTTGTGCCCCTCTCCTCCTCCTCCTGCCTCTGCCCTCTCCTCCTCCTCCCTCCTTTCTCTGCCCTCTCCTCCTTCCTATGCCCCCTCCTACTACCCCATCTACCCCTACCCCCCCCCAACTCTACCCCATTTTCCTCCTTCCTGTTACCTTCTCCTCCCTCTGCCCCCACCTACTTCCCCATCTTTCCCCTCCTCCCCCCCTCTACCCCCATTTTCCTCCTTCCTGTTACCTTCTCCTCCCTCTGCCCTCCCTCTGCCTTCCCTCCTTCTGCCCCCTCCTCCTCCCTCTGACTGCCAAGATGGCTGCCGAAAACTCAAGATTGTCTGATTTCCTTGTGTGATACATGGATAATAGGGTTTTCTGGGATGTAGAATTCATTTTCAGGCTCACCATTTCAATCAGAGAAATTTCCAAGATGGCCACCAAAAACTCAAGGTTGTCTGATTTCCTTGTGTGATACATGGATAGTAGGGTTTTCTGGGATATAGAATCCATTTTCAGGCTCAGATTTTCAATCCGAGAAATTTCCAAGATGGCTGCCAAGATGGCCACCAAAAACTCAAGATTGTCTGATTTCCTTGTGTGTGATACATGGATAGTAGGGTTTTCTGGGATGTAGAATCCATTTTCAGGCTCAGATTTTCAATCTGAGAAATTTCCAAGATGGCTGCCAAGATGGCCACCAAAAACTCAAGATTGTCTGATTTCCTTGTATGACATATGTATGATAGGGTTTTCTGGGGTGTAGAATCCATTTGTAGGCTACGATTTTTGATCCAGGTAATTTTCAAGATGGCTGCCAAGATGGTATTTGCATAGGCATCAATAGAGTTGCATTGGTACCTATTTGATTCCATTGGCACATATTGGATTCTATTGTTATACCAGCTGCAGTAAAACCAATAAAAATCAAAAAGATTTAGCTAAGTGCATGAATTAACTGACCATGCAGTGTTGCTGCAAAGCATCAGACATGAATTGCATAAGAACCCCAGAAACACCAAAAATTATAAATTTATTCCCCCTCGTTTTCTCACCTGTAGTTCATAACAATCCTATAAAACCCAAAGCCACTACGGCTTTGCCGTAAAATCCTTGAATTTGTCCCCTTGTTAATAATAAACACAACATAAATCAAAAGTTTTAACTAACAAAAAAATAAAATAAAAAATAAAAATTTGAACGATGAATGGTGGTTAGGGCGCACAATGGCGCCAACAAGAACTTAAGAGCCCCCCTGCGGAACTTTGGGGAACTACATCAACCTGTGTTAATACACGCATAATACCTTATACGAGGAATTAACCCTTGTAGGATTAGATGTGATTGGGTACATATAGTATAATATATAATCGATATGAACAGTATAATATATAAGGAGGTGTAATACATAATGCATGATCGAATGAGAGTCAATCAAGAGTGGAGGTAGTGTGTATTGGCCTAACACACTTGGCAGGTGCCAAAGGCGAAGCCCCCCAAGTGTGAGAGGTTGGTAGTTAGGTTGAGTAGCTGCTGGAGTAATTACCAATCCATATCCTGGTATGGTGTGGCTTGGTTCACTGCTACCTGTTCAATCAGTGCAGCTACTCTCATGTCTTGCTGTACTCTTACGTCTATGGGTGTCTTTAAATATTGCATCACACAGTCACTACTCCAGTCTCCCCTTGTCTTTATTTCCTCCATGGAAACACCTATCATGCTTAGGAATGTACTGCCTCCACGACGCAGTGAATGACTTGAGAAGTCAGCTTCCTTCAGACCAGCCCTCTTACAGGTCAGTTTGAGGGTATCCTGGTAATCTTTATATGACTGACCTTCCAGCCCACAGGTCCCTGGTATGAGGAAAAGTGGTGCCCCGCCGGGTGCTTTTACTTCCTCCATGTGCCTACGTACCCAGTACACAGCACATAGGCGTGAGTCTGCTACCTTGTTGACCGGGATCAGAAGCTCCTTCTCCTTAAATTGAATAGTTTTTGACTTCCTCACGCGGACCATCAGGCCCCA
The DNA here is from genome assembly GCA_947462335.1 of Harmothoe impar. NCBI lineage: Eukaryota > Metazoa > Annelida > Polychaeta > Phyllodocida > Polynoidae > Harmothoe > Harmothoe impar. The sequence continues at coordinate 34,774,542 of OX381717.1, read as the reverse complement.
TTTATAAAAAGTTATGTCATCCCTAATCAGGGTGGCGTCAGACGTGGTAATCTGCTGCTTCCTTAGCAATGCTCTAAAGGACAGCAACAGTGACGCCCTAAAGGCCACATGGCCCAGGTTCTCAGTTAAGCAGTCTCCCAACTCCAGGAGGTGTTTGGGGAGAATGGGGGCTGCCTGCTTGGGTTTTTCACCCAATGTCCTCCTTGCGCCTTTAAATGCACTTGACACTAAGTGGTTAGAATAGTCCACTCCAGTTTCGCCTATGGACACCATGAAGTTTGATAGTGCACTAATATAGCCTTTAATTGAGGAGTACTTCATGGAACGTGACAAGTATGTAATATACAACGCCACCTGGCGGGATGTACAGGGTGTTGGTTTCACAAACTCGCTATATATGTCACAGAATACCAGGTATTTCTTCAATGAGGACCTGAGATTTGTTCTACACTAGATGGAGCTTCAAGTAGTCCAGGTAAACGCGATCCCAGTTTCCATACATGTTTTCTCACCTGTAGAAAACATGTATGAAAATTGGGATCTCGTTTACCTGGACTACTTGAAGCTCCATCTAGTGTAGAACAAATCTCTGGCCCTCATTGGGCACTTTTTGTCTCCCAGGTGGCGTCAGCGTAGCATTTTTCCATCAGCATCTTCATGTCGCTGTTGAGTCGCTCCCATCCTGTAATGAAACAAATATATGTGAGCAACACATACACCCTACTGGGTCTGCTTCAATGATCCTGGTGGCAGAGTGTGTTCTATCCAGGCGACTCAGGCTGTCACAGATTGTGTTCTCCTCACTCCTGATATACACTGACTTGATCTCGAAGTTGCACCTGACTGATTCCCAGAATATCTGTCTCAGCCATGCCATTGACGTGTGGTTTTTGCTCCTGCCAGTTCTGAGACCAGCCATCACCTGGGTGTTATCTGTCACCATGCATACTGTCTTGTTGCCCCACTCTCCTCCCCATCTCCTTACTGCCACTACTATGGGCCACATCTCCAGGACATTAATGTTATTGTCCTTCTTTGGGACTTTGGGCGGAGCCTCAAAATGGTGGCCGAGCAGCTCAGCTATCTTCCTGTCTCTGGTTTTCTTCTGTGACCATGGCGCTGCAGCCCAGTCATTGCCATGGAGTACACCAAAGCCCCATGTCGTCGAAGAGTCACTGTAGGTTGATATGACGGGGGCTGATGGGCCGAGGATGCTAGCCTCTCCGTTGAACTGCTCGGAGAAGTCCCTCCACCACACCAGGTCCTTCCTCAGCTCCCCCCCCCACTCTGATTTTATGATGGGGTTTTCTCACACTGTTTATGGTATCGTATACTCTGCGAGAGAATACTCTCCCCCCTCTCACTACCTTACTCGCATGTGCCATGTAACCTGCGAGCTGCTCTAGCTCTTTTCTCTTGACCTTCCTCATTGCCAGCACGGAAGTCACTTCTTTTCTAAGCTTGATTAGCTTGTCTGCTGGGAGACTGAGTTTCATGTTGACACTGTCCACAATGATGCCTAGAAATTTTGTTGTCTGCGCTGGGTAGGAGAGTTTTTTGTAACTGATCGCAAAGCCTAGACATCTTAGAGACTCCAGCAGTGAGGCTTGGTCCCTTTTACATTCCTCCAGTGAGCGGCCTAGGATGCAAAAATCATCAAGGTAGTTGACAATCCTAGTACAGCCCCTCCTCTGGGCGCAGCGAACCACAAAGTCTGATATCTTACTGAAGACAAATGGGCTAGATGACAGGCCCATTGCCAGTCGGTTGTCCTTTAGGTAAACCGTCTCACCTTCCCACACCCAGCTCATTCCTTGAAGGTCACTGCTGGCGCCATCTATGGACACATATCTGTAGGCATCTGATATGTCCACAGTGGAAAGTAGGTCACCCCTCTCCATCATGTCCGTTACCGTATCCACGGATCTGTACTTGAACTTAAGACAAACATTCCCGGTGTGGTCATTCACAGAATCCTCACCTGGGGCGCTGCAGTCTATCACCACTCTATGCCCTCCCCCATCTTTTGGAACTGTGCCCAGGGCGTGGACACACTGGGGGGGTTTCTCCACTACAGAGATGGCGCCTGTCTCCAGCTCTGCCTCCAATTTTCTGGTTAGCACCTCTCTTACGTCATCTCCTGTAGCTGTGCCATAGTTGGACTTTATGTAGCTTGAGGTACAATCAGGGTTAATTACTTTAAACCCAAATATTACACCATGCAGTATATAGGCCCAATCTGGGTCAGCCTCGCCTCCCCTACAGAAGCTCTCTACAAACGTTCTGCATGGCCGGAGGGGGGCGGGGGCACCGCCCACCATGTGGGTGCATGCACATGCACCCTGAGTACAGGCTTCCGTCACTGTGAAGTCATGCTGCTTGATATCATACTCCTTGGCTAAGGTGTTAGTAGCTATTACCTCATATAACACCCTGTCTTGTTGGGATGATTTTACACACAACCAGTCAGCTCCATCACATGGGGTCTCTGTTGACATACATCGTGAACAGCCTGTTGGGGTAGTGACACACTCTGCCACCACATCACTAGGAGGGGTAACATCTCCTCCAGTACACTGATCTTCACTCCAGTGAGATCCTGCGCGGTGGTGCTCGACGGCTGGTCCACCCGGCGCAGCAGCAATAATGCCTCCAGTATTACTGGCATTATTACCAACATAATCATCACACACAGCATTATGTACCATTTTATCACACACAACTTTATCACACACAATTTCATCACAGTTTTGAATCACCACCACAGAACGATTCCCAACACCAACATGCTGGCTGCATGTATTAGAGTTTTGTGACAGATATAGTCAGTCCTTCTTGTTACTGCCCTGTCCCCCCCAGCAGTCTGACTGGGGGTGTCCAGATCGGCCACACTTGTTGCACTTGTGAGCGAAGCGACATGACTTGTTTTAACAGCCCTCATTAGAGTTGTACTTGTTGCAGGGTGGCCTCCCCTGCCCATGCTGTCTACCTGAGTGGCTACTCCCGGCATGGGCAGGTGGCCTAGTGTAGGTGTAGTAGGGGTACGCTTTGGCTGAGTGGGAGTTAGCCTGCCGTGTGTTTTCCACACTGAAGTGATCCATGACACAGTTCCCCTTTCCTGTCTCAAAGGCCCCTAACCCATGCTTATCCACCTCCTTCCTTATAGCTAAGTCATACTCTGCAAAGGTTTTATCCACATAGACCCGTGACTTAGCCTTTGAAGCGATGAACAGCATGTGACCTAGATATGCGCGGTAATCCTCCACAGTCCATGAGCTCTGATCATGGGCCCATGAGACCATGGCCTCAATCAATTCATCGTATTTTACATCCTTCATATCTTTGTTGCCCACCAGGCGTCTCAAACTGTACTTACTCCTGATAGACTCCCTCGATGCACTCCTCCTCCTGTAGGGCGGGGAACTGCGGGCACGTCGATCATCAGGAGAACGGCGTGGGGACCTCTCTGACGACCGGCGGCGTCGGCGCTCCCTGCTCCGTTCCCGGCCACGCTCGGCCCCAGGCTGCTCGGCGTCCGTTCTCTCGGCATCGGCCCCCGTGTTGTCAGGGGTACCAGGGCCCTCCCCCGGCTTCCCCTCTCCTTCCAGTTCCAGTTTCATGCGCTCAATCTTTCTGCGCAATACGGCCATGTTCCTCTCCTGCTGGATACGTTTGTATTCCTCCAGCAGGGACAGCTCCTCAGGTGAAAGCTCCACCTGATCCAAAGCCTCCTTCATGGCCTTTGATTCACCGTCCTCCATGCTGGATATTGCCTTACCACTCCTTAGCAGTTTCTTACTCCAATTCGGGCACTTTTCCGCCAATGGTGGTGGATGTGTGGAGCCACAGCCGCAGCAGTATCTTTCCTGTCTTGCTGACTGATCAGACATACCCACAAGGGCCCTGGAGGAATGGTAAAATCCGCACTCCAGGTATGCGTCCGATGCAATAAAAATTTGAACGATGAACAAAAAAATAAAATAAAAAATAAAAATTTGAACGATGAATGGTGGTTAGGGCGCACAATGGCTCTCTCTCTCTCTCTCTCTCTCTCTCTCTCCCTCTCTCTCTCTGTCTCTGTCTCTGTCTCTGTCTCTCTCTCTCTTATACGCTTTCTCTCTCTTTCTCTCTCGCTTTCTCTCCCTGTCCATTTATCTCCGTCTTTGTCTCTGTATGTTGGTCTGTTGCGATGGTTCTGCCTCTCTGTCTGTCTCTGTCTGTGTACCTCCGTCTGTCTCTGTCTCTGTCTCTGTCTGTCTCTGTCTGTGTACCTCCTTCTGTCTCTGTCTCTGTTTCTGTCTGTCTCTGTCTGTCCCCCATCTCTCTCTCTCTCTCTCTCTCTCTCTCTCTCTCTCTGTGGATATTTATACTTATATGTGTATATATGTATATATATATGTATATATATATATATATATATATATATATAAATATATATATATGTATATATATATATATATATATATATATATTTGTCTATATACATATATGAATATAATATATAAGTACATATTTGTATACATATATGAAATACGTATACACATTATATATATATATATGCCTATACATATATATGTGTATATATATATATATATATATATATATATATATATATATTTATATATATATATATATATATATGGGTGGGGGTCCAGAAAATGTCCATTTCAAAAATTGAGTTATTTTTTAAAATAATCATTTTAAATGAAGAGAATGTATTGGGATAACTACATTATTGCAAAAAGCCCAATGAGTACTAATAGAAAAAATATGCATATTAATTATATTTTCATGATTTTTTTAGATTTTAGCCACTTTTCAGGGAAAAAATTACCAAAAATCGATGTCCCCTGGAAAAAATCTGATTTTAACGGAAATTTTCTCCCAATGATATTAGATTTACACTTTTTGCTTCATATGTGTTGCATACAAATGATACTTCTTCATAACACCATTTATTTCAATATTTAAAATTATTTTTTTTTAGAATATTTGTTTAAATTACAAAAATAGCAATTATTCTCATAATCTCATATATCTTTTTAAACACTTGAATTTTTTTGAAAAATATAACACTAGATGGATGTTTTGTGCCATTAGGCATATCCGGGACATCTATACTATTCGGCAGAATGTTAAAAATTAAGACAATTGATCATTTTCTTGGTGAAATTAGAGCCCAAAGAAGGAATTAGAAATGACCTGTTTAAGCCAAATTTCTTGAAAAGGTAATTAATTATACAAATCCTGCAAAAAATTTCATATTACCTGCATTGGATAAGCGTATGTGTGAGCTCTACACTCCCATATCGATAGATATTTTCTATTCTACATTTAACAAGCAAAAACAATTGTTTTCACTGGATGTTACGTTCACTAGATTGATGTTACGTTCACTAGATTTATTTAAACATTTTGAATAATATCAGCCTAAAGGTCTTCTAAGGAGGAAGGGAAATATCCATGTGGTGCCTACATAGTACATGCACCATATACAATAAGAATCGTAACTCTGTGCAATGTCTTTGTCTTTGTAAATAAAGATATGAATTTATGTTACGTTCACTAGAATTATGTTACGTTCACTAGAATTATGTTACGTTCACTAGAATTATGTTACGTTCACTAGAATTATGTTTGGTTCCACAGAGACAGTAAATTGTCACGAAAATATGTCCTTTTTTGTTAATTTCTTTTGATAGGCCGCATGTATGTCTGTTTGACAAACCTATCAGCAAGGATGTATGTGGATGAATGCATGATTAATGTAATATTAAGAACTATCAAAACAACATGTCCTTTATTTTATGAAATGTTACGTTCACCAGATATATGAAAAAGTCAGAAATATGCATAAATAATTAAGATATAGCTGTAACACAAATTGTCCAAGTATATCTGAGCATTACAAATGACACTGACCTGTTTCTATCATTTTATCATAAACATATTTCATTCTAGAAACTATTCAATTTTTGTGTTACGTTCACTAGATGTTACGTTCACCAGATATATTGAAAACAACAGAATTTTGGTCTAATTGTCTTATTTTTCTTATATTAAATATCTGGGACATGCTGTGACTTTTTTTGCATAGGTATTATACCACAACCAACTGAAAACAATGCTATTATTGACTAATATTTTATTATAATTCCTCTATTTTTCTGCTATGTTATGTTCACTAGATCTCACTGAACACCTCTGAATATTAAAATAAACACAATAGAATGGCAGAAAATACAAAATATCTTCAGATATGTTAGAGCACTTTGTATACTTTCATCTGGGTTTCACAGCTAGTTTAAAACTCTTCCATGTTAGTACTTTTCCCTATTCAAAAAGATTATAGGTTCGATTTAGACAGAAACCAACTGGCCCTCAATTGACTCTAGCTATCAAACTATCACAATGGGGAATTAAAAATAGAGAAAAAGTGTACAGCACCCTGTTACATGGTAGGAATGACACATTTTTGCCCTAATTCAGTGAATCAAGTTCATAACTAAAATATGTCATCATATTTTTTCACTATTCTCATGTTTATGATAATATCTGGTGAACGTAACACAATTTTGTTTCATTAGTAATTGTATTTTTCAAACTTACATAGAAAAAAATGTAAGAATCCTAGTATAACAAAATTTGGGAATATGATGGTTCATTGCCTCCTTTATATACAGACAAATCTGCTACAACATTTGGGCAATTCAGAAATATTATTGTTTTTCACTGGAAATGGACATTTTCTGGACCCCCACCCATATATATATATACATTGATAGAATTAGGTTGTAGCCATGTAATAGAGCTCGTATCTGGGCCCCTGCGGTGCCTCTCGAGGTGACGTCCCAGGGCCCAGGTCTGTTGTCTGATTTCTCAGAACCCGACCTGTGTAAATAAATAAGTGGCTATATGGCTTCTCTGTGATGTTGTCTGAGCCATATCTGCTGTTTGCCCGCCCGACACCCCGCCCATGGCAGGTGAGTGAGTGGCTATGGCTTCTATCTGATGTCTGGACTCTCACACCCCCACACCCTCCTCTACCTCCCCACTCCCACACCCTTGTCATAGCCGCCCCCAACATATGTGTGGCTAAAGTTTTTGAAGAGTGTCATTGCTGGTGTCTTAGCACTTAGATTGAACAGAGTTTCACCGTTCCGAGGGAAGGCTCTGGTAACAGCCAAATGACCTTGAACTTGGGATTTTGCTGGGTCTGTGCAACCCCTGCTGGTAGCTTGGAACCAGCGAACAGGAACAGGAAATGGAACCACAAAGTCTGATGTTAAACTACCATCATACATTCTGGCTCATGACCACTGGTTCCAGGCTACCAGCAGGGGTTGCACATACCCAGCAAAATCCCAAGTTCAAGGTCATTTGGCTGTTACCAGAGCCTTCCTTCCGTACTATGTATAGCCATACCCAATGTGTTGTTGTGTTGCCTTGTTGTTTTGGATGTCATGGAGACTTTCTACACCAATGTCCTTCATTCCCCTATATATAAAACGGCATTATTTGGCACCAGCGAACCACCCCATTGGATTAAGCTTGAGTGCTTGACAGGAACAGATAAACCAAAAGAGGCTATATATAAATATGTACTTTTTTCAAAGCTAACTCGATTCTTTTCTCGATTTTACTTTAATTATTATTTGGAGCCCGTTATATATGATTATCCTTCTTTGTATCAGACTAATTCTCAAAAGCTCATTGTATTTGAAAGAAACACAACACAAATATAATCAAAATAGCCTCGCATAGAGATCCTAGTAACAAGAGATGGCGAATTTCACAAAAATCCGCCATTGTTTTTAAGAATTAAATCCCAATTAGATAAGTTATATATCGAAGTATGGTGATCAGTCACAGTGGGATTGCACAGTACATGTGCATCCAAACCTCCCCTGTAACTGTAAGTATTACACCATGAAAGATTCAAATACTTGAAACAATAAAGCCTAAACATGTTAATCGAGACTTAAGTGCGTGACCTGGTAGCGTAAGACTCTGCTAGGAGAGTGAAGGTTGATAGGGACGCATTGCCTTGACAACATCACCATGCGCTATCTGGGTTAGAGGGCACTTTTCCGCCAATGGTGGTGGATGTGTGGAGCCACAGCCGCAGCAGTATCTTTCCTGTCTTGCTGACTGATCAGACATACCCACAAGGGCCCTGGAGGAATGGTAAAATCCGCACTCCAGGTATGCGTCCGACGCAATAAAAATTTGAACGATGAACAAAAAAATAAAATAAAAAATAAAAATTTGAACGATGAATGGTGGTTAGGGCGCACAATGGCGCCAACAAGAACTTAACAAGAGCTGTAGGCTACCTTAGGCAGCTTCCCGCGCCTTAGTATGGGGTCGGGCTTGGGGGGGGCTATAGCCTAGCCCTACCCCCCCCCCCCACCCCCCACTATCCCGGCACCCGAAGGGGCTGGTACACATGTAAAATGTGAAAATGTGCTTCCTGTTTTCAAGGGTCAAAACATTATTTAAAAAATTATTAAATAACCACAAGGTTCCTATTAGTCATAAATTCACAATGTCATTGCTTTGAGTTATATGTGGTTTATTGGAAATAGTATTATTAGCACCTCCCCCAGATGTGTTGTGTCACCTCAAGGCCTAATTAAATCGATATTGGCCATTTAATTTGATAAACACATTACCAGCTCACGACTTAATTCTTTAAGTGCAGCAGGGTGATTTTATACGCTTTGCCCTTTTGTCAATGCATGAGCTTTAATGCAGCACTGGCATTGGGTTTAAGAGTCGGCATTGGCCTTGAGGCATCATGCCATCCTTAAAGGGCTACAAGACCACCGCCATGTGCTCCTGAATGCCTTTGTGTGTTGTTTATACATAGCTTTCTAAATTGAGGTTTATGAGTCACTTTTTTATCTAATTAAGAGTGTGTGCCTTTGCCATTAAGGACAAATGCTAGTGATTGGAAGGTCGTGATGTTCTACTTTCTTTTCTAATAACTCTGGATTATATCACCTATATATATTACCAAATAGAAAATGCAAAACAAATCTATGGACTCAGACATTTTAATAAAGATAACAAACACGGGTAGAAATATTACAATTTGCATAAAGTAGTCTATGTAGAGTTGTGAAACAAGTGGAATTTGAGTAATGGTATCCAATTACATTAATTGGTATATATGATATAGCTTTAACGCTGGCCCAGGAGCCAAGGTTCATATTTTTTATCAGGGCTGGTATAGCTTTCTCTAGAACTATCTTCTCATGGGTCTGTGTGGACCACAGGAAACTTTACAGAATATTTGAGGGGAATATACCTGATAAGTATTGTCATGTAAGCCAGACAAATCACTGCCTTTGGAATCGTATATACCTATATCTAGACACATGCTGTTTAATTTTATTGAACTCAGGAAAACCCCTTTAAATCAACCTTGTATGTAATCCCTAGTTTATTCCATCAATATAAACAATGAATGGTATAGTGAAAGGCATCACAATGGACTCAGGGCATCTGATTACCTGCAAGCCTTTACCGAAAGCTACAGTCACGCTGCTTCAGTGTCTTACTAACTTGGGTAATTTAGCGCCAACAGAGAACCACACCGTAAATAGTTAGTGAAAGTACACAGTAGAATCTACTGTAGATCTATAGTAGAATGGATTTACAGTAGAATCTACTGTAGATTAGGAGATTTTACTGTTTACATACAATGAACTGTATACCTACACCTATAAAAAGGGCAACCAACATTTTACAGTGCAATAGAAACAATTCTGTCAAGGCCAAAGGATGTAATAAAGGCCAATCCAAAAGGAAGTTTTCCGCCCGGTGTACACTCTAAAAAATGTGTGTTAGCTTAACACACTTTTGTAACACACTTTTTTGTATACTTATTTAACACTTTTTTTTTAACACACTACACACTTTTGTCAAAATTGTGTAAATCTTTAAAGTGTGTTCCGATAAAAAGTGTGTAAAATTTAAAGCGTGTAAGAGAAAGTGTGTAAGTGATATATGTGTGTTGCTTTATAAAGTGTTCAGATATATTAAGCGTGTTATTCAACATTGCCTGGCACCGGCTGCTAGTGGAGCACCACTAGTGTACCAACAGGCAAAATTTCACCAACCACAGCATGTATAGTCACCAGTGCAATGGTGGCCAATTGTGGCAGCCATCCTACATAGCAAAGGCCTGTACAAAATGACCATAAGGAGGTTTTAATTACACATTGACTTATATTATAGCTGAACACACAGGAAAGGTGTCCTATTCCTTCCATATTCTTTAGACCTCCCTAGGACATGATATTCAGTCTTCAAAGGGATTCTAACTTCTGAGCCTCATGCGGCCATTGAAGTTACACCTCATTATATGTTTAAAATTTGATATCAAATCATTAAACATGATCAAAGGTGCATTTACAATCTTGAAGTGTGACCGAAATTTCTAAAACAATGCTTGTGGTGCCACCTGGTGTCAATAAAAATGTGTGTATATTGTACACACTTTTATTACTTACACACTTTTGACAAAAAAGTGTGTAAGTGTGTTGAGAAAAGTGTGTTCATGCTCAAGTGTGTTAAAAATATATGTGTGTTACTCTTTATCCATGTTCCCGCAACACACATTTTTTACAGTGTGCACTGGAAAGTAAAGGAGTCAATCGTGTCTCCCACGTGGCTTAGGTAAAATAGAGAGTCAAACAGCTAATGACTCTGCGTGAATGAAGGGTCAACTCTCTCCGATCGGCGTCAATTTGAGTTGACTCTGTACTGTCAGTGTCAACCCAAGTTGGCTCTTCATATAAGCAGAGTCAATAGTTGTTTGACACTCCATTTTTACCAGAGCCACGTGGGAGACAGAGTTGACTCCTTTACTTTTCTGTGTTTATTTATGAGTGGGCGTTCCCATTGCCCAGGGTCAGCTCGATAGTTGGAGTAATAAGGGTTATTTTCACTGTGGCCCCCATTGCTCGTTGCTCGGAGGGCCGATTCTTTTGAGTATTGTTTAGAAGAACGTTGGATGATCATACTCATGGTCATCACATGTTGTGGAGTAAGAACCAGTTGGGAGTAGTTCTGGACTTGCTCACAGGGCTCTTGTACACTACCCAGATGGCACTGTGAATGATTTCTGAATAGATTGATGATGCACAGGTAAATAGGAAAAAGCCAGACGGGCGGAACTGTGTGGGCTAGCTCAATTTGCTATGATTAGTAGATGGCCTAAGATAGGAGAGGCCATGTTGCTTAGCATCATAATGCTAGAATGCAATTCCCAGTTTGTATCACATTTGTTCATTATAAGGCTGTGTCTCATGAACTTGGGCCAATGTTTTCGTCTATCACCGGGTGCCATCTATGACTAGGTGCCATCTATGACCTGGTGCCGTCTATCACCGGCTAGCAAGGAAAAGGCAAAGGTTAACATTCAAACAACCCCACAGACTGCGTGGGGAGTATATAACAAACGCCATATTTTTTTTATCCCCTAACATATCACAGTATAAAAGAAAAAAAACAAAACTTTTTTCGATAGCCGGTCATAGACGACACCCAGTCATAGACGGCACCCGTTCATAGACAAACACATTGGATTTGATTGCATTTGTAGGCAGGGAATGTCCTGTTAGTTGAGAATCTCCCATTGCTACTGCTAAAGCATCAGGTTAGATGTCAGGTTTGATGATAAATTATGGTGACTTCTTTATTAGGTATTAATAAGTTTGTGCACCAGTCGCCGGTAGGTAATAGTTGCGCTCCTCCTCCTGCACTGCGCCTTAAGTATAAGGCTGGGGCAGATGGAGGGGGTGCCCATGTGACTGGTGGTACAAGTAACGGAAGATACAATTGGTTAACAGTGGTTTGACATTCGATTGGTTGATTTATTAAGCCAATATCTCTGCAGTATTACAGTGGTGTCCGTGCAGGCCTGGGGAGGGGCCTGTGCAGTGCATTATGGGTAATGGGTTATGTAATCAGTTAATACTGGTCTCTTGGGTCTGTCTAGACCACTTGGCAGGGGCTGGTCCCTTTGAAGTAGACCGGGGCGTCGCCCTGCTTGGAGTGTCTGAGATTAACTCATTGTTTGTTTTGGTTTATGGATCCGTTGTTGACAGATTGTTATCCATAGCGGTCGGGGACTGTTGACACTGCTATGCACACCTTATTGTCTAGGCGGACCATTACACCTTTAATGATAGTAATAAGATAGGGGGTAGCTTGTGATGTATGGATTGATTTTAAATAGAGCTTAACTCTGCTTGGCTAAATGGGAAACGTGTGTTCTTGACATCTGGGTGTACTTTGATAGCTATACCAGTAAGAAATATATATAAAGTATAATCTGTCTTATTTATTGATAAACGGTAGGTTTATTAACAAATGGTAATAATATATGCATAATAATAATCATAAATCATAATTGTGACCTAATGAGACGTAATGTTATGTAATACAATAGTTGGTGATGAATAAGGGGTTTTGTGGTGTGAGACATTCCTATTTCAGTACAGAGATAAGAAAAAAGATATTCTTACCTACATGTTACTTAACATTAATGCTGAATACTCAAATACCTGTGTGTGGCACCTTTTGCCACCTTTGTTATACTGAGACTCTTATACTTATCTCACTTGACTGTATCCAAAAGACATTACTTGTCGTAGATTTATGTCAATAGAAATTATAAAACTGAAACTCATAAATGCAGCCCTGGCGAATCTACTTGCTCGGGCTGCATTCATGCATTGTTGGAGCCTATCTAAAATAGATCAACCACTTAGAATGGACTGACATAGATTTTAATGATTTACAAATACATGAATGATTTCATTTCATGTTATTTTTCTGTTCCTTTTTCCATTCCTCCTCCACACATCCCTCCCTGTCTTTGAACGAGCACATCGACAATCCATAGTTTTGATTAGGATTTTTAATTACTTGCTTCCCCCTGCCTCATTCTACATTGTACCTCATTGCCACCTCACCCCCACCCCCTCAATCCACCCTCGGAAGAAATATATATTGGAATTCCCAAGTTGGATATCAGTTTACTGTCTAATAATAATGACATTTCTTCTCTTCTTTCCCCAGGGTTTCCCTGACCAGCCTCTGAAAAGGCTTTCAGGACAGGTGCTTGAAGGATATCAGCTATCACCCGCCTTTACCAATACTACTCATCCCAGAACTTATCGATGCCATACTTTTAAAATATCCATGAATAAACCTATTTAACTGCTTTGAAAAAGAAAAGCAGTATGCAAACAAGAAATTCAACAAGTTAGGCTTATAAGCGAGACTTTGCTGTACTACTACGCCCCCAATGGATGCCACACAAATAAGAAATTCTACAAGTTGAATACTTATTTACTATGATTATCTGGTTGAAGTTGAACATATTTCTGAGTAGCAAAGTAGCTTCCCCCAGCTTCTTCAACATAAGAGCTTCTATAAGCAATTTAGGCAGAGATAGCATACAAGTTTCTGCCAGGGAGAGTGACAAGAATTCAGCCCGCTGTCATTTCTGATGATGCTTAACACCGAGACTGCTACTACCACACCTCCAATGGATGCCACACAGCTCATGGAGCAGCTCACCAATACCACTGAGCTGCTCCACACAACCAGCCACCCCACTGAGCAGGATGTCTCCATCGGAGGTTTCTACACTATGGCTATAGCCCTAACCATCATCTGCCTACTCGGCATGGTGCTGAACTCTTCCACGCTACTAGTTCTTAGCAAAAGGCAGAACCCTCAGCGGATAGAGTTCCTTATTAAGGTGCTATTGATGTCAGATTTGATGATGTGCATGCTGTCGTTGCCATTTTCAATAACGTCGAGCTTCGCGGGCCGGTGGTTGTTTGGTTCGGTTGGTTGCCACTGGTATGGATTCTCCATGTTCTTCACTGGAGTCTTCAGTATTAATATTCTCACCGCCATCTGTGTGGAAAGGTACATCAATGATTTTATTATATGGCATATGCAAGTAACTTTAGCATTATATGAGGCTTACATTGTAAGGTAAAGTAATTCCATAGCTCTGACTAAATTGGAGCTATTCTAGTCATTAAAAGTTTTCAAATAGTAAAACAATACCCATTCAAACTAAAGCTTTATATAGCCCTTAAAGGATACATTATAGCCTTAAGCAGCCCTCAAAGGGTTAAAGTATTAAAATATTCCTCTTCTTTCCATTTGTAGGTACTTCACTGTAAAGCAGACCGTGCAGGTGCCAGAGAGCCACAAGACCAAGGTCCTGGTGACCTCCCTGGTGGTGTCAGCCCTTGGGGCCCTAGTGTGGAGCCTCCTTCCACTAATGGGGGTTTCCTCTTATAGGCTTGAAGGTCTAGGTGCGACCTGCAGCATAGACTGGCAGAGTAAGAGACCCCAGGACCAGGCTTACCTCGTCGTTATACTAATTTGCTGCTTTGTGGCCCCACTCAGTGTTATAGTCTTCTGCTATAGCCATATCTACATTAAGGTAGGAATTTTTAATTTGTAACTTTTTTATCCATTACATGTCTTTTTTATAATACAATAGAGGTATTGAGTTAATGTGTATTAATGAAAAAAACATTTCTAGGATTTAAAAGCTTAATTGGGAGTAGAATTGAATTTTAATCACATGGAAAACCAGCATGATATACTTGATATAGTGTGTAGATGACATGGTTATGAAAAACCTTGGCAAGGAGTACATGGACCATTCCTTGAAAATAACACAAGAATAAACACTATGCTGTTCTATATAACTTTATCCTAATATATTAAAGGCTGTAAATCCCAACCTTACAGTGAAAGAGCTCCCTTTTCTGCTTTTAGGTTGAATATATAGACAAAGGTGCACGAGTAGAGTTCCTCGGTGAGGGTTGTGACCCTTGGTGAGGAACTCTACGAGTGCTCCTTTGTGTTTATTCCACTCGTGATTATTAATAAATGTTAAAATTCCACATGATTACTCTGAAAAAGCTAATTTATAGTGGGTAAATCAACAATTTTGATGATTTGACAGGCCTTGAAATGCGGACGAGGGTTATTTCACGGGAGGTGTTGAATACGGTCTTCATTGGTTAAGTCAATGGGAGTGCCGTATTCACCATAAAATAAAGGCTGGGGAACATATGAAACGAATGTTGTAGGGTTTGTACGATCTTCTGAGATTGTATCTAGTACAATATAGCTTCTGCTTAAGGTGGGTCGCTACCTGTTGAAAATGAACCCACTGCGCAGGTCTCTGCGCATGCAGCTTAAACGTATCAGAATGGGCCCATATTGCACATTCTGATACTGATATGAGTTCCCTATGTCATATTCAAAAATTAGGCAAATCCAAGTAAAATTGAGCATTTTATGGGGCTTTTATATTTGCTATATTTGTTACCGATACTATTTCCTATTATTTACATGAATTAGTGCATTGGCATTATTTACCAAATGATCTAAACTAATTTCTGAGAGAGTTAAAAAAAATTCTGTTAATACTGAATACTATTTTTAGCCAATAAACCTACAAAATAATGACAATTTTTTCTTACCCTTTCCCGAAATATCACATTTTTACCCAGAATGCCATTGCATACAACTGTAAAATTATTTTTGCAGTAAACTGGAACATATAGGCGTTTCACATGTGAGGTTTTACATTTCTGTGCATAAATGTTGATATGAAAAAAAAATCATGAAGTTTTCACAATTTTTTCCATTTTTTTGTGAAAAAAGAAAAAACTTAAATTTTTCAAAATTCGGTATTTAAAAAAGTAGCTCGGGACCCCCCATTTTTCTTTGCATTATCCAATTCTATATGCTTAAGAGTGCATGTAGAAAAGAAATAGGGGGATTCTGTTAACTTTGATCAAAGGGTAGCGACCCACCTTAATAGGTCTGCAGCCTATCGATTGATTGTTGGGTAGTTCAACAAACAAAAGAACATTTCTTCCACTTTTTGCTCCCTTAGGTAACATCCCGGCCATGGGCAACCAAACTGACAAGGCAGAGCCAATTATCTCAGCGGAGGATTAAGACAGAACTTCATCTTGCAAAGACTATATTCTTCACATCAGGTAACTCACTGGTCTCACACATGAATATTATATGAACCCCCATATATATATATATATATATATATATATATATATATATATATATATATATATCAGGGGTAGACACTAACTTTTTCAGCTGTGGGCCACCGAGGCCCGTAGCGCTAGAAAACTGCGGGCCCGGACCAAGATCTGTGGGCCAATGGTCAAAATTATTTTCTTTACGAAAAAATATTCATGTATATTTCTGATTGGTCTATGAAAGACTGTAATCAATATGATTAATTCGGCCAAATCTCCCTCTTTCCAACGATATATTGCATGACTATAGTTGTCAGGCAAACTTTCTTTAAATGTCTTCCATATACTTCTGTGGGCCACCCGGGCCCATAGGAATGCTATTTTGCAGAAAACTACGGGCCCGGACCCAAAACTACGGGCCATTGGCTCCCGGGCCAGCGTTAGTGTCTACCCCTGTATATATATATAATATAAACAATATATATACAATATATATAGCCCCATATATATAATATATTATATATCGTCGCCTCAGTATACAAAGGTCGTAGTGGAAAATTCATGTTTTGAGATATGAGCAAAATAAGAAAAATCAACGTTATCATTAGGCTGTAATTTCTAAAATATATGGTTTATTGCCCCAGAAATCATCCTCTATGTAAACAGCAATAACTAAAAACAAATTATATGAATGATACTAAAATATCTTATCTAATTCCTTAGTTAATATGGCAATAATTAGGGAAAAAAGAGGAAAATTGGGTCACTTACGACCTTTGTATACTGAATTGCATGTATATTTCTGTACATCTATTCAGAATACAAAGGTTGTAAGTGATTTCCTCAGTTCAAAATTGTGAATAAATGCCCAAATATTTGATTAATTCAAGCCTAATGGTCACTAAATGAATTGTTTATATTTTCAGTTACTTATATCACTTAAAAGAATTATTTACAAATTGCTGTTGCCTAGCAAGCAGTGAAATTTCGGCTAAAATTAGCAATTTTAGTCATTTTCCCATTAAATTCACCCCCTTTACACTTCAAAGTTAGCATATTTTTGTAAAAATATCAAAAATGTACCTATACAATAGGAATTATATAAAATGGTTAGAAAAAACACACAAAATAAGTTGTTTTAATTATAAAATACATTGGGGTTACAATTTCCACATCACTTACGACCTTTGTATACTGAGAAAAATATCATTTTCTCAGTTACGACCTTTGTATACTGAGCTATAACCTCCCAGAAAAAGGTCATTTTTTAAAAATTCCAAAAATTGTCGAAAATTTAGTGGATAAAGGAAAATATTAAAGAATAAAAAGAAAATCCTATTTTTTCACTTACAACCTTTGTATACTGAGGCGACGATATATATATTTAACCAATAATGTATGAATATCACCGAACGCAGGGTGTGTATACTTGAATAACGAACCGAGGTGCGTAGCACCGAGGTTTGTTATTCATGAATACACACCCTAAGTTCGGTGATATTCATATATTATTAGGTTTATTATACGATATTTCCATTCAAATGTCTTTAATTACCTTAAATTCGTCCTAATTTGGCCATTTTGAAGGATTATTGACTGAATATCACTCGTACAGCAGTAGCGCCATGTTGTTTTGACCAACCCACCAACCCTGCTCGCTGATTGGTGGAGCCTGGTGACGTCATACCCTCAATCTCCAACACTGAGTTCAACATAGAATTTGTGAGGGGGCCAGCTTGGGGCTATGTTATATACTAACCAGCGTTTCCCTCCGCATTGACCACAGCCGGATAGGCATGGCAGCTAGCGTCTCCGCCTCACACACCAAGGGTTCCCGGATCGATCCTAGGTGGAAACGAACCTTTTTCAAAATGCCTATTTCTATGTGAAAAAAAATCCCTAGAATTATTTTAACGAAAGGCTAAGTAAAGTCCAACTTCTACCTTTATAGTAAAAAAGAAATTAGAAAAAAATTTTGATTTTCAAAGAAACTATACCAAAAAATGCCTTTTCTTCTGTAACTCGGTAAATAATGGTCCTACAGGGCTGGAAATCCGCCTGTAGACTCCTTGTTTCGCCACCTACCTCTACCAGCGCCTTCACGGCGTGGTGGTTAGCACATCGGACTTCAAGTCTTGATGTAGCGTGTTCGAGTCTCCATAGAACCTCGGATTTTATGGCTGCCGATTCCCATTCAGAATCGTTCTGATATTCAGGATATCAGAACGATTCTGAATTCCCCATTCAGAATCGTTCTGATATCCAGAATATCAGAACGATTTCACCCCCCCAAGTCTCCTGTATGCACCAATATCAGAACGCGAATATCACCTAAAATGGTCGGTGTGCGCCCATATTGTATAATAAATATATATATATATATATATATATACATATATATATATATATATATATGTATATATATATATATATAAATATATATATATGTATACACACAATGATTACTTATAATTGATTGACATTAAATATTATATTTCATTAATGAACATGTATTACTCTGGTTGTAAGTTATCCCACTAACCTTACATTTTCTTTTCCTCTACAGGGTGCTTTATCCTTGCCTGGTCACCCTACTCTGTTGTAAGCTTGATGGCCATATTCACCGACCCAGGAACTATCCCACCAGTTGTCATAAGCATCTCTTCTCTCTTTGCAAAAAGCTCTATTTTCTTCAATAGCTTTGTATATGTCTTCATGAATCATGACCTCCGCCTTGCCTGCTTACAAAACCTAGGGATGAGGAGAAATGGTGCAGCCAATCAGCAGGATCCGGCACTGTCTTATGACCATCAACAATGCAATGAGTTCTGGGTCAATTTACCCAGACTAACTCCTCGGGATCCATGCTTTAAAATGCATGATCAACGGCTGGATGTTTATGGTAAAGCTGGCATGAAGGGTCCTCCCCAATTTGTTACAAGTCTATAGTTAGTGACCATTGAAGTAAACGGCGGGTCTTCAGACTCTTCCATGTGACTGCCAGAAAATAAACAAGTTAAAAACTAAGTGACAAGGAAGTGGGTCTTCTAGCTGGAGATAGAAGACCCACTTGCCACATGCCAGCTCAAAACCCGACATTTGCCAGCTCCAGATTCTATTTGCGGGATGGGAACCGGATAGGTTGGACAACTTTTGGCTTGTTTATTATATGACAGTCACCTAGACGTGTCTGGAGACAAGTTTACTTTTTGAGTGTACCCTTGATACAGTTATCATGATATGACAACAATATTGATGGTGTATTTTTGTAAAAAGTTTCTTTAAAAAAAAAAGAATTTAAACTTTTTCATCATATTCAATAAATTCTTGGCGTAATCTATAAATGTGACACGATCTGCAAAAGAGACCTTAGTGCAGGGTGCACTAAGGTCCCTATTCCCAGTACATATCACAAATGTTGTCTAATTTGGCTAAACGGTGGTGTATGGTATGCTGTAATTCATTTATAAGCTGGTAAATGTGTAAATACCTAACATTTTAGATTCTAAGCGAGTATTAGTCATTGCATTTATCTATAGTTGTAAATAAATTGTTATTATGTAATATCACGCTGGGAACAAAAACTATTGTTGAAACAGGTAGCTAACGTAAACTGGGTGTACAACCTAAGCAGCAGCCTATTCACTGTACATTGGCTGTACAACTATGTGTCTAGGGTGACATCTTGTTGAATACTCAGTCTTTGCGAAAGCTTTTTCATCCCACAGGACATTCAGTCCTTCAAATTTTGAATGTCGCAGGACCGGCTGCATTTTTTGAAGGACCAGATAGCAACATATCTGAAAATTTAGAAATTTTAAGTATGAAATAGTTTCAACTATTGAAAATACATTTTATTTATAATCACCTATATCTAAATAAATTTCAGATTTAAAAACCCAACTAAATTATTTTAGTTCAGAAAAGCTCAAAATGTGACTGGACATTTGGTGCTGCTACACCAGGAGGATATTGCCACTGTCCTGCATGTTTTGGCAAAGACTGAATATGTACTACAAAAGGTAAAGTTCTGTAAAGATATATATATAAATAAAACTATGTGAATTATGTGTATTATAGTATAATATTGTATATATATATACGCATTCTTTAATATGATGGAGTTCAATTGTACAAAGAAAGTGAAAACTTGAAACTGGAACTTGAAACTTGTATAGGTTTGTATAGCTGCTGCTGGGGTGAGATTCCCTGGAAGGCGTTTCACCGTATCATACGTATGTTGGATGCCATGTGTTGTATTTTTTAAATAAAAGATACTGAGGGTATACGGAGGACCAGCTGAAACAAAAAAAAGTAGTTTAGATGTATTTTGTCCGCATCTTGTCCGCATCTTAAGGCCGCATGTTAGGTATAACATCAACATACGGTGAAACACCTTCCTGGTGCTACTCATGTCCACGTTTACCGTCCACTATAATCATATTACAGGATGTGTAATCCTCTGGTTGAAATCAGTTAATGTGATGTGATAAATGTTGAAATGCAGTAATTAATTTGTTAAAAAATGCTCATCAAGTAATTTGTAAGGGATATTTTCTGAATATTTTTTCTATTGCTTTGTGTCATTTGTAGCTACTATAGGGTGTGTGCTGTGGGTTGGGGTGAGTCTTAACGAAAAGGGATACCTATGTGTCACATGTTGTGCCTTCAGTAAAATCTTGAGTATTCCCCAATGGCCCCTGAACAATCTGCAAAAATTAAATTATGTTAATTTTGAGGATTTCACCGGGCGGGGGAATACGATGGTTTCCGATTATCCCAGATGCAGATATTGCATAAGCTCGGTTCTGGTGCAATTCTCACTTGACACATCGGCTATATTGTATTTCCAGAGTCGGAATTTCAGCCGGTAGAATATGAAACATTGACTTTGTATACAGTTGACATGCTAAAATTGATGAAGTGTTGTTTATTTAATGTTATTGATCATTTTTTATCAAATATTTTACTATGACTATTGTATTCATTGCTTTAATCGGTGAAATAATACTTCAGTTTTTACTTGCAGTATTTCACGTCATTAACGTCCTCCTCCTAATAACCCCCCCCCCCCAGGTCGGGTCCTTTTTGTTACAGAAAATTCCCAGATTTCAACGATTCCAAAGTACTAAAAGCCATTGAAATAAGTGTTATATAAGTGCCCGGAATTGTTATTCATCTAAAAAGATATGAAATATCATTGTTGATTCAATCCCTGACGAATACTTTTATACAAGTTGAAACTGCAGGTTTATTCACCTTAATAAAAGCCATCAGTAATAACCAAGTTAAGACTCTAGTTGTGCTGTTTATCATTTTAAAACATGTAGGGGTCGGATTCCCTGTGCCTTGGTGATAGGCCCTCAATATCACTTGGGTAATGTAGCTCCCCTCTGTACCATACCGATCCAGTAACGTATAGCGCGGTCAGATTCTCAGACAGGGAAGTAGCTCAGTTGGTAGAGCAGCAGGTTAGGTGATCTGAGGGTCGTGGGTTCGAGTCCCGCTTTCTCCAGATGATTTTTCCGCGACCGTTAAACATGCAAAAATGATGTGGAAGTTGATAGGGAATCCATTAGGAAGATAAAACAACAACTATAAAGCCCTATAGTTATATGTTTCAAAGTGCTTTTTGTAATTAGTTATGCACGAAGAATACTTATTTCTGTAATATGATTATCAAGAAGGCAACTAGATTTTAAAAGGTTTCATAGAAGAAAGGGGAATTTCCTACTATTTGAATATATATGTAGTGTATAGCCTATTATAAGGCCAAAAAAAGTGTGTTTTAGGTCACATATTCTGAAAATCTAGGTAGGGTAGGTCGGATTTCTTCTCTTTTTTTTAAATTTTGTTTTTTACTTTGGACTGAAAAGTACCCCAAAATTGACTCCCAAACTTCAGCGTCAACTCGCCGACAACGGTGTCAACTTGTAGACTTTCAAATTGACCCTGAAATAGGCCCAAAATTACTGAAAACATTAATATATTTTTTTAATTGGATAAAAGTTTCTCGCTGACTACGACATTGACTCGTAGACTATCAAATTGACCCTGAAATAACCCTAAAATCACTTGAAAAGGAAAAAATTAAAATTGGATAAAAATTTCTAGGGTCGGCCCTGTTTTGCTAGGTAGGGTCGGGAAACCTGACACACACCTTTTTTTATTTGGCGTAAGCACAAAATAAATGCCTGTGGAGATCCTAAATATGTGACTTACCACGCACATATGAATGTTATATTTTAATTCCACCATCCAAATACATGAGAATAAATGTGTCTGGTCCCGTTCTTCTTTTTTTTTCAAATTTTGGGAATTGGTTGAACAGTATATTAAATCTTGTTCAATGATATTACATACTTTAAAGCAGATGGTTGTGATGTTGCAAAGTCTGCAACTTTTCTTGGCGGGTCTTACACTCATTCCCAAATTTAAGTGACAAGGAAGTGGGACTTCTAGCCGGAGTTGTCAGATAGAAGATCCACTTTGCATGTGCCAGCCCAAAACCCAGCATTTGCCAGCTCCAGAGTCTATTTGTGGGATGGTAACCTGATAGGTAAATTAGACAACCTTCAATTGATTTATTTTATGACAGTCACTTAGAAGAGGCAAGTTTAGCTTTTCAGTGGGAGCTAAGACCCATCTACGCCCTGTTCTCAGATCCTTCCATACAGGAAAGATCTGGTTCAGGTTTTTAGTGCAGGTGAACCAGTTTATCCTATCGGTTGACCAATCTCAGAATTTTATATATTATGTTTTAGGTCAGACAGAAATCATCAGCTTGGTGCCTCCGAGGTGTCTTTTATGTCGGGAAGTAACTATGGCAACACCTGCAACCAGGTGCAATGCTATACATAAAGTTAGTATACCCGATGATTGGGGCTCAAAAATAAAATAAATTAAATTTGAGTCAGGATGTTCACAAATAACATATTTCCCTTCTTAGCTATTCCATTCACCCTTATTCCCTACCATTTTGCTCAAATTTGATTTTATTGCCCAATATATGGTCATTTTGGAAATAAAATCGTGCACAATTTTATTGTCCCCATTGAAAATACACTCAAAATGCCATGGTTGGATCCATTTGGGACCCTCTTTCTGGGTTGTTACTGCCCATGGATACCGTTTTAACACCCCTAACCCATTAATAATATACTTTTACAGTATTTGAAGCAACTATATTAGGAATTTGAAATTTCGTAAAAACGGATATACCCACTTTAATCTCCTGATCCTTGGCCAAAGAAAAAAGAAGAAAAGGTTGGTAACCAGTCCTCCATCAGTGTAAAGCAAAGCAGTGTCTCCCCCCCTCGCTTTTTGTTTTTTGTTTACTGTTACATGCTAGTTTTAACTGTTTGTAAGTAATGCTTGTAAGTAAGTTTGACAGTAATTCAGTATTTTAGAGCATGATTACCAAAAGCATGTCAGGATTCCAGTCAAATGTTGAGGTAAGTATGTAATTGATAACGGAAGAATTACTACACTCTAAAGTATGTGGGTTGCAGGAATATGCATTAAAGGACTAAACACGCTTTTCCTAATCAAATGGATTCTACACCCCGGAAAGCTTGAATATACATGTATTACACAAGGAAAGCAAACAATCTTGAATTTTTGGCAGCCATATTTGGAGTTTTCTGAATTGGAGATCTGACCCCGAAAATCGATTCTTCAACCCCCAAAAAACTACTATCTATGTATCAGGAATCTTGACCTGTTGGAGGCCACCTTGAAAATTTTGCAGATCAGAATTGACCCTGAAAATAAATCTATACCCAAGAAAACTCTAATATTCATGCATTACACAAGGAAATCAGACAATCTTGAGCTTTCAGTGGCCATCTTGGCAGCCATCTTGGACCCCTTGAAGCGGGAGACCAAAATAATCATGTTCATCAACAGTACACATTGACGTGAATAGCCACGCCTTCATGATGAGCCCTGTGGATTTAGGGGGTGGTCATTTTTTAACAACTGGGGGGGGGGCGGGGGTGGTCGGTGGATTTTCGCGTGAGTGAGACAAAAAAAAATTGGTCCCCCCCTCCTCAGGCAAGTTGAAATTGAGCATGGCCGACCCCTTTGAGCTATAGTAACTCGCTGGCTTTTTCACTAAAAAGGGGTGAAAATTATTTTGGTCTCCCGCTTCAAGGGGTCCAAATCTTTTTGGTACCCCCCAAATCCACCACCCGCCTCCCCCGTTGTTAAAAAATGACCACTCCCTAAGACACTAGAAGGTGTCACCAAAACTGAACCATACAGAAACACATGATATTATGTTTAATGACCTTTGATAACCACCTTGCCAGGCCATCAAATCAACTTAAATCCACATAGATTCTACTTAAATGTCGCCTTAAAGTCTTGTTTTAAGTACACCAAATACACCAAAATGCTGCTTAAATATCAAAATCGACATTTAAGTTCCACCTTAAATGATATTTAAGGTATACTTAAATAGATAAATACACATTGGGTACCCAAAACCATCAACCGTTACCAGAAGCATGAACGACCAACTTATCAATTACAATTAGTATGTAATTAAATCTGTCCTAACTGATTCGAGGCCAATAACCTATCAAAGACCAATATAACATACCGCAACCTCACTATATATACCTTTTAGATATATCTAGCTCCATGATATTGCAGAATTCTGTTTCTAATGGTTTCTCAGCATTGAATGGGATTCAGGGTTATGTTATTTCTGCCAGGGAAACAGTCTTGAACTCTTTTCATGGATGCTGTCCCTGCTATACATATTGGTCATACCATATATCTGTTGAGAATCTGTGATTTGGTCCGATTTACCCAGAGAAAAGATCAGACTCCATCGTGTCTGTAGAAAGGACGCCTCAGGAGTGACGTCATACTTTATTTACGCATGCGCGGACATTTGATTCACACACCAGGTGGCAGGTATGTACTTTGCCGCCTTGATTAACGATATGTAGGATCGCACATATTTCAATAGTATCTCGTATGGGACTGACAAATTATAATGATTGAACTCAGGACAAGGTTGATTAAATGTCATTCACAATTATTAAATATGGTATTTAAGCATTAAATGCGGTATTTAAGGAAAACTTAAAAGCACAAAAATGTCAAACCTCACGCAGTGGCAATTTAATACATTAGTACCACAATTTAATACATTAGTACCACAATATTTAATACATTAGTACTACTAATCATGTGATATATATACCCACACATCAGTCACGTCACTTAGCACCAGAACAGTGACGTCAAGTTGATCGTAGTAGGTCACTTGGAAGTAAATAGCGCCATCTACCGAGTCATATGGTATTATGGTCTGCATTGAGGGGAGTTCGGGCTGCGGATTGGGTAAATAAAAATGGCTACAATTGTGAAAACATTCACAGGTGTTCCCACATACCCTTTGGATAGAATAGCAAATGTAGTTTTATGCTATGTAAAGGGTTGGGGAATTTCTGAGGCATACAAAAACTGATGTGGCCAAGGGTCGATTTCAGGCCCAAAACAGGGCAAAATTGGACTACCTTTGGATGAAAGTGACTTTCTTGAGATGTTCATGGTCTTGCCCATCATAGAGGCTGAAACATTGCGTGGGAGGGATTGTTTAATGTGACTAGGGCTAAGACTATTGTCAACAAATCTTGTCGATGGCTGATTTTGTGTGTTATGCTAAATAGATACATAGAGGATTAATAATTATTTCATGTGGAGAAACAACTTTACCATTGTTTTGTATGGGAAGAGCCATTATCCACACCCCCGTGGAGAAACTGAATCTCATTCTCCATAGCTCCATTCTCCACAGTATAATTGTGAAATCAATCTTTAAATATCGTTTTAAAATGGAATAGATTAACATTCACATGAAATAAACACAGAGATCCACTCAAACCAGTCTGAACTCCTGGTTTCTCCACTCGTGAGACCTTGGGTCGCATCACACTCGGCTGCGCCTCGTGTGATGCAACCCAAGGTCCCACTTGTGGAGAAACCTGTCGTTCAGACAGATTATCGTGGACCTCTGTCTATTTAGGGGAGAGAGGGGCACGTTGACCACCTGGGCACGTTGAAGCACATGCTCTCTTTGCTATTCCTTTGGGAATTTTCCAGCGGTTTTCCTACCACATTACCCCTTAATATAAACCGTTCAGAGCAGCAACATCATATTTATTTTGAAATGCTGAGGAGAAGCTCAGACAACATGAAAGATTTAAGCCATTGAAAGTAAAAATTTGCAATTGTTGAACTTTTTTTGTTATGTTGTTACAAAACATTGCTGGCCTAAGATCTATATGGAGGTCAAAGTATATATCTGAATGCTTGTGTAGAACCTGATTTTAGTCCTGAAGGTGTTATGTAATTTGAATTAAATCAACCTTATCTATGATGGTCCACATGGGGTACATTGAACCACAAAAATTGGGGCACCTTGAACCATGCTCAAAGTACCCAAATCTCTGTCTTGAATGACTAGTTCCATTATTTACCACCACTTTTCACCATAGGGCAGTCTTTTTAAGGTCCCCTTGTCAGCTTGTAGGCAATAGATGAAATGATAATACTCAGTTCCATCTCTGGGTTAACCATAGGCTAACCCAACAAGTAGGCCTTTGGGTTAAACCACCCATAGTTCATTAGAATAAAGCCACAGAGAAAGAAACACAATATTAATATACACTTTGATTATACAAGTACAATAGAATACATGTTTTGTTAGTTGTGATAATACATCATTTCATAGCATATTCATAGTGTGCTTATTCTCAGATGTATCTTTTTTTGTAAGCAGAACAGCCTGTTATATGATAAAAGAATATAATTAAAGATTTATATGACGCGTGCAAATAGCAGCAATCCTCTGAAGATGGTTCATATTAACCTAAAGGAAAATGTGTAAGGCTCTAACCCAGTGACTAAACTAGAAACTATAATTTAATAACTTGTATGCATTAAATATGTATTTTTCATATTCAATCCTATGCAAAACTAACAATAGCAAGTATTTCCACCTTAACTTTCAATAATAAATCTATATTGCTGATTGTTTTAACCATTTAAAATATGTGGTTCAAGGTGCCTCAGTGGGTGGGTCAACATGGGGCATGGGGCACATTGAACCACCCAAAGATTTTATTTTCAAAAAATCAAAAGAAATAAAACAAATGACCATACTTGCTTTGCCATGGGTCGTCATATAGCTCAATGATATAAGGTAACTGCTAGATACAAAATCAAAGTTCAGATGACCTTGATAAAGTCAGGAAAAAAATAAATGTGCATAAGTGGCTCAACGTGCCCCTCTCTCCCCTACTTCCTCGTGACCCAGTAGACGTTCCCATTCCGTTTGCTTGCACCAGTAGCGGTGCAGCCCCCTGCCATAGGGGGAGTCTTTATATCAGAGTCTCTATCGAATCCATTAATTACGGGGTGCAATTTGATGTTTGCTTCATCAAATAACAATTCTCTGATTCTGACAGTGACTTCCTGTCAAATTTCCGGCATAGGCTTAATTAATTATGATTTGTTTATTTCATTTCCCTCTGCCAATGTACATTAAATAGTGAGGCACCAACAGTTCCTGTTTCCTACGCAACAGGATTTCTGGCCAAAAGTGCTCAATGAATAAGGGAGATTGCTATAAAATTGATTCCATTTACCGTAAATTCCTGCGTATAACCCGCATCTTGCATATAACCCGCACCTCAACTTAGAACCCTATAGCCCGCACTAGGGGTCTGAAAAATGTGATTTTAGTATTAGCAAAAACCCTCGTATTACCCGGACCTAGATTTAAGGGATTTTGTACAACCTGCACTGAGGGTTTAGTTCAGGTATAACCCGCGGGTTATACGCGGGAATTTACGGTAGTATCTGATATCCATGCCGATCCATATCCCCCTTTCCATAAGAAAAACATGAGAGTTGACCATTTGTTAATGTCCACAGTATGTAGTGGGCATATGGTTATTTAACGTTGAGTGACTTTGAATGTACAGCATCTTACCTATAAACACACTACCTAATTCCAACTTAGCTGGGAGGTTTATCTATGGGTATATTTTCTACCAAAGGTCTGAACTACGTTTTTTCAGAAGGTTTATGAATGTCAAAACATTATGGTTTAGTTACGTTCTACAGACGTTTCTGCTTGTATTACGTTTATCTACCTCATTCAAACGTAAATAAACTTTGTAAATCTATAGATGTATTTCAACGTAGATATACGTAGTGATTCTTGTGCATGTTTCCATAAGGTTCCTACATAGTTCACAAGTGTCACACACCGTCTTAAAACCAACGCAATTTTACGTCTAGTTTACATAGTTGTGTTTACAGGGATTATATTACCTCAGTGGTTCAAAGACCTTTTCCATTTACTCATGTTTATCATCAGGAGTCTTTGCCCGATTGTCAATTTCCCATCTTCTAAGCATTCTAACATATCCCATTTACCTGCCATTAGATAGATCTGCCTTGTTGGGTAGGCTAGATCATGATCCTCATCCAGGAGCCAGCACAGAGAGAGGAAACAGCTTCAAAGGGGAGTCCAGGTTGCCTCCAAAATGACTCTCCTTTCTAGGGAAGTCCAGGTCGCCTAAGGGAGCCTACACAGAGAGAAGTAAAGGCGTCGCCATGACTCTTTTACCATAGTCAACTCTAGTTGACTCTTGTAGCAGAGTCCTGATGACTCCGGTGGAGGTGTCACAGCCACTCCAGTCATACCCCTTGGACGTTGTACAACTTAACTCTACCCTCAGTGCAGAGTCAAGTGCAGTTGATTCTGCCCACAGCAGAGTCATACATAGTGTGACTCTCCATGAAGAGTCAAATAAAAAATGTGTTGACTCTGATAGTTGTAAATGAAACCACATGATGGGGCAGCCTGCACTAGTTTGGTACCAGTGGCAACCACAGGCTAGAGCCACTATCAATACTTCAGACATTTGGTACATGCCAAACAGTTTTGAACCTTTGTAGAATAGTACACTATGTCTTCATTTGTCTAAATGATGTAGTTAAGCAATGTCAATGTAAAAGCTTTTCCAATAGCTTACCTGAATCAAATATGATGATAAACTTTACAATACATTCCAAAACATCAACAGTATAGAGCTTGGCCACCATATTTGTGGATAAGGGAAATAAACATAAGGCTGGGCACTAACTGTCTGAGATATAATGTATGGCACTGCTTAATACTACACATAGAGCTATGATATTGGCATCTAATTTTGATGTTTGTGGCCAATAGTCTGCAGAGTGTAGTGTGACCACGCCGCATTTTGCCCGTGACCAACTACCGCGTTATGTCCGCGCACCGCATTATGACCGCGACCAACTGCCGCGTTATGTCCGCGCACCGCATTATGACCGCGACCAACTGCCGCGTTATGTCCGCGCACCGCATTATGACCGCAACCAACTGCCGCATTATGACCGCACACCACATTATTATCACAACCAACTGTCAAGTTATGACTACGACCAAATGCTGTGTTATAACCGGATCATGTGTATAAAACATGAGTGTGTTTGACATACCTTAAAATGACATAAAATGAAAATCTCTCACTGTTTGTCTACGTCGACCTGTGTCCTCATCTCTGCTGTTCTCTCTCAGATGTTCTCTCTCACAATCAAAAATACAGGTTCAGCAAACTGATGGATACAGGAACTAAACCCAGTTAACACACCTACATTATATGAAAAGGCCATGTCCCATGTCACTAACTCTTAAATTCCTCATGCCGCATGTCACTAAGCCCAAAAAGACCCATGTCGCCGTGTTGTATTTAGTGGTCCATACCCAGTGTGTCTGCTCCTCTATACCTAAAGGCTGCGCAAATTGAGGTGTCTGTGGGCAACAATATGCATCCCCTTTAAATATTTCCTAAGGATTGTGTATACATGAGTCAGCAGTCTTACTTAGATTCTTTACAGCATTTGAGAATTATGTCATGATTGTTCGGTGCATATCCACTCGTGTTATCGTCCAGGCGACTAGTGGGTGTATTGTTATGACCAAATCCCCTCCTGAATCTTATTTTGTCTCCACCAAATAACTCCTGTCCGTTACCACCCAGCCAGCAAAGATACTTTGGGCCACTGTTGGGCCAACAGTAGCCAAGGTTGGAAACAGGTCGAAATTCGGACGTTGGGCCAACGTTCATTTGTCCGTCCATCGAACATCACCATGTTGTCGCAAAGAAATGAAGTCAGGCCAAAGTTAGCCCGATGTCATGACGTTGGCTCGATGTCAGTTTTCAGTGTTGTACCAATGTTTAGCCAACCAGATTTAGAACCTAAAATGGACATAATTCCAACATATATGTACCAATATTGGCCCAGCATCCAGTTATCAATATTCACTCTAATGATAACTATTTAGTACTTCAATAGTAAAGATTTATCATTGTTTCATCATAGAAACAGTTATAATATGTCTCTGCATTTCACTTTAAACTCAGCTTAAAGGGCCAAGACGTTATACAGGGCCATCCCATATTTCAGACCTTAGGCCAAAAAAAAAGGTGTGTTTCAGGCAACATGGTCAGAACTTCTAGGGTAGGAAGTTCGGATCTTTTTTTTTTTTTTTCATAGAGAGAGTTCCAGGAATGAGTCGCGAATCGACAAATCGACTCGCGACTCACCAGAATGACTCAATAATTCCTCCATTGCCTAGGAATATCAAGAAGTTTTTGGATATTCCTCTTAAAAGGCCATAATCTAAAGTTAATCAATTATTCAGGCCTCTGAGGTCACTGGGAGCTTGTTATTCTTGAAAGAATTTGTAAAAATTTAGAAAAAATAACAAAAAAATAAAAATAAAATCTCCAAAATTGGGAAAAAAATGCTAGGGTCGACCCTTTTTGGAATCTAGGGTCGGGTTGCCTGAAACACACCTTTTTTTTTTTTTGGCCTTATTACCCTATCAACAAAATGTAGTCTTTAGAACAATATGGCCAGCATTTTGTCATATTAAAGTGAAAGGTGGTAAAAAATAATCACATAGATTATAGATAGAGCATCCCTGGTTTCCAAAGCTATATTACACACATGGGGCCCGATTAATCACCAATTATAAGGAAAGATAACAGATCCGCTGGGCAAAATATCTTAATGCAATCTACAGTGCCCTCTGTTGGAGGTTGGAGGAACTAGGGTTGGGCTAATGTTGGGCCAATGTTGGTATGACATGAATTATCTCACGTTGTACCAACATTGGCAAATCAACATTGGTACAATACAAATTTGCCAAAGTTGTATCAATGTTGGCAGACCAACGTTGGTCCAATATTTAAATTATTGCCCGTGACGGTACCAAACATTGCCAATGCATCCTTGCAAGCCAGGCACAATCAATGTACCGCCATTTTGTTTGTTGTACATAGAGCATCAGCCATCTTGCCTTCTTCGTTTATTTATGAAGCCGGTGATTGTGTCTAGCTCAGGCTCACGGGGTAGCACCAATCACAGGGCGCATTTGAGAATACGTGAGTTGCATCTTTTAGGTGTTTTTTCAAACCCATTAGATAATTTCCTTTTTAGTTCATACCTTTCCTGTAATCAATCCCCGGTCCTCTAAATTAAATTCAGCGGATATGAGGTGAGTAAGTCATTTCTCTTCTTCCTGTTGGTGGGAGAGTCTGCTGCATTCCTTTCTTTCATGCGCCCCCCCGCCCAGTGGGCACAACTCAGAAAAGCAGTACTCAATAAGCACCTATTAAGCCCTGCAGAGAATATGCAGAGCTAAATAAGCGTTTGATTAGGCCATTTAGAAAAATAAAATGGTTTCTCATCGTGATTTGGGGAAAACGTTTTTTGTTTTTTTATATCTTTAATGAAAAATATACCAAAATTGGCCCAGTATTGGCATATTTGGTAGCAAATTAAAGCCTAGACTGTCATTAATGCAGTGAGCTAGGAATAACGTTTAATGTAACACATTTTGTGGATCACTAAACTCTTAACCACTAAAATGTGAAATTCATTCACAAAAGGTTTTAATTTTCCTATACATGGTAGCCTTAAGTTTAAAAAAAAGTTAAAATTAAAAAAGTCCTCGTCATATTTTTCACTGCTGGGTGATGAGAAACAACTTTCTTTTTTTGAGTGGACTGTGCCCACTGCCCCCCACCCCACCCCCACCCCCCCGACAGTGTACCAGCTACTCTGTCACAGACTGTAGGGCAGCAAGGTTTTCACTGTATATTGCACACCTGGAGTAGAAGGCAACAGAAGACACAGCCTCCTCCATAGGGTAGACATCGCTACATCACCTACACACATGTCAGCCCTGTCTCCATACAGGTTAAAGGGGCATTCTCACCACTCACACTTAACCACATAGCAGACTAGAACAGTTCTAGAAATTCAATACGCTCAGTGATCATTTTCATTTTAAAGGGGCATTCTCACCGCTCACACTTAACCACATAGTAGACTAGAACAGTACTAGAATTATGAGTGGGATACGTTTGGTGATTGTTGCACTTTAACGCTGCGGACTGTTTTACTTGAACACCCCCCCCCCTCCTATATAAGGCCCAGAGTACCAAACCTAGCTCCACTCTGATGCTCACTGGAGGGGAAGCCAGCATTGGACCTTTAAGGAAGATACAGCCTCTAGCATCTGCAATCATAGCAGTGTCACTTTTTAGTTATTTGGAAGACATTCTAACTCTACAGAGTACTGCAGTGAACAGCATCATGGCAGGCTTGCTTTGACAATTCACAGCTTCACACTCATATGGAGGACTTGGTCACCCTGCAAAGTACTTGAAGATACATTGAGAGGTATACTTATGAGATTACAGACCAGCGTCTTCATGAACAATTGAATTTTTAAATGGAAAACTGCCTGTGAGACACTTACTTGGTGCCTTGGGTTGGTAGAGGTAAGTTCTTTTTCTTTCTCCTTTAAAGGCCACCAAGTGATTTAATGTATTGTGCCTTTTGTACGACAGGGTAGGCAGGGAGAGTCGGGGGAGGAAGGGTGAGGCAGGGAGAGGCAACTAATTGCATGCTGACCAAAATTCTCTTTTCAAATAAATTTTTTTAATCTCTTTCTATCCCTCCTCCCTCCCCCTCAGTGAACAAGTACATTAGAATGTTTTGTTTAACATGTACTCATATGCCTCCCCCTCCCTCCCCTGATTCTCCTTGCCTCTGCCTGCACCCCGGTCCATCTTCCCTTCTTTTCACCGAAAGACATGGATTGTGATTCCCACGTTAGTAATTCGGTTTACAGTCTTAACCTCCATAAAAAATATATCTATATATCTATATATATCTATATCTGTATATCTGTATCTGTATCTGTATCTGTATCTGTATCTGTATCTATATCTATATCTATATCTATATCTATATCTATATCTATATATCTATATCTATATATATATCTATATATATATATATCTATATATCTATATCTATATCTATATCTATATATATATATATATATATATATATATATATATATATATATATATATATATACAAACAAGAAATTCTGTTAGTTAAAGACTTATCTACCATGTTTAAGTGGTTGAAATTGAACATAAGTATTTTGGGAACTATTTTTACTATAGGGAGACCAATCACTGTATTGTGTGATGTGGATAGGAGAGCAACAAAGTAGCTTCGGCCCGGCTTCAAGACTCTGTCGGGGAGAGTGACTAGGATTCTGCCCCCTGCAATTTCTGATGATGATCGACACTCAGACTTTCACTACCACACCTCCAATGGATGCCACACAGCTCATGGAGCAGCTCACCAATACCACTGAGCTGCTCCACACCACCACCCACCCCACTGAGCTGCATGTACCCGCAGGAACTTTCTATGCTCTAGCTATAGCCCTCACCATCATCTGCCTACTCGGCATGGTGCAGAACCTCTTCTCGCTCCTAGTTCTTAGAAAAAGGCAGAACCCGCAGCGGATAGAGTTCCTTATCAAGGTCCTATTATTGTCGGATCTGTTGATGTGCGTGCTGTTTTTGCCATTTTCCATAATGTCTAGCTTCGCAGGGCGGTGGTTGTTTGGGTCGGTTGGTTGTAACTTGGAAGGTTTCTCCATGTTCTTCACTGGAGTCTTCAGTATTAATGTGCTCACTGCCATCTCTGTTGAAAGGTATGTCAATGATTTTACTACATAATGAATACAGGAATTACTGATCTTAAGCACTGGAATCACTGCATACCATGCCCCTTATAAAATGTGGAGTAGCGCTATTTTATACCTGGGTCACTAAATTGGAACTATTTTAATCTTTAAACCCTTTCAACCTGTAATGTATGCAAACCACTTATTCATTCATATCTCTCTACAATATATGGCACAACAAAGTGAAGCTCTATGCAGCCCTTTTAGTCACCATTAAAGCATTATGCAGCCCTTAAAGTGTTAAGATATCCCTCTTGTCTCTTGTTAATAGGTACTTCACTGTAAAGCAGATCATGCAGATACCACCGAGTAACAAGACCTGTGTACAGGTGACCTCCCTGGTGGTGTCAGCCCTAGGGGCCCTAGTGTGGAGCCTCCTCCCCCTGGTGGGGGTTTCCTCCTACCAGCCTGAGGGTATAGGAGCCACCTGCAGCGTAGACTGGCAGAGTAAGAGGCCCCAGGACCAGGCTTACCTCGTCGTTATACTAATCTGCTGCTTCGTCATCCCGCTCAGCATTGTAATCTTCTGCTACAGCCAGATCTACATTGAGGTAGGCTTATTGAATTTATGATCTATTTTATCCATGATTTTTCAGATTATAATTGCTAACAACTGCTTAAGGGCCCAGTGCCCCTATATATATAGGGCTGAGTACCTGTCCCGACTCCACTCCGACTGCCGCTGGAGGGGTACCGAGACCTGCGGGTTTAAAGAAAGTTATTAATCAACTTTATTTTTTTCTTAAAGATGCTTAAATTCAATTAGTTTTTGCAGTCGATCTCTCAGTAAGCACAATGACCTCCCACAAATGTAAATCGATGTAAAATTCCTGTACAACCAACGTAATTTTGCTACGTATTTCTACCTCCAAACGTCAGGGTTTATTTACTTCCAACAAACGTTTAGGTCTAGATTACGTATTTATTATACCTTATTCTGACGTTAATAAAGGTAAAAAATAGACGTGCAACGGAGGTGGAAATACGTTTTTTGAGGTCTCCTGGAGGTATATTTTTGTAAAGTGTTTACTAGTTAAATGCTAGAATTCTTCCCAAAAACGTAGATTTACCTCAACCAAACGTTACTATATTTACTATTTAAGTAGTTAAATGTGTAAATATTCGTTTCCAATATAACTTTTTCACATCATGGGATTGATAAACATGAGTCTTTCAACATTCTATTTTTATCCTTTAGGAAGTCAAATACGGCTCACACATGTGTTGTTACAAATGGTTTCCTTAGAATTGGTGTGTATATATTTTCTAATGACAGAGAATGGTTGTTCATAGTATAAATCTAAAATGCAAGTAATATTAGTAAGAATTATCATTATATTTATATCCACTCCTTTTCTTAGATGTAATGCTGATGTTGTAGTATATCATTATGTCGTGTGATATCTCCATAAGGCCAAAAAAAAAGGGTGTGTTTCCAGTAACATGGTCCTGGAGACATGACCCGGCCGGTCGGATTTTTTTTTTCTTTTTTTCTTGAGCTTCCTTCCCTGAAGACCTGTGATTACAGTGAATTCCTGAGTATTTCGTTAGAATCATTTTTTTAAATCAAAAAAAAATCCAGCAGGGCTGGGGCCCAGACCTCCAAGATTTCCCCTGTGGGTGTCCACCATTGTCTGATATTCTGGTTATCTATTTTTGGGGGGAAAAAAATCGATTTTTCACTCTAAAATCGTTAATAATTGTCTGCTTTACAGACTGTAATATGGCCAAAAAAGAAAAAAAAGAAGAAAAAAAAGGCTATTTCTGCCTTGGTAGACCCGGTCGGGTGACTGGAAACAAACCTTTTTTTTTTGGCCCAATAGAGTAGTTTACAGAGTAATAACGATGGAGTGATCAGTCTGGCACAATGGTCAACTAAACTGCTACCTGTTGAGCTAAACTGATGCCACAAAAAACTGACAAGAGGAGAGATATTTTTGACATCTGAATCACCATGTAAACATCAATTATGGAAATTTAAAAAAGAATTGTCATAACATTTCTTCCATTTTCTTCCCTCTCAGGTAACATCACGCCCATGGGCAGCCAAACTGTCAAAGAAGAGCCAAATGGCTCAGAGGAGGATTAAGGTGGAAATTCATCTTGCAAAGACCATATTCTTGACAGCAGGTAATTCGTTAATCTTAAACATTAATACCATATATATCATGCACGCCCGGGATAGCTCTCCTAGGTGCGTGGACAAACGTTAACAGCACAATCTTAACACAGAATTAAGATTGTCTCAATTATCTTAAAATTAGTCTTAATCTTCCTTAACACAGAATTAAGATTGTCTTAATTATCTTAAAATCAGTCTTAATCTTCCTTAACACAGAATTAAGATTGTCTTAATTATCTTAAAATTAGTCTTAATCTTATCTTAACCTATCTTAAACTACATGGTCCATTGTAGGATAGGCTAGTTGACTAGTATGTAAAGGGGGGCTCTGCTCCCCAACGCCCGTGTTTTTCTTCTTTTTTTCTTTCTGGGTAGATTAAGACATTTTAAGATGTAAGATTAAGATGTAAGATTAAGATTGCGCTGTCAACATTTGTCCGCTCACCTGGGAGAGTTATCCCGTATATGCATGTATCATATGAGAATATGCATGTATCATATGAGATTTTTTGGCTTAAATGAGACAGACAAAAACATGATAACAGCAAAGTAATAATTTGAGTTTATAAAGTGTTTGTTTTTATAAGATGATTTTCTAAACAAAGTACAATTCAATGAGATGTTACATGATGATGTTGTTTCATTTAGTCCATGATGTTATGAGGCATCTCAATATTACAGTATGGTATTAACAATTGAGTACCATGAGCATACAGGCTCTCAATATTATCAATAAGTGCATACTGTCTGCAGGCATGCGTTTGGTATGGTTGAGTTGAGTTTAAACATTTTTTATTTGGCAGCATGTTTTATGGTCAATAGTATTTGTCTGGTTAATGTGATTGTCCTTAGACCATGATAGGGTCTAACGGGGCAAAGTTTCTTTCTGTTAAAGAGATCAGGAAAGCCTGTTTATTAGCTTTGTGATGTTGGTCTGGGTTAAGCTTATCCCAGTGTCTTGTGCCTTGGTGTAGAGGGCTTTTCAGGTACACATCCTTGTGGTGTCTTGATACTTTCAGTTTCAGTTTGGCATTAGCGCGCAGGGCTCTGGGTGGAGGCACTATCTGTATAGCATCCTTTGACAGTTTGAACATCCAAGTCAAGAACTGGTGGGTGCGTCTAGGTTGTAAGTACTCCAGTCGTCCTTCTGTATGCATCTGCAATATGTTGGCATCCTGAGGGTCGGGGATGTTGTTGCAGATACGCAGGCAGTCGTTTTGGATGGTCTGGTATTTCCTGATGGCCCAGGCTGGGTCTGAGTGTTTGTGGGTGTTTTGTAGGTGTGCATACTTTGATCTCACGGTACCTATTACTTTGGTACAGTGTGGTCCTTCTAGGACAGTGACATGTGTAGGATTGATGATGGTGCTTCTAGGATAGACCCATAGGACTTTGGTCTTGTCTGAGTTTACTGTGAGCTTGTTGTCTCGGCACCAACCCACCACTGCGTCAGTGTTGTGCTGCAGTAGGTTTTCAATACAACCAGTGTCTCTCCCAGAGGTGACCAGTGCCAGATCGTCAGTGTACATGTATCCTCTCACATTCAGTATCACATCTTGCACATTAATGTTTATATATCCCAAGAAGAGGAGGAGTCCTAACACCGACCCCTGTGGCACTCCGCACCAGACGGGCAACCGTAGCGACTGGCTGCTGTCGGCTTCTGTATACTGGTGTCAATTGGCGAAGTAGCTTTCGACCACAGACTCTATAGTTGAAGAGCTTCTTTAGCAGGATAGTGTGCTTGACAGTATCAAAGGCCTTGCAGAGGTCTACATACTGGTTATAGAGTGGCTTTTCAGCCGCGAGTAGGCCCTAATACAGAATAAAGTATGTGTGAGATTGTATCAACTACATACAGAGTACTGGTACTGGTTCCCTACACCCAGGTGAAAACTGAACTGAACTGGAATCACAATATTGACACTGTCATATGCCAAATCCCAAGTGGCTCCTGTGTTGATTGATTATATGAACTGACCTAGTATTTACACAAAGTTCAATTAAGTACTGTGCATGGTTACGCCTAAGTATGGCACTTAAATTAGAAGCACTCTATAAAGGACACTTCAAGTGCTGCATCTGAGAGACGCGTCACTGGTGTCCAAGAATACTGAAATAAGAACACTACAAGGAACTGAATATTTCGATATTATTTTTGAAGTACTTAATTGTCTAATTGTTCAATTTGTCTTGTTTGTAAATATTCTTTCTGACCATACTGGAAGAACGTGTTCTACCTTTACATGATTTGTGGTCAATAAACTTATTAAAAAAAAAACTTTAAAAAAAAACATACAAAGATGAGGCATTATTTCAGCCTTGGAAATGATACAAGTGTATTTGCCGCAGAAACAATAAATAGACAGAGCTGCACGCTAAAGTGACCGAGTTAGTCATGTGCAGTAATGACTAACTCAGTCACTTTTAAGTGACACTCTGTGTTTATTTCATGGTTTATCAATCTAAAATAGATATGCCGTCCATATTTGTTTACTTCCACGGCATTTGGTTACTTCCACAGCATTTGTTTACTTCCGTGGTGCCGCCATTTTGAATTCCGCACAGGTCACGTGACCCGAAGTAGCCTAGCAACTCCATGGCGACCCCTGGGAGCGTGAAATACGGGCAGGGCGTGAAATATGCCCAAGGGTTATTGCGCGCTTCACTCGCATTTTGTACTCCCATAGGCTTAACCTTGATAGATCGTATGCACCATGAAATAATGACTTTTCAGCCAGCCATAGGTTCAACGGGGTTCAATTCTTGCAAAAGCTGTCATAGCAGCAGTATTGCATTATCAATCCCCCATATAATGGACTGTTGATTGAGTAACCCTGCCACATGTTGTTGCCTCCTGGAGTAAAAGACCTAGCGACCTAGCATTATGTCTAGTAACATATATATTTGTACAGAACTAACAGAAGCTGAAGGTCATAACCGACACATAAATAAAAGATTGAACGTGTGATTTACATCACAAATGACTCAGGGTTAGGGTGATTTTAAAGTGATTATATTGATTGAATTGATTGACTGAAAGACTGAATCTGTAAATACTTTGATTGACTTTTCCCTTATCTGAATCTATTAGTGCATACCAGTACACAATTTTAGTATGGGAAAAAAACATGAATCTGTGAATATTATTTTTAAATGGTTTGAGGAAATATCAAGTCGGGTAGACTACAACACTGAGCCTCGTATTTCCTCAAAGGTGAATAACCAACCCCCGTATTTCCTCAAACCTCCGTATTTCCTCAAAACTTTACTTCCGGTATAGCGTAAGGATTCTCAAAAGGTCAAAGGTCAAAGGGCACTGTTAAAATCTCCCTACTGTCTATGGTCAGCATGTTAACCTGGCCAACTGACTAGCTTTCAGATAGTGTGGGTCTACTCACAGCGGTCGATTCCGGACCAGACGGCCTGTGACCTTCATTGGCTTCGTTTGGGGGTTAAAATATCATATTTTTGCTTGAAACCCTTATGAAGGGTCTCAACGAAATACGGAGCCTTTCGAGGTCAATCTGTCGGGGAAATACGGAACTTAAACAAATCCTGTATACTTATTTCAGGAACAATGAATTATTTGTCAATTCTGAGAGCAGAAACTTATTCCTGGGTCAAAACCACCCTCAAATCATGTGTCACACTATATAGCATGTTATCACTTTTCAGCCAAGCAGGTGGGTGTGGGCAAGCAGGTGGGTGTGGGTGTGCAGGTGGGTGTGGTCGACAGTTGCAGGCTGCGGGCATGTACCGCCTTCTGTCCCTGTCAAAAAGGAATCGGTCGGACCATAAACGGCAAAGATATGGGTGGTACAATTTCGCTCTTCACTCCTTTTATGCTGCCACTATGGGAATCTCGTGCTGTCTCGTTGAGTTCTCGCGGAGTACGAGAACTTCTTGTGGCGCCACCATATCTCCTGTACCTCCTGATAAATCCTGCTGCACCCCTGCTGCATCCAGGTCATACCTGTCCACATATTAATGTAATGCAAAATAATTCAAGATATTCCAAGAGGAATACACCAAAAAGGTCTTACAAAAAGTGTCTCACCTAGTAATACAAGATAGTTCTCATTGACTTTGCACTGGAATTGTGTGGACTGTAATGTAGACAAATAGCCAGTTTAGTACTTAAGAGTTTAATCTTTTGGAATCAGAATTCCCTGAATTTTTATGACTCTTTTTAAATTGGAAATTTGGAGGGGTTGGAATAGGATATTTGAAATATTCCTTGGTGCATCATGTAGGGGAGTGTCTGATTATTTATTACCATTTGTCAATATGTTTATAGGATGAATATTTCCTAAGTAAAATTCACTCTAAAGTTGAGTGACTGACTATCTTGAAATGCTCCTCCCAAGTCGTCGCATAAGACTCAGGGCGGTAACCCTGAGTCAATAACTATTGTGTTAAGGCTGCTTTATTACGTACGTAAATGGCTGGTTGCCCACGTTTTGCCATTGTCTGCTGATTCCCTCAGACAGCACACATAATACATGTAGAAACCAAAGGCCAAAAAAGAAAAGAAAGTGTGTTTCAGGCCACATGGTCCAAAGAATTAGGGTAGGTAGGTCGGATTTCTTTCTCTTTTTTTGAATGTTGGAAGTACCTGAAATGAGTCGCAAACCGCCACATTGACTCGCGGGTCATTAGGAGGACTCACCAATTCTTACAATAACTAGGAATATCATGAAATTGTTGGACATTCTTGTTAAAAAGCAATTTCCTGAGGTCGGACAATTTATTTAGGCATGGGATTTGTTCTGCCTGACTAAAAAAACTGCTAAAATTTTCGAAAAAATATGAATATTTTGAAGAAAGGGTTGCCTGAAGATATTTCGATTTGACAGGTATCTATTCAGCCAACTCAATGAACATAAAAGTGGAAAACAATTACAAATAAGTATATTGGCTCGGAGACAAGGCTGATATACATCCTCAATGATTACATGCATTAATTAACATGTATTACTTTGGTTTTAAGTTATCCCACTAATCTTTACTTCTTTCTTTTCCTCTACAGGGTGCTTCATCCTTGCCTGGTCACCCTACTCTGTTGTTAGCTTGGTGGAAATATTCACCGACCCAGAAAAAACCCCACCCGTCATCGTCAGCATTTCGGCTATTTTTGCGAAGAGCACTGTTTTCTTTAATAGCTTTGTGTATATCTTCATGAATCATGACCTCCGCCTTGCCTATTTACAAAAACTAGGGATGAGGAGAAATAGTGAAGTAGAGGAGCAGGCACGGAGCAATTAGCTGTAACAATGCATTGAGCTATGTGCATATCACCTAGACTAAGTGCCACACTGCGGAAATGAATATACAGAAATAGCAGATACCTCATTGGAAAAATGTGAGTGCAGGCTGCAGTCTTTGCGAAAACATGCAGGACAGAGGTAATGTCCTTCTAAAATGCCTCCGGTCCAGCAGATTTACAAGTGTAGCAGGACCGAATGCCCAGTCGCATGTTTGGCTTTTCTGAACTAGAAGGATTCAGTTGGGCTTCTAAAGCTGAAATACGTATGTCAATATACTGTGTAAAACTATAATTATATCTATCCTAATTTGGCCATAAATGATTACAAATAAATTGTATTGTCAATGGACAA
The DNA here is from genome assembly GCA_947462335.1 of Harmothoe impar. NCBI lineage: Eukaryota > Metazoa > Annelida > Polychaeta > Phyllodocida > Polynoidae > Harmothoe > Harmothoe impar. The sequence continues at coordinate 34,732,557 of OX381717.1, read as the reverse complement.
AACGCTTTTATACTTAAAATGCAGAAAACATCAGATATGTGGCTATCCGGTCCTCCAAAAATATAGCGGGTCCTTCAACATTGACAATTTGCAGGACCGAATGTCCTGTGGGATGAAAAAGTTTTTGCAAAGACTGAATATGGCTACAATCAGATGATGCGAAGTGGTAAATGCTAAAATGTGTTATATAATTTGTTAATGTTAATGTTATCTATACAATAACTGCTCAGCAAGCATTTTTTAAGGGATATTTCTGTATTTTTTCTATTGGTTTGGGTCATTTATAGGGTGTGTGTGGTGTTGGCGGGGGGGGGGGTGGCTCACATAGAGAATAGATCATTATATGTCACACGTTGTGTCTTGAGTGAAATGTGGAGTCATCTGTAAAAATAGGTTTATTGACACATCTCATGTAATATTACACACTCCTCCGATGATGTCAAAAAGTAAAAGTTATTTATGAAATAACATGTCATGGTTATCACTTTACGCTATAGTATAGGATTGTCCGTTAGACCTTGGAAGGGTCATTTCTTTGTTTTGCATCATTTTGATGATGAGAGTTTTTAGGGTATCACTGAAGTGGTAATTCTTTTACAATGTTTATAAACATAGCAAGGTTGTGTTGTGAAAAGAAGGGTATTACTTATCAAAATTAGACACTTTGTCTATTTACTATACTTTTGTAGGATTTAATGTAAATGTCATCTCAACTTGGCTGAGTCACTTATTCATAGCGTTCTTGCGAAAGTTTGTCAACGATGTAATCTTCATATATTATATCATTTCTACTTTTTGGAAAGTCACCCCGATAATCTCTGACACAAAAATTGTGTATGATAAGGTTGGTTTTGGTCCAGCTTGCACTTTTTACGCCAAAATAACGTTTTAAATTTTACATAACGTTATGTCATATTAAAGAGCCTTAGAAAAACGCTGACATATAACGTTATGTAACGTTATAAAATGGTGTATACCGTTATTTGTTTACTGGGCTGCCATGTTGTATTTTCAGAGACAGAATTCCAGTCCGGCAGTATATGAAATTTTGTGTGTATTGATGTAGGCCTATATATTATTTAATGATGTGTTATTATCAAGAAATTGTTTGTTATCTATTTTTCTGTTATCGTTTATTGTTATTGTCATTGTGCACAACAACTGGGTCCTAATAAATTGCGTTAGTTTGAGGATTTTAGCCTAAATTCCGACGCATTGGCGTAAATTTGAAGATATCAATGTAAATTATTAAGTATTCACTAGTAATTAGCATAACTTGTTAAATAACGTTAAGCATTAGCGTAATTTTTTGATGCTATTTACTGTAGCATCCCCCTGTGCATGATTATTGTCTAGATCTAGCTGTAATAAACTCAGGAACAAAGATATATGTTTAAAAAAAGTCCAGGATGCTGTTTCTCCACAAATTTGCGGACGTCCGCAAATTTGCGGACGTCCGCAAATATGTTTATGGAGCTCCGCAAATTATGTCTGTTTGGTACTTAAGGTGGGTCGCTACCCTTTGATCAAAGTTAACAGAATGTCTCTATTTTTTTTCTTAAGACAGTCTGAATCATATAGAAACAGAAAATGAAAAGAAAAATGGGGGGTCCCGACCTACTTTTTTAAATACAGAAGTTTGAAAAATTAAAGTATTTAAAATTTTCTCTAAAAATGAGAAAAAAGTGTGAAAACTTCAATAATTTTTTTTAATATCAACCATTATGCACAGAAATGTAAAACTTCACAGGTGAAATGGCGATATATTTCACTTTACTGCAAAATTAGTTGAACAGTTGTATACCATGGAATTCTGGGTAAAAATATGATGTTTTGGGGAAGAAAATGAATAAATTGCAATGATTTTATAGCATTATTGGCTAAAAATGGTATTCAAAATTAACAGAATTTTTTTTAACTTTCTCAGAAAATAGTTCAGATCATTTGCTAACATATGAAAGTGATTTTGATAGGGGGTCCCGAGCATATTTTTAGGTTTTTTGGCCTTTGAAGTTAAAAAATATAGCAAAATCGGTCTAAATCGTACATTTAAAGCTAAAAATAAAGTGTAAAATGGCTAGAATCAGGGTAGAAAATGGCTATAATTGATACCCTTGGTTTTTCTAAGTAACTTAACTCTTCCTTTACCACGCTCCACATAAAGACACCCCTCCCAAGACCAGATTTTTTCAAATGAAATTCAAATGGGATATTGTCATTTAGGGGATGGCCTAACCTTTTAGAAACTGAAAGAATTTTGTAAATATTCAAACTAGAAGTACATCTATGACAAAATAAACAATATTGAATAACCAGAAAGTAAGATACCCGAATCACCCTAAGCGCTCCAATTGGGGAGATAAAGCCCTATTTGAAATTAAATATGGCTTGTTCTAATGTATATGTTGCCATTGAAACTTACATTTAGGCCAGAATGCATTATAATAGACCTAAACCTTTGGTACCATCTTTTTCAGCATGAAAAATTGGATAAAACCATTTTTCACCCAAAAAACAATATTGTTTGACATTTTTCATGATTTTTGCCTTAAATATTGCTCAAATCATATTGAAAATGAGTTAAATATCATCCAAGTTGAGATGCCCAGCATTTCTAAAATATTGAATGTATGTACAAACCGATTAGTACATGCAGAGACAATATGCCATAGACTACTGTCAGAAAAAATTTTAGGCAAACCACAGGGGGTCAAAAATCGGCAAAAATCGGCCGAAAATCGGCGAGTAACTCGCAATAATGCGTGTACGGTCCTGTACTGTAAACTCGCAATAATGCGTGTACGGTAAAGGAAGGGTTAATGAGATCTCTATCATTCTAGATAATTATTTATTGGTAAATAGTTTCAATGTTCTAACTTTTGATAAAAATAGCAAATATCATTTGCTTTAAATATATCAACTATGCAAAGTCCAATAAAACGCTCAATTTTGCTCGAAATCTCCCAATTTTTTAACATGGCTTAATCAGCATATATATGTATCAGATACTGTAATATTAGCTCATTCTGATACATTAAAGCTATATGCGCAGATACCTGCGCAGTGTGTCCATATTCAAGAGGTAGCGACCCACCTTAAGCATACAAATACGGACATCCGTATATATGTGCGGACATCCGTATATATTTGCGGAGCTCCCCAAATTTGTGGAGAAACGGGACCCAGGGCTGATGAAGACATTTATATATGTCAAATCTGTGTGATTATTGTCTAGATGTAACTGTAATAATCTCAGGAATAAATGAATAAAAACTGTTGTTTGACGGGACTGCAGTTTTGTTGTACATACTTTTTTTTTAAACATTCAGAAATGTTAGACTAATTAGATTAATTTGCAATTTAGTTCAATGAATTCAAAAACGGATATTGATTCAAATCACTCACCTGTGTCTATCAAAACAGTTTCAACAAAATTCCCCTAGCAAGGGACACTTTTTCACCAAAATGACCGGTTTTTAACCCAAATGTCCCATTTTTACCCATTTTTTGCCAAAATTTGGCGGTCACAGGTAAAATTTCTCTGTGAAATTACTCATCATTGATACATTTTGCGTTTTACCTCTTCAAAAACAAGGACTTTTTGGGCGAAAATGCACTAGCAAGGGTATGTTTTTGAAGTAAAAGACCAAATATTATGTGGGTGAAACGAAATGTTAGGTGGTGGAAACGAAATATTAATTGGGGGAAACCAAATATTAAGTGGGGGAAACAAACTTTGAAGAAGAAAAAACAGAGAAAACAGATATCCTATCGAGGGCTCCATAGGTTCCTATGCATAATTCTCTGGCTCCGAAAACTGCCTAAAGGCCAGCTGAAAATAGGAAAAAATGCCAAAAAAAGATGGAAACTCCCTCTCTAGGTCTGTCAAATGGAAGTATACATTAAGAAACATTTCCCAATTTGACACAATATGCCTCAAAAAAGCATGTATCCGTCCTAAGGGAGTGATAATTTTATGACAACGGGGGAAGGGGGGGGGGGGGCGCGGTATGTTTAGGATGATAACACGTATATTTTGATAATAATGTTTTTTTCTGTTCTCTTGTTCTCCCTGTTATTCACACATTGGTCACTACACATAAATGTACCGTCCCTGTTCGCCATGACCTCACTGGAGGATCGTATTGTTAAATGTGAGATGTGGTCAATAAACCTATCATACAAACACCTCCAACTCATGAAATAACCCAGTCAACATGCCAAAACTCGTGAACCTTTATCTATGTAGTTAATCCAAAATTTAGTTACAGGGCACACCTAAAGGTACCAAGGACTCACTTCACATACATACAAACATATTGACAAACAAACAATGACAAAAACGGTTTGGTGATTTACAATGTATTTATTATGTAGCCATACATCACGTATGTCTTCACAGTATGAATGAAATCAAGACGCATGTGGAGGGATGAACGACAAGTGACGGTCCTCCTGCTGTATATGTAGCAGCAAGGGACGCATGCAGTGAAGAATCCTGTATTAAACATGTATTGCATTAATGCATCATGCCCTTGGTCGGCATGATGCATGAATGCAGCCCTGGCAAGTAACTCGCCAGTGCTGCATGGGTTTCAGACACCCCCGAAGAGTCAGCATAATGCACCAATGGAGCACCGGTGAATTACTCGCCGGGGCTGCATTGGTGCATCATGACAACAATGACATATTCATCTTTTAGCGACACTTGTCCTTAAAGGGTTAACGCAGTTACCTTCTGGTACTGTATATTATCTAAAAGGTTTACTGCTGTAAAACCTCACCTTTTGGGTAATTATTTTGGGATTATTCATTTTTCTTATAAGATATACTTTTCTCAACAATACGATATATATCTTAATCTCAAGGTAGGGGTCGTTTTAAAGGGGGTGCTTTACGGTATATAACATACATCCTGTCACCAAGCAATCCCTGGTTGAAGCCTTTATAAATAGTTGTCACTAGGAGAAAGAGGTTGAAAAGATAATCCTGTTTTGTTCATGCATAATTCTCATCTAAGACCACCGTAAAACCTCACCTATAAGTCCTCATGTATTAGTCGCACCTCGACTTTGGGCCGATCCTATAAGCTTCACTGCGTACTAGCCTTGGGTCTCTTTGCAAGGTTTTACCGTGGTGCCATTTAACAAGGAAGTAGTCACATGACCCATGAATGGGGATCAAGTACTGGAGATTATAATGTGAATTGATGGTACCATGAGGGTAAATGAAGGATGAACATGGCAAGCCTCAACATGTAATACCAGTGAATGTCAAGCTTATTGAAGTAACAGGGCCTAAGGTGCGTAAGCATGCAGCCCCATACACTATTTTACATACACAGCCAAAAGTAATTATCTCATTACAAGGAAATATAATAAATAAATTCGCCTGGCGGACAAGTAACTAGTTTTAAGAATTGTTTTTCTTAAAACTAGTCATTTATCCGCCAGGCGAATTTATTTATCTTTAGTTTTTTGGAATGATATAATATTTTTTGCCTGTATTGTTCCAGGACACGTGGGAACCCTGTAAATTTACAGCCCTATATTTACATTATAGTGACTACTGTAAATCTATGCCAATTAGCCGACCAACCTTTTTTTTTGAGAAAAAGATTTGGCTGATATGAATTCATTTTTATATTTTATGACACCCTGCCGACAAGGCGATCCCCCGCTTCTGTGACCCCCTTCCCCCACCAACCTTTGAACATATCTTATAGTGCCTTTTTTTAAAATATTTGAACAATATACTACGTTTTAAATCAACATGTATATTCTATGTGAAAAGGGAATGAAACTTTAAAATTATATTTCCTTTTTTTCAGATTACTTAAGAGTTTCACCTTGAGTCGGAATAGTCAGACAAACCTTGAGACAAGACACTTGCATCTATGTATATTCAAGCATTCTAATCTCTTTTATTTGTGAATAATAGTAACTTTTAGGTGTTGTTTTTTCCCAACAAGGCACCACTAGAAGTTGTATAGTACATGAGCAAGTAAAAAGTGCAGTGTCCGTCTCAGGGTATATGTCTGACTCTTGGTGAATCTACCCTATAAGCAAAAACTTGATGATAAGGCCACTCAAAAAATAAAGGTGGCTTCTCATCACCAAGGTATGAGAAATCTGACGAGGGAGACTTTTTTTTGGGAAAGAATTAATTGATCTTTAAAAGTGGGGATATTAATGTACATTATTTCTATCACTGCATTGCTGGCATTATTAGCTTTGATTTCATACCAAGTATGACAATATTTGTCAATTCTTATCAGGTTGACAAAAAGGGAAAAAAAACGGTTTTCCTCAAATTCTGATTTTTATGATGCGCGCGGTGATGAGAAACCATTATATTTTTTTGAGTAGCCTAAGCCGATTACGGCTGTTAATCACCAAACACTGTCTACAAGAGTCCATATGACCAGTTGAATAAACTGTTATGAGTTTACATAACCAAAAAAAAAAATACAGGTCACAGTACGCACTGACAATGTCTTTGAAGGTTTTTCATACGAGTCGGTCTCACCAAATCCATACAGGTTCAAAATCTACGACCGGCTGACGTCTATGACCACTTTTACCAAAAAACACCCCTTGTGGCGACATGCCCTTCTAAAACTGGAAGAACTCACACCCTTTTCATAGTAGGACATAGCCCTCTAAAACTGGAAGAAATTACGCCCCCTTTATAGTGGGCCACCACCCTTAATTGTAGACTCTGTAAAAATATTTTGAGAGTGATCTAAGCTACCCAGTTATAGATTTTGAACCTGTATCGATTTGGTGACTGGCCCCTATATATTATATTACATCATGATTTGTTACCCTTGTAAGCCATTGGACAGGCAGCCTAAGATTCACTTCATTAAGAGAATCTAAATCATATCATTGTTCATGCAGTTTTAACTCTTTAAAGGCTACATAGTGCATTAATGCAGCATGTGATTTATCCTCATGATGCATCAATGCAGCCCTGGCGAGTACCTCACCGGTGCATTGGTGCATAACGCCGACCATTTAGGGGTGTCTGAAACCTATAGGGTTGGCATAATGCATAAATGCAGCCCTGGTGGGTAACTAACCAGGGCTGCGTTCATGCATCATGGGGCTCATGCACTTCCAAAGGATAGGCATGATGCATGAATGTAGTCCTGGCGAGTTACTCCTCAGGGCTGCATTCGTGCATCATTCCAAACAAGGACATAGTACATAAATGCACTATGCAGCCCTTAAAGGGTGAACAAACTTTGTTCATCCGCCATATCTGTATCCACAGTATTCACCCGAGCGTAGCACAATCTGATGTTAAGGCCACTTAAAATTGATTATCAGCTTTGCGGGCACTTTTTGAAAAAAACTCACTTTTTTTCAGACCATGAGGGCGTTTTTTCTCAGTTGAGGGGACTGGCTTCCTAAAAACTCTTGGTATGAACTGATATATATCATAGAGCTTTAAAATAAACATGTCTTTACAGATAAAAGCCACGGGAACATGATAGAATCAATTAAAGTTGTCTATTAAATATTGTTGATGGTGTAATTTCCTCTTAAATTGGGAGTGGGACGTGTGATGCACCTTTTTGGACAGGTGCGGGCGCTGTCTGCAAAGCTGATAATTGATTTTAAGTGGCCTAACTACAATAAATACTTTACAAGTCATCCACTGTTTTCATGTCAGGCATATTCACCACCTGTAGACACACAGTTCCTATATATACAAATTAAATGCAAATTATTTCATCACCGATTATTCACAAAATCACCGTTTGCAAATTATTTACACCAGTGTGCACAAGAGGAAATACTTCACTACTGGAATTATCACTACAGATAGATCCTCCTATGCCTGTGTTAAGGAACCTATCCAGAATACTCATGCTACTATCTGGGGTATGTTTGGTTATCATGGCAACCGATTTGCATTATTTCATTGACTAAAATCTGCGGCAGGCAATGGAACAGAGAAGGCTAATACTGCGATGTAGGGTGACGAGAGCTTTGTAATGTTGCAGAATTGTTAATCCTTTATAACGCTTTAATGTATCGTGCCCTTTGTCATCATGATGATGCATGAATGTAGCCCTGGTGAATACGTCACCAGAGCTGCATTCATGCATCATGCTGACCCTATGGGGTTAATACATTTCAAAGGGTCGGCATGATGCCTGAAAGCAGCACTGACAAGTGTGTAGACTCGCCAGGGCTGCATTTATGCATCATGATGGTAAAGGGCATGATGCATTAAAGCATTATGCCAACCTTGATAAAGAGTTAAATATCAATGATTCTTGGGAAGACGGTACCCTCCATAATGACAGCCTTTCTGCCATGTACAGTACTCCTAACACAACACAGTCGCCACTGTGTCAACAACAAACATTCAATCTCTTCATATCCCGCGAACAAATAAAAATAAAACTCTGTACTGTAAATTCTCACGTAGAAGCGTGTGCCAGAGTCAGAACCCAAGTGCCGCTTATAGGATCCCCTCAAATTGGCGGTGAGGCTTATACGAGTTGTTTTTGCTAATAATACTGTGCTAAATTAGCAATTTTCAGACATCCTATGTGGCTTGTATGATTCTCTCAGTTAAGGGGTGTGGCCTATACAAGGGTTGGGCTTATACGCGAGAATTTACGGTATATCACTATTCATATAACTATCACATGTGGCATGTCCTAGGAGGCGCCCCCGAGGGGGACGGGGATCCCGAAGGTCTTGGCGACCCGTGATTGTGCTATAGCGGCGTCTAGTAGTGAGTAGAGGTGCGCCATCTCGATCTCCGTCCGTGCGAGGTTTATGGATTTGTTAAACAGCTCTATCGCGTGGTCCAGGTTACCACTGAAAGGTGCAGGAATGTCATATTTTACGTATCATACATTTATAGAATTTATGGCATTGATTGGATTATATATTATACTTATTACGGAGATGCCAGTCCCTTACCTCCAAATTGTCAGATTTATTTAATTGGAATCTATGTTAAAAAAAACACCTGGCATCCCTGATATTTATTAAATCTAACTCTCTATACAGATACATAACTCACTATCTTAAAGCCTTTGTTATAAGCCCCAAAAAAAGATTGTGACTTCTTTTTCTACCAATTTTCCTCCTCAAATTCACATTCTGCTTATATGGTTTTGGTTATAAAGAAAACCATTTCGTTTTTACACAGGCCCAATTTTTTTTCTCAAACTCACATTCAGCTTATGGGTGAGGTAGGCTTATAACTAAGGTTTTACGGTACATATTTATAAGTGTAGGTAATACATATGTGCATATAGAGGGTTCCCACAAAAAATTCAGATTGAAATTCCATGACATTTCAATGACATTCCATGACAAAAATCTCAATTTTCCATGACATTTATAACATTCTTGTGGGGATCAGGGGACTTGGCCGCCGAGAAAATGTCTAAAATCAAGAAAGCAAATGGGAGATTTCTAGGAGATTTTGTGATATTAATTCTATCATTTTCATTTTCCATGACATTCCATGACACATGGCAAATTTTGTACAAAATTTCATGACATTCCATGACTTTCCAGACAGCTTTCAAATTCAATGACATTCCATGACTTTCCATGACATGTGGGAACCCTGAGTCTATGTCTCATTTATAGCTGAAGATAGAGTACTCACCGTTGTACCTCGATGGTACCGAGGGTCTCGTACCCAAACTCACACTTGTCGTCTACTTCTATGGCGGTACTGATGAGCTGAGACGCCTTCTCTACATCTTGTTTCCACTGTAGGTGTAGCAGTCTGCAACATGGGAAATGTGTTAAAATATACGGAACTAGTACATCCTGGTAGCTCAGGTAGTTGGGGGTTAAACTCCATTTCCTTATCAGGCTAATCTCCTCTCTTCACACCTTGAACAAAGGGATGGATAAGAAATTCTCCCATGATGCACTGCTCTGGAGTCAGGCGCCTAATCACAATGCATTGCTCTGAGCCAAGATGGCGGCCTCCATAGCGCTAGTCCTGTATAGGCGTAAAAACCGCCATAAGCCTAATAAGGCTTTAAATCCCAAGATTTGGTTGGTATATCATAGAGGTTTAGCGGTATATAGCCCTCTCTCAGTTCTGATAGGAAGTTGTTTCATTTTACATGATACATGACCATATCCATATCTACTACTTATCCCATATCTGCATAGGTTCCCATTGTCCAGTTCCATTTTAAGCGCTGAATTGTAGTTGTTTTACTTTATAATAGCATGTCAATGTGCTGACATATATATAAAGTGAATTCTTGTGTATAACAGTATAAGCCTAACACTCGTATAAGCCGCACCCCCAACATTGACAAATCCTATAAACCGCATAATAGGTCTCAAAATTGCTAATTTAGAACTGGACTCTGTAGCATCCTTATAGAGAGCCTTGTACATATAAGCCACCCTATAATTATTATAGGCATGTTTGCTATCAAAATAAAGCTGGGTTTGATTCCTGCACAAGCCTCGGTGTGTCTGCGAGAATCCCCGATACATTGTACTTACCCCCTATGTACGTAAACGTTCCCGTTGTCCGGCTCCACTCTCAGAGCCGATGTGTAGTTCTCGTCAGCTTTGTTGAACATCTGTTGGTCGCACAGAGCCTGACCAAACAGTGCGTATCCCTCGGCACAGTCCGGGAACCGCTCCAGGGCCTTCTCAAACCCCCGTATGGAGTTCTGCAGCATGAGGGGGGAGCGCTTGGTGAATGCCTGACGGTACTCTGTAAGGACACGGGTACTGGTATATAGCCTATACGAGTTACATACAGTTATGGCCCATTTATGCGCAGGGGTCTCAAATAAGCACAGGTCTGGACCCCCACCCCTGTTTTCATGTACGCTTTTGTATGCATTTACCATTACCCTCCCCTCCCCCAACCACCCCCCTTGGGTACGTACATACTTTATGGAAGCCCCCTATGGGACAGGTTCAAGAAGTTGGATGGAAATGTATGACAAAAGTTTGAGGTTTTGTCTATTTATTTTTTATGGAATACAGTTGTCTCATTGATTTAACCAAGGGAAGCCGTATTTAACACCCCCCGTGAAATAACCCATGGCCGTATTTCACGGCCCTATGACGTCATCAAAATGGCGGTTTGTTTACATTTGAACGGCGTGGAAAAAAGCAATTTAAGCTGATTTAGGCCCTAAATTACTATGGTAATTTAATTTGAATCGAAAAAGGGTAAAAAATAAACACAAAGGTTCACTCATTTAGGTCTCCTGAATGGGTTATTTCACTTGTTGAAGTTGGGGCCGCATGTCACTCGGCCTACAGCCTCGTGAAATACGGCCCCAACTTCAACTCGTGAAATAACCCAGTCAACAGACCAAAAGTCGTGAACCGTTGTCTATTTATTTCATGGTGAAGACGGCACTCCCATTCACTTAACCAAGGAAGGCCGTATTTAACACCCCCGGTGAAATAATCCTCGTCCATATTTCACGGCCTGTCAAATCATCAAAATTGTTGATTTACTCACTATACATTACCCTTTTCAGAGTAATTAATTGGAATTTTAACGTTTATTATTAATAATGACATGAAATAAACTTCGCCTCGTGCAATAACCCTCCTTTGTAAATATACCTAGTGTCGTGCTGAATACGGTACCTTTGTTACAACAACTCACCTGTGTAACATTTCTGTACGTGTGCGACGGCAAACTCCGGGCTGAGGCTGACGCACTGCTCAAAGTCATTCACGGCATCATCCACCCGGTCTATCAACAGGTTCAACTGTAAACAAAAACACTGGAGTTATTCACCAGGTCTATCAACAAGTTTAATTGTAAACAAAAACACTAAAGTTATCCACCCGATCTGTATTAAACTGACAAGTTTGGCATCATAATTCCCAGATCACTTGCATTTCGCGTAAAACCATACCCAGAATATTTTGAAAACAAAGAAGTCAAATGGTACATTTTGGTGTCTCTTGTATTATTTTTAAATTTTTGCTCAAAATATCTTTTTAAACTTTATTCAAAATCTGGAAAATAACTGACAAATTATTACAATTTATCTTATATCTGACATTTAACTGGCTTTCAAAGCTAATAAAACTTAACTGACTTATAAACTGTTTAAGTAGTGTGTGAGTGGCTAGGCAGCCCTGTGATTGGTAAAATATACATGTGATTGGTTAGGGTTCCCACTATTTTTCAGTCAGTTTTAACAGACAATTTAACAGATTTTTTACTGCGAAATAATTCTTTCACCTGAGAAGTTTAGCATCATAAATTTCAACAAATAACTGACAAAATGTGATAATTTCGTTTTTAACTGACATTTAACAGACTTTTAACTGATGGATGGGAACCCTATAATGGTGCATGAAAGGCTACATAAGTGGTTAGGTAGCCCTGTGATTGGTTAATGACTGACAGTGGTTAGGGAGCGCTGTGACTGGTTAGTGAGTGAGTGGTTAGGTAGCCTGTGATTGGTTAGGTAGCCCTGTGATTGATTTGGTAGCCCTGTGATTGGTTAGGTAGATTTGTGATTGGTTAGGTAGGTCTCTGAGTGGTTAGGTAGCCCTGTGATTGGTTAGGTAGCCTGTGATTGGTTAGGTAGGTCTCTTGAGTGGTTAGGGAGCCCTGTGATTGGTTAGGTAGCCCTGTGATTGGTTAAGTAGCTCTGTGATTGGTTAGGTAGCCCTGTGATTGGTTAGGTAGCTCTATGAGTGGTAAGGTAGCCCTGTGATTGGTTAGGTAGCTCTGTGATTGGTTAGGTAGCCCTGTGATTGGTTAGGTAGCTCTGTGATTGGTTAGGTAACTTTGTGATTGGTTAAGTAGCTCTATGAGTGGTAAGGTAGCCCTGTGATTGGTTAGGTAGCTCTCTGAGTGGTGAGGGAGCCCTGTGATTGGTCAGTGTGATTGGTTAGGTAGCTCTGTGATTGGTTAGTTAGCCCTGTGATTGGTCAGTGTGTGATTGGTTAGGTAGCTCTGTGATTGGCTGTATACAGACCTGGCCCCGGTGGTGGTAGATGTCAGAGTTCTCAGGGTCGGTTCTCACGGCTGTGGCAAAGTCGTCCAGCGCTGGTATCTGTTCTCCACTCTGCATCCTCAGACTGCCCCGCTTAATGAGCGCGTTAGACGTAAACTGGAAGTTGGAAATATGGTATCATTTATGTATGCAGTATTGGCTGATTCCATGACTTATTTCTTATTATTTAACGTTTTTGTTACTTTCCATTGATTTTTATACATCTTCCAAGCCTCCATGCATTAAGACATAACACAAGGTGTATGGTTTAACAAAAAAAAATCCTGGCCTCTAGTTCTAGTAGTACAATGACACATGGGCATGTAACCCTGGGAGTTTACCTCATAGTAGTCCTTTGAAAATGGCTAGAATCGAGGTATAGAAATGTTTGGAGAGTACTATGAATATATGAGCTAGTCAGGAATGTTTTTAGAAATCGGAGATGGTGTCATGGGAGCCTCTGGTTAAATTGGCACGGAATTAGCCTATTTTATAATTTAACCAATAGCACAGAACCCAAGTTTTTTCTCTTTTACTTTTACTCACAAATTATTATTCAGGACTGCCTATATTGATCATCCATTATCCAGGTTGTCCATGACCTTGTTGACTCCCCCTCTGGTATTTCACATTTATCTACATCTAGAGCGGGGAGATGGGGTGGGGCTGAAGATGCCCTTAAACCTCAATATTATCCCAAATGGTTTAAAATATACATTTCCCATGTGAAAATTACCAAGGTACGAAGTCTATTGTTTTACCCCACCACCGTGGGTTGAGTGTACTTACCCGTTTGTCGACCCCGTCCATGTTGAGTAGCCGGTCTAAGTCGTCTATAGCCTTGTTGCCCTCCCCCCTGAGGTGGTAGAAGGTGGCACGTAGCAGCAGGGCCTGGGTGAGGCAGCATGACTCAGCGTTACCGATCTCCTCTGAACACAACGACACAATATTCTCACACTGCCCGGCCGCAAACTGCTGCAACGCCTCGTGGTATGGACTGGAATTGTACACACAACGTTCATTTATTTTTTCATAACATATGTGTAAAACAAACTAATAAGGACTGTAAGTACCATAAATTCCCGTTTATAACCCGCGGGTTACACGCGAACCAAACCCTTAATGCTGGTTCTATAAAATTCTGAAAGTCTAGGGTAATACGAGGGTTTTATAGACAAAGGTGCACGAGTAGAGTTCCTCACTGAGGGTTATTTCACGAGGCGAACTGCAGTACAGTGGAATCTGATATAAGGAACTTCTGTTATAAGGAGCAAATTTCCATAGCCCAATCGTCTAATCTCTCTTTATTTATCATTGGTCATAAAGAACTTCGCTTAGAGGGAGCAAATTTGGCTGGTCCCAAGGCCCTCCTTATTACGAGATTTTACTGTATATATGAGGGAAAGGCAATGTTCAATGTTGATCAGTGTTGCCGAAAACTTTTTATGCACACTAGCGAGATCGTACACAGGCCATTTCTTTTCTACACAGGCCAAATAGAATTAGCTTGTATGCATTGATGTCATATAGGGGATTTCATACTAATTTATATTGATAAATACAGGTGGTCTTTTGACAAGATCTTCCAAAATGTATTGAGAGATGTGTAAATTCATTAAATAAAGGTTACTTGGCCATATATTTGCTTCTAATAGGACTATCTGAAAAATTCTTTCACATTTGGAAAGCTAAGGTCATGGCCGGCCATTGTGGTCGATGTCTGATGGCCTTACACAGGGATGCCAAGTTACCCTAGTACCCAAAAATCGTATTTGTTATGATTTTTTGACCCAAAAATCGTAACAATTTTTGCTTGAAATCGTAATAAAAATCGTAACAATAATATACCCTTTAGAATGCACTTGGGACACATGTTTGTGCTTTATTCTCCATTGTATAATGTAATAATAACCACCTACTTTTATACTAAAGGAGTCTCCTCATTTGGCTAGACATATTTTGGGCTTGGTGGAGGGAAGTATACCCTGCTCCCTGTTGAGGCTAAGCCTTTTTATATAGATTGAATAGACACTTCCAAAAATCGTAATTTATGACCAGAAATCGTAATGGTCATATATAGGGTCAAAAATCGTAAAATTACGAAAAAATCGTAACACTTGGCATCCCTGCTTACATCGGCCATTACGATTCTACATCGGCAAGAGCCGATGTGCCAGTGTCATTTCGGCAACACTGGTAGATGTTCAATGTTAGTTTGTATGTGTAATGCTCAGTATTCGAAATGCAAGACGTAGCATTGGGTATACAGTTGGAGGAGACGGGAGAGTTAAGAGAGAAGAGGTGAGGAGTGAGATGAGATCAGAGAGGTGAGAGCTACATATGTAGATATGATCTATCAATCAACATAAACAACCACAGATAACGACCGGGAGAAGATACCCAAGATAGTCAAGGGTGTGCACTTATTGTATTAAATGCAGCATGCTGTAAACTTTAATATTTTCGCGATTTTTAAATATCCGCGAAAATAAGAACAGAGCAAAAGTTTATACAGTATTGAATCAAATAGCCAAATCTCCGAAATCTGTGAATTTTAATGCCAGCGAAAATGTCCTTTTTAGCAAATTCGCGAAAAATTTATACACGCCAAAATATCTACATTTACGGTATCAAATCACATCCATATAACTGATCAGATGAGCTGTGAGAATCCTGCCTACCCTGTTTTCTGTATCTCTGCGTTCTCTATGTCTATCTTCTCTTTCTCTGGCGTCTCATCCCGTCCCTTTTCCTCGTCTTCGTCCTCCTCATACTCGATATCTATGTTCGGATCCTTCTCCTCCGGTTTCTGTAGTTTTTGGTCCCGTTCTCGGAGAATCGGGTCGTTGTAGAATGTGGAGAAATACGTCCTGATGAACTGTTTAGACGGTTCTACTGGTCCCCGCGTCTGGAAGGTATATACAGCAGTCCAACATTATAGCACTCCAATTCACTATATTGGTATATATCTAAAACTGGACATCGACAACCATGTAACCGAGTCTTTCTAACAGAAAGCTATATTCAGTCTCATCAAAGTAGAAATCCATGGGTTGCTATATGAAGGAGAAGGCCATGTTCATGCCTATGTGTATGTCTGTGTGGGTTTACATGAGTGTGTCCAAACCAAGGACATCAAAACTGGATACGTTTAAATTCCTTAAAGCTATTCCTCTTTAATGCAGCACTGGCGAGTTAGTCGCCAGGGCTGCATTCATGCATCATGACGACCAAGGCCATGATGCATCAATGCATTATCCCATCCATAAAGGATTAAAAGTCCATACCCAGAGGTGAAAGTGAGCAATCTCAATAAAAACTTGAAATGTTCAAATTGGGGCCCAAGAAAAATAGTCCTCTATAGTTAATTACAAGTTTTCGCGACATAAAAAAAACTTGAGATCAGGGAAAAACTTGACAAATTTCATCCCTGCATGATACCTTATAGTTGGCCTTGGCCTTGGTGCGCCCCAGCTCCTTCAGCACACGGTCAGCCATTAACAGACTCTGCTGGTTCTCGAAGCTCTCCAGGATGCAGACGGCTGTCACGTCCTCCAGACACTGCATCAGGTCTCCTGTGTTCTCTGCCGCCCGGGCTCGTCTGTACAGGGCTTTAGTGTACCTCATGTTGTACCTTAAGGCATCTGTGCAGTCTGACACCACCTGGCTGTAGTTTTTCTGCAAGTTACAGACATATGGGTTTGTATTATACCGCAGATTCCCATGTAGAAGGCTCGGCTAGTACGCGAGTCAGAGTCAGCTTTCTTTTGATACCAAACATGGTGCAGCTAATAAACGAGAGCTTTTTAAAAGTATACCAGCGCCTTCGGCGACTGGATACTGAGGAGACAAATCTTGAAGAACATATATTCACGGCAAACTATTTCCCCTGCCCCCCCCCCCAACCATGTAGGCATACTGTGCAAAAACTGTGGCCGAGGGATTGTGGATTGTGAATATTCCGTGACATTCCCTCCCTCCCTCTATGTAGGCCTACTGTGGGAAATTGTGGCCGATTTCCCTCCCTGCCACCCCCCCCCCCCCCCGCTGCTGCTCCCTGTCCACCTCGCTGCACACACTGCAGGGTCGGAATACAGCGGGAACAGGCGGGGACGAGCCCCCCCCCCCCCCCGACGAGCTCTCGTAGTTGATGCAGCAAAGTAGGCCCCGCAGTTATGCGTTTCTTAGTTACACGTTTCTTAGTTACTAGGTCACGTGACCTTTGACCTAAATAGCGCCGTAGCTACGGAGGAGTGTCGATAGAGAAGTATAGGTTTGATTTTCTTAATAATTTGATTGATTTAAGATGTTATTCTCGAAGGGGAAGGACAAGGGAGCATTTAATGTGGAATTTCGGTGCAATTGATCAACAATCTCCGATAGTAAGGTTAATCTAAGGACATTTTTTCAAAGAAAAAAATGGCGGATTTAATGAAAACTTCTTTCTCTTGTTGCTGTAGGCCTATATGCGAGGGTATTTCTATTATATTGTTGCTTTTAAATACAACTGGATTAGATCTATGCAAATTGGTTTGATAGGGAGGACGATTGTTGTATGCGAGTTGCTGTAAATATTACTTGAAGTAAAATGAAAGCTAAAAACGAGCTACCTTTGAAAAAAAAAGACTTGCAAGTAGCCTCTTTTGGTTTATCTGTTCCTGGTGACCACCCAGGCCAAATTCAATGGGGTGGTTCGCTGGTCCCAACTAATGCCGTTTTATATATAGGGGAACTACAGCACCAAATTGAAATGTGAGTAAATAAAAGCTGGTGACGTTTATAAAAACAAAAACAATTTTCAAACCCCTTCTGCGGCTGATATAATTTGTCAAACTTAGGGAGTCTGGATTATACGTGCAAATTATCAATTTACAGTATATATATGTTGTTTTGTATGTTACAGTATATGTTGTATTGTATGTTAGATACACATGGGTTATATTATATATATTGTACTGTATTTTAGTAAGAATTCAACTGGGCTTATCATTTCGACGACCCCAACTATAAGCCGAACCCCCAACTTGAGAAAAAAATTTGTCCTATACAAAATAGGTCTAAAAATCGTTTTCTCTTTATTCTAATGTATTATAACTCCACCTATACGCCGAACCCCCAACTACAGAAAAAAAATTTGGCTTATAGAAAATAAAAACGCCAATTAAAATTTGTCTTATAGGTGGGAGTTTTACGGTACTTTACAGTTTAAACTTGGCCTAGTAATGTGGAATATGGTATACATACTAATTGTTCGTAGGCGGCGGCGCGGTTCTGGTAGAACGTGGAGATCTCTGAGCTGTGTTCTTCCGGACACACCTTAATGGCCTCTCCGTAACATGCGATGGCCTGGTCGTACTTGCCGCCCTTAAAGTACTTGTTACCTTTGTTCTTGGCCGCCTGCGCACGCTCTAACGGCGTCTGAAATTATACAACCACACAGAATAAGTAATTTTTTTTCTTTCTTTTTTACCCTTTTTTCTGCCCTTATGCAGTCGAAAAAACTTTCTTTAGACCATGCAAAAACATACCGTATTTGACGTAATAAGCGCTCTCCCCCTAATAAGCGCTCCCCCCTTTTTTAGTCATTTTTAGACTAGCACAAAGGCACAAATTTCACGATTTTGGAGACAATTATACTCTTACTAATTGTACTTAAACATCATACTAAATATTACGTCGAATACGGTAATCTTGACGTTGTGATATACTGATTGTCACGTTGTCATTTTCATGAGGACGATAACCCAGTTTGTATGATATATAGGAAGCTTATCACATCTCCAAGAGATTAATTCTAAAGGACAAAGTACAACTACTAGTTAATAGCAGTACCGTACTGGTAGTAGCCTTCCTTGTTGATACCGTAAAATCTTGTGTATAAACTCGCATATAACTATAAGCTGCACCCATAAGGCATAAGGCATAACTGTGACAGATTATAGATCTTTATTATACGATTGGGGCTCTGATCGTGCTTTTTTTGGATAACTCAGTTCTGTTATCACACCATAACAGGCACTGCTAGTTCCAAATTTCGACTTAGTTAAAATCGTACGTTTCGTCGAAGGATCGAACCAGGGGCCGCAAGACTGCGAGTCCGACGCCCTCTCCACTAGACCGTGCCGGCCATGCAGAATCAGGGGATAAAACAAGAAGTCTACAGAGACATTCCCAGCCCTCTAGATCTTATATTAACAGAGATACAGCAATTTTTACACTTTTTGTTTTAACTTCTCCTAAAATCATAATTTTTTTATAATTCTTTTTTTTCTATAAAGGTAGTAGTTGTTTTTTTAATACTTAGCTAGTCGTTAAAATAATTTTAGGGATTTTTTTTCACATACATATAGGCAATTTAAAATTGTTACATTTCTACCCAACCTCCCTCAGGTTCGAACCCGGTACCCCTTGCGTATGAGCCAGACGCGCTGACCGCTCGGCCACAGTAGATATGGTACAGAGGTGGGGAAACGCTGCCTATATTGAAGTATACAGGGGGGCAGTAAGTAACCAAAACGGCAGTTGGCGACGCGGGAGTACAGTTGTATAAGTTAACACTGAGGGTATGTTGGATTTGAAATAATGACCGCTCCCTGCGCCTAGCTCGTTCTTCCTCACCTCCCCTACTGAAGAGTTCCACAACATGGCGACTGCACCCTCTGTACAAGACGACTTATATATCATTCAAAATGGCCAAATTAGGACGAATTTAAGGTAATTAAACACATTTGAGTTGAAAAATCGTATAATAAACCTAATAATATATGGATAACAGGCACACTCGGGCCTGTATACGTATATAACACCCTCGGTGCTTCGCACCTCGGGCGTTAGATACGCATACAGGCCCTTGTGTGCCTGTTATCCATATATTATTGGTTAAATAAGCCGCAGAGCCAGAGGGGGTCAATTTCTCAAAATCGGCATGTGGTGGTGTGGTCGAGATTAGGCCAACGCGTAGCCTACGGTACTTTTGGTGAATTAGGTAGTGATCATTTTTAAACAACAGGAGGAGGGGGGTCAAAAAAGTTTGGACCCCTTGGCCTGGGGGGGGGGGCGGCGTGTATAAACGTAGACCCAACGTTGGCATTTGGTTGACACATCATATGGCATATGTCCACATATTTAATTATAGTTGGCAATTGGGAGAAACAATTTAAAGGCAAAGACTTCTTGTAAATAAGGTTCTCTGAAAACTTTGAAAAAAATCATTGTAAAAAATTTCTCTGGGTTAAAGAACTTGGCCAAGAAAAATGTGGCAAAGAAATTTCGAAAAAAAAAAAATCTGAAAAAAAAGTAAATTTCTGAAAAAAATTCTGAGAAATAAATTTCTGAGAAAAAAAATTTCTGAGAAAAAAAATCCTTGAAAAAAAAATCTGAAAAAATTATTTCTGAAAAAAAAAAACTTAAGGAAAAAAAAATCCTTGAAAAAAATTTCTTTGAATAAAAACACTTTGAAAAAAAGTGCTCTGGGTCATAGATCAGACACCATAGCACATATATATCTAGGCACTCAAGTCACCTCATTGTAAGGTATGGGGGGTTAGCACAGGTGACAGGGGTAAGTCTTAAGATGATGATTACATAATAATAATAAACATAGGCTCTAGAACTTCTTTTGACTTTAAGTTTAAGTCCTTGTGCGACAATTCACAAAAGCAGATTGCATCAGCATGAAAAGGAGCACCCCCCCCCCCCCCCCTCCACCCCCCCCCCCCCTGCCGATCCCCCTAAAACGTGGTAGTGGTAGAACAATCTAGCTGCACTGTCAGGGGCCCTAACCGTTACAGTACCACAGTATCATTCATAAACAGAGAGCTGTCAGAACGACCTCCCAGGCCAGTGAATGAATCGAGTCACTGCCCAAGTCGGCATGTGACAGCAACTGACAACAACAACTCACCAGACCGGCCTCCTCTGCCCCCAGCCCCTGGACACTGACACTGCACGTAGGGTCACTAGGACCAGGCTGTGGCTCCTTGCTCGTCCTCCTGCCCCTCCGCCGTCGGTACCACCACACACCGGCCAGTCCTACTGCCACTGGGGCAGCCACGGCCAGGGCTAGCTTCCATTTGGGGATATCCCCTGTCACAGTACCTCCTTTCTCCGCCATTTTGCCCTCTTGCAGCCTTGTACGCTCTCCGAGCACATCTTTTGGTGTTTTGTTGGAGGCTGGAGGGATGTAGTATGTGGGTGGAGAGTGCTGCTGTGCGTGATCTCGTGAGAAGGTGACAGTACGTGAGGTCGCCACTAGAGGGGCACCTGCTGCTTGTGCTGCCCTCTGACGTAGACTGTATGAAACACACAGTAGAGAAAAGAAGTCTCATGAATCTAAAACATTTCAGGCTCAGACTCACGACTTTGTAACAATTGGATCGTCTTTGACCGGGTGACGTCTTTGACCGGCTGGCTAGAAAACCCTGCAAATAAAAAAACGTTTTTTTAACGTTTTTTTAAGGTTTCGATTTGGTTACAAAAACGTTTTTAAAAAACGTTTTTGTAACGTTTTTTCGTGCATATGTGGAAAACGTTAGAATAACGTTTTTGAGAAACGTTTTTTTACCGTTTTAAAAACGCTTTAAAAACGTTTTGAAGAAAACATGACAAAAACGTTTTTATAACGTTACAAATTAGTTTTCATTTATTATTCCTTTTATTATTTATTCGGTTGATATTAGACTGCATAATTAGACTGAAAATGATGAACTCGTAGACACATGTATATTACTTTCAAAGTTTTATTAAAGCTTAGTGTCCATGCATGCACAAATTTATACATTACAAACAAGTATCGTCAATATTTTCCTTACAATGTTTATCAAACTATTACATATGTACAAGTACGTAGAGATCATGAAAGAGGAGAATATAAATAGACAAAGGTGCACGACTTTCAGTCTGTTGACTGGGTTACTTCACGAGTTAATAGAGATCGCTTGAATAATTCATCAGTAGGCTATACAGAGGAAAGCTATTCATTAACCACTATTTTTATAAAAACTTGCTTTATATTAAATTCTTGAAAAACACGATCACACACCAATTGAAAATTGATTCAAATAATTGTATTTTCATGGTGGATGGGCAGGGGGGGATGGCGAAGGAGAATAGGCCTATGATGGTCAGGTTTTGATTGGGTAGGTACAATTTAGATTCGGCATGCACGACTCTGGCAGTCGTAGCAAAATCGGATCGTAATTTTGACTAGTCTGACCGGGCCTTAAGTGGCGTTGACATTTTCCACAAGGTAACAGGCCAGGCACTGTTGGGTACTGCCTCATTAGCCGCTAGACTAAATACCAAAGCAACTCGCTCATTGAAAGTTGATTCAAATAACTATTTTCATGGTGGATGGGCAGGGTGGAAGGAGAGGGAGGATATGATGGTCAGGTTTGATTGGGTAGGTACAATTTAGACTCGGCAAATACATACCCAGATAGTGTTATTGAATAAGTGACGTTGACATTTTCCACACGGTAACAGGCCAAGCACTGTTGGGTACTGCCTCATTAACCGCTAGACTAAATTCCAAAGCAACTCGCTCATTGAAAGTTGATTCAAATAACTATTTTCGTGGTGGATGGGCAGGGGGGATAGACAGGGAGCATATGATGGTCAGGTTTGATTGGGTAGGTGCAATTTAGACTCGGCAAATACATGCCCAGATAGTGTTATTGAATAAGTGACGTTGACATTTTCCACACGGTAACAAGCCAAGCACTGTTGGGTACTGCCTCATTAACCGCTAGAATAAATGCCAAAGCAACTCGCTCATTGCAAATTGATTCAAATAATTGTATTTTCGTGGTGGATGGGCAGGGTGGAAGGAGAGGGAGGATATGATGGTCAGGTTTGATTGGGTAGGTACAATTTACCCAGCTAGCACCTTATGTAAAAAGCATGTCTTTTACTGGTCATATTCCTGTTAATAAGTGAAAATGACCTCATCAAGACATCTTCGAGGGAGTAAATCCCTTTACATAGTAGTTTGACAGGAAAGTGACACATTATTTACATCTAAATGGCAATGTGAAAGAGACATTAGTCATTTGATATCATCTCTACGTTTGAATGTGGTAATTTTTTTATGTAGCGAGTGGTTAAATCTTGATTAGGCCACACCAAAAAAAAAAGTTGGTCAATGGATTTCACTTTTCAAAAAATGATGCGAGCGAGCGAATTTTTTTTTTTTTTTTTCAAGAATTTTTTTTTGTCAATGGATTTTGTTGGTGGAAAAGTGGAGCGAGCGACAATTTTTTTTTTTTTTACCCAGCCTCTGACAAAAGTCCCCTAACATAAAATTTATTGGTTGATCTGGGGGAATTACTGGAAGAAAATTTTGAAAAAAAAAAAAAATTCTCAATTTTGAAAAAAATGAGGCGAGCGAAATCCATTGACAATTTTTTTTTCTAAAAAAAAAAAAAATTTCCAATTCCGAAAATAAGGTGCGCGAAATCCATTGACCAACTTTTTTTTTTGGTCTGGCCTTAGAAAATTACTTTTTTTTTTTGAGAAATTATACACATAATACATTCATGTCAAATTCATGCCTTAAGGTGAATGCTAAAATAATGTGATAGATTTGACACAGACATTACGTATACCTTACATATGTTTTACATCTTTAGCTGGTCAGATCATGATGTCTATAACATTCACACTTTTGACGCAAGATGTCTCCCTTAACCAATATCAATAGAATTCAATCTACATTGGCAAAAGTTTGACCATAAATGAGTATCTATTCAACACAATAAATTTACATAGAAGATGAAACTTGAATAACTTTTTCTCTGGAATGTATGATCTGTTATTTTTGTTTCTATAGAACAATTATTAATCGAACAGCCAGGATAATAGTACAAGCACACCTTTTCTGTGGTTGCTAAATCTATTCAAATCCCATAGACTGACCATAGACTGACATCACATCTTGGCCTCTGTGCTAGGAGCAGTGTGCTAAGTCTCTGCAGGAATATTGGTGAATGTCTACAGGTAAAATGTGCTGACGAAATCAATTGCTTTAGATGTTACCTACTTCTGATGGAGAAGTCCTACTCTAGGTGTAGGATAGACGTTAGATACATGTGTTTTCATGATGTCTAAAATGTGTCTGCATCTGGTGTCTTATTTATGACATGAATTTTACCCCACAATTAAAATGATTTTTGAATATACCCACCTCATACAATGTTATAATTATTCCACTTACTAACATCTTTATATCGCATCTTCCTGATGTCCTTCAAATCTTTCAAAGCAGGTCATACTAATATCATTATGTTACATTGAAAAGATGTTAGAAGAGTGACGTCTAAACCATTTGCATATAGGACGTCATGAGGCCAAGAATACGACATAACCAAATGTAGTAAATGTCTGTTGAGAAAAGATGTAGAGATGACGTGATTTACTACAAGTTTTGCTATCTGGGTAGACTCCGCAAATACATGCCCAGATAATTGTATTTTCGTGGTGGATGGGCAGGGGGGATGGACAGGGAGCATATGATGGTCAGGTTTGATTGGGTAGGTACAATTTAGACTCGGCAAATACATGCCCAGATAGTGTTATTGAATAAGTGGCGTTGACATTTTCCACACGGTAACAGGCCAAGCACTGTTGGGTACTGCCTCATTAACCGCTAGACTAAATGCCAAAGCAAGTCGCTCATTGCAAATTGATTCAAATAATTGTATTTCCGTGGTGAATGGGCAGGGGGGATGGACAGGGAGGATATGATGGTCAAGTTTGATTGGGTAGGTACAATTTAGACTCGGCAAATACATGCCCAGATAGTGTTATTGAATAAGTGACGTTGACATTTTCCACACGGTAACAGGCCAAGCACTGTTGGGTACTGCCTCATTAACCGCTAGACTAAATGCCAAAGCAACTCGCTCATTGCAAATTGATTCAAATAATTGTATTTCCGTGGTGGATGGGCAGGGGGGATGGACAGGGAGGATATGATGGTCAAGTTTGATTGGGTAGGTACAATTTAGACTCGGCAAATACATGACCAGATAGTGTTATTGAATAAGTGGCGTTGACATTTTCCACACGGTAACAGGCCAAGCACTGTTGGGTACTGCCTCATTAATCGCTAGACTAAATGCCAAAGCAACTCGCTCATTGCAAATTGATTCAAATAATTGTATTTTCGTGGTGGATGGGCAGGGTAGAAGGAGAGGGAGGATATGATGGTCAGGTTTGATTGGGTAGGTGCAATTTAGACTCGGCAAATACATGCCCAGATAGTGTTATTGAATAAGTGGCGTTGACATTTTCCACACGGTAACAGGCCAAGCACTGTTGGGCACTGCCTCATTAGCCGCTAGATTAGATTGACTGGGTATGTACAATTTAGACGTTAGTGTTCGGACACTAGCGTTCGGACGTTAGCATTCGGACGTTAGCGTTCGGACGTTAGTAAGGCATGTGCTCGGACGTTAGGGGCATGGCCTACTGTCCGGAAGGCTTGCGGTCATGGGGGCCCATTGTCATAGGGCCTTTTGTCAGAGGGGCCAATCATCATGTGGCTAAAATGCTGAGGGCCTGTTGTCCTAGTGCCGATAGTCAGAAGGGCTCCTGACCCGGACACCTTACAATTTAGACTAGTCGCAAGTCCTCTATGATATCTGCTCCACCCGCATACATTGAATGTGAAAAGGGCGATTCTTTTTGCCAAGCAGATGAGTCTAGAAGTACATCTAGATTTTGAGAAATGTACTGAACCAGTGTCACACCTTTTCATACCGTGGAGGACTAAATGATTGTACTGCACGCAATATTCACATTTCCACTCCAACAGTAGACTAAAGGATTTGACAACTCAGTACAGTACAATTTTGCCAAATGGGTCATCTACAGAAAAGCTGTTGGCCTTTCTATCTAGAAACACATCTAGATACAAACAAACCCAGCTAGCAAAACTCATGTAAATCACATTATTTTTACATCATTTTGTGATTGGTGGTGACATCATTGGATGATGTCATTTTTCGTTCCCAAGATGTAACATATGCAAGAAGTTTTTACGTGTCCCTTTGGATAGGTATTTTACATAAATATATTTACATAAAAAAGAATACATATCAATGATACATTTGAACTTAACAATTATTGATTGATTGATTGATTGATTTGTTTAACGTCCAGACGTACATCAAGTACCTCACGGGACATCTCAAGTTGGCAAGGAGTCATCCACAAATAGTGGTAGTCTGCCTTGCAGTAGTAGGACAGATATTTATATGCTGCTTGCCCAATACAGCAGTGACCGCATCTATGGATGATTGAATCTACGAAATGAATGACCGCATCTATGAGGTGAGGGAGAAAACCGCTACCGGGGCACGTCCCCTACTCTTTTCGAAGGATAGCAAGTGTTCTTTTATTTGCCTGGCCCTACATACTTGGGCTAGTACCATAGTAGGCAGGGCCAGACAAACCACGGCCTTTGATATCTCAGACGTGGTTCACTGAGGAGGGATCCTATGCCAGACCACCAGCAAGAAGGCCTGGGCCCGCGCATATGGGCAGCGGTTGCCAAACAGCTTACGTGACTGATCACAGCAGTAAGGCACGAGACCCCTCAAGTGTTGTCGCCTTTTACGAATCCGGTATGCCCATTGGTATTATGGAAGGCTCCTGATGAAGTTATTCTACTCCTTCATGCCCCCATCATGAAGGTCCCCACTTACACAGGGGGGAAAAAAACAGAAAACTTAATGATGTATACATATGAAAACATATAAATTTAGAAATGTCAAAAAGATGTGATATGGAGATATGTACATGACATGTTGCAGGGATGACATTTATACCAGTTTTGAGTATCCCCCCCCCCCCAGTAGTGATTATAAATCAGATAGGATATTTAGGATACCTCTGAGAGAGATTGTAGACATCATAAAGTTATGTCCATTTTGACATGTCCATAGGTACTCTGCATAGGAAACAAACATCTGCTCTGTGAACTACACTTTGCAGGCATTTTCCATTTCATACAGACACATTTATCCTACCCAGGAGGCCCAAATGTGATATCAGCCCAAATCCAGAATTCCTACTTATACAATTTCAAAAGAACACAGAAAAGGTGTCCATCCCAGTGCCTTGGCCGTCCAACTATAATTCACCAAGTCCCTGTAACACAAGTAACACATTACAAATGACTGAAGAAATTTAGTCCAACTTTAACTATATGAGGAGCGACCTGGTGATTTTAAAAGAAAACTGGCAATAGGATAAAGGGTCCAAAGAGTGCAGAGAGTCTGATATAAACATTAATACTGCCTCGACAATTGGATAAAATGGATGACTGAAATCATGTTCAAAGCACTAGTTGTCAACAGTTGATGTAGTGCTGTCATTTCATTATTCTTAGGAATGGCTTCATAATGGTCCAGTCAATAGCCGTCTGATGATCTGTAGAAAATGGCAACGTCCGATGATAAGTAGATGGTCACAGCCTGGTTGATGCCCGGATCACACTGGCAGTAGCCCTGAGGAGAACAACACAATAACATTTCCTTACAACAAATATCAGTTATAACAAACAAATGAAATGAGCTTGGTCCCGATATTCACTCATACATTTCTCTAGAAAAGAGACTTAGATATCAGTAAGTGCTGTTGGTCTAAACTTGGTTATAACAAAGTAATCTTTTAGATTTAGATTGAATGAACATTTTTTTAAAGGCATTTGATGTAATTCATTTGAAAAGGATGAATCAGTGGTTATTACAAAACCCATATGGATTACTGGTACACTTAGCGATGAGAATGGTGATGATCATATATATGTGCAGTTGTATCAGGGAGATACACGTCCTATACTGGACAAACACTCCCACCTCGCTACCTCCATGTCCAGTCATATGTATACATACATGATACACATCCTTTGCTTGAGACACTCATTCACCTCTCTACCTCCATGGCCTGTCTGCTACCCCGCACCCCCCCCTTATCTCATGTCTTTATCTCACGGCAATGAGATTAGTACTAGATTAATGGGCAGCACAAGATGCATTAGTCCCATCATGTGGAAATTATATGTAGGTGGATGGTGGTGTGAGTGGTACCTGCCCATTAAGGGTCAGGGGATGGAGTGGTCCTACTTCTTTGTACATCATGTCTTATGACTTAGGCCTTAAAGGGGTTAAGGGTTTACATTTTTGTCACTTGAATGTTCGTAGTATATTTAATGATATAGGTACTTTAAAGGACTACTTAATTGAGTCTGACATAGATTGTGCCACATTCTCCGAGACTTGGTTGGATGAGAGTGTAACAGATAACCACCTTTATATAGAGGGTTATTCTTTACAGAGGCTTGACAGGCAGATACCTGATCTTGGCGACATTAATCACGGTGGTCTACTAACATATACCAAAGATGGCTTGACTTCAAGTAATGAGCTATTTGCATATAATGTTAGCAATAAGGACATTGAAATTATGTGGAATGTGGTCTCGAGAGCCAATATGAGAAGACTGGTAATTGCAAATGTATATATTCCACCAAAGGGTAATGTAATAAATGCATTGGAAATTATAAAAAACTCCTTTAATGATATTGACTCCGATAAATACAGTGAAATTTTTCTTATGGGGGATTTTAACATAGATTTTCTCAGAGGTAATCCTGATCAAGATAAACTAAATAATGTTGCAGCTGGACTGGGTATACGTCAGCTAATTAAGGATATAACCAGATATAACCCCAATAGGGAAGGCAATGATGCTATCATTGATCTCATACTAACAAACTCAGAACATATTGGGGCATCTGGTGTTAAATCCATAGGAGGTATTAGTGATCACGAGTTGATTTTTGTTACTAGGAAACATATCCCTATTGTGAAAATCCCATTAAGTTTTACAGGCAGAAGCTATAGATTATATAATGAAATAACATTTATTAGGGACCTCACTAATCTTGACTGGAACAATTTTTGGATTTGTGACAATCCACATGATGCCTGGGAAATTTTCATTGCTGCCATACACTACCTTTTAGACATTAACTGTAAAGTAAAAACGTTTAACTTTAAGCAGACTAAAAAACCCTGGTTAGATGCAAACCTTATTTCTCTTATTAAAGACAAGAATGAAGCAATAAAGAAATTTAAGAAAACTAAATCACAGGATGATAACAATATTAAACATTATTTGCAAAATTTGTCGAAACAGCAAAATAAATTAGCAGAAGAAGCCTACCATAAAAAGCAAGTTGATGACAACATAAACAACCCCAAGGAATATTGGAAATCTCTAAACAATATTATCAAGCCTAAACCTAGTTCCATATCATTTAACCTGGTTCACCATGAAACCTCACTTCCTGTTAACCCTGATGATGCTGCTGACTATATAAATGAGTATTTCATAAATATAGGGCCTAACCTGGCACACAATCTGAATGAACCATGGACATTCCACCCACCGGTTTATGAACCATCTTTTGTGTTTCATGAGGTAGATATAGCCACTGTGATTAAACTACTGAAAAAGATTAAGCCAAACAAACCTTCAGGTATCCCACTGATAAAAACGTCAGTATTGAAGGCTGCTATGCTGGGTTTACCCAACCATATTACTTTTATTTTTAATTTAGTGATAAGATGTGCCACCTTTCCAGACTCCTGGAAGAAGGCCACTGTGACTCCCTTACCAAAGGGGGGTGATGCCACTGATGTGAATAACCTTCGCCCCATCTCAATCCTGCCATTGCCTTCTAAAATTAAAGAAAAAATATTACACAAACAAATATTAGCCCATTTGACAGAAAACAATATTTTATCTGAGAATCAAGATGGTTTTAGGCCTGGGCGCTCAACTTTGAATAGTCTTATTAAATTTACTGATCATATTTATAGGGAGTCGAATACAGACAAAGGAACCACAGCCATCTTTTTAGATTTCAGGAAAGCATTTGATACCATAAACCACTTACTTTTAATAAACAAATTAGGAAAAATAGGATTTAGACCTTCCGCTAGAAATTTAATAGAAAATTACTTAACAAATAGAACACAGTCAACAAAGGCAAATGGCAGGATGTCTCTTTCACTACCGATCCCATGCGGGGTACCCCAGGGGTCCGTTTTGGGGCCATTGCTTTTTATTATATATATTAATGACCTTGGTTTCCCATTAAAACAATTGAGTTGTCAACATTATGCAGATGACACTGTATTATATTATTCAAACAATAATTTATCTTTAAATGTGGAAGAAACTATTAATTCTGACTTAAAGGTAGTAAATACATGGTGTAAAGCTAATAAATTGTCTCTAAATTCCAAGAAAACCAAGGTCATGCATATAGGCACGGAGGCTAATATTAAGACTATGCCCAAGGCTATATTGAAGTTAGACGATGCAGTTCTAACCAAGACTCATACATACAGATATTTAGGTATCACTCTAGACAGCAATCTGAATTTCAAGGCGCATACAAAGGGTCTCTGTAGGAATGTTAATCACAAGGTCAGGCTTCTAAGGCGGGTGAGAAGAAAATTATCTGAAAAATCCAGTGCAAAGGTGCTAACCTGTATGATTTTACCAACCATTGATTATGGTGATACACTCTATTGTGTTACTAATTTAAACATCTTAGAAAATTTACAGTATGCTTTTAACAGGGGGCTAAAAACTACGTATAATAATGAAGAATTTCATGTTGAGCCCTGTCTGAAGAAGTGTAATGTGAATAAGCTAGATGAAAGACGAACTATGCACCTGAATACTGCGGCCTTTGATATGTCCTTGAAGCCTGACAGCATTGACAACAGAGATATAAGAACCCGTGCTCACGATGAACGGCTTATAAATATTATAAGACCCATAAACCCCTTTTACAGGAAGAGTTATGAGTTTAGGGTCTCTTCCCTTTGGAACTCTTTTAAACAAGAAACTAGGGCCTTTAAGGAAAAAGACAAGTTCCAAAGGTGGAACAAGAAAAGGTATAAGGACATACTCCATCCCCCTGAAAACTGATATTGTGTCGGGTTTATATTGACTGTATTGGTGCCACTCACTCCCACATATACATCCATCCTATTGATATATAATTGTATAATTGTATTATATTGTCTCCACGAGCTCTCTTAATAGGACATAACATCGTCCTCATTGGAATAACATCACCAATTATTGGAACAACATCTCCAATGTTTATTAATATGTTGTACATTAGGTACATTGGCAATTAGATCAGCCAAGGCTTAATAACACCAGCCAAGGGTCAGCTACATACTGACATGCAAGTGTCTAGGTATGTAACTATACCCTACTGTTATTGTATTTCGAGGCTTCCAGCTAAAGTAATTTTCTTAAGTGAAACAAGTTAATACAAAAAGGCTCATAAACATCTTGAGTCTTCAAAGGATGGAAGCGGATCACAAATAATATTTTTGTACTATATTATTCTATATATAGATATATTTACATGAAGACATTTAACCAACCCATAAGGAAATTGATTGTATACATCTCATGATTACCATCTCTGATTTATATACACACTGGCTGCAGTGCACAAACAGGACCTGGTCCTATGTAATGCAGGTTAAATAAAAGAATTACAAACAAACTTGTATACACACCTGATACACTTCCTATACTGGACACACACACTCTGTACTGCACTCACATGGACACAAAAACTCACCTGTACTACACAAGAGTCGTATACTAAGGTAACAAAACCTAGTGCCCAAGTCAGATCGCCAGTGCGCATTATAAGGATTGGCCTAGTGTAAGGGGGTTGGTTTATATGAGTTTATAAAAAAGTACACTCCAGTACTGGCATGACTATAATAAGATGGCCTGTGAGGGATTCTGCAAATTTTTAGGTCAGCTTATACACGAGTATGGATTACCGTAACACCTTGCGTTGCTAACTTGCATATTAGGCGCACCCTGAATCAGGGCTGATCATATATTTAAGCCTCACTAACGATCTGACTCATAATCAATGGTACTCACTTGTATATTATTGAGGTAGTTACACTGCCACCTAACCTTATCCATCCTACGCTTCAGCTCCTTTCTACCACTTTGTTTGGTGGTGACCACATCGATTAGTTCTACCATGTCCACATCACTCCAGTCATCACAAGCACATGCTGCATGAAGAACAATAAATGTTATGGTATAATCAAGTAAGATATACATGACCATGTTAGGGAGTGTTCATTTATTAGTTACATGGGGGGGGATGGTGGGTTGGGGGGGGGGCGTAAACAATTCTGACCCCTCTTGATGGGGGGGGGGTAAAAAATTTAGCCCCTTTTTAGCAAAAAAGCCCGCGCGTTACTATAGTTCAAGGGGGGGTGGGCGAAAAGTTTTCGGTGCCTTCAGCGAGGGGGGATGTGAAACATTACTAAATCATTAATGGTAAAATACTGGGATAAAAGTAACCAATATCTGAAAACGAATAAACAGCTCTAACTTTGGAGCCCCTTCAAATATGAGTATATCATCATTTATTGGTAAGGGGTACCCCAATAGGTGACAAGATATGCACGGGAAAGGAAATCTAAACTTGTGTACAGAATACAATCGATTTTCAGTCGAATTAGGGGTCGGGGGCAGGTCGGGGGGTAGAGAGAGGACAGACGTCAGGAAGTAGGCCTCTTACTTCCCACAATCAGCAGCTGAATCCTACGTCAGCTTTAGGGCAGGAGGGGAGTTCCCTCAACATCATATCTAGTTCTATCTCAAGATTCCCACCCTGGCTACGATTTTGGAATTGGGCCTAGGCCTAGAGTAGTGGGCCCTATTATCGGCAGTTTAAGGTGAAATCACCATTCAGATGTTTATTTTTTTATATACGAATTATCAGATGGCCTATGTATGGATAATGCTAATTTTCGGTCTTTTTTCACTGCAACACTCTACTTTTCTATGATTTCTGAGGAAGCTGGAATAATTTTTCTAAAACTTTTTTGGGTCATATTATCAGCACCTGTCTCCTATTTATCGGCACACCTACACCCATAGGTAAGGAATAGGCCATAATTATTTATATCTGGCTATTTATATCATTGTAAACAGTTAAGGTTAGAAAGAATATGTATTTTTTGACACTATTCAGTATTCCCCAGGATGATTAGGCCTATATCATACCCCTTGTCCATGATTTAAATCAGGTTTTAAAAAATCGATATTGAGCAAATCTATTGTATATCATCTATGAGGGACACCAAAATAATATATTTTGTTTTAAACTGAATGCTCCATCCAATAAAGATATTTTGGAATAATTAATAGGGAGGTTATGGACAAAGGTGCACAAGTTTCAGTCTGTTGGGTGGGTTATTTCACGAGTTGGCCTAGGCCTAGTATATACTCCTATATACTATAGGCCTAAAGGTGGCTCCAGATGGGTCAAAAGCGACCTGGCGACCTCGGCTGTTTTGGAGACAACTTCTGACCTATGATTTAAGCGACCTGGCGACTTTTGGACATAATTTACAATAGATTAAAGGGTCTAAAAAGCGACTTTTCGACCAGGACCCCTTAATTTCGGCGACTTTCCGACCTCAGGGGGGGGGGGGGCGCCCTGCACCCCATAAAGGGAGTGCTCATTTTTTAACAACACTGTCAACGGGGGGGAGTGGTGGATTTGGGGAGGAGAGCAGGAGAGGGCGGGGGGGGGCTAGACCATATAATTCGGTTCACTCGATTCTCGTAACCTGTAGCTAGTTGGGGGTTCAGAGGGGTCCCCCCCCCCCCCCTCAGGTCGGAAAGTTGCCGAAATTAAGGACCACAGGTCGCAAAGTCGCTTTTTTAGACTATCTTTAGCCCAATGCGTGAGAGTTGAGAGGTGATCTACACGACCTGCATGGTCCTGGCAGTCACTACCACACCTGTTACACACTTGACAGCCACAGTCATGACAGAGGCATGATAAGAGTGTCATACTCATAGATCTACACGACCGGCCAAAAGTACCCTTGCCAGCCGCGCACATGTGTAGGCCCTATACATGGTCACTATATGAGTATAATGGTGTTCAAACAATCGTTAACTACTTAAAATACTTGCAAAGATACTCACAAAACCCATCGCATCACTTGGCTAACTGTCTGCCATTTAAAAACGCTATAATGCGCGCTGCTTAATCTGTTCATGCGAGTAGGTACGCCCCCTGCCCCTGGTGCCAGTGGTGGCATACAGCGGAACCCTCTAGAGTAGTGGGACCTATTATCGGCAGGGTATTTGACATAATTCAATTAATAATTCTGTGAGAAATCAATTCATGAAGGCATTGAAAATGCCAAATCGTTCCTGATGGTGTCCCCGAATATTATGGAAAGCCATTTAATATTTTGTCATAATTGAGGGTGCTTTATTAAATTATTCTTATCTGAAAAAAGGTAGGCTAATTGTATCTTGACCTAGATACTGACCTTAACAGGTCAATTAAAAAATGTAAAATGTTGTCAACATCTTTAAGGGCATAAATGTACCGGAATCAGGCATGAAAATCTCAGGAATCATTTCGTTATGTACCAATGCAATAATCTGAGGTCCAAAACTGATGTTATACCTTACTCCCTATAAAATGGTAGGGGTGCCGATAATATACTCCAAAACAAGCCTATGCCTTGTATTATCGTCACCCAGAGAGAAAATGGTATCCAATAACATTGGAATTAATGTTGTTAAAAAAATGATCACTCCCTAAACTGCCGATAATAGGCCCCTTTACTCTATACCCAGAACGGTCTGAACGGTGGGAAGAGGTGGGTTTCTCGACCTACTTGATTATTTGATAAGGGTACCAAATTTAGGGTGATGTTCGCACATAGTGACTATAGAAAAGATAGGGAGTGGCCCCCCCCGGGACCCAGACTCGGCGAAGAATCACCCATTTGCCGTTTGCGTGTCTAAAACTCCTCCTTTTGAATAATTCATTTTGGCCACTTATAGATCTTAAAAAATTCTGTTCTGTCAACATCATATCCTACGTAGATTGATCCAAAGAATACGTTTTTCATGGTCTATTAGATTACTCAAAAATGTACAGGTCAGGAGCATTTTTCTTGACTTGAGAAAATTGCTTGCAAATGTTCAAAATAAGGAAGAATACTTAGCGTCTTAGCTCTGGGGCGAAGGGCACTTTTCTGTTTACTCGTAGTTGTACCTTTATTAGCGTCTCAAAGACAGCAGCTACATTCTAGACACATATTGGATAGGTTTTGCATGTAGAATATAGTAAATACTCACCAAAATGAAGACGTAATTCACGTATGCTGCTGGTATTCCTGTCGCAATGGATGGTGCAGTGACGTAATGACGTCATAACGTTACAGAGCGGAAGTCGGCAGAATGCTGTGAGCGTCGCTGCTTTTGCCGCGCTACTTTTGCGCCAGTGTCACGTTCCCGGGTCCCGGGCTCCCGGCACGATCTGTATAGGTCCAGTTGCCTGCCGGCCTGCCTTCGGCAGACACGGTTTTAAAACTATACTACTACTACTACGTTCCCGACCATCGTCTTTATACACGCAGGTTTTGTCTAAATATTCACACGGAGGTACAGTGCAGGGCACAACAGCGGCCTATGGCCGCCCTATCTTTCCCATAAATCACTTGGTGACAAAAAGATTCACGTGACTACGCATGGAGACGCATGGCGTGCAAAACACCGCGCCAAGATCCACTCTGACTGACGGACCGGTCTTTTTCCATATTGAGAGTGGGTCCAGCATAGTACATTTTTTCCAAAAAAGAGATCCATGGGAATTGGTCTTGTGTGGCAATAACTTCATTATGGCATGGCCTATGCCATGGTGAAGTTACTTTTTGGAAAATGTATTTGGAACTGACTTTATCTCAGTTTAACTGAAAATATGGTGATGCTATTATGCAGTCCCTGCCATTTGAAGCATAGACACTGTATCATTGTATGGCCTCAGTAGTAGGGCACCTTCTCCTATATCCGACTGCCAAGCCTGGCTCAGCTGAGATGCAACTATAGACCCCAATTCTTGCCACAGTGGGGGGTATAGATGGGGGGGGGTCCCTATGTCACATGTCGATTTTAAGAAATGGCCATGTCGCATGTCAATGTCGCTTAATAGTCCCCATGTCCCATGTCGATTTTAAGAATTGCTCATGTCCCCTGTCACTATCTTTTCAAACCCTCATATCGCATGTCACTAAGGGAGCGTTCATTATTTATGGCAGGGGGGGGGGATGAGATTCTCGTTCGGCAAATACCCCAAAATGAACCGTCCCCCCTCGCGAATACCCCAAAATGAACTGCCCCCCCCTCGGAAATGTGCTAAAATGAACCGCCCCCCCCCCCTCGGAAATATGGTGAAATAAACTGCCCCCCCCCAACTAAAGGAAAGCACAAACAATTGTGTAACAAGGTAAACGTTAACAAATGGTCATTACCTGCTACAAACATTGTTCATA
This sequence comes from Harmothoe impar, assembly GCA_947462335.1. Taxonomy (NCBI): domain Eukaryota; kingdom Metazoa; phylum Annelida; class Polychaeta; order Phyllodocida; family Polynoidae; genus Harmothoe; species Harmothoe impar. Next base: position 34,696,116 of record OX381717.1, on the reverse strand, counting down.
TCCCCCTCCCCCAATTGTTTGGAAATCTTTCACAATGCGCCCTTTAGCCCTCTTATAGGTCTAGTCAGGGAGACTGAAAACAGCAGGCTGAATTGTCTTTAATTACAAATTTACTCTATGCGACCCTCATACAATTCCCTTTCACAGCTACAAAACACATCTACTGTGAAATCTCGCGTATAAGCCTAACTCGCGTATAAGCCGCACCCCGACTTTGGGCCGATCCTATAAGCCGCACCAGCGATCTGGTTATGGTGACTTTAGTACTGTACTATAGGAGCAAAAACTCGCGTATAAGCTGCACCTGGACTCTTTGCCGATCCTATAAGCCGCACCAGCGATCTGATTCGCGTACTAGCCGCGGCTTATACGCGAGGTTTTACGGTAGATATAGATACGCTATAGCTACATCAATAGAAGACAAACATGGGAATTCTATAAAGGAAAAAAGTCCACGATATTCTGAAGTTGGTGAATGTATGCCCTTCCGAGCAGTGCATGCCAAGCACAGCAGTGCAACTTGGGGGTTTGGGGAAAATTTGGAAAGTCTAGACTTGAAATGGTGCATTCAGATTCATTGGGGAACAAAATATTTTAAGGTTCAACTCTGCTTTATCCTCTATGATTGGTGCTGGATGGAACCTTGTTTTTGGAGGGAATATTTTTGGAAAATTTGAAATGGTGCATTATCCAGCTTCTAGGGCCTAGCTATGATTGGAGCTGCAATTTGTTTTACTGAGGGAAAGGTTTGTGCGAAATTCTGAAATTCTAGAATTGAAATGGTCCAATCTGGTGAGTTTGGCACAAAATATATCAAGGCTCAGGTCTGTTGTAGGCTATCTGTTCTTTATGATTTGGACAGGAGCGAAAGACCTTTCAAAATTGAATTTCTAGACTTGAAACGATGCATTTTGGCACAAAGATGTTAGGGATCATATCTGTAGTTGCCTTGTCTATTTGGGGGCTGGCTCACAATCTGCTGTTCTGATACTATATGAATGCATAAAAGGTGTAAATGATGTCACTATGTGGTGGTGTTCTTGGAAAATGCCTACAGGTTTACTTTTAGGAAACTCTGTTTATGAGCAATTCAGACCGATCATCAGTCAGAGTTATATTGGAGACATGAGCTACTATGGCTATTAGGTCATTTTCTTAGTGTAACCAGCGAGATAAGCACTGATATAGCAATCACAATGGGTACAGGCTGTTACATAATGCCCCCTAAGAATTCCGCAGTGAAGCCCAGGGAGTTATCTCATTGGTTCATAATTCAATCAGCTACACGCCTATAGCACAGTGGTAGGATACATGCCTAAGGCCTAAAAAAAAAAGTTGAGTTCCGGTAACATGGCCCAAAAAAAGAGGGTCGGCAGGTCGGATTTTTTTTTTTTTGATTTTTTTTTTGGTAAAAAGGTGAATTTTATTAGTAAAAACACCAAAAATGTCCTAAAATTAACAAAAAAATTATAAAAATGTCTAAAAAAAATTAGGGTCGGCCCCAAATCGGAGGGTCGGTCGGGATACCGGAACACAACTTTTTTTTTTTTTAGGCCTTAATATGCAAAGGTTGATGGTTCTCGCCCCGGTCAGGCAACATCTTTGGCCATTTTATGACAACTTCATATATTAACTTGTTCCAATATGAGAAAAAGGTCCCTTGGTGTTCTATAGTCACACTAGAGAATGCATCTGTGCAGAAAACGGCGCAAATGGAAATGGCATCGACGCACCTTAAACAATATTTCCAACCCTCAAAACTTGTGCTCAATTAAGATCTGCAGTTGACAATGGTACTTTATAGCTAATAGAGGTAGTGACACACTCTAGTATTTTGGAGTTGAAATCTTAATTGCATATATAATTTTGATTTTGATGAAGCCTAGGAGTGAGGTTTAGCCCAGGCGACATGCCACTGTCATCAGCGCAGCACCACAATTACTATAAATTCCCACGTAGGGCCTCCTAACCGGGGGTTGTATGCGAATCAAACTCCGCTTTCATTTGATACCAAACATGCCTATGTAGGGTGTGGGTTATATGAGGGTTTTATTACTATAGAACAGTCCTAAAATTGAGATTTTCAGATCCAAAAACGGGTTGGATGATTCTCCTGAGTTGAGGGTGCTTGTTATACGCGAGATGCTGGTAATACGTGGGAATTAACGGTACTAAAGGGGGTTGGGGTTTGAACTGGAGTCTCTCTAGAAAATTTTGAAAATTAAGAGAGTCTAGAGGTCATTTGCTGCATTTTATTACATATTGGTACATCAAAATGAAGTGCACTCAACCAAACAAATGTCCAAAAATGAAGTGCCCCCCCCCACATGAATACCCCAAAATGAACTGCCCCCCCCTCGGAAATACCCTAAAATGAACCGCCCCCCCCTCGGAAATACCCTAAAATGAACCGCCCCCCCTACGAATAGCTCATCCCCCCCCTGCCATAAATAATGAACGCTCCCTAAGCTTCATGTCGCATGTCGATTTTAAGAAATGGCCATGTCGCCGTGTCGAATATAGCCATCCACCCCCATACAGTGATCAATGCAATAGGTATACATTTTTCAGCCCCCCCCCCCCGCCCCCTCCCACCTTCAGGGTCAATCCAGGAATTTCGGAAAGGGGGGTGCTGCAATACCTACAGTATTTGGGGTGTTGAACCAGCTAAATTAAAATGTACGAAAAAATAGGAGGGGCGCGCGCCCCTTGCACCCCCCCTGGATCCGCCCCTGCACCTTTCCCCCTAAAAACAATTAAAGAATGATTTCATGTGAGGCAGCTCTTTTCTTTTACAAAAGGAGAGGGGAGGTAGCTAGTTAGTGAGTATGCTTTCCTCTTTATTTACAGTTCATAGCCAACATATGGTCGCGAATAATTGTTTTTGGCCTAATTAATTATTCAAAGTTGCTGCCATGGTCAGATAAATAATAATCATAGAAGACTTTAGATGTCATTTTCGATATCAGCACACTAAGTTACCCCCAGATTTGAATTTTGGTGCATGTATTTGCAATATTTGTGGTTTTATACTGGTTTCGACTCAGTTTATGGTCCCAAGGTATAGCGTTTGACCTAATCAATTATTGACCCAGGTCCCCTGGGTTTTAGGGAGACGCTTTTGCAGAAAAAGAAGTAGATATGCAGTCAAACCTTGATGCAGCTTTATAAAGTTTCTGTTGCATATTTTGAATAAAGAATAGCACTGCAACTAACTTACAACCTATGTCTGTCTATGTTGGGACTTTGAGTTGGGACTTTGGATTGGGACTTTGAGTTGGGACTTTGGGTTGGGACTTTGAGTTGGATCTTTTGGATTGGGACTTTGAGTTGGGACTTTGGATTGGGACTTTGAGTTGGGACTTTGGATTGGGACTTTGGATTGGGACTTTGGATTGGGACTTTGAGTTGGGACCCTGGGTCACATGTGATGTATATCACACAATCAATCTTTCAAAATGGCTGCCATGGTATGATAAATAATAACTTAAGACAATTTTTAAAATGATTTTTATTATCTACATACTTTTTTACCCCTACATCCGATTTTTTGTAAATGCATTTACAATATTAATGGTTTTATAATCGATTGGACTTCATAATTTTGGAAAAAGTGTCATTTCAGGGGTAATGCTACTGTTAGTGTTACATAACCTACACTGGGGCCCTGTACCTCTCCTTTTCTAAGGGAGTGTTAGCTATAGTGTACATTTATTAATTACAGGGGGGGTGAGATTATGCGCGGAGGGGCGAAATTCTTTTACGCCCCCCCCCCCCCTCGAGAGTGCGTGGAACGTTTTGCGCCCCCCCCCTCGCCGAAGTTGCCGAAAATTTACTATAGTAACGCGCTGGCTTTTTTCCTAAAAAGGGGCTTAAATTCTTACGCCCCCCCCCCTCAAGAGGGGTCAGAAATTTTTACGCCCCCCGCCAAACCCACCACCCCCCCCTGTAACTAATAAATGAAGACTCCCTAATCTGTCTACACGCGTAGTTTGTAGAGTTGGATGCTGCACAACTAGGTGTGTCTGGCCTCTCTACTGTAAACGTATACATTTTTGCTGAGTACATATTTTTGCGCATTTCGCGCACATAGGTATGTGCGCAAAGATATAATGTGCGCGAAAATTTTGCACAAAAAATTAGCTTTCCAATGATGTCTGGCACTCTCTATTGCACTTCAGTAGAGACTCAATTGCCAAGTCTAACATGCTGGCATTGAAGTTATAATTTAGCCTAAGCTTAGGCCAAAAAAAAGAAAAGGTTTGTTTCAGGTCACCCGACCGATCCTATCTAAACAGGGCCGACCCTACGTTTTTTTTATGCAATTTTGAAATATAATTGTCCTAGAATGACAATTTGACTTTCTTTTGGGAATATTTATGATTACGTTTGATATACCAGAATATAATCAATCTGGCTAGCTTCTCCTTGATTTCCTCTTTCCAATGATATGATTATAACATTTGGTGAATTATCAATCAGAGAGGGGGCTTGAAAGGTCTTACGCGCTCTTCTTCTTCTTCTTCTTCTTCTTCTTCTTCTTCTTCTTCTTCTTCTTTCAAGGATTGGGTGTTCGTATTGTTTCACAGGTATTCCGGTGCATGAAATGCATGCTTTGTTGTCGCAAAAACTGCAGTCAAGAAAACGTGAGTTTTTTTCATCACATTTTTTCTCGCAGACATGGCATTCCCATACGTCATCTTCAGCGCTGGTGCCTCCCATGCTACTAGCTGATGCTTTGGAGAGTTTGAATTTGTTTAGCCTCCTCATCTTGTAGGATGAAGCAGAGGGAATGGCCCCCCAGGCTTGTTGCTAGGGCCCCAAACAATGGATCTTGGAGTGGAGGGAAGTTTTCTTCTTTTTTAAATAAATTTAGGGAGAGTTTCTTGAGAAAAAATCAATCCAATGGGTGCTGGAGTGTTAACACATCTTGGGGGAGTCTATTTGTGTAGTTTGCCTTAGGTTGTGGCTGGTTGGACATGGAAGTTTGGCGAAATTTGGGGGCGGGAAAACAAAGCGGAGATTTTTAGTAGGCTCAAAGAGGCCCCAGACTTTGTCAATCAGCTCCGGCGAAACCCACAAGCGTTGCTCAGTGGGTTTCATCTAAACTAAGTGGTGTGTGCACCTGGGTGCGTGCCCTCCCCCCAGCCGTCTCGAGTGTGAAAGCTGGGCTGCCCAGACCACATCCTCAAGCCCTTCATGCCCATTACAGCCTGACGGCTGTAATGGGCCTGGACAATTTTGTATCTAATAACTGTAACCTAGTTAGAAAATGATCCAGGATCCTGGATCATTTCTTAATGAGATAGCTCAACCACTGATTGGTTAGTCATGGTCACATGACCATGCATGAGGTTGTGCATGGCCTCATGGGTTCGAATCCCACCTTGGCAAAATGTAGACCAATACCCCTATAGTCTATACTGGCATAGTAATGTTGAATATTAAATATTTGGCTAGGAACAATAGTGTAATAGAGGTGCATTGTACAGATATAAAAATTACTACCCATTGTGCCAAAGTGGGATTCGAACCCAGATTGTTGGTATCCAGTATAAGTCAGTACATAAGTACTCTCCCAGACTGTACACATACAGTCGGGGCCAGAGACTGCCCAGACCACCGCCACAGATACTGCCCAACCCCCGACCTTTGACAGTGGCTGCCTGGTTTTGGGGGGGGGGGGGGGCGGTGAGAACTTGAATTCATGTTTACTAGGTTGCCTAATTAGTCCAATGAACTTTTACATTGATTCAACGTCATATTTCTCTTAAAGGGGGGCTAGCACCGTCCCTAGCAAAGACGGGTACCTGCCAACTGATAGTTTATCATACACAGAGCAATCTGATGGGCCTGAATCGTCAGGAAGGGTTGAGAGGGGTGGACTATTTCTGCGGGTCAACTGGAGGAGAAACAGGCGTCCATCTGATGTCTACATAATGTCTAATTGACGTTGATTTTGCCGTCTAAGGCTGATGACGTCATATTGACGTCGGCGCTGACGTTCGTCGGGAAGCTGACCATCCTCAGTGTAGTGCTGCATTGCTGCATCATGCCAAACCATACCCTAGGTAGGGCATAATAGAGTTTACATGAAGGCGGCCCTATCACACTATCAAGCTATTACAATGGATATATCTCCTTTAATCTCTTAAGTTGGCTAGACCAACCTCCATCTATTCTTTGTCTAGCTGCAATGTAGCCATCTTGAGTTACTGTAATTCGAATTTAGGTAATAGGTGTACAGACTCTGAGTATGGCTAACAGAGGTCCGACCAGGGTCACAATGACAACACAAGGGGGGCTATAGCGGGGCTATAGCGGACCCCAGTAGATCTCTTTTGGATTGAGGGAGCATGAATGAAACCCTCATATTGAGATAACGATGGAAGCTTTATAATACATATACTAATACGCGGGTTGGGCTTACAGGCAAGCATTTATACAGTAAAATCTCGTTATAAGGAGCACTTTTTGGCAAGGAAAATTTGCTCCTTGTAACCAACCTTCCTTGTAACCGATTTTGGTCATATATAGAGCCCACCACCCCTACAGTGGCAAAAAGGGGAGGGGGGACCTACTGCCAGGGCTTCCCTGTGTAGTGTAGGCACGTCTACCCACTGCGAGGGCTTCCCTGTGTAGTGTAGGAGCCCCTACCCACTGCCAGGGCTTCCCTGTGTAGTGTAGGAGCGCCTACCCACTGCCAGGGCTTCCCTGTGTAGTGTAGGAGCGCCTACCCACTGCCAGGGCTTCCCTGTGTAGTGTAGGAACGTCTACCCACTGCCAGGGCTTCCCTGTGTAGTGTAGGAACGTCTACCCACTGCCAGGGCTTCCCTGTGTAGTGTAGGAACGTCTACCCACTGCCAGGGCTTCCCTGTGTAGTGTCCCTAGTAGCAAGCCCACATGGGGCCAGTTTGGTTTTAGCTCGGATTGGCTGTTTGAAGTCGGGCAAAACTGAGCTGGGTTTCATGTTGGGCAGATGGCTGGGCTGAAGTGTGGCCCCGATCGGGCTGCCCATTTTGGGCTCAGATCAGTTTCAAAGCGGGCTGCCCGATTTGGGCTCAGATCAGTTTCAAAGTGGGCTTCCCGCTTTGGGTTCATGTTGGGCAGATGACAGGAAGCCCGTCCAAAACCCGCTCTGAGCCCAATTCGGGCAGCCCACTTGGGGCCACACCAAAGCCCAGTGCCCTAAACCAACGGGCGCCCATCGGTTAGCCCACTCCGGGCCGATGAGGGCTGAGGTTGGGTTTAGACAGGGCAACTGGTCTAGTAGTCCTGATGATTGACACCAGATGTCACTACTATACAATATATAGAGTTTTCCAAAAAAGCCAGATGAAATTGACATTATACAATAATATAATAAAGTGTTAAACTGATGTACAATAGGAAACAATAAACAGATGTTCTCACAGTTTGAAAATAAGGTAGACTATATATATATTTGAATGAAGAAAAGAAGGTTCTCCAAGCAGCTATCCAGTGTAGACACTATTTATGTAGTATTACAATTCGCTTAACACAGTCTCATATGCTCCATGTGGGTATGAACTATGGATTTGAAGGCTAATGTACACCCTAGACACTTGTCTATGCTGCATTTGGCTCAAACCTGATGATAATAGGCCTGCTTGATACTTCCATTATTGGGTAGGAAGAGTATGATTATGCCTTGGGTTGATTAGCAGGACCTAGGATAATTGGTTCAACAAATACAAGAAATCATTGGAGAATGATTGAATAGATTCTAAAAACCCATAATTATCCAATCTGAGCCCGCTTTCAACCCGTCCAAAAAAACGATCTGAGCCCGTTTTGAACCCGTCCAAAAACCGATTTGAACCCACTTTCAGCCCGTCCAAAAAACAATCTGAGCCCAAAGTGGGAAGCCCGTGCAATAACTGATCTGAGCCCAAAGTGGGAAGCCCGTCCAATAACTGATCTGCGGCCAACATGGGAAGCCCGCACGGGGCCAGACCAAAGCCCAGTGCCCTAAACCAATGGGAGCCCGTCGGTTAGCCCATTCCGGGCCAGACTTGCAAACACAGTCTGGGGCCACAGTGTGTTTGCTACTAGGGAAGCTGTGAAGACGAGAAATTTTGCAGGAATTGTCACTAATGTAGGGGCCAGGGTTAGTTATATGGCGGGTTCTGCTGGACGCTGTGTTGCGAGCTCTGTCCGAACCCTTCAGCCCGCCAACAGGTGGCAGCAACTGTTCCGGGCTTGGGGTATAGACAGAGGTCGCTATAGGCTTCCAGTCTGCCTGTGCGTACGCAGGCTGGTCGCCTATATATAGCCAGCGTCCGATGGAACTCATCGGTCACTCTGGATCCAAGCTGGACGGAGGCCCTAGAGATCATATTGGCCACGAGCCTACTGACCCGCTCCGAACTCTATAGGGAGTTCACATTGCAATAGCTACGCCTGTCTAGGTTCTTGAATAAACCTGTGATTCGCAACCTGTACACTTGATCCGAACTGTGTTGACTTTGGTTCTTTACTTAATAACCTAACAATATTATTTATAAAGAACAAAGTATTGTTTATTACAAATGTATAAAAAGAGAGTACTATATCTGTCATACCCACACATACATCATTGACATACAATTTACCTTCACACCTAACCCTACAAATAAATTTACCTTAGTTGACATTTTCAGCTTTGCCTGGCTACTCTTAAATGATACGGTTGATACAGATAGTGGTGTTACTACAGATAGTGGCTGTAATGGTAACCACTATCTGTATCAACGTGCTTAAATGTATAAAAATAGAGTACTATCTCTGTCATACCCATATATATATATATATCCTTAACATACAATTTAGTCTCACACCTAAATCTACAAATAAATTTACTTCAGCTGACCATTTCTGCTTTGCCTGGCTACCCTACCCTGCCAAGGTACGGTTGAAAGTGACATTTTCATGATATTTTCAACTTTTCTCGCCAAATTGACCATTTTCAGGAAATTTGACTTTTTCATAGTTTTATATTTGGCTCACTCTCACCAGATCGATGCAACTTTTATTTGGCCGTACATGATCGGCGGCCGTATATGATCGTCGGCCGTACATGATCGGTGACGTACATGATCGGTGATGTACATGATCGGTGACGTACATGATCGGTGACGTACATGATCGGTGACGTACATGATCGGTGATCTATTGAGTGCCTTACCCTTTCTGAGCATGATAAAACATAAATAAACCTTACCAAGGTGTACGTATGATAAATGTCTTGAAATGTTATATGTTAGAAATGTATAGATGCGACTATTTATATCATTTTATATGACATTTCAATACCGATCATGTACGTCATGTGACGTACATGATCAGTGACGTGCACAGCACAAAACGTGCATCTAGTGACAAATATAACGTGACATATATTAAAAGAAAACATTTAGAAAACCAAAAAAACTGGTTGAAAAGATGTGTTTAAAAAAACGTTTTTATGAAAACCAAATAAAAACCTTTATGATACCCCACAAAAACCCTCGTAAAGGTTCGGAAACCGTATGAAAAAAAACGTTTTTTTAGAAACCCGAAAAAAACCTTTTATTTATTAGGATAAAAAAAAACGTTTTAAAAAAACCCCAAAAAAAACTTTTTGAAACCCCCCAAAAAATTTTCCCCTTTCAAATCAATTATTAACGATGAAATCAATTTCAATTTTGTTAATTTGCTTTGTTAATTTGTATTAATACCAATTAATGTTAAATTTTAACTTCCATATAAAGGTTCGGAAACCGTATGACAAAAAACGTTTTTTTAGAAACCCGAAAAAAACCTTTTATTTATTAGGAGAAATTTTTTTACTCCTCCAACCCAATTAAGATCAATTATTATGAGCTACATACCACTTTTGTTACAACTTTTGATATAATATATGTACCACAATACCATATATAAAACAGAGGTGCAAAAGAAAACGTTTCAAAAACGTTAGAATAGCGTTTTTAAAAAAACGTTTGTTAAAAAACCAAATAAAAACGTTTCTCATCGGTTGCAAAAACGTTCCTTGTTTGCAGGGAAGGCAATTTTTTTCTGTGTTTTTCCATATCTCTACTATAGGAAAAGGTTTATGCGGATGCTTAGGCCTATTTCATAATACTTTGCACAGTGCAGCTCTTTAAACACCATTTTTGATATAGAAAGTGACGTCTTTGACTGGGCAGAGGAAATACTTGATAATGCTACCGGTATGATTCATGTAATAGGGTGTACATTTAAACATAACCAACTTTGAAATAAATTTCCTTTTATATGGTCGGAAAATATGCTTTGACTTTTTTCAACCTTTTCTTACTGTATAGGCCTAGGGGCCGTTCAAATGGTACATAACAGCATAGGGGGGAGGGGGGGTCATGAAGTTTGTTACAATGTGTTACAGGGGGGAGGGGGGGGGGTCTAGCCAAGTGTTACCGGGTACATAACAATTTTCAAAAGAAATCCAAGAAACAGGTATCTTATTTTGGGAAATCTACCACCATCTAACAGCCAGATTTCTGTGAGCTCATCCCTGCAGCCCAACAGGAATAAAAAAACAGGAGGCTTAAGGTTTTTGTATTCTTAAACTTTTTTACCATTTAAAGAGCTTGGTACACGGACTTTAGGCACTTGGATTTTAGGCACCCTGCCTTTAGGCACCCTGATTACCGGCCCCCTGCCTTCAGGCCCTCCGGATCTTAGGCCCCCGGTCTTTTGGCACCCTGGCCATAGGCCCCCTGTCCATAGGCCACAACCTGCCATACATCCAACCCCTGTCATACGTCCACAACTCTGTCAAACGTCCAACCCCTGTCATACTGTCTCTAACTAATCATTCTACATCCACTTCTCTCACGTCCACTACCACCTGCTCACGTCCACTACCTTCCCCTCACATCCACTACCTCACATCCAACCTCCTTCCTCACATCCAATCCCCTCCCTCACGTCCAGCATCTTCTCCTCACATCCACTTCCTCACGTCCACTACCACTTCCTCACGTCCACTACCACTTCCTCACGTCCACTACCACTTCCTCACACCCAACCCCCTCCCTCACATCCAAACCCTCCCTCACGTCCAGTACCACTTCCTCACGTCCACTACCTTCCCCTCACATCCACTACCTCACATCCAACCCCTCCCTCACACCCAACCCCCTCCCTCACTACCAAACCCCTCCCTCACGTCCAGTACCACTTCCTCACGTCCACTACCTTCCCCTCACATCCACTACCTCACATCCAACCCCCTCCCTCACATCCAACCCCCTTCCTCACATCCAACCCCTCCCTCACACCCGACCCCCTCCCTCACATCCAAACCCCTCCCTCACGTCCAGTACCACTTCCTCACGTCCACTACCTTCCCCTTACATCCACTACCTCACATCCAACCCCCTCCCTCACATCCAAACCCCTCCCTCACGTCCAGTACCACCTGCTCACGTCCACTACCTTCCCCTCACATCCACTACCTCACATCCAACCCCCTTCCTCACATCCAACCCCTCCCTCACGTCCAACATCTTCTCCTCACATCGAGTATCACTTCCTCACGTCCAGTACCACTTCCTCATGTCCACTACAAGTTCCTCACGTCCACTACCATTTCCTCACGTCCTCTACCACTTCCTCACGTCCTCTACCACTTCCTCACGTCATCTACCACTTCCTCACGTCCAGTACCACTTCCTCACGTCCAGTACCACTTCCTCACGTCCACTACCACTTCCTCACGTCCATTACCATTTCCTCACGTCCACTACCTTCCCCTCACGTCCATTACCACTTCCTCACGTCCTCTACCACTTCCTCACGTCATCTACCACTTCCTCACGTCCAGTACCACTTCCTCACATCCACTACCACTTCCTCACGTCCAGTACCACTTCCTCACGTCCACTACCATTTCCTCACGTCCACTACCACTTCCTCACGTCCATTGCCAATTCCTCACGTCCACTACCACTTCCTCACGCCCCCCTTCTCTCACGTCCAACCCCCTCCCTCACATCCAACCCCCTCCCTCACATCCATTCCCTTCACTCACTTCCAACCCCTCCCTCAGGTTCAACCCAGCTTCATGTATTGGTATTTTATGGCAAATAAAGCTCTTTAACCCTTTCCCTGCTGGCCTTGGAAAATGTCATTTGGGACTTAACCACCGGCCCTATGCCATGGGAATATGCAACTTTACAAGTATGTGCTCCCTGGGACAGTGGCTAAGGAGTGAAATAAGTTGTATTGGAGACAGAATTTACACCTTTCTGACAAGGGGACGTAGTATCCATGTTAAATATTTTTGGATTGATTCAAAAATTCTTATTCTTCCTTTTATAGCAGGAGCCGTAATGTATTAGTATTGCTGCCCTTGGGTAGCATATTCTGCTGCCCTAGGGCAGCAGCGGTTTTTCAAGGGTATTTTAGATGCTGCCCAGAGGCAGCAGCGGCCCTTAAAGGGTTAAAGTGGCATTCTCACCAAGTAAGGGGACCACGGAATGGGTACCCAGGTGTAGATTCGGTGATTGGGCCCCTTTAGACTGAAACTGTTATGTCTAGGGGGTTGGACGTGAAGGAGGGGATTGGATGTGAGGGGAGGGGTTTGGATGTGAGGGGGGGTTGGATGTGAGGAGAGGGGGTTGGATGTGAGATAGGGGTTGGACGTGAGGGAGGGGGTTGGATGTGAGGGGAGGGGGTTGGATGTGAGGGAGGGGGTTGGACGTGAGGAGGGGGTTGGATGTGAGGGAGGGGGTTGGATGTGAGGAGGGGGTTGGACGTGAGGAGGGGGTTGGATGTGAGGAAAGGGTTGGATGTGAGGGAGGGGGTTGGACGTTAGGAGGGGGTTGGATGTGAGGGAAGGGGTGGGATGTGAGGGAGGGGTTGGACGTGAGGGAGGGGTTGGATGTGAGGGAGGGGGTTGGATGTGAGGGAGGGGTTGGACGTGAGGGAGGGGTTGGATGTGAGGAGGGGGTTGGACGTGAGGGAAGGGTTGGATGTGAGGGAGGGGGTTGGACGTGAGGAGGGGGTCGGACGTGAGGAGGGGGTTGGATGTGAGGTAAGGGGTTGGATGTGAGGGAAGGGTTGGATGTGAGGGAGGGGTTGGACGTGAGGGAGGGGTTGGATGTGAGGGAGGGGGTTGGATGTGAGGGGAGGGGGTTGGATGTGAGGAGGGGGTTGGACGTGAGGAAAGGGTTGGATGTGAGGGAGGGGGTTGGATGTTAGGAGGGGGTTGGATGTGAGGGAAGGGGTGGGATGTGAGGGAGGGGTTGGACGTGAGGGAGGGGTTGGATGTGAGGGAGGGGGTTGGATGTGAGGGAGGGGTTGGACGTGAGGGAGGGGGGTTGGATGTGAGGGGAGGGGGTTTGATGTGAGGGAGGGGTTGGACGTGAGGGAATGGGGTTGGACATATGATTTGTAAGAGATAGTGTTGGACGTGATGAATTTGAATGAGATAATGGGGTCTGGACGTATGAAATGGACGTGAGATTTGTGCCTACAGTCCGGGGGCCTGTGGTCAGGGGGGCCTAAAGGCAGGGGGCCCCAGATCCGGAGGGCCTGTGGGCAGGGGGCCTGTGTTCCGTGGGCCTCTGGGCTGGGGGCCTACAGTCAGGAGGGCCTGTATTCCGGATACCATGCCATTGGTAGTCATAATGCATGAATGCAGCCCTGGCGAGTGACGCCAGAAGTTCATTCAAGCATCATGCAGACTCACAGGGTTGATACCTGGTACACACCTGAAGGGTTGGCATAGCACACCAATGCAGCCCCAGCAAGTGACTTGCCGGTGCTGCATTGGCACATCATACAATAAATGTCATCTTTTAGCAACATCCCATCCTTAAGCAGGGGCGGATCCAGGGGGGTGCGCAAGGGGCGCGCGCCCCCCCCCCCCTTTTGGTAAATTTTTGGTAAATTTTAATTTAGATGGTTCAACACCCCCAATGCTGTAGGTATTACAGCCCCCCCACCCTTTCCCAAATTCCTGGATCCGCCCCTGCTTAAGGGGTTAAGAAGTATCATTTTGCAGGAATTGGCATGAGAAAGAGAGTACACCCCACCCATTATGAACCCTTAATCCTTTTCTTCATGGATCTAGATGCATCCCAGGAATGGTCCTGTGGATCTGTAGAAATTCTGCAGATCCATGGAGTGGCAACGTTGTGTAGCATAATTCTAAAAACCTCTTGAAAGTGTGGGTTATCTGCGGGTTATATACACACTGGAATTTATGGTACTTGATAATCCATCCCTCCCTGCTTTAGCAAAGCAAGGAGGGATCGATTCGAGTATAAGTGAGCCTACATCCAGAGACTTTTGAAACATAATCCTGTATCCAACGAATTTAGATTGTCTAGGCCTATATAGTTTTATCACCCTAAATTCCTGCGTATAACCTGCATCACAAGGATAACTTTAATACACCTTTGAGGGAATTGTATAACTTGGCCCTTGGGTTTGAAAATGACCAGTTGAGTAGGTACAGTAGTATGTATCTCTAATTTTAAACTTGCACAACCCACACCCCAACCTGCCATTTACCTATAAGCCACTCGTGAAGCTTGGTTTAAACCATGAGGCCTAAAAAAAAGTTAAGACATTGAAATAAAAGAATTTTAAAGGTTGAGGTTTGAAAATGACCAGTTGAGTAGGTACAGTAGTATGTATCTCTAATTTTAAACTTGCACAACCCACACCCCAACCTGCCATTTACCTATAAGCCACTCGTGAAGCTTGGTTTAAACCATGAGGCCTAAAAAAAAGTTAAGACATTGAAATAAAAGAATTTTAAAGGTTGAGAACAAAGTGATACACATAGGTTTGCTGCCGGACACTAGGTCTGCTCGCAGATCTAATACGATTCACTAAATGATTGGTGGGGGGGGGGGGGGGGGGTACGGGCCTGTGTTACGTAATTATGGAGGGGGGGGGGTTCTGGCATTTTGTTACAATGTGTTACAAGGGGGGGGGGAGGGGGGTCAAAAAGTGGCCAAAATTGTGTTACGTAATATTTGAATGGCCCCAAAGGTATCAGCTAAAGATTTGATGGCTAAGATGAAGTAGTATCTTGACGTATTAAAAGAGCCACTTGCACAAGTCTTATCATTGCTGACTTGAACTTGATGAATACATTTTCTTTCTTCTAAGTAGAAAATGTGTGGCTTGAAAGGCTTTCTGCAGGGATATCCTAGCTGAATCTTATAGTCAGGCAGTCAAAGGCCCATATCTGAGTGAACCTTGCATCGAGGTAGGGCAGAGATTTTTTGAGGGGGGGGGGGGTAGGAGTTGTTTATTTATTTATTTCAGCAATTTATATACCTGTTGCTATGCATTATTGTTGATTTTGGGTGGTTGCTAAGCAACCTGGAATATCAAAAAAATGCTCAATGTTGCCAAGCCGGCAACAGGCAGATTCTGAATTGCCATACCCTAATTGACCAAAATCAGTCAAACAATCTCTGCCCTACCTCGACGCAAGGTATACCCCCTTGACTACCTGACTACTAACTTGGGCCAGCCCTACGTGTGCCCATCCAATGCCCAGTTGGATATTAGTCATGAAATCAATAAAATGGCAATGTTTTAATTAAAATCAATTACTAAACTGGCCTATTATATAAGTTGTAAACCTAAAATATGAAAGTGGGGACGTCCCACTGCATAAGTCTTCTGATTTTGACAGCTTTACACACTGCTTAATTTTGCTTAATGTCTGACATTAAGCAACTCAAAGCAACTTTAAGCAACTTTAAGCAAACTTGTCAGCAACGAGTAGATTAGGAAAAACCCGGGGTTTCCTGCAACTTTAAGCAGCTTCAGAAATTTGATTAAACCTGGGCTTGGAGTTTTGCTTAATTAAAGTTGCAGAAATTTGATGAAACCCTGACATGGAGGTTTGCTTAAAGTTGCAGGAATTTGACTAAACCCTGCTTAATATTTTATCAAAATATTGCCTGATGGTTTACATAATTTCTTTTCTTTAAAAATATGAACAGGGGTCTTTGTATTTTTATTCAAGGGGGGGGGGGGCATCTTTTTGGGGATATCTCTGGGAAGAAGGGAGGCTGGGGCCAGGTGTGGAGGCTGGGGCTGGGTGCTGCAGGCTGGGGCCGGGTCCTGTTAGGTGGGCAGTCAGATGGGCAGCTGGGCAGTCAGTCGGGCAGAGGTTTGGCAGACAGCAGGTAGTAGTCAGGTCTGTTAGGGTCAAAATAGTTTTGCGGCGGACAAAAGTGCCAAACTTCTCCCATACGTAGGGAAGGACATACCTTTCAATATTTTCTCAAACTCCAGAAAAAAATCCTACTGGAACAGTGTTTTTCGGTCATTATTCAAAATGGCTACCGATGGGGAGGGAAAACCCTGAATAGATTGACATTATGAGCATCTACATTGAATAACTCCTATCAATGGTGAAACAAATAATTCAATTTATCTTAATATGTGAGCAGGCAAGCAGAAAGGATACTGGCTGTGGGATATGTTCCGAATTTAGCCACTAGGAGGGCGCCACCATGGCCTAAAATGAAAGAAACAGGCTAAAAATTGCTCTAGAGTACTGTTTTCTGTAGAATACAAAAAGACTACACTAAACATTCCATTTTTGTGAAAAGATTCCTATTTGGAGTGTACAATGGAGGTTTTAATAGCCTAGATGGGTGTCCTTGTTGAAATATGTTGCCATGGAAACATGATATTCATTACAAATAGAAGAAATGAAGAAGCCTATTGCTAGGGGCTTCATGTGGGTTACTATGGTCAAAACAGAACAAAATTACCATTCCTCATTCCCCATTTCAAATTTTATGACCTAAGGAATGAAAATGTATGGTAGATTTCTAATGATCATAATTATGCTGATGAAATAGAGATACCTGTTATACCTATAATAGGAAAACTCATTCCCAACCACAAAGGCCAGCTAGAGGTTGATGTCAGGAAACACCTGTTGGATATCACAGAACTGTCCCATAAGTATCATAATGTTAGTGTCAATAAATGCAAACAACTATTGGGTGACAGCTAACCAGGACTCCCTCATTGGCATGGGAGACTGAGCCATATAGGTACAGTAGAATTCAGTTATAAGGAGGACGGATATAAGGAGCAGATGGTTATATGGAGCAAATTTGCCCTGCCATTTCTATCAGCATACTTTTTTATACTAAAAAAATCCCTGTTAGAAGGAGCAATTCTTATGAAAAATCTTTTATAAGTAGCACTTTCTGACCATGGATGGGGTGTTATCCCAATATAATTACATATTCTGTCTGTTTCTAGGCAGTAGTTCTTAATTTTTTGTACCCCAATGCACATAAGGCTGGGCACAGAGGCACCAGGGCCGGGCACAGAGGCAGGGAGTTGCTTTGAGTACTCTTTACCTAGGGACTGGTACAGAAGCCCTGCACCTCCCACATTTGCTCACTAACTCCCACAGCTGCACAGAGGAGAGCGGAAGCAAAATCGGTTATAAGAAGGTTGGTTATAAGGAACAAATTTGCCTGGCCAAATTTGCCTTGCCAAAGGCCTTATAACAAGATTTTACTGTATTTAGCATGAAATGTACCCAATTTGTGATGTTTCTGACAAATTAGTGACATAAACTATTGTTGTAATCAATATCCTTTCTAAAACCTGTGGATGTACCAAGTTGGTTTTGTGTTGCATTTAGGAGAAATACAACGGTAAATTTGTATCTCTGTCCGGCCCCCAGCCCCTCCTCTGCACTGCCCTATGGCATGGTAGCTGCCCAAGTTGAGGCTGCCCCCTGCTCCCTATGCCCCGCCCAGGTGTGGATTACAGAGGATGGGGGGCTAAATGTCATGGTGTGAGTGTCCAGAGCCCTTCCGGCTTTCAGGCTGCCCATGTACCTACGGGGAGGTTAGGGAAGGGGGGACAGATCGTTGCACTATCCAGCCACGTTACATGTTAAGACGGTGTATGTTCTATTATTGCCGTTGACCATAGCTGACTATTGTCCTGTGGTTTCCTCCAAGAGCGCGTGGAACATGGATGACAACCATAGCATTAGCTTCCTCATGGGAGCATTTTTTTACCATAGGTTTAGTGCTGGATTTACACAAATAAATCCTCTGAAGTGATGTATACATTTATATATATTCTGAGGTCAAATTGTTGTGTTCACTTGTCCAGTGAGACAATATCTACTGTCTTTGTAGTCTGAAGTTCATGCATGATGATCCTCAATTCAAGAAAATAGCAGAATATGAACAAGAGCTGCTTCATCAAATATGACACAATCTGTCTTGGATCAGGTTGACCGTCAATGTCCAAGAATTTCAGCAAGTCAGACTTAGTTCCTCGGCCAAGCTTCATGAGGCCTGATAGAGATGATGGGTACATTAGGTTTTCATGAACAGAGAACAAAGCAGGGTTCCAATTACATTTGTGGCTGACACTTTAGTAGTGTGGGAGTTGGGTTTACACCCTAATATATTATACAGTATTATTGGGGGCCATTCATACATTAGGGCTTTGCCGCTTCCAGTGGTTATTTGGATCACGTACAGAGGTCACCACCTACTGTGCAGGGTAGATCAGGGAAGGGAAGGATGACCAGGTCCCCTATATAAGAGGTGGATCCCTACTGGATTGTCCTCTTAGTCTTAGACTGTGAATCGAGCTCCTATTGAGCTCCTATCGTTCCCTCTACCTATGCCTGTGACCTGCACGTTGGCTGTTTGCCGACCACAAAAGTGCATCCGATCATATGGTGCTCCACGACCATCTCATGTGGATGGGAGGTCGTCCTATGAGTCTGTTCAGACCAATATTAAGACCTGTATGAATCTGTACAATCTTAGAGCACACTGAACTTGTGAATAAGCTACCTCTGCATATGACCCAGGCAAACTGTTGCTCCTTAAGTTACCATAATAGCCACACCCACAGTAGTCTGCCAAAAGGGTTAGCATCATTCTGTAGACTAGCATTTTTGTGGTAACTTTTTCTTTACCTTTGCCTTTCATGCTCAGGCCCAGAGATCATCCACCTTTTAGTGCAGCAGAGTTTTCAGTGAGACCAATTACTCCCCCTTTTCCCTTGACTTTAGCATTGTCCTGCTTGTGCACTTTGAAATATGGGGTGCTTTAAAAAATGAGTCAGTTGTACCAGATGTTGCAACATTTGCATCTATGATGGCAGTTATTTAACCAGAGTCTTCAAGTAGGTCTCCAAGGCTGACATGTATTTGCCTTTTGTCATCCATCACCATTTGTTCTAGTTTCAGTTCATGTTTCTATCATGCTGACAATTATTGGATACTTCAGGTATACTAATTCTTAAAATATGTCATATTTCAAGGTGCAGATATGATAAAAATACTTTTGCAATGCTATGTCATGTTTTTTTTTTGTTTTAACATATTTTGCTTGTAACCCCCACCCCCCCCCCCAAAAAAAAGAAAGATCAATTAATACAGGTAATCTTTTGGGAGGGGGGCAGATAAAGTTGTGTCAGGTGAAGTTGTGTTGGGCAAAATTGTCTTTGGCGTAGTTGTGTCTGGTGAAGTTGGCAATGTTGTGTCTGGTGCAGTCATGTCTAGTACAGTTGTGTCACATCATTTGGTAATAGTATTCAATGAGCAACATATTTAACTTAAAACTGTAGAATACATGATTGGAACTGAAATAACTTCAACAAATTTGAAGTTGAATTATTTTCCAGTATAAAATCATTCGTATTTCAGGACATTTTTACATGACTTCTATCACCTAAAACACTGACCCTGAGTTAATTGTGATGTAAATCACACATTCAATCTTATAATAGCTCTAAAGGGCAGCACTGGATCACAGAATATACAGTTAAGGGACTATTTATCACACAATCAGTTGTTAAAATGTGTCCAGGACCATAATAATGAACCATAGATTGTAATTTTCTGGATTTGAGGGTGTTCCACTCATCCGATTTTCTGGAGTTAGAGATAGAATTAATCTACACATTTTTCTCTATAAGTATGCTTAATTTGGCACTTTTGTCCAACACAAAACTATTTTGCCCCTATTTGCTCTTAACAGACCTGACTATAGGTTGTAGCAGCAGGAGGTGTGTCCAGTAGTCCAGGCAGTGGTGAAGTGAGGAGCACCCCTAGCAGCACCCCCATTATATAGGGGGTGCTCTCATGGTCACGTGACCTCTGCGAGACCTCCCTCTGATTGGCTAGGGAGGTCACGTGACCTCTGATGTGCACTCGAGCGGATCAGTGTACTATTGGCCACCATAGGGTGCACATTGTGGCGCTTCTAGAGCAGCTAGGGAGTCCCACGATGGCTTGTTAGAAAGCCCCTGGGAGTGTCAACACTGTTACAATGTTTCTACTTGCACTCCCAGGGTGCTGACAAGGTGTCATATACTCCCTCCCGACGGTGCTTTAGTGCCAGAAACTCCACCAGGACTCGGCCACACCTCCCCCACAGCTACCTGCACTCCCAGGGCGCGGAGAAGGTGTCATATACTCCCTCCTAACGGTGCTATAGTGCCAGAAACTCCGCCACACCTCCCCCACAGCTACCTGCACTCCCAGGACACGGAGAAGGTGCCAGATAAAATATACACCAGCAATTAAAAGTAGGTGAGTTCGGTATCAGGTTTTTATTGACCGGATCTACCAGCCTGCCTACTCACCCAGACCACCCCTCGCAAGGAACAGGCTTCAGTAAAACTTAGCTGGGTCTTTGTGAGGAGTGGGCTCAGGTAGTAGGCAGGCTGGTAGATCCGGTCAATAAAAACCTGGTACCGAACTCACCTAATGTATATGGGGCCTGTGTCTCCCCTCACCTGTTCCCGGCCTCCCCTCACCTGTCCCCGGCCCCCCTCACCTGTTCCCGGCCTCCCCTCACCTGTTCCCGGCCTCCCCTCACCTGTTCCCGGCCTCCCCTTACCTGTTCCCGGTCTTGAGATGAAGGTTGATGTTCCTGAATACTAGTAGGGCTTAAGATTACAATTTGCGGTCCTACTCCCTAGTTTAATTAAATATTAAAGTTGCAGGAAAGGAAGTAGGTTATTAAAGTAAGTGAAATCTGCTGACAAGCTGCAAGCCCCAGCAAACACGCCTTTACCGGGCCAGTACTGACATTGTACTGGCAAGTACTGGTAGTAACGGCCCAGCACTGCCAATAGCATGCCACTTCTTTGCCTTTTCTTCCTCCATGTAACGGGTCACTAGTGGCAATGTACCGGTTGCAATTACCGGTATGCCTGTACTGGCCCGGTACTGGCAATCTGACTAGATTAGTTCCCAATAATGCCACTTGATGTCACCATTGCATGTCTTATGAGATATATGGCCCATATGTATAATTATTACTCAATACTCCTGGTTCACATTGCCTTAACAAGTTGAAAATTAGTTTATGATGAAATAGATATCACTGGACATCTATATAATACAACATTATGAATTTAATATGGTCAGCTATTGGCTAACAAAGAGGTTTTCATTATAAACACCTCATGTTTGCATTTTAAAGATATATCTTATACTGGTAGCTTGCTGTGGCATATGTGGATAAGATTGGTCTCCTTCAATCCTGGTTGTTAAATCTAGTTGAGGAAAGATGTTTGACAGGTCACTTATTTTAAACACTATCTATGTGTGCAGGATGTGCGATGGGTGGCAATATTATGTATTTTGTCTCACTTATATAACTCATAATACATGTACATGGTATGATTAATACTGGCCAGATTCTTGGTATACAGTTCTGGGCCAGTGTTGGCCCAGTACTGCCCCAGTATAGGCCCAGTACTGGGCTGTTTATGGCACACTGTACTGGGCCAGTATTGGCATGCCAGCATTGGCCCAGTAGTGGCCCAATATAGGCCCAGTACTGGGCCGACTATGGCACACTGTACTGGCCCGCTGTCGCCCCTATTTGCATTTCTGGACTGGGCCAGAACCGTATTGCCAGCACCGGCCCAGTACCGTTGCCAGCATTGGGCCAGCACTGGCCCATTGAAGGTGTGTTTGCTGGGGCCCTACTTTAAGGTGACGATTAAAGTTGCAGGAAAATAGGGAGGTGCTTAAAGTAGGAGAAAGCTGCTTGAAGCTGCAGGCAAGGTGCGGGTCCTACTTTAAGCACTTTTCCTGCCACAAAAAGCATGTATTAAAGGACTAGAAAGTTGACGGCTCATGCAGTGCATCCGGGGCCCAGTCGGGGCCCAGTTTGAGCTAGCCCGCTTGGGCGCGGACATTTGCCCAGTGCTCGTTCTCGAGGGGCCCCAGTCGGGCTGCCCGACTGGGGCCCAGTTATGTTTGCTACTTGGGTGGCGAGTATCTAGCCAGTGCTGCATTCAAGCATCAAGTCGTCCCTATGGGGTTGAGACACTCCTGAAGGGTTTGTATGATGCACCAGTACAACACGGGTGAGTTACTTGCTGGGGCTGCATTGGTGCATCATGATGACAAATGTCATCTCTTAGGTGTTTTAGTGACATCAGTCCTAAAAGGGTTAACCCTTCATGTGTAAGAGGTTGATACACAGCTGACTGGATTAACAAGCCAGTGAAGCGGAGTCTGGCGGGTGTCAGTATTTAAGAAAAGATCGCCATTTATGTTTTTATGATATCACGTTAAAATCACGTTATAAAAATATTGACGTAGAAAAAAACTTTTTTAACATCAGAGTTTGAACGTTAGATTGACAATAAATGTAGACTCAATTTTATGTCAATCTAACGTTTTTTAAACGTTTTTTCCCAATGAAATTCAAACCAAAAAATAAAGTTTCAATAATTGGTTTATATGACATGTTTTAGAGTAATTTTATGGCTTTTATTTTGCCTCCAAAATCTTATTCAATAGTTCTCTGCATGTAAGGGAGTGATCATTTATTATCAACAGGGGGGGGGTGGTGGGTTTGGGGGGGGGCAAACAAATTTGGACCCCTTGACCGGGGGGGGGGCAAAAAAATTTGGACCCCTCTTGGGGGGGGGGGGGCAAAAAAATTTGACCTGTTTTGAGCCAAAAAGCCCGCGCGTTACTATGCTTCAAAGGGCCCGCGCGCGAGCCGATTTTCGACCCTAAGGGGGGGGGGGTAAAAAATTTTGACCCCTTGACCGGGGGGGGGTGTAAAAAATTTCGCGCGCTCCGCGCGGAAACCCACCACCCCCCCCTGTTGTTAAAAAATGATCACTCCCTAAACTCTTTCTATTCACATCCCCCATATAAATTTTATGTGAATGTCCTTGACAAAGAGAGATATAACATCTCTCACATCAAGATAGATATCATGGGGAAAGCTTTGTGGGTGTAAAACTTTATGTAACTTGGAGGTCCCACACTATGGGTGTGTACACGAATGTATTCTGCTCTATGTTGTCTACAATTGGTTGAGTTATACTCAATCTTGTCCTATTATGTTATGTTTTGATGTGATATAAAATATTACGGGTGTAATTATTGAAAAATGGTTGTATTCCAAGGGTTATAACACTTTTTGTTTGAAATATTAGGGTAGATATCCCGCTATGTACCAACATTGAGTAGTGCTTCCCCCTGGTAGCGGAGACTGGAACCAACAGAAATGTTTAATAACGTCAAAATAACATTTTTTTAACCAACGTTTTTCTCTAAACCATATAGAAACGTTTTTAGAGCGTTTGAGGTGCAAGCATTCTGTCCAAAAAGCAATTAATAACGTTTTAATACGTTTTTAAACGTTTAAAACGTTCTTTGCTGACATGAGTGCCTTCATTAATTATCATAAGGAATGTAGTGTTGGGATTATACGCACCGCCACAACCACGGCCTTTATTAATTATGATGAGCAGTGGCATATATGGTGTTCAGTGGTTAATACTTCAGTTGCAGCCTTATATGAACCATTAAGGCTACTCAGCCATGTCCATCCAAGCAATCAATTAACATGCACCAAGATCTCTGACATTGTCAATCATCATAGTGCATTATAACACAGTGTGTTTCAATGGTTTTCTGAGATTGTATCCAGTATCCTTAAACTCAGGTTCCACCACTCACTGGTAAGGAGTGGGGAGCCAGTCTATATTTAGACTCCTCCAGGCACAGGGTACTATAAAAGAGTAATAAAAAAACACAACTTAATAGCACCGCCCCCCCCCCCTACCAGCCACAAAACTCCTGATAAGACTAGTGTCGAAACCTGATTTAACCCACCTAGAGATATCAGAAAATGTCATATCTCCCAAAACCCCCAGAGGGTCTCCCTGTGTGCGACATATCCATACTGGGCAGTGTGTAAGCATGAGGCTAGCCTCTGCTAACCACAACCCCCTCCCCCTCCTGCACCAGTAGTAGTGGTCGGGGGGGTATGCTAGGTGCTGGACAAGGGTCAGCTGACCTGGGAGCCTCCTATATAGCTCTCTAACTGGTGCGGACTTGTTCCCGCAGCCACTCTCTTTACACATACACCAGCAATCTCGTGAGACCTTGGTTCTGCTCTCGTATTGTAGCCTGTTCCCCGGAAGTTATGGTGTGTGAGTGTCTGGTCACTGCCTAAATTTCACGATAGATTGCGATCACAGAACTAACATGGCTGCCCATACGGAGAAATCCGAGACTTCGCTATAAGGCAGCTTCACCCTGGCTTGTCCTCAAATGATCGAGTGTGGTCCTCAAAGCCTTGTACGACTTGCCTAGCCGGCAGTCCTAGATCTAGATTGCTTTAGTCTTAACAGTTCCATTCTTTAGAGGTAAATGGATTTGGTTATAGTTCTGTTACAGTTTCAAAAAAAAAAGAGAAAAGAGGGGTGCGGGGGCAGAGCCCCCGATATATACAGCAACGTTACCAACTTACAGTGGTGCCATCTAGAGGATAGGTCTGGGAACTGATTAAGATTACCGGAAAAAAGGGCCTTTTAAAGTGACATAATCACTGAGCGTATCCCACTCACAATTCTAGTACTGTTCTAGTCGACTATGTGGTAGCCGCGCGAGTGGTGATATTGCTCCTTTAAGATAACAGGTGAAATGGGTGGTGTCTAGTCACTTCTCAGGTTCGTCATTTATGATCGGCTGACGTCTATGACCAGGTAGCCTGGATCCGTGTTAAAGAATTAAACATGCTTTTATAATATCCTGACATGTCTATGTACATCAGCCCTAAATAGGCATTTTTTCATTGCGGTCATAGATGGTTGCAGTTCATACATAGTTGCCGGTCATAGAGTCTCAACTTGAATCGATTTTGTGAGACATAGCCAATAAACTCCTGCTACCTAGAGTACTAAAGTAATAATAGTGCTTCAATGTAAGGTTTGTAATCTCGCAAGACACTTTGTAGTCTGTGGACAATACGGGACACAACAGGGGGGGGGGGGATTCGTCGGTTTGAACGTACCCACAGCTCTGATGGAACAAAGTGTTCTACTCTAACTGTTCCGAAATTAGAGATAACTAGCTCCATGCCAGTTTTTACAGTTTCAATATTGGACAATTATAAGGGTATCCATTGCATTATCTGGCACATTACAATTATAGATTTGTGTACTTTTTCCAATGAACATCCACCAAGTTCCACCATTGAATCTATACAGTTCCACCTTGTCAATAAACGAACCATATACAAACATCTACCAGGATAATAAAACAGGTTTTAAATAGAACCAAATGAAAATTGGTCCCAGGGCCTGCTTAACAACAAGTAATATATATATATATATATATATACATATATATATATATATATATATATATATATATATATATATATATATATAACTAGCTAGCTGACTCAAACCCACAACACACAGGAGGAGGCACCTACCAGGAGCAGAGGTGGTAGTCATTGAGGGGACAGGCATAGACTGGCAGCATAGAAGGACATTAGGGCAGTACATAATACTAGCAGGTACAGTTGGCTGAGTGTCTCTTTACATATGTAACCTTCCACACCTTTGTTCCCATACAGGGAACTTTTATTATACTAAATCAGTACCTTTCAGCAAGCGAGTTCTGTTGACATGAATTAATTACAGTCTTCTATCATCATTCTGACCAAGGTCTTTTATAGTCCTGCCCACCACCAGCTCTGGAGGAGATCCACTCTATACTCCAGGCTGTGTCTCACGACCTTGGGCCAATGTTTTTGTCTCTGACTGGGTGCCGTCTCTGACCGGGTGCCGTCTCTGACCGGCTTGGCTTGATAAGGTCAAGATACCAACAGCAGGAGGCTACCGTAAATTCTCGCGTACAAGCCGCGGCTTGTACGCGAGTCAGACTCAGCTTTCTTTTGATACCAAACATGCCTATATAGGGTGCGGCTTATACGAGAGTTTTTATTAGTATACTACAGTACCAAAATCGCAATATTCAGACCACCTCTGCGACTTATATAATTTGTCAACGTTAGGGGTGCGGCTTATTCGCGAGTTAGGCTTATACGCGAGAATTTACGGTAATTGTAATTATGATTATAATTATATAACAACTGCAATAACGTTTTTACAAATCCTTATGTACATGAGTATAATTCTTTTTAAAACACCTTTTTTCTGACACCTGGTCAGAGACGGCACCTGGTCAGAGACGGCACCCGGTCAGAGACGGCACCCGATCAGAGACAAAAACATTGGCTCAAGGTCGTGAGACACAGCCTCCACCACAAGAAGTGATCAACAGGCTACATGGACCAAACCCTATTACAGACATACATCATCTGGTCATATGGTCAACCCCCAACCCAGCTAACAAAACTCGTAGTAAATGGCATCTTTTATACATAATTCTGTGATTGGTGATGACATCATTTAATGATGTTGGTTTTGGTCACAAAGATGTCTTGTATGCAAATGGTTTTTACGTGGTTTCTGGCATGGATTTTCATGTCTGTATTTTACATCAAAATATTTACATGAAAAGACATTTTTAGCGGTGATACTTTTAATGTAACAATATTGACATATATATGACCAGCTGTCAATTTGGACATATCAGAAAGATGTGATTTGAAGATATCTACAGGACATTAGGGGCGCATGTTATAGGGTGATATTTATACCAATATTGACCATACCCACCCACAGTAGTGATTGTAAATCAGCTAGCATGATTAAGATACCTCTGGAAACATTTTAGACATCATAGAATACTGTCTATTTTATGTCAACATCTGACATGTCCACAGGCACTCTGTACAGGAAGTAACACATAGTTTGTCAAAGAAATTTTGCAGGCATTTTCCAGTTCCATAAACACACATTACCAAAAGGCCTGGATGTGATATCAGCCTAAAGCCAATATTTTGATTTATACAATTTCGAAGGACACAGAAAAGGTGTCCCAGCATCTAGCTTGCTTATCCAACCATAATTTATCAATTCATTGTAACACAAGTAAAACCACATATATTCCACAAGAAATCTGGTCCAACTGTGTCTCTTATTGCAGTTTACATAATTGATGTCATTTAACTTGTAACCAAGGATCAAGGAATGCTGAAGAAAATCTCATTACATTGTAAGATGAAACACCTAGTGATAGAGCTCAGAACTATAATAGGATATAGTTATGTCAACTTATAAATGTCAACGTCTGACAAGATTGTGATGTTATTGATATCATGGCAATAATGTCATTATAGACATGGGTTGTACTATTCTAGGTATGAATTGAACCATTGTAACGGTGATTCAATATTACTAAAGGATCCATTGTATCATGTATTTATTCCAATCTAACATGATTTAGGGGTTTCATCTTTCAATGATTTGAGATTTTGTGCAGCATTCCCTCATTCTTGATTACAAGTTGGATGAAATCAATTCTATAAACTGCAATGAAGAACAAGGTTGGACCGAATTTCTTCTGTAATATATGTGGTCTTACTTGGGTCACAATGAATTGATTATATATGGCTGGACACCCAAGGTAGATGCTGGGACACCTTTTCTGTGTCCTTTGAAATTGTATAAATCAAAATACTGGCTTTGGGCTGATATCACATCTGGGCCTTTTTGCTAAGATAAATGTGTTTCTGTGGAACTGGAAAATGCCTGCAAATGTCTTTGACAGACCCGGCGTTACCAACTTCCTGTACAGAGTGCCTATGGAAATGTCAGATATTGACATGAAATAGATATCATATTAGGATGTCTAAAATGTCTCTAAGAGGTATCCTAATAATTCCAGCTGATTTACTATCACTACTCTGGGTGGGTATTGTAAAAACTGGTATAAATGTCACCCCTACCACATGCTCCCCGAATGTCCTGTAGATATCTTCATGTTACATCTTTCTGATATGTGTAAATTTACATGTTTTAGATGTCTTTTACAGCTGATCATATCTACAATTGTTACGTCAAAAAGTATCACTGATTAGTACATCTTTTTTATGTAAATATTTTTATGTAAAATACACACAAATACTCTCACATGAGAAACCCACACCAGAAAACATTTAAAAACCATTTGCATATAAGACATGTTGGTAACCAAAACCAACGTAAAAAAAATTATATGCGAATTTTACATAAGGTGTTAGCTGGGAACAGACATACATTTATATCACATTAACACAGTCTCACATGATTCAGTTCTAAATTAATAATGACGTTGGCTCAATTCCCTCTATAACCTTTGTGTAGGCATTACAAGCCCAACAGACAGTTCACTATGAATCCCTCTCTGGTAAACATTACCACCACATAGCATGCCTAATATTATGAATCATTAAGATCCCACACCTACCAAACAAGTGTACTCCAAACATTTACGAAATGCACTGTAAATAGTAAGTGTAGGTACACAGTAGATTCTACTGTAGGTTTACAGTAGAATCTACTACAGAATGGATTTACAATATAATCTACTGTAGATTTACTGGAGATTCTACTGTTTACCTACAATAAACTGTACACCTACAGTAGAATCTACTGTACACCTACAAAAATGGCAACCAACATTTTACAGTGTGTCCATGAAACGTAATGTTCCCAGTTACTGTATGCTCATCTGTGTAACTCGTTTCTACATGACCAAAGTGGACCAGCACAGACAGCAGAGCACAGAACAGGTGCATGAATGGTTGCATTTAAGCAAATTTAAGATGCCTTAATTAGAGAATAGAAAATGGTGCTCTTGACGTCGAGATTGTCTGTTGCTCTATACCACACAATGGTGGTGAGCCTTTATAATGCTTGCGACCAGAGTCTGTTATAGAGCCACAGGGAGTCGAGATGTGATGAAGGAGTTTTCTATTGTCTTTATAAAGCATTTTTTATAGAATTATTGTCAGTTTGTTAACATTTCCATTGGTTTATTAACATTGTCTGTCCGTTTCTATACTGTTAACTAGCAATCTTAGGGCACAGTGAAATGTACAATGTCAAACACCAATTGGCATTCTGATACTGGCGCTGTGCATTCAGCATGCACTGTGCACATGTAGCTGTCTAGGATAAAAAACGGACCTACTGCGCATCTCATTGCACATACCAGAGGGCAGGGCAGCATATGTTCCTCTAGCCGGATAACATTATGTGCATAGCCTCATGTACTTAAACAGGCATTTCTCTGTCAATACACAAGGGGGCAGTAGTGAGCCAGTGATTAGAAATGCACTCTCCCAGCATAGGGCTCTTTCACTAGAACACTTTAAGTATAGGCCTCATGACAAAATGATAAAAAAACTAAAATAATGCACGGACCCTATGTTGAAATTACTTTGATTAATTTGGATATGATGGTATGGATGTTTTGTGGGAGTTTAAGCATAATTCAAAAACTTTCACTACTATTCCTCATTGATTAAAACTATTTTCCCTCTTTGATCTTAGGGAAATACTTTTAATTTTCAAAATTCTATATTAAAAAAAGTAGCATGGGACCACCCATATTTCTTTTTCCCATTGAGTTGCGAATTATGCAAAGAAGCTGGAGAAATGTTTTGGTAGAAATTCAAAAACTTTTGATGCATTCTAGACAGTCACCTTAAGTGCTTTAAGTTTAGTAATGCCATGTCAATGTCACAGAAAGACATAACAGCATTTAAGTGGCATTTACTAGAATTAAATATACATGTACTTAAAAATACCCTTTAAGGATATTTAATTTACATTGGTTTGGTTCTAGGAAGCCATTCCTCTAGGGAAAGCATGCACAGGGATTCTGATACTTATGTTGCCCCGCGACTACCAATCACAGACCATCCTTTACCACTCCTCACTCTCTGGGTAGACAGGGGAGATGAACACTGCCACGAGGACACATAGTGACAGAATTATGAGCTAAAAGGCATAAGTCTTGCTCTCCATCAAGATGCCTGGGGAAATCCCTCATTCCTACAATATTAGCACATGTGGCAATTATGTGGCAATGGTACATCAATATTAAATGAACATTCCCCTTTCTCTCTGATACACTATAGAGGAATGTTTATGCATGAGAAAGGATATGCATCATTGTGTTGAGTTCTATTGAACCTATTATAGCCAATATGCCTCAGTCAGTGTGTGGCTTATACACAAGTTTTTGCTTCTATGGTCTGGTAGTCACCATAATCACATCACGGGTGCAGCTTCTAGGATTGGCCCAAAGTTGGGATGTGGCTTACATGCGAGTTAGGCACAGAGGACACGAGTGATTATTGTTTTCAGCATGTTTATCTGACTTTCACAGTATCTGAAGCTTATATAGTTCATAACTCCAACACCATGTGTCCTCACAGCGGTGTTCACCTCCCCCCCGCATGCAGGTAGAGTAGGGGTAGCATAATACCTCTGCAGCACAACAGTCTAGGATAGCATTCACAGTTTTCAAAACAACACCAGGTCATTTTGTTATTCATCTGAAATATTCAGAAAATGTAAGTAAATGTGTTTTTTATCTGTGATGTCAAACAGAACCGTTTTTTGTAATGTAGTTCAATATTGAATAATCACTTAAATTGCAGATAACAAACACTATATTATGTTTTCAATGCCATACCGATGATGTACAATTGGGTAACAAGTGCTCGATCTAATCCCATAGTTAAAACACATCAAATTCAGTTTTGAAAATGGTTATACGAGCAGTCAACCCGGAATTATCCAGAGACTTTTTCTTCCTGCTAAAACATGATTAAACATGTGAACTGTAATCTAAATGTCTAGCCTAGAATCACCAGGATCAATGACTTTTCAGGGAAAGTTTTTTTCAAAAAAAGTTTTTTTGAAAAAAACTTTTTTTGTAAATTATAAAATTTTCTTAATAGTCAGCTCATAATATTTATTCATACAAAGGCCTTATTCAACTGCAGCCAATATCATCAAATTCCACATCCACCAAACGTTCTTGTATTATGCGTTGTTGTGTAATGAAGGTTCCTGCCGGACATCACCTGACTAATAATAGGCCTAGGCCACTATGCATCCTCTCTATAGGTGATCAGTCATTGATGTATTGAGTTTTAAAAATTTACCGCCTTGAAAATTCAAGTCTACAATGGTTGTACCCATGATGCATCATTCTACCCACAATGCACTACATTACCCACAATGCCTAGTGTAAATATTACCCATGATTCATTGGACTACTATAAATTCAGTGTGTGTTATTGATTGTATCCAGTTGTGTATTTGTACTCCTGAAGAAGACACCAGGTGTGTCGAAACGTTGAGTTATACAAATTACTTCTCTGCTGTAATGTTTACTACCCCACTATGGAATAAAACCGGATCTTAAACATGGAACTTTCAGTCGTTGGAGTCACTTGGTTCGTGGAGGTTTATTTCAAGAAAATTCAATTTTCAATTTGTCATAAGTTTATTCTTTAATTTCAAAAAATATTTTTAAAAAGTACATTACTGTCATGTTTGTTTTCATTGAATCACAGAAGAGGTTGATACTTATAAGGAAAAACTAAATTACATTAGCATTATGATTGTAGCACCTCCATTTCAATTTTATAAAATTATGACTTATAATAAAAAGTAAAACATGATGATATTACTGAGGAAGTGGGGTATGGGGGGGGGGAAGGTGAAATATGTGATGATTCCACAAGTATGAGTATAAAATAAACTAGTTAGTCCCTAGTTCAGTATAAGTAAACTAGTTAGTCCCTAGTTACAGATAAGTAAACTAGTTAGTCCCTAGTTAAGTTTAAATAAGTACACAAGTTAGTCCCTAGTTAAGTATAAGTAAACTAATTAGTCCCTAGTTAAGTTAAGTAAAGTAGTTAGTCATGATTGGGGCACATGTACAATCACTCTCACATCATGGGAAGTAGGACAACATATTTTGAGAAAATTAATCAAATCCATCATGGAATATGCATTATCTGCAGGGGATCAACTAGAACAAAGGATTTTTCTGAAAAAAATATGTTGCTATACACAACGGGCCATTTTCTGTGTACAGCATAACAAAGGCCTGTCCCTCTCACACCATGTCTATGTGGTGTCGGAGGTTAAAGAACCCTTGCTTCGATAAATGTGTAGGAGCGGGATTTTTATCTTTTGGCTCATCTCCTAGATCCGATCATCCTGGATATGATCATCCAAGGTAGGCCTTTGGCCTACCTTTTTACTTGTGAAAAATTGAAACTTGAGTAAGTCTTCTCTGCAAAGTCAATGGGACATTAAGCTACGCAAACACATAAACAAACACACCTGCATGGCATTATTCTGTACCACTGTTCTCATTATGGGGGCGTTTTCAACTGGAGCTAGCCTGGTGCAGGCTTTAGAAATATTCCTCTCAATTAATGAATAGCTCTTTAACTAACTAGCGGTTTTCAGAATTAGATTCTATGATACCCTCACTCAGGATATGAGTTAATGCCTACTTGAAAGAAAACACATCAGAAAGAACAGAGGCCTTGCAGGAGTAATGTGCATACTCTAGGAGAGCCAATTATCACCAGCATATTTTTTACATCACACTAAAGGAACTTTACTCAGAAACCGGGAGAAAATGAGAGGTTAATGGGCAAATGCTGCTGGAAGTGTCTCACCATATTGATACAAGTTGAAAGTCTATCTGAGTGCCTATATCATTATGAAAAAATTAAGATAAAACTAGTATTGCAAAGTCTTAAAACATTCACCAACTTTTTCCTGGCCATTTCTATCTACATCTGCCTTCATGCTAGTCATAGATTGCATCTGGTGATAGATTGCACTGGTAATAGATTGCACCCAGTCATAGATTGCACCCATTCATTGACGTTTAACTCGTATTGATTTCCTGAGACACAACCTCCCACCCAGCAAATTAGTTTGACTTAGTTTCTGGAACGTGCACTTTGTGTGACTGTTGTCCTATGGAACTAATTGGCACAATATGACACCATACCCCATAGGACAAGAAGTGGCACATACTCACACATATTCACACAAATTCACACATATTCACACAGCATCATGTACCATGGCACAAAAATATTTCCACCCATATTGTTTCACTTTTTTTTCCTTTTTTTGAAAAAGAAAGGAAAATCTGTTTAGTTTGAAATACTCATTATATTTAGAAGTTGGCATAGGGCACCATGGCAGAAATCTGTTAGTGCACTCCCTGCTGTATATGGGCATACTATCTCATTCAACAAGATTCCTACCATGGTAGTGTAGGCCTGATGAAGTTGTGTACAATTCATGCCAATTATCAGCTGTATACACATGTAACAAAAGGTCAGACCTTTATCCAAACAAGATTACCAGAGGAAAGGTGTCTGTGGTCTGTCCCTCTTAATGCCGCTTTAATCAAATCATATGGTGTGTTTTTCAATCACTAATGAAACTTGATAGAATTAGAGGTGTATAGCTAGGTGTAAGTTGCATTGACAACATGTTATTATGGTTGTAAACAATGAAAATGATTCCATTTCACCCATGAGAATAACAAGGAACAACAAAGATGACACCTGGTGTCAAAACCATGCACTATTCCAACCTGACAAAGTGATAATGGTTATGTTTGAAGATGTGTGAGTGTGTGCCAGAAGGGAAACTAGGTGACACTGCATCACACAAATACCTGTTATGTGTGACACCAGGTGTCATCAAAGTTGATTGTACCCCTTTTCCTGATTAAAGAGAATGATTTTCTTTAGCTATAAGTTTCTAAACAAGGTCCCAATGTATTGTGAATCAGACAATGCACCTGTCCTTCTATTAACATTCATTATGTATATAAATAGATGCCATATCATTTTAATGAAAGCAGCATTAAGAGGTCCAGATGCTAGACACCTTTCCTCTGGTCATCATGTTTGGATAAAAGCCTGGCTATCTCCTGCTGCTCATGTGAACTCTAATGTTGATGGTTATAATGGTACATATATTCATCAGCCCTTTGTTGAAATGCTAGGAACCTGATCGAATGAGTTTGTACAAACCAGCAGCACACACACCAATAGTGTGCTATGACTATCTATGTCAAATACTGCTGGTTGTAAAAAGTATTTAAGTATTTCCTATCTTTTAGTAACTCATAATGAATCTAAAAATACATGACTAAACATTTTGGTTTAGGGCATTATATATTTTGTCATTTGGTGTGAATAAGCTTTTTTAAAATCTGTCAGAACTGTGTGAATCTGTTCCATGGAACACTGTGTCAGTGTGTGTGAGTCTGTTACATGGTATACATGTCACACAAAATGCACGAAATGAGCACACAGTTCCAGGGGTAAGACAGGGTGAAACAATCTGGAACTAATTTGCTGGGCAGGTAACATAAGCACATTGGGCCATGATTGGGCCAATATACCACTTAAAAATGGGTCAATATTGGTATTTTGATATTGGCCCACCGCTGGTTTGACCACTGACCCAGTAATGGCCCATGCTCGGAAAAAGGATATTGATTTCATGTTGGCCCAATAGTGGGCCAGCGGTCAAACCAGCGGTGGCCAACATTACTATGTTTTTACATTATTCCAAGGTTAGAAATTAAACATCGGGGCAACCTTGAAATACATATGTCGCCCCAACATATAATTGTCAATATAGGACCACTGCAACAATCACTAATATTGAACAATACTAATTTATATAATTGAATGTGCAAGTATATTTAAGACATGACTGTCAAATATCATCAGTTTAGAAAAAGCCATTTCTGTCTTTTTAATCCATCTTGATCTCTATCCCAAATTGGTTAGACACCATACAAACTGTATTACTATGTTTTAGGACTTATCTAACTCCATTACCCACATATGAGGTGTCTTCAAGTTACTTTTGACAAATTCCCACTGATGTCATGCAGTAAATGGCACTTTTACATATCAAATTTCATCCATGAACTTCCTCTGGCCTTTAAACATGAAGAGCACACTGGGGGTCACATTTATAACTCAATATGATGGCAAAGTAGGAGCCATCCTGTAAAATATTCTTCAGGCAAGATTGAATCCCCCTGGTGTAGATCACAGTCAATATTGGACAAGTGTAGTTAGAACTCATGTTGGTCTAATATCAGAAATAATATGATGGCCCTGAAATGTTCCAACACTGGGCCAGCACTGGGTCAATATCAGCGATATCAAGCATGGACCATCTCTGGGCCAGCGGTCAACCCAGCAATGGCCCATTATCGGAATTGCCAAGGGTGGGCCATCATTGTAATTTGTATGTTGAACCAATGTGTGCATTACCTACGATAGGCCATGGTTGGTATAACGATTGCGATGGAGTCGATCATTGCCGACATTGGCCCAATATACCCTTGCTACCTGGGCTGCTTGTCTTGCAGATAGTGAGATGGCTACTAAGAGGAGCAGTGACATTATTGACAAAGCTTGGCAGGATGTAGCCAAGACCTTCCTCCCAGGTCGGCAGTCTACAGAAGTGGTCAAGGTGTATGACAACTGTCGCTATGCTACATATGAGGAGGTAAGACCCTGTTTATTTCATGGTGAATACTGCACTCCCATTGACTTAACCAATGAAAGCCGTATTTCTCACCCCTCGTGAAATAACCTTCCCCCGTATTTCTCAACTTCGCCTTGTGAAATAACCCTGAGTGAGGAACTCTACGCGCACACCTTTCTCTATGTATTTAGACAAATCAAACGAAGTATATATATTTATGCTTGAAAAAATAAATTGACATGGACTTAATGTCGCAAGTCAATTTTGATCAACCCACCCCTGTCTCAATGTAAAATTTTCCCAATAAAATGTTGAATGTCCCATTTCAGCTTCTTTCGTTAGATTGTGTGGAATTTTAATTCACCAAATTACATCAATTACATAATGATAAAGTTCCACATTTACTCATTTTGATTAACTGTACCAAAAACAGTATTTAATGAGACAAAAGGGCATGTATTACATGAAAAGATATTGGTTGCTGCAACAGAGATATACAGTCCAACGGATCAGCATGCACCAAAGAAGTGCGAGTAACTTGCCATTAATGTGTCAGTGCATCATAATGACACATTGCATGAAGGTGTTATTCCCCTGCTGCTGCACTGCCCTCCCTAGCAGAGTGCTGCCTGCCCAGACTGGGCCCATTTCTGGACTGTCTGCGGTGATGTAAACACAACGCGGGGGGTTAAGGTAAACTAGTATCATTAAAAGATTAAACCGTTAGTTATAATGATAAAGGTTTAGCTGGGGCTCCACTACATGCTTTCTTGGTTCATTTTTCATAAAAGTGAATCTGTCAGATTATTGTTACATAGCCATAAACGATTGATTGTATTAGGAGTTGTTTATAGCTGGGTCTCCACTACCCGATTTTTGGGTAATTGTCATGATCTGATCATACCCTGGCACCCCTAGCTATCTTATATATTAGGGAGATGATCAGATGAGAAATAAAGTCTTTGGGTTTGTTTATATTTATATCACATGTATTGTGTACACAGTTTTATTAGGAAAAGACATAGGTCTAAAGATTGCACCATTCCGACCAATGAATCAAAACCTGTTAGATATGGGATCGGGAGCCAAAATTCGCTGGGTTGCAAAATCCTGACATAAATCGGGACCAAAATTGTGCTATAGAGCCTTGGCAATTCTATTTTCCACTTCCTTGTTAACATAAACATTATTCATAAACACGAACCTATAGCCAGTATCTTTATGTAATTGTTATGACATATAACTGAGTCAAATTTGTGAGAATAGCACCGATTTGTCAATAAAATCGATAAATGGAGCCTCATCTTATGTAGCAACAAAGCAATAGAACTGCAGTGGTTCAGTTTCTCAAAGAGAACAACAATGTCAGTTTTCGGGTGCGAAGTAAAGCAGAGTTTTTATTCAGTGTATTCCTATACAGAGAACCTAAGCCTCAACCCAAAGGAGGAGGCAAAAAGAAGTGTTGCTATTCAATCGTACACAATTGGGTAGGGTAATGCTGGGAGTCAGCTGGGCCTGCACTGACTGGCGAGTGTACGAGGAGGAGAGGTTTATATACCCCTTCCGATGCATGAAATTGACATGGTCACGTGGTTGGGTCGTTCCCGCCTGAAGCGTGGTGCGCAGTACCCGAGAGAGGACAGTCGCCCCCTCCAGGCTACTGCGCACACTAACGCCAGACGAAAACAACCCGAACTAACCTCCTCGGTTGCCTGGATGGACATATGTCTACCTTACACAGTAGTAAACCCCTACAGAACCATTGAATTCCTTGGGTCCAGTTTAGGGGAGGGTATGATTATAATCAACCTTTGGACCATTGAAACATGTGTTGCTAGGCGGATAAACAGTGAGAATAGCTGTTGCTAAGCAACCAGCTCTATTAGCAACAAACCAATAGAACCATTGAGTTCCTTGAGTCCAATCAATGGGGGGGGGGGGCTAGGCAGTGTTAAACTAGTATTCTAAGCCATATCTAGGTCATGGGGGATGGAATTCTGATATTTTGGTGGCCATCTTGGATATTCGTGGCCATTTTGGATTGTTTACAACATATTTTAAAAGCCCATGATCAGATCTTTCAGGTGGTATATATACTGACCTTTAGTCTTTTTTGGTAATGGGTGTCACCAGGAATAATGCTCCTAGCTCTCCAATGCTGCAGCATTATCTATCACTAGTGTATAGCCAATAAAGTTGTCTATCTATTCATCACATATCACAGTCTTGTTTGGGCAGGTACATCATTTCCCTGATCACAGATGGCGTTTTAGCTGTAACTTTAAGATAACTTTATTATCACAGGTTCGCAAGGAGACTGGAAGCTCCTATATATAATTATATAAATCTTGGATATTGATCCTGGGCACAACGCTGTAGTAGTGGACTATTGAACTACCTCCATACATTGCTATGTGTGATATTATATTTACATATATATTATAGCGGTTAAGGTCTTCATAATATCACTCTGGTATTTGCAGACTATTTCTGTTCTGGATGTGAAAGCACATAAGGTAGTGGCTGATGCCATGGTGAGGTACCTCTCAGACAACAGGGAGGTTACCATACTGGATGTGGCAGCCGGAACCGGGCTGGTCGCTGTAAAGGTAACCCATGTTTAACCCTTTAAGGTCAGATGTAGCTAAAAGATGACATTTGTCATCATGATTCACCCATGCAGCCCCGGTTAGTAACTCACTGGTGCTGCATCGGTACATAATGCAGACCCTTTGGATATGTCCCAACCTCATAAGGTATTCATGATGCTTGATGTAGAACTTGCGAGTTACTCACCATGTCTGCATTCATGCATCATGACAATAAAGGGCATGATTCATTCATGCATCATGCTGTCTTCATAGTGGTGTCAGAAAACAGGGAGGTGAGAGTGCTGGCTGTGGCAGGGGGAACGGTCTTAGTTTCATGATGAAAACAGAATGACAAGGTTAATGCAAGGGCTGTTCCCTAGGTCAGTGTGTAGTTACCCTTGATTTGCTCTGGCTATACTCCATGCTCAGAGAGTCATGTAATAATTATCCATAAAATAAAGAGTGTAACCTGTGATGGTGTAATAACCCTGTTGTTAGTGAACCATAGATCATTTGAATGGATGGGAATCTCCCCCCTCCCCACTGTAAACTCAGCTACCTAGGTATCCTCACTAAACCAAGTGTTTTCCCCTATACACATCAGTTAAATGCTCTTGGTTTCCACAACATTGATGCCTTGGACCCGTCTGAGGGAATGCTCAATGTGGCTAGGCAGAAGAATGTCTACAAAAATTTCATTCAAGAATACTTTCCAAGTGAAAATCCATCAGTGAAAACAAGTAAGTACAAATGAGCTTCTGTAGGGCTAAACGTTTTTACCTGAGAATCAGCAACATAAAGTTGGTTTTTATAATTTATATCTATGTAATTGTAGGAGTCATTCAATATACAAAATACATGAAACACAAACCAAAAGTCACAGATATTACTGCAAAACAGGGACAGATATGGCAAGCCAGGTTTTTCAGCAACAAGCCAGGTTTTTCGGCAAAAAAACAGGTTTTTCGGATCTAACTAGGCTTTTCGGACATACAGGTTTTTCAGACAAAAACCTGGTTTTTCACCCAAGAACCTGGTTTTTCACCCAAGAACCTGGCTTTTTGGATTTGAACTAGGCTTTTCGCCAGGAAAAACAGATAGGCCCAGAGAGTGGGGCTAATATGTGAGGTTTTACTCCTATAGTACAGTACAAAAGTCACCATAATCAGGTCACCAGTGCAGCTTATAGGATTGGCCAAAAGTTGGGTGCGGCTTATATCCAATTTAGGCTTATGCCCGCGGTTTTACCGCAATGTTATGTTATATACATGTACTGTAAATTCTCACATAGAAGCCGTGGCCAGTACTTGAGTCAGATCGCCAGTATGGCTTATAGGAGCGGCCAAGAGTCGGGGTGCAGATTATTCACACATTTTTTGCTACTATAGTAAATGTACTGAAACAACAATTTCCACACCCCCTTTCACACTTATATGATTCCTCACAGTTATGGGGTCACTTATATAAATATGTTCGAAAATATCTTTGTTCTGGAAACATATGTATACATATATAGGCACTGTCAGTGTTGTTTTGTTTCCAGACATTTCATTTTTCACTAGGCTCATCTAAAAATCAGTATTGAAAAAATATTAATGAAAAAGTAGTAGCTAACTGTCCGTGATGTTATTGCGACACATTAATTGTCACAAATGGTGAGCTGATGGCCTCATCATTTGTGCTTCATGAACTTATTTGCTATTTATATGATTGGTAACATGATTACCAATTCTTGGGAGGATGGAGGAAAGTGGCCTTTCCATGAGTGGGGAGTTTATACTCGAGAATTTACAGTGGTATGTTATGACTTGCAGGCAGCTATGATGTACTGGTTGTCTCCATGGGATTGCCGGGAGGGCACATGGGGTGTGACAGTCTGCCCGAGATGGTGCGATGCGTCAAGACAGGTACTGTGTTTGACATAAGAAGATTTTTTCAACTAAAGAATTGGCCCCAAATGTCCATTATAATAAGCCTGCCCCCCATAACTGTCTTGTACAGACCACTAACTCACTGCAGTGGCCTCTATAAGGGTTCTACACAAGTGCTCCATGTCACATAAAGGTATGAAAAAACAGCAAAAAAAAATCTGGATAGAGAGGGGGGCTTATTAACAGAGTATTTAAGATTGAACATAACATTTGAGAACAGTGTAATGACTACAAAAAATTATGATCAGAAATTCCCTTTTTTGTTTGGATGCAAGGGCTGTATATTATATCTGGATTTGTTGTGAGAGGGGCAGCGGAGAACAATAGAAATGTCTTGAACAAGTATTGGAGTGAATAGTTTAATTATGTGAATAGTTTGATTAATTGCCCATTGAATACATCCATTGCCTAAGTATGTCACATAAGGCCTATCAAAATAATTATTTGGAGTGGCCTTATGTAGAAAAAGCTGTGATGAAAATTTTTTTGAAATGCAAATATTTTAGGTGTACCATTTTTATACTGAGCTGCTTGAAGATGGCTGTGTCTCACCAAATCGATGCAGATTAAAACTTTATGACCGGCATACCTCTATGATAGACTGATCTCTATGACTAAACTTAAAACAGTTTATTTAGAGTAGATGTACATAGAAATGTAATATATCTATTTCACCATAGGGAACCCAGGGTTTATTACATGTCTGGGTCATATAGGTTTGCCCATCATAGAGTTTCATTGAAGTTGTATCGATTTGGTGAGACAGCTCGATGGTTGATAAGGTGGTTCAAATAAGTTTGGAAATTAAATCACTAATATATCTAGTCAATCAGAAATGATGAAATATATATAAGTATAATCTGACTATGTCAATGTTCCTCCTCAAATTCTGTCATACTTTTTCATGTGATGATTGCTGTAATCTCAAATGCTTACCTAGCTCATTTTAAAAGGGTCTTTATCATGCCGACCCTAAGGGGTTGAGAAACTCCTGAATAATCGGCTTGATTCACTGATGCAGCACCGGCAATTTACTCGCCGGGGATGATGATGAAAATTAGCGACATGCATCATTAAAGGGTTTATTAAACAACCATTACTCACTGACTCTGCATTCTCACAGGTGGATTTGTTGTGATAGCGGAGGTAGAGAAAAACCTGACAAACTTGGCAGAGTTGCGGGACCGACTCGAGCCTCTGATGCAGCGACTAGAGAGGGAAGGACAGTGGCAGATCCTGGAGAGAACTTCCATCGATAATTTTTACCACACCAATACAGGTCTTCTTTTTGTTTTTAAAGTGACCAAAGCAGAGA
The DNA here is from genome assembly GCA_947462335.1 of Harmothoe impar. Taxonomy (NCBI): domain Eukaryota; kingdom Metazoa; phylum Annelida; class Polychaeta; order Phyllodocida; family Polynoidae; genus Harmothoe; species Harmothoe impar. The sequence continues at coordinate 34,654,474 of OX381717.1, read as the reverse complement.
ACTAGACTAGTTGTCTGTTTAACACTTGATGTTTAAACACCTAAACACTGCGTACAAATGTTTAGGATTCAAATGCTTGTATGCAAACACCTAAACACTAAGTGATAAAGTATTTAGCTTTTAAAAACATGTTAAACGCTTGTTATCTAAAGATTATTTATCACATCTCATCCCAGGCTCACCTATGGTAAAACTATATATATAGGACCCTACATAACAAAAACAAAAATCCAGAAACATCAGAAAAGTCATGATGTTCACACCCTAATGTTCATCTCTTAGACCTCTCTTATTTCTTCTGCACATTATGTTCATTTTAATCTTATAAAGTCTTAATGAAATTGATATTATACTCATTATTCAATACTCTACATTTCCAGCCATTGATATGGTTAAAAAAACTGATAATAAATGTACTCAATGAAAAGTGGCCATTGCATTTTTTTTTTTTTTTTTTTTGTAAACTCAAGCAACAGAAAGAAAGCAAATTGTGCATGCAATTTAGATTATGAGAATTCATGAACACCTGGCCGATCAAAATAATCGACAAATATTTGAGGCTTGGTTCCATGCAGTGCACTTGGACTACAGGGCAGAGAAAGCAGTGCTCAATGGAGTCACCAGGACCTGTGGTGTGCATGTGGTGGGTGGGGAGCACTATCATCTTTCCTGTCCCATGGAGGCAAATAACCCCAGCAATCTGCTGCATATTCTGTGTACCTCCTGGTGAGATCCAAACAGGGATGGTCTTCTTTTTTTTTTTGAACAAATTTAAACTTTATTGCTTGAAAGGTTTATACGAGTTTGACAATTCTTGATCCTTTTCGTGGTGTGTACATGTATGATGATAGGAAATATACAAAACGATTTCAACCTTGGACTAATATTGTCCAGATAACGTTATACGATACATGTACAGGTATTCATCAAGCAACAAAGTAGTGATAGGCTCGTCAGTAAACTATTGTGTGAGCCATACCACAGGGTTAGATACAGCCATGAAAAATAGTAGACATAACAATAATGTATGGGCAAGATGGATGGTGGTCATGAAAACTTTAAATTTCATGTAAATTTTAAGATTAATATCAATTAATCTTTTGGTTATAAACTCTTAAATGTATTACATTTTTTGACTCCTCAGTCAGCCGTTATTTTGGGGATTGTGTCATTCAATGACTGTCGAGCTATGCTCTTAAACTTAGCTAAATCTGTTTCTCCTCTGTCCCTGACTGTGAGGGAATTCCGTCTACTGCATGAACATTGACATTTTAGCAAACCTTTTATTAAAGTCACTGTTTTAACAGCTTTATGTTCAGTAAATTTCCTGGAAATGTCCTGGAAAAGTCACAATGACATTTAAGCTGCTTTAAGGACGAGAGCTACAGGCACCTAGTGGCGGTTTTGTGACCTACAGCTCATTTCACATTAAGAGGATTCTGGCATTTTTAAAGCTAGTTTCTATCATTATTAATTCAAAAGTTAGCCCTATATATGTAAATCTGTCTTTTGATAAAGCACAAAAACTACCTCCCTCTCTTAACCCTCTCCCCCTGTTGCGTCCCCATATGCTTAAGCATTAAGGCACCTGTCTCTCTATGTTCCAAGCCATATTGTGGAAAAGTTACACTGCAACAATATGATTTTACTTCATAAACTTAATTGTTCTATATTTTTAAGCTTAACTTTAGTTTTTGAACGGAATTGTTTGCCTAGTTTGTGATTTATTCATCAAAACACACCAGATCTATACAGCTACTTTCACTGGCCGAGCCCACTGGATTCAATAACCACAAATAACTATACATGTATATTTATGTAGGTCAATACCACAATAAAAATCCCCTCTGTAAAGGATGGCATCATACTTCCTCCTGTAATACCATGAGGGTCTCCTATACCATTAACAACAGAGTGTATTTACAAGATTCTTCTTTAAACTGCCTCTTTTCATAAAGTCTTACATGTGCTTGTGACATTCTTGATACCTCCTGGCCCACTATATAAGGCTGTTATGATTAGTTATCCCACGATTCTGCGTCCGTGCGGATATCTAGCCGTATACCGAACTCGTACCTCCATAACAACCTGTTAATGCATCAGTACCAGACTATGTTTCATGCAGCAAAACCCATATTCTTATAATTGACTGTACTTGATAATTCAAGACACAAAATTAAAGCTAGAGTGCAATGAACCAATTATATTATTTTAGATATATTGCACCTACGTTTCTTACATCTGCACAAACATACAGCTACAGGCTGTGTGTCACGACCTTGGGCCAATGTTTTTGTCTCTGACTGGGTGCCAGCTCTGACCATGCATTCTTCCTTTATATTGACATAAATTGGTATATTTTGGTCAATGGAATTTTGTATTTCGAGTTATATAGATTTAATCATATTTATTGGAACAGTTATAGCATTACTTCTTCTGTATTTGTAGCAATGAGAAAAAGCCAGTGCCTGGTGCTGTCTGGCTCATGGTGTAGTTATGTCATATATTTAGAAGGTCTTAAACAAAGAATTTCCTAGCGATTATTTGTACCTTTTTTATATTATAAACTTGAGAATACATATATTTTATTATTTAGGTCTGGATATATCACCAGAGTGTAGATATAATAGCATAATTTACCGACATATGTACATGGTAATGATACACACTCTGCAACAGATCCTTACCACAAAACAGGCCAACTTCAGAGCCTGATCAGACACAGATAGAATATGTTTTTATATATGCAATGTCATTGGTTGGTAAGAAGTACATTTGGAGTTTACTGTGATGCTCACACACAGGACATAGCATTTATGAAATATTACGTTTTTTAATGGTAAAAGTGTCCGACTTAAGGTGTGTGTCCGTCTCTGGGTGAATCTACCCTATTGGTTTGTTGCTAATACAGCTAGTTGCGTAGCAACAGCTATTCTAATTGTTTATCTGCCTAGCAACACACATTTCCATGGTCCTGAGGTTGATTATAATCATACCTATTCCCTTTTAACATGGACACAAGGAATTCAATGGTTCTATTAGTTTGTTGCTAATACAGCTGGTTGCCTAGCAACAGACTGTCTTATTGTATATCTACCTAGCAGTATAACCATATCTACCCTCCTAATATGGATCCAAGAAATTCTTAGGAACTACCATATTTGAAGTAATATCATCCTTCCCCCTGATAACCACTCCCCCCTGCTTATTTGATGTCTTGAATGGGTCCCCTTCAAACATACCAACCATGTTGACATTATGTTCTTTCAAATGCAAGAATTGCGGTTGTTGCCACATAAAAAAAAGCCTGAGGCAATTCTTGTTGCATATTTTTCAGGTTTTAAATGAACTTTTGAAGTAACTTCACACTGACATTGCAACCCTTACATCTGGGATTCTCTGTTGATACAATATTCCTACCCCAGCAATACATCACTAAAATAAATAAAACTTTAATAGGCGCCTCCCTTGAATAGGCGCCGGGGATAAAGGGCATTGAAAACAATAGGCGCCCGGGCTCCAAAATGCGATGATACAGTATACATTTGTGGCCCTCAGTAAGTACCAGGAAGAGGATCCACTAGAACGGAGATTCATGGTTATGATAAAAGGTATTTAGCTTTTTATTTCCATTTCTTCACTTCTCTAATATCCCATCAATCAACTTATCTAACATTTTTAAACTAAGATGAATTCAGCTTAATTGGATGGCTTTCTTTCACACCTAACTGCTAATCTCCTATGTATCGCCTGTTTTAGACCTACCGACTCCCCCCCACCACCCACATCTCATGCTTTAATCCCTTATGACTTATATATAGAGTGTCCATCTGGCCCCAATTCAAGGCCCGGCGCCTATTAACTTCAGAACCCTCCTACCCCAGGCCCTTATTCAAGGCAGGCGCCTATTCAAAACCCGGCGCCAATACGCGACGATACGGTAGTTGCCATTGAAGTAAGTGACATTAACACACAGAATGTCTTCATCTTTCATTGGAGAGATACTGAACACAACTGCTGTATTCTGCCCATACTCCCTTGGACAGTGTCATTAGTTGTGTAGTAACTAATATCAAAGTCTTCTGATGATGTACCAAAATCAAGAGACCATAACAAGTTTGGTGCAACAATATCACTTCCAGGAACAGTCATGTTAACCAATGAATTATCCCAAAACTGGATGATGTCCATATCTGGTGACACCGATTCTATCTTTAAGGGTGCTGGAACCAGCAAAAAAGAGAAAGCAGATTATAGTAGGCGATTCAAGAACGATCGTAACATACTATTGCTCATCTGAGGGCAGTGAATAATATTGATGCTATTTTAAATATTCATAGTTGTACAATGAATGACATAGTCTCCTACTAGAGAATATTTCAAATAATATATTTTTCCTAAATTGTTTCTCTGAGTGTGAAACGGCAAAATCAACATATGTAGATTTAGGTTGCTTTTATTTTATATATTGAATTCACTGTCATTTCTTTCTGACTTAAATTAGCAATTACACACCTTTCACGATAATGTTAGTTAGTTTTGAGGCAATGATTCCATGCCACCAGTTGGCCTGACATAAGTAGAATCCAGAGTCTTTCACACTAGCAGCATGTCTCACAAGTTTGCCTCCATCACCAAGATACTGGAAGCCTGACGATACTATTTTGTACCCGGAGTTCAAAATGAGGAATTTCAAATGAGGAATATTAATGTACTTGAATCTGGTACCTGAAACACCATCAGGGAAGTTCATCAGCCTTAGCTCCATGTGCTAATATGTTAATCACACCTGGAACACTTGCTCCACACACTATGATGCTACATCCGAGTACCTCGACCCAGTTACTGTTTCCAGGTTTTACAGAATGCATGAGGGTGTACTGAGAGAGGAGCATTGTGACCACCTCAAAGCTCCAGACAACAGACAGCAAAGGTCCTGAGATAGTGGCTGCCGAATATATGGCAAGGAAGGCTGCAGCAGCGGAGAGCAGCGTGTGCCCTGCCACCAGGACAAACTGCATACCGTCCATCATGAAAACTGGGTCCTCTAGGTAGAACATGAAGGCCACAGAGCCTACCGTGCAGACCAACATGGCGTAGGTAGCCTTGGGAATCAGCCTTACATTCTGAAGCATTACACCATTTACGTCGGTCATCAGACCTTGGCCTGCGCCCCCCAGGATACCGAACATATAACCTATTAGCACACTGCTTTTGGACGTATTCCCTAGAGCAGGGGTGGAAGCATCAACTATGGAGCTGGTTGTAGCATTATCCACAGTCTCAGGCATCTTTGTGAACAACCATGATGGCTGTACCGTCAGCACAATACCCACTACGCAAACAAAAGATGTTACAATGACACTTTTTTCTATGTCTATATTGAATAGCAGTTTGGACTGCAGTACAGCAAAAGTAATTCCTGATATGACCACGACCCCCTGTAGGTCACCCAGCGGTACATATGTTGCTCCAGCAAAGAAGCCAACATTGTAGAGAAAGTACACCAAACCAGAATATATCACTTGTGGAACGCACTGTCTCTGAACCCGGAAGTCGGTTGAGACAATCAGTCCGGCAGTGAGGTAGATGAAACCTTGCCCCGCAGCTCGTATTGCAGACAGCTGGAAGTCAGGGATGGCTCCCTGTAGGGCCTGGACACAGGAGGCAGATAATGTGCTTGATATGATGGTAGCAAGGGCTGCCAGGTATCCAGCCAGTAACTGGCGCCTGGTCGGAGATCGCACTGTATTCATGGTAGCTGGTACTACATCAATGGCCACTCTGAAAAAAGATGATCATTATCCATTAAGAAAGGGCAGCTATGACTGCTGGTTATTATGGTATATCTATTTTCATAATGTTATGATACAACATAACTACTATGGTCTTTCATAACATGTTTTATTCATTCCTTAATGTGTACCAACATTTTGCTGGTGATTGGGGCGAGATATTTTGCAAAAATGTTCCCTATTAAGGCCGAGCCTATACTAAATTCCATAGAGTTATGATGACTATAGTCGATGCTCGGGCAGCCATGGCATCAACTACAGTTGATGCTTTGCCATAAATGGCATGAACTATAGGTGAAGCTCTGCCATAAAGGGTAAAGGGTTTTATATATACACACTAACAAAAGAGTCTCCAATACAACTATTTTTTATCAGACTCCTTTGTGAAGGGTGAAGTGATATTATCAGCAGAGCCCGCACCAGCAGCGTCATCTAGTGGCCGATAGTTATGTAACCAGTTGTATTATCACTTGGCGGAGTTGATTCATTAGAACAAAGAGGGACCCATTGTTATCATGGAGGGAGGGTAGTTGAGTCCTGGCAGGTGAAACTCTGACTCTGAGTGGCGAGCCGGCCTGCCCGTGCCTTGGTACTCTCGTTCCCAAATCCTTCTGAAGGAAGGCTCTGGTAACTGCCAAATGTTGGGATTTTGCTGGGTCTGGGCAACCCCTGCTGGTAGCTTGGAACCAGCGAACAGGAACAGGAAATGGAACCAGAAAGGCTGATGGTAAATCTACCTAAATCTACCATCATACATTCTGGTTCCATTTCCTGTTCCTGTTCGCTGGTTCCAGCCTACCAGCAGGGGTTGCCCAGACCCAGCAAAATCCAAAGTTCAAGGTCATTTGGCTGTTACCAGAGCCTTCCTTCGGAAGGATTTGGGAACGAGAGTAGTGCCTAGGCGGCCTGAATGGTTGAGAGGCAACAACTGGGTAGGGGTGTATATGGTGAAGGTGGGAACTGACCAGTGAGGGTCATTGACTAAGGAGTGATCGGTCTGACTCAGCAGTCTCAGGCAATTCACTAAATAAAGACTCGGGGGGATGAATTACAGACAACATATATGGATCACATACTGACCAGAGAGACAATGTTACATTGTATGTCTCACTGACAATTCACTCTTTGCATTCTGGGTAGCTAACCGCTAGTAGTTAATGTATGCATAGACCCTTGGGCCAGCCCCCTCCCCCTAACACCATAACAATCAACTTGCCCTGCAACTTGTCCCCAATATGAAGTCGGGGCCTACATATGAACAGGTTCTGAATAGCCACTCCACTGTACCTCACCCCTCACCAAGGGGGGGAATCAAGTGCTGCAGCGCCATCCACATTGAGTGGCTAGAGTGGAAACTACACACAGTCATTCTTAACCATATTTTAAGCAGTTATTACACAAAAGCTATTCAAGCTTAATTTCTGTTGCATGTTCTCCTGGTAAGATTTACCCCTTTGCCAGTTATATTTCAATGTAGCATTACAAAGCTTCTGTCGTTATCTCAATATGAGGGTTTCATTCATGCTCTCAATGCAATACAAATGTACTGGGGGTAGGCTATCGGACAATGGCCCTCCTACAGTACAGTGCTGCCATCTCACATCAATCATGTACACTAAATACCTTGTCCCCACACTGGACTGTACAGTGTGACCTCCTCCCTGCCCTGTTTGAGACTGGCACTTACAGGCTGGTGCAGCTGCATATATGCTCTGCGGTATAGAGGGCGCCACAGCACTTGATTCCCCCCCTGACATTGACCCAAGGAATTCAATGGTTCTAGGGTAGATTCACCACTTTCGGACGCTCGTTGGCAGTGCAAACGTAACTCAATCTCTCTGAGCTACAGCTATGTTAATATGGCACACAGAATTATTTTTAGGGTACATATAGAGAGAGGAATATTGAAAGCTCATAGCCAGCCAATAATATGCACATATTTTTGGGACTTTTGATGAAATATGCCTCATCAAAGTTAGGAATTTAATTGTCTCAATTTCACCTTATGTCGGACACTTTAGGTTTCTTCATTTTTATACAAGTAATATCAACTGATAGGTTGAGGTAGTACAGTAGGCATGACCTTATTTATCCAAGGTGTGGATATTATTAAAGGTATTGAACACATTTACATCTGAAATATAGTTTTAACCACACTGAATCTGCCCCATACAGAAAAACTATGCATTCTTCCTTTATATTGACATAAATTGATATATTTTGGTCAATGGAATTTTGTATCTTGAGTTATATAGATTTAATCATATTTACTGGAACAGCATTACTTCTTCTGTATTTGTAGCAATGAGAAAGAGCCAGTGCCTGGTGCTGTCCGGCTCATGGTGTAATCATGTCATATATTTAGAAGGTCTTAAAAAAAGAATTTCCTCGCAATTATTTGTACCTTTTTTATATTATAAACTTGAGAATACATATATATTATCATTTAGGTCTGGATATATCACCAGAGTGTAGATATAATAGCATAATTTACGATGACAGCACCCTGTCCGACATAAGGTACATTGTAATGATACACTCTCTGCAACAGGTCCTTACCACAAAACAGGCCAACTTCAGAGCCTGATCAGGCACAGATAGAATATGTTTTTATATATGCAATGTCATTGGTTGGTAAGAAGTACATTTGGATTTTACTGTGATGCTCACACATACGACATAGCATCCATGATATATTACGTTTTTTAATGGTAAAAGTGTCCGACTTGAGGTGTGTGTCCGTCTCTGGGTGAATCTACCCTATTGGTTTGTTGCTAATACAGCTAGTTGCATAGCAACAGCTATTCGAATTGTTTATCTGCCTAGCAACACACATTTCCATGGTCCTGAGGTTGATTATAATCATACCTATTCCCTTTTAACATGGACACAAGTAATTCAATGGTTCTATTAGTTTGTTGCTAATACAGCTGGTTGCCTAGCAACAGACTGTCTTATTGTATATCTGCCTAGCAGTATAACCATATCTACCCTCCTAATATGGATCCAAGAAATTCTTAGGAACTACCATATTTGAATTAATATCATCCTTCCCCCTGATAACCACTCCCCCCTGCTTATTTGATGTCTTGAATGGGTCCCCTTCAAACATACCAACCATGTTGACATTATATTCCTTCAAATGCAAGAATTGCGGTTGTTGCCACATAAAAAAATGCTTGAGGCAATTCAATTATTAATGGTTTTTAACTGAAAGAGAGAATGAATTCATCTTAGTTTAAAAATGTTAGATCAGTTGATTGCTGGGATATTAGAAAAGTGAAGACCTGGAAATAAAAAGCTAAATACCTTTTATCATAACCATGAATCTCCGTTCTAGTGGATCCTCTTCCTGGTACTTACTGAGGGCCATTGAAGTAAGTGACATTAACACACAGAATGTCTTCGTCTTTCATTGGAGAGATACTGAACACAACTGCTGTATTCTGCCCATACTCCCTTGGACAGTGTCATTAGTGGTGTACTAACTAACATCAAAGTCTTCTGATGATGTACCAAAATCAAGAGACCATAGCAAGTTTGGTGAAACAATATCACTTCCAGAAACAGTCATGTTAACCAATGAATTATCCCAAAACTGGATGATGTCCACATCTGGTGACACTGATTCTATCTTTAAGGGTGCTGGAACCAGCAAAAAAGAGAAACCAGATTATAGTTGGGGATTCAAGAACGATCGTAACATACTATTGCTCATCTGAGGGCAGTGAATAATATTGATGCTATTTTAAATATTCATAATTGTACAATGAATGACATAGTCTCCTACTAGAGAATATTTCAAATAATATATTTTTCCTCAATTGTTTCTCTGAGTGTGAAACGGCAAAAGCAACATGTGTAGATTTAGTTTGCTTTTATTTTATATATTGAATTCACTGTCATTTTTTTCTGACTTAAATTAGCAATTACACACCTTTCACGATAATGTTAGCTAGTTTTGAGGCAATGATTCCATGCCACCAGTTGGCCTGACATAAGTAGAATCCAGAGTCTTTCACACTAGCAGCATGTCTCACAATTTTGCCTCCATCACCAAGATACTGGAAGCCTGACGATACTATTTTGTATCAGGAGTTCAAAATGAGGAATTTCAAATGAGGAATATTAACGTACTTGAATCTGGTACCTGAAACACCATCAGGGAAGTTCATCAGCCTTAGCTCCATGTGCTAATATGTTAATCACACCTGGAACACTTGCTCCACACACTATGATGCTACATCCAAGTACCTCGACCCAGTTACTGTTTCCAGGTTTTACAGAATGCATGAGGGTGTACTGAGAGAGGAGCATTGTGACCACCTCAAAGCTCCAGACAACAGTCAGCGAAGGTCCTGAGATAGTGGCTGCCGAATATATGGCAAGGAAGGCTGCAGCAGCGGAGAGCAGCGTGTGCCCTGCCACCAGGACAAACTGCATACCGTCCATCATGAAAACTGGGTCCTCTAGGTAGAACATGAAGGCCACAGAGCCTACCGTGCAGACCAACATGGCGTAGGTAGCCTTGGGAATCAGCCTTACATTCTGAAGCATTACACCATTTACGTCGGTCATCAGACCTTGGCCTGCGCCCCCCAGGATACCGAACATATAACCTATTAGCACACTGCTTTTGGACGTATTCCCTAGAGCAGGGGTGGAAGCATCAACTATGGAGCTGGTTGTAGCATTATCCACAGTCTCAGGCATCTTTGTGAACAACCATGATGGCTGTACCGTCAGCACAATACCCACTACGCAAACAAAAGATGTTACAATGACACTTTTTTCTATGTCTATATTGAATAGCAGTTTGGACTGCAGTACAGCAAAAGTAATTCCTGATATGACCACGACCCCCTGTAGGTCACCCAGCGGTACATATGTTGCTCCAGCAAAGAAGCCAACATTGTAGAGAAAGTACACCAAACCAGAATATATCACTTGTGGAACGCACTGTCTCTGAACCCGGAAGTCGGTTGAGACAATCAGTCCGGCAGTGAGGTAGATGAAACCTTGCCCCGCAGCTCGTATTGCAGACAGCTGGAAGTCAGGGATGGCTCCCTGTAGGGCCTGGACACAGGAGGCAGATAATGTGCTTGATATGATGGTAGCAAGGGCTGCCAGGTATCCAGCCAGTAACTGGCGCCTGGTCGGAGATCGCACTGTATTCATGGTAGCTGGTACTACATCAATGGCCACTCTGAAAAAAGATGATCATTATCCATTAAGAAAGGGCAGCTATGACTGCTGGTTATTATGGTATATCTATTTTCATAATGTTATGATACAACATAACTACTATGGTCTTTCATAACATGTTTTATTCATTCCTTAATGTGTACCAACATTTTGCTGGTGATTGGGGCGAGATATTTTGCAAAAATGTTCCCTATTAAGGCCGAGCCTATACTAAATTCCATAGAGTTATGATGACTATAGTCGATGCTCGGGCAGCCATGGCATCAACTACAGTTGATGCTTTGCCATAAATGGCATGAACTATAGGTGAAGCTCTGCCATAAAGGGTAAAGGGTTTTATATATACACACTAACAAAAGAGTCTCCAATACAACTATTTTTTATCAGACTCCTTTGTGAAGGGTGAAGTGATATTATCAGCAGAGCCCGCACCAGCAGCGTCATCTAGTGGCCGATAGTTATGTAACCAGTTGTATTATCACTTGGCGGAGTTGATTCATTAGAACAAAGAGGGACCCATTGTTATCATGGAGGGAGGGTAGTTGAGTCCTGGCAGGTGAAACTCTGACTCTGAGTGGCGAGCCGGCCTGCCCGTGCCTTGGTACTCTCGTTCCCAAATCCTTCTGAAGGAAGGCTCTGGTAACTGCCAAATGTTGGGATTTTGCTGGGTCTGGGCAACCCCTGCTGGTAGCTTGGAACCAGCGAACAGGAACAGGAACCAGAAAGGCTGATGGTAAATCTACCTAAATCTACCATCATACATTCTGGTTCCATTTCCTGTTCCTGTTCGCTGGTTCCAGCCTACCAGCAGGGGTTGCCCAGACCCAGCAAAATCCAAAGTTCAAGGTCATTTGGCTGTTACCAGAGCCTTCCTTCGGAAGGATTTGGGAGCGAGAGTAGTGCCTAGGCGGCCTGGATGGGTGAGAGGCAACAACTGGGTAGGGGTGTATATGGTGAAGGTGGGAACTGACCAGTGAGGGTCATTGACTAAGGAGTGATCGGTCTGACTCAGGCAATTCACTAAATAAAGACTCGGGGGGGATGAATTACAGACAACATATATGGATCACATACTGACCAGAGAGACAATGTTACATTGTATGTCTCACTGACAATTCACTCTTTGCATTCTGGGTAGCTAACCGCTAGTGGTTAATGTATGCATAGACCCTTGGGCCAACCCCCTCCCCCTAACACCATAACAATCAACTTGCCCTGCAACTTGTCCCCAATATGAAGTCGGGGCCTACATATGTACAGGTTCTGAATAGCCACTCCACTCTACCTCACCCCTCACCCTATTCACTGGGCTATATCACTGCTGAGTACTACTCTGAAACTGAAGGCTATTATCATGTCAGGACTCATTGCCTGCTGCCCACTAGGTAGTTCGGCCGAAAATAGAAATATTCGGAATATTCATCTTATTTTAATTTTGCCAGGAAGTTAGCATGTAGAAACCATATGTGCTGCAAAATAACAGTAATTTTGTGAAGAATTAGCGAATTATATGGTATTTTCTGCGTTTTTGCTCTCAACCAGCCACGGGCCTGGGTGCATACTGCAGAGGCGGTCTTTGGTCTGCCTTTTTGTGCATAAATATCATATTATTATATGCTTTGCGTGAGGATGCGTTAATAGATACCCAGTACACCCTCTACCTCCTCTCCAATGCAATTATCAATTAGAATTTAAGGCACTACTTTCAGTTATCTACCAATGATGCATAGAGTGAATTGTGAGTGACAACGTACTGCCCATGTACCTGTATGGTCACTCCGGGAGTGTGATATGGATCATTGTACCCTACTGGGATTTGCTAATAATTAGGGCCGACTATTTTCCTGATAAAAACAACAAATATAGCTTCAAATAGCGGTATAAATTGAAGTCAATATTTTGACCTAATATCATGGAATTCTACTCTACTCTATACAGGAACAAGGTATCCAGTGTCATTTTACCCCAAATTTGATTCATGACCTCTGGTATATATTGTGGGAGGGTCTCAGTCTCGGATTTTCCCGACAAATATTGCTTGTTCCTCTATAGAGTAGAGTGAGATTCCATAATATTAGGTGAAAACATTGGTTTTAATTTATACCACTATTTGAGGCTATGTTTGTTGCAGAAAGACCCTTTGACCCTACACTGTAAAAAAAATGTCGTCAAAATGACATTGAATTACCAGCAACTTTTGGGACATAACTTTCACCGTTTTTTTAACGGTGACGGTCACCATTAATTTTACACAGAATCACTGTTCATTTTACGTAGAATCACCATTAATTTTATGTAGAATCACCGTTAATAGATTCAGAGTATTCAAATATACAGAGATTATTTAATAAGCCTCACAGGGAGTCTGATTATGGTGACTTTAGTTACTGTAGTATACATCTAAAAACTTATGAATAAGCCATACTTTGACTTTCTCCTTATCCTATACGCCACACTGGGGATCTGACTTGCATACGAGCCCTAGAAGAGGTTTTACTCTATAGGATTCATACAAGGCAGAGTTTCCAGAGGTGAGGATATATGCATAGATTGTTACCACAAAATAGGTGTATAGATCCAGACAGCTACTTTCATCTGGATATTATCAAGTGATCATGGTATTTTATCAAACCTATCACAAGATTGAATTGTTAAATTGTCAAACATATAGATTAATTGAAAATTACCATTAGTTCAACATGTATACTCCACTTCAAGGGCTCACACTCTCCAGAAAAATCGTCTTACAAACCAGGCCACCTATCTATGGCAAGATCCACTATATGTGGCTCCCTCTGGGATTTGACATTAGAGGCTGAATTAACATTGAATCATTGTAATCCAAACCAGGTTAGCATTTAACAAGGATCCACTGTGAAATGGCTGATATTTACGATGCTTCATTGTATTCCAAATCACGGTGAATCAGCTTTAAATTTTACAGAGTGAATCTGCAAAAAGTACATCTATTTTTTACAGTGTATATATCGGGGGTTATGACACAACTTTGAGAAAAATGACATTGGATACCTTGTTCCTGTATGAAATGGATTGAGATTCCATAATATTAGGTCAAAACATTGATTTTAATTCATACTGCTATTTGAGGAGCCCTATGTTTGTCGGGCAAAATCAAGTCAGAGACCCTTCGACCCTATATATCTGGGGCTATGACATAAATGAGGTATGTGCATGTCTATAAAATAGAAATATTCACTAATACTCGCACCAATCCTTGTCAGTGACAGTATAAATCGGGTCCATTTATTCCCATCGATTATATACATTTAAATGATAGCAAAGTATAAATGGGTTCACTTTTCTCAAGCGGATTTGTCCATTAAAAACTTCTGTTGATTCAGAATTTTAATTAAATGCGCCATAAATGAGTGTAAAATGGCGGCATCCGGTTAGGCTGGTCTTCGCGCGCTCTGGACGATTTGTAGAAAATACAACAGTTAAACCTATCCCCGACGGGTGAAGTTCACAGAGTTGACGTATGAAACCATAGTGATACTACTAAAGTAGAAGATAAAGGTGTAAACATGGCGCAAATGGGAAGAAAACCACCTCGAAACGCGGACGACCTACTGAGGGGAGACGCCACCTCGCTGGATATAGTGATAGCCATAAACGCGCTTGGCAAGCGAGTGACAGCGACTGAAAAGGCTCAGTCTGAAACGCAGTCTACCCTAGATGTGATCAACACGGCCCTTCAAGGACTCCAGGTAACCAATGCTACCACACAGAAGGCTATGGATGCTATGCTGAAGCGTTTGGAAGGAAATGACACTAAAGTCAACAATTTGACAGACGTTATAGCGGCAACCAGGTGTGTACTAAACAAGGTATCTGAATCGGCGGACGCCCAAACTAGGCTTCTGACAGCTCACGAGTTCAGGTTTGAAAAACAAGATGTCTTAACCAAGAAGTCTGTGGCAATAATTGAGGGGTTGGCCGAGCTCCCGGGTGAAGATCTGAATACTAAAATGTCTCAGTTGTTCAAAGACATCAGGGTAACATGGGGTATGGAAATGGTAGATAGCGTCGACAGAGTCGGCCCGCCGCCACGCAACCTTGACCCCACACCTGCTGAGGTTCAAAATGGACAGGTAAACAATCCCCGACGAGTGAGAGCGCGTCCTGTCAAACTAGTCTTCACCAAACCTAATATCAAAGCAGATATGATGGCTTCACTAAAGTTCCTAAAGAACAATAAAACGTGGGAGTATGTATCTATTGGGGACGAGCTCACAGAGAGGGAACATAGAGACTTTATTAACCTGTGCACCATGTATTTCCATGCCAAAGCAGAGGGCTATAACTGCCAGTTGAGACAGCGAGCAGTTATTATTGAAGGAGTCTCCTATTCAGCAGCAAGGTTGGACAGCATAGATAAACCAAATCTGGATATGGAAAAGGCTACCACCAGCGACACAGAAGACGGGTACATGTTCAGGTCAGAGCATAACCGCCTGTCCAACCTTTACCCCTTCAACATCAAATATGGTGATAATCAGTATAACTGCACTGAGCAGGCGTTTCAGGTGATACGAGCTGTAAACTGTGGCCGACCAGACGTCGCGGACAGGATCAAGGCGATGACTGACCCGTATATGATGATGAAGGCAGCAAAGGAGGTTAAGAACACTGCAGCATGGGCGAAAGTAGCTGAGCAAGAGCTCTATAAACTGAATGTTATTAAATTCTCTCACCCCATTCTACGCAAGGTACTGACCTCTACAGCAGGTTACAGGCTATATGAGGCTAGCCACCACCCGATTTGGGGGGTGGGATATCATCTACGTGAGTACGACCAATGTAAGCAGGACAACATGAAAGGTGCAAATCTATTTGGCCTCATCCTGGAACGTATCAGAGACGTGTTCATCAGACAAGACGAGGAAGCCGAGAGAGCTAACCAGCAGGCCGCAGCAGCGGCATTACCACCACCGATTGATGATGTTCCTGACCAGCCCCAGCAGCAGGCGGCACCCGCCACTCCACCACCGAACAACTAAGTCCTCACCAGCAGCTTTACACACAATATGGGCGAGAGCCTATGAAATTCTGACTTTAATACTGCTAGAATGATTCAAGTAACTTGTTTTGCTTTATAAATAAGTACCGGTAAATCGATACTGTTTTGACTTAATATTAATCAATAGAATGTAGAAAACAAGTACCGGTAAATTCATCATTTCAATATTATTATGTTAATCAAGTTACCTATATTAGTACCTGTGAACGTGTATTACTGATTGAGATGTAAACCTAAGCCACACTATGAAATGTGTACAATACTCTAGCACGCCAGGGCGAATGTTGTTTCATTCAATATAAAGAGGTACTGGTAGATATCAAATCTTCGCTATGTTATGTTATACTGCTGAATGTGTAAAATCACTGTATGTCTGGGCGGTCCTTTTCTACTCACTGATTGTGAATAAGTACCGGTATGTAAACCTAAGTTATACTATTGAATGTGTACAACAGTCTGGTATGACATGATGATGCTGGATCACTTATTAGGGAAAGTACCGGTAAATATAAAACTTATGTTATGCCACTGAATGTGTAGGTCTGAAGGAAGTTCCGCTATGTTATGCTATACTACTGAATGTAAAAGTCACTCCTGTATGTCTGGGCGGTTCTATTCATTGATTTGTGAGAATTACCGGTATGTAAACCTTAATTATACTATTGAATGTGTACAATTCGGTTTATTTATTAGGGAAGGTACCGGTAAATATAAAACTTATGTTATGCCACTGAATGTGTAGGTTTGAAGGAAGTTCCGCTATGTTATGCTATACTACTGAATGTAAAAGTCACTCCTGTATGTCTGGGCGGTTCTATTCATTGATTTGTGAGAATTACTAAGACAAAAAATGTGAGCGAGCATTGTAGATTGGAATGTAAACCTAAGTTATACTTTAAGGCGCGTATTATTTCTAGTACTATAATGTATAAATCTGGTTTGACTCTTCTTTGATTTGACATGTTTTTGACTAAGGTGTATATGAGTGGATAGGGGGATCACTCATTCCTAAATTCATATAATATAGTCTGGGGACGTGAAAACCTCACCTCCCTATACTAAATAGCACATGGGGAGCCACAAGAGCAGAAACCTCATGGGGGGAAGGGGGGGTCTCTGTTTGGGTTTTATTGAAAATTTTGTAGGGGCTAAAAAAGAATTTTTGGAAACCTGCAGGGCACACCGTGACATTTGGAACAATTTTAAGTATAGGCGAAGGTAACCCAGATTTCAAAAAGGGCCTCTCGGTCGTGCATCTAAACGCTAGGAGTGTAAGAAATAAAATGTCCAAATTAAAGGCTGAAATTAGTAATTTAGATATTGACATAATATTATTTAGCGAGACCTGGTTAAATGATACAGATGAAGACGGTTTGTATAGCTTTCCCAAATATAATATGTTCAGAAATGATAGAATTAGTATATACCGGGGGGGGGGGGCTATGTGCTCATGTGGATGAGAATGTTTCTTGCTCTTTGAATAAATTTGTACATTTAAATCGTAGCAATGAGGATATTGAGGTTCAATGGCTTCAGTCTGTGAAAGGCAAATCTAAAAAGGCACTAATTTGTAATATTTATAGGCCTCCAAATGGATCTCTATTACATTTTTGTGACACTATGCGTGCGCTTCTATTACAAGTTGAATCATTAGAAACTTATGATGTATTTATTTTAGGGGACTTCAATGTGAATGCCCTTGTGAACAGTCCTGATAAAGCCAAACTATATGAATTAATGGATCAGTTTAATTTTAGGCAATTGATTAATGAAATTACCACAACATCTGGGACAAATACCTGTATCGATCTTATTTTTACTAATTGTGAGGAGATTATTTCTAGTGGTCCACTCAACATACATATAAGTGATCACTTGCCTGTATTTGCTTTACGTAAACATGTGCATGTAAAGCATGGATATAGGCAGTTTAAAGGCAGATCCTATAAGAATTATGATAAAAATGTTTTTTTGGACAGTATTGAAAATTGTAATTGGAATTATTTTAATGAATGTCAAAATGCAGCTGAATGTTGGGACATATATGAAAATATGCTAAAGCGTATGCTTGATGTTTCATGCCAAGTTAGAGAATTTAAGGTTTTGGACAAACCTGATCCGTGGATATCAAATTTTCTGATTGAAAGAATAAACGATAAGAATAATTTATTATGGGATGCTAGGAGATCTAAATGTGAGCTCATGTGGCATAGGGCAAGACTGCTCAAGAACACAGTAGGCATGGAAATAGACGAGGCTAGAAATAATTACTATAAGAATTTATGTGATAATTATTTAAATGATTCTAAAAAGTTTTGGTCCATACTTAAGGAAATTCTACCTTCAAGTAAGTCTAAATCCAAAAATATAAACCTAGTAGATAACGACACTCCTGTAGCACTAGAAGAAACTTCCAGTTTTATTAATACTTTCTTTGCCGAAATTGGACCGAAACTAGCGGCTGAGCATGATGAACCCTATGCCTTTGAGGGCATTAGATGCCCAGCTGATATGCCTGAGATAGTTTTCTCTGATGAAGAAATAATACAGTGTGTAAAGGATATTGATGTGTCAAAATCATCAGCGATTGACTATTTACCTACTAGCATTTTTAGGGATGCAGTACTGCGAAACCCATCCAGGTTTATTAAGATTATTAATTTATGTATTGTAAATTCAGACATCCCGGACTCATGGAAAATTGCGGTGGTCACCCCTCTACCCAAGGGGGGGGGACCCCGCAAATGTCTCTAATTTAAGACCTATTAGTGTTTTACCAGTCCCTGGGAAGATACTTGAGAGGCTAGTTCATAACAAATTAATGGCGCATATAGATTTGCATGGGATTCTAAATTCAAAACAGGGAGGGTATCAAAAGAACAAATCCACACTTGATTCGATTACCACTTTTGTAGATGATATACTAGACAATAGAAATAAAGGCAAGATTAGTTTAGCAGCATTTATTGACATTAAAAAGGCTTTCGATTCGGTTAATTACATAATCCTATTAAACAAGTTAGAACAGTATGGTATAAGACATAGAAATTTATCACTCATTGAAAACTACCTCTCACGTAGGCAGCAGTGCTGCATAGCCAATAGCATTAGATCTACAAGATTACCTTTAACCTGTGGAGTCCCACAGGGATCTATTTTAGGACCATTATTTTTCTTGTTATATATTAATGACTGTATTTCCAACCAAGATGACCACCAAACGATGCTATATGCTGATGATTCCGTACTATATGTCTCTGGAAAAAGTTTTGAAACCCTTTCTAATAGATTAACAATAGCTCTCGACAATTTTCGATCCTGGACTAAGAAAAATAAATTAACAATTAATGAAAATAAAACAAAAATCATGACTTTTGCCTCTGACATTAAATTAAAAAATCTTCCAAAACCAAAAATCAAATTAAATGACAAAATTCTGAAAACAGTAAACTCATACAAATACCTAGGGGTCATCTTGGATGAAGAATTGAAATTTACCAAATATGTTAGAAGTGTAATAAATAGTGTTCGGTTCAAATCTATTCTAATGTACAAAGTCAGCAAAATGCTGCCTTCTAAGGCTTTGCTAAGAGTTTATAAGACCCATGTTCTACCTGTGATAGATTATTGTGATATTTTGTACTTAAATTCTAATGTAGCAACATGTGAGGAACTACAAAGACTACAAAACAAATGTTTAAAAACATGTTTATTTAAACATATATTAACTCCTACAGAGATTGTTCATGGGGAAGCTAAGTTACCTACTCTAAAAGAGCGCAGAAATTATCACTGCAACATGTATGCCTTTAAAAGGGCACAACACGATGTGTACTTAAGAGAAAGGACTAGAAATACTAGATTTTCCTCTGCTCCAGTATTAAAATATGATATTATCCACTGTAAGGCATATGAAGATAGTCCTCGCGTGGCGCTTGCACAGGCTTGGAATGCCCTGAAACCAGATATTAGAAACATTGTTGACCATGACGCATTTAAGTCAAAAATGTCTGAAAAACTGTACAAAACAGTGCCAATAATTATTTAATCAATACATAATTAATTATGTATCTGAGTAATTAATTTACTCGTGATACAAAGGGGTAATTATAAAGGGTTTTGTATAAATGTACTTAATATTAATATGTGATGCCGCGGCAAGTTTTCTACAAAATACCTGTTATACTTATATAAATCATGTACACTCTTTTTCTCATCATATGGACAGCCTATAATAACTGCTAGCAGATGGGCTGTCCATGTTCTTTATTTGGTCGCTTTCGTACAGCATATTGACATAATCATTTGAATTTGTACCTGAATATTAGACCAAACAAAAGTTCGAATTTGTTCAAAAAAAATGAGATATTTGCATGTTTATAAGCTTGTCTAGACGGCAAAACAATGCAAAACACGACCAATGCGTAGCTGTACTCTGATTGGCTGATAGACCGGATGCTAGACCATCTAGACCGTGAGCGAGACCATGTAGTTGGTTAAATGGTCTCAATTCCGGTTTGGCCCTGCTGGCTTTCCGTACAAGTGACCACTACTCAGGTAGTACATAAGGAGGCCTGGCTCCCATTCTAAACCTGTCAAGGTTGTGCCTCTACATGGGTATCCACATATTTGACCGTGTCGCCGTGTCGAATTTAAGCAAGAGAGCTGTGTCATCGTGTCGGATTTTAACCATTATAGAATATACTAGGGCCTCATGGAAATGCCTGTGTACGTTAATTTTTAAAAGGGCCGTGTCGCCCGTGTCGATTTTTAAAAGGGCCGTGTCGCTGTGTCGCCCGTGTCGATTTTTACCCATCTAGAGGCACAAGGTTGGTTTATGCTGCTGGCACCACACCCAGGCTTATATGAAGGTCCTCACTACAGAGGACCTTTGGGTGATCATGCCCGATTGATCACCAAAGGTGATCCTTTTGAGGACATAAGTTTGCCACTAGGGGGATCTCCTATACAACACTGTAACATATTTCCCTTGCTCCATGTGATCTATCGATTAAAACCTATAGTAATATTGTGCCTCTACATGGGTACCCTCTAGTTTTACCATGTCGCCGTGTCGATTTTTAGCAAAAGGACTGTGTCGCCGTGTCGATTTTTATCCATATAGAATATACTAGGTCCTGTCAAGCATGTCTGTGTCCGCCGATCTTTAAAGGGGCCGTGTCGCACGTGTCGATCTTTAAAGGGGCTGTGTCGCCTTGTCGCATGTGTCGATTTTTACCCATGTAGAGGCACAATATTGGTCAAATATGTTTACAAGTTGGAGGATATATGAAGACAATTACCACAGTTTATATTCAAGTGATTAGAAAGAGAATTAGGTCAAAACTTTCGAAACTATCAATATCTAGACATAAAGGCACCTTTTATGTGTCTAAAACCAAAATTAGAAGTGTGAGGATTGACAGCCATCTGTCATACATATCTGCTTATTATGAGTACTAAAACATACTCTTAAAAAAGGCCAGATGTCTAAAGTTAATAATTGGGAGGGGGTTAATCATAATAATATTGGTAGATATCATTTTATAACAAGAAAACTTTTCAAGAAAATTCAAGACAGTCATCAAATTGAGTACCCCCAGTCTTCCTATTGACAACCTAGCATGCTCTATAATTGGGTCAAAAGGGTGATCATATTGATGACCTGGGTCCTCACTTATGATTACTCTGAAGATCACCAGGGTACTACCCCTCGACACAATCAAAATGATCACCCATGAGGACCTTTTTTAACATAGGGTTTTCAGTGCACCTCTTGTACTCTAAGTGATACCTATGCTGTACGTTATCCCGTATTGATTCTCTCCGGTATCTCTTGATACCATGCGGTTTATGTGAAGATAACATCTGTGTGTTTTTTTAAAATAAAGTCAATGTCTAGTAAACTCTAATTGAGCTTGTTTAAGGTTGTCTCGTGGTTTCAAATAGCTAGCCAGACCAGCTACAAAACCATTAACTGAAATACATTTCATTCTTTCCAATTGTTATTAGTACTAGCCCTCATACACACACTAACAGGTTGGCGCAGGGGGGGGGGGACGTTTCAGGCTACCAGCAGGGGTTGCCCAGACCCAGCAAAATTCCAAATTCAAGGTCATTTGGCTGTTACCAGAGCCTTCCTTCGGAAAGATTTGGGAACGAGAGTATGTATACCGCAGAGCTCTGCGGTATATATATATATATATATATATATATATATATATATATGTAGCTGCACCAGCCTGTAAGTGCTAGTCTCAAACAGGGCAGGGAGGAGGTCATACTGCACAGTTCAGTGTGGGGACAAGGTCGTTAGTGTACATGATTGGTGTGAGGTGGCAGCACTGTACTGTAGGAGGGCCATTGTCATATAGCCTACCCCCAGTACATTTGTATTGCTTTATAATGCTACAGTGAAATATAACTGGCAAAAGGGTAAATCTTCCCAGGAAAAAATACAACCGAAATTAAGCTTGAACAGCTTTTGTGTAATAACTGTTTAAAATATGGTTAAAAATGACTGTTGTTTTTACTCTAGCCACTCAATGCGGATGGCGCTGCGGCACTTGATCCCCCCCCCTGGATTGCCTGTGAGACCAGGACCTAATGTTAGAATAAAGAAGAATCTGTTTCAGTTACCACACTAACATCTACTACTACTCTGAATGGTACTCTCACACTTGATCTTTAGATTTCAGTTAGATTTATCATGTTTGACTTAAAACGTTTTGTGCAGGAATGCCCAGACTCCAAAATAGGGGTTATGCCATCATAAAGCGCAAAAAGGCGCTGGTTCAAATCGCTGTAAAACCTTATAAAATGGATAGAAAACATGTTTGTGCATGGCCACATCTATGCGGAAATTAAAAAATCCAACTGTGCGTCTCCTTAGGCGCCCAGCCAGTCTCGAATCCCAGTCAACTCTAATGGCGGCACGCTCAGTAGCGTGTCTGGAAAGGCTCATACCATTAGGTGGTTATGTAATGATCACCGGCAACCAGTGGATCTTCAGGATTCCGGGGAAACCATGATGGCCCCGACTCACTCCAGAAGTAATAGCAAACCGGACAGGAACTGAGGTTCTTTCAGGATATGCTACTAGTACGAAATAATATATAGGGATTGTTCTATTTCGGTCACCCCTCTCCCAGTAGGGGAGACCGGGGCAGAATGGGACACTTTTTTTCGCTTTTGCTCCTGCCAGCTGATATTAAACAGAAATGAACAAATAATGCCATGAAAAAATAGCCTTTAATATCTGTCACAGATACGGAGTCGAAATAAATCTATAACCATTATGGATTTTGTGGAATGTAATTATGAAAAAATAAATTCAAGTGTCCCACTCTGCCCCATGACCGGGCCTCACTGGGACAGACTATGGGGCACACCGGGACACCAGCTTACAATGTTAATGCCATTTGCCTAAGCCCTTATATCAATGTAACTAACAAATTAGTTTGCTAAACTATTCTACATTCATTGGTAAAAAGACAGTTGCGTGAAAATAACGGGGCACAGTGGGACGATGGCACATTGGGACCATGATATTAGAGGCTAATAAATAATTATAAATATTACATTTTACTTCTTTAGAATAAAGCTAGAGGGTTATCCCCTATTATTTACCAATGTGTACTGCATATAGGCTTATGAATTAATTAAAGTGAGTAGATGTACTTGTTTTCTACATTCTAATTACATATCATATATTTGTGATTATGTCCCACTGTCCCCCAAATGTGGTTGTCCCACTGTGCCCCGAGGGTTACCCTGATTGATTTTGGAATGTAAGTCACTTAATACAGCCTTAATTCCTCCAAATACTACTCTGATAATAATACCTATAGTCAGTAGTGACTATACCACCATATTTTGACCCCTGTAGTCAGGGGACTATACAACTTAGTCACATATTAGTCATAAAGATAGTCAGTAGTGACTATATGTGGATCACACAAATTGATGATCTCACAGGAATGTGTGCACAGGAAACAGTTAGGATTCAAATTTGAATGGTCCATGGACTTCAGGTAGGCACATCCTCTTCTAAACCACTGTTCTATGGATATCCCTGCTTGTTGTATGTTATGTTACAGTTGGCTATGACAACTTAAGATGTTATAGGGTGCATGAGTTCTCATCTTTGATAGAGTAATCATGGTATTTTGTTCAAATTTTGATAACATAGAAATACATGAACAGTGTATGTCTAGACTGACAGAGCATAATAGGCCTACACAGGAGCCTGCAACCTGCCCTGTTTTATCCTAGCCTGTCACCTGCCCTACGTATCCTAGCCTGTCCCGTGCCATGCCTTATCCTAGCCTGTCCCTTTCCCTGCCCTATCCTAGCCTGTCCCTTGCTCTACCTATCCTAGCCTGTCCCTTCCCTGACCTATCCTAGCCTGTCCCCTACCCTGCCTTATCCTAACCTGTCACCTGCCCTGCCTTATCCTAGCCTGTCCTCTGCCATGCCTTACCCTAGCCTGTTCCTTGCCCTGTACTATCCTAGCCGGTCCCTTGCCATGCCCTATCCTAGCTGTCCCCTGGCTTGCGTTATCCTAGCCTGTTCCCTGGCCTGCCTTGTCCTCTCCTGCTTTACCTATCCTAGCGTGTCCCCTGCCATGCCTTATCCCAGTTTGCCCCTTGACCTGCCCTATCCTAGCCTGTCCTCTACACTGCCTTATCCTAGCCTGTCGCCTGCCCTACCTTTCCTAGCCTGTCCCTTTCCCTGCCCTATCCCTACTACTCTGCTCTGCCTTGCTTTGCCCTGCCCTGCTCTACATTATTTTGCCCTGCCTTATTCTGCCTTGATTCCCCCACTATACTCTACATTACTCTGCTCTGCCATGCTCTGCCTTGCTCTACTCTACATTACTCTGTTCTGCCTTACTCTGCCTTGCTCTGTCCTGCTCTACTCTACATAGCTTTGCTCTGCCTTGCTCTACCATTCTGAACCTTGACCTGCCTTTCCCTTATTCCTCATGATTGACTATATCTATTAGTCATAGTGACTACTTAGGACCATGAAACCATTAAATCCATAGTCACTTGACTATATAGCCCAAATCAGCTGATTTAATGGCTGACTATAGTTGACTATATGACTAACTTACATTAGACATAGGTGACTAACTAGGGATAGCCGTTTTTTCTACGTTCACATGACTATAGAAACGTAGTCCGTAGTGACTAACATTTCCAGGCCCATTATTATCAGTGTATGTTCCAGTTGAGGGTTTCTAAGAGGTCTTCCAAACCCTAGAAGGTGAAATTAGAATCTTAATAACATTAGTCAAAATGAGATTTCATCAGAGTCAGTGAAATCCTACTTCGGGCCCTAAAATATGAGTTATACACATTTACCTGTAAATGGTCCTGATGTCCCACATCAG
Source organism: Harmothoe impar (assembly GCA_947462335.1). Lineage (NCBI taxonomy): Eukaryota > Metazoa > Annelida > Polychaeta > Phyllodocida > Polynoidae > Harmothoe > Harmothoe impar. Next base: position 34,629,036 of record OX381717.1, on the reverse strand, counting down.
TTTATGATGGGAAGTTGGGGAATCCGCTCAGCCTCTTTTCCAATGGGGGAGCAAAGGAATCCCCTTTTTATTTGTATCTACAGGGCCTCTGTCCCACTGTGCCGCGTGTCCCATTGAGCCCTGGTCTCCCCTACTGGGCACAGGGTTACGTAACAGCGCTGCAATGTGCATGCGACGGCATGGATGAGCACCCTCAGACTCTACTATTATGGGGGTGGATGGCTAAATTCGACACAGCGACATGGCCATTTCTTAAAATCAACATGTGACATGAGGCCTAGTGACATGGGACATGAGGTTTGAAATGGTAGCGACAGGGGACATGAGCAATTCTTAAAATCGACAAGGGACATGGGAATTATTAAGCGACATGGACATGCGACATGGCCATTTCTTAAAATCGACATGCGCCATGGGGGGCCCCCCCCATCTATACCCCCACTATTGATAGAGTCGGCGCGGCTGAGACTGGCGCCCTGTAGCGACGGTGGGACTGCCCCCTGTGGAGTATCCCACACACTACACATTACATAATCAAAGCACCCTCCCGCGCTGGCAGCGGCCACACAGGTAGGGTTATAATTACTAACTAGACCAATATATACTTGTTAATGCGAGCCCTAACATAGACCTTTATTTAACAGCCTTGGTAAGTTAGGATAACACTTAAAATACATAATAATTATGCATCTCGTGTATGCTCCACAGATTGCAGAAAGATTTCCATAAAATGATGGCTGGAGCTCTACTAAACAAACTCCCCAAAAATGAACATAATTGGAGAACAATTGACCAGTTGACTGATCTGGACCATTTTACCTGAAATACTCTCAATATTCTAGTCCCCAATTGTGAAACAGCTGTTTCCATGTCACCCGTATTCATTTGTATTTTTATGCATCTTCCCATGCTCGGAGGTAGAAAATATTATAAGATTTGGAATTCTCATGCATTTCTAGATACATGAGGTTGTTGGTTACCATGAGAACATTTTATTTATCAGGGTTTCCCCCTCCGAGGTCTCAACCCAATGCTTTGGGTAGGCCTAACAAGGACTAACAAAAATGACCATGTATTTCCTATATACGATTTACTCTCTGTGGACGGTGGACCGTAGCGGCTATACTCTATAATACCTCAGTAATGTGTTATTGATTACTAATACTTACACGCAGTGGTTTATACAGTAGGCATCTGGACGTGGAGGAGGTGTATAAGCAGGCTGCTCCTCCCGATGTAAGGTGGGTGACGAGAGAAGACATGGGCAGGAGAAGGCTCTCCTTAAACCTGCAGGTCTCGGTACCCCTCCACCAACAGTCAGGGCGCAGTCGGGACAGGTACTCAGCCCTATTTATAGGAGAGCTGGGGCTTTAAAGGCCCAGCGCCGCTAATATATAGGGCTGAGTACCTATCCCGATTGTACTCTGACTGTTACTGGACGTGCAGTAAGACCTGCGGGTTTAATCTGGAAGGGGACGGCACTTTGGTAAGGCCAACATTTTTAAAAAATTGGTTCCTGGTAACATGGTCTAAAAAGCTAGGCCCGGCCGGCCGATTTTTTTTTGGATTTTTTTTTAAATTTTTAAATTTTTGCTGTCAACATTTTTAGACCTGATTTGAAAGTTTTTGCTCTAAAATCCTTAATAATTGTCCGATTTACAAACCGTAAAAACTGGAAAACAGGTAAATTTTCCAGAAATTAAAAAAAAAAATCGGAGGACCCGGCACTGTTTTGCTAGACCTGGTCAGGTTACCGGAAACCAATTTTTTTTTTATTTGGCCCAAGGTAACATGAATAGTTCTGCTACGGCACGGTGGCTAATTTGCTCAGTTGCCTCATAGTGATGGCCATACACCTGGGTCATTATGCTAGACTTCATTTTCAATTGCCCATGATATACATGTATGTAGCCTGGACCTCCCGTGAATTCCCCCTGATTAAGACCGTGGTTACATAATGCACCCTTAGACTTCTGTAGTGAATGGGGGGTGTCATCTGATTGGTCCATCCAGCTACAGCTACGTATTTATATACCATCAGCCCCTTTGGGGGCGGAGATTGTGGGTGGGGGCTTTGTATCTCCACATGAAATAAATAAAAAAAAAACGCCCATGGCCAGAGGATGTTATGGTATTGTTCCCCCCGAGGTGAATACTGCCCCAACCCCACCTTCTCTCGATGAAATAACGTTTTTTTTGTTAGCTGGTATCACCTTATGGTATGTGTATTCCTCGCTCTAGGAGAAATCGATGGCCGTATTTAAAGTGCAAATAATGCTAAATTACCCCGGAAATTACCCACAATAACAATTTAAAGGGTTGTTTCCACTAGGGCGAATCATCCAGAAATTACTTGCAATCATCCAGGGCGAATCGTCCAATAGTGTGAACTAACAGTAGAGCGAATTGACAGTAGAGCGAATCGTCCATTTTCCATCACAACCTAGTGGAAATTGCATTTGGGGTAGGGGGGGGGGGTATAATAAATCTGTCATATGCCACTTGTGGAATCTGCACGTAGTTATGCCCACTTCCTTACGTTTTTGGTTATTACCCTTTCATTGTCTATCCATTGTATATCTATGGTCTAGCCATTGTATATCTATTTTAAACCACAGCAGTAAGGTTATGTCAGGGTATTAAAGAAAAAGCCCTGCACTGTGGTTTAAAAATAGACACTCACAATGGGAAGGTATTATAACCTGTGTCTCCACTGTCAGTGGCACTGTAGTAGTTCTCAGAAAGTGCTATATATGGGTGATTGCGCATCAAACAACGCAATACAGACAAGTAGAGCCTACCAGTGAGATTCAACTCTCTTTTTTCTGAACATGATAAGCGCTAATAGTTATACTTATGGTGGGAGCAACATGTTATGATAATCTCCCAATTAAACTATCCTAGATGCGTAAAAGGCAAATCGTTTACGACATATCTAACCCTAAAATAGACTTCATGAAGAGAGATCTACATGCCCACAGGCCTTCAAGGACAATGGAGGGACAAGTGTATATTAGGCCAGATTAGTTCAAAGATCGACCTGCGTCAGTTTTATAGATAACACCTGTCCCGTTAGATCGCTATATACTCAAACTACCCTGTGCATTGTTTGATCCCCATCAGGTGCCTAGGCATACCGACTGGTTAAGTCTATTCTGAAGGGTCAGGAGGTGCGCCAGGCTATGTAAGAGTAGACATAAGGAGAGAAAACACATTTTCAAGCCTTACTCAAACACTCCATGAACTATTGTACACCTTTTTTTCAATATTCTGATTGCTGAGGGAAAATGCTAATTTATGCGGGATTGCCTGAAGTGGACTGTCATTGTGTTTTCGCTAAAAATTGCATTTTAGAGATGCAGGCGGTGATGAGAAGAAAGGATATTATTTGGGGTGGCCTACATGTATCATCTGCTCGTTGGGTTAATTATATGTACCACATGCCTTTGTTAGGTCGAGATTCAAGTCAAAACTAGAGAACTTTCAGCCGGATACCCCTATGTTATAGGTTAGAAACCATTGATAGTTTTAAATACATAATAAACTGCACCCTGTCAGTAGTAAATCCCCGACTTACAGCAACGCGCTGCACGATATATTTGTGTATCATGATGGCAATCTTTAGCAAAAAAAAAACACGATTAAAGATGGGAAAATATGGACACATTTGGTATAAAATTGAAGTTTATTTTGTCGCGAATGCAATGAGCATTATAGTCCACTTCAGGCAATCCTGCATATTTTACAATGCTCGCTGACTTTCTGGATTACTGAAAATATGAATTTAGATTGCTAAGGCTCCACATTAAAGACCACATCCGGAGGTTTTTGAATGGTTCTTTCGCTATTATAAACGGGTACCTTGGTACATTCACTGATTGTTTCATACAAAAATCAAGTCATGGGAGGCATATTTATTTGTTTATCATTTGATTAAGTTAGGACCACCCTCGGTGAATCTCCGGCCTAAAAAGGCAGTGTGTGTGCTGCTCCTGGAGAGAAAGACATACACTACAGTCTATCCTACCCAATGTGACGTCACATTGGGTGACAACGAACCCTAGGGGAGGCCACTGCATATCTTTTATGTAGTAACAGTGACTATGTGCAAACGTCACCTTCAGTTTGGAACCCTTAGGCCTAAAAAACGTTGTTGTGTTCCGGTAACATGGTCAAAATTAAACAGGGTCGGTAGGTAGCATTTATTTTTTTACAGTTTATTTTCTGTAATAAAAAAATAAGTTGATTTAGTAGTAAAAACACCAAAAATGTCATAAATTTTACTAACAATTAAAAAAATGGTAAAACATTTGGGTCAGCTCCAAAACCAGCGTCAGACACCAAAACAGAACTGTTTTAAATTCAGCCATATCACAGGAGGTGTGCCTCCACATGGATAAAAATCGACACGTTTTAGGCCCTTTTTAAAATTGACGGACATAGGAAAAATAGGGATAAAAATAGTTCTTATATACCTAAAAGTCGACACAATGACACGGCCCTTCAGCTAAAAATCGACACGGCGACATGGTCAAAATTGTGGGTACCCATCGAGATGCACAGAGGTAGACCAACCCAAGAACACCCTTTTCAAGGGAAATTCCTTGTGAACCCGGGTCAAAACCTTGGAATCGAGTTGATAAGTGAATGAAAGAGTGCCCCCCTCCACCTTGTCCCCCTGGGTCGTATGTGCTTTGCTGATTGCCATGTCCCCACCCACAGGTTTTAACAAGACCTCAATCTTGTTACATATAGTTGATTGATTCTATTTATATGGGAGGTGCAGTGGGCAAACAAACTACTAGACTCACATCTGCAAAGCCATGCACATCATAGTGCAGGCAGTGGCAGGTCAATTAGCGTCTCACCCCCTACCCCTAAATGCATGTAGCTATATATGACTGGCACTCCTTTCCTTAGCAACAGCCGCCACAGATGAGTGCACATCACCATTGCCAAAAGTGACCCCTTGCGAGAAGGGGAGAAAGCACACATTGGTCAATTGAATATTTGGGGAGATTCATTACTTTTAATGATAATACAACTGTATCAACATATTTATGCAATATAGATTAAAGGATTATTCAAAACAGTGTGTTTGCAGTCAGATATTCTGGTTTTATCATTTTTTTCAAAACCTCCGGATGTGGTCTTCAACCCACCCATTTGGCGCCAAGCAAAAGAAAACACAAAATAAAATAGAAATAAGCGCCCTCATCATATTTTTCATGGCATAAAGATGAGAAACAAATATATAATTTGAGTGGCCTAAAGGGGTGTCTCCATCAAAGACCGTCCACCCATCCGTCCATGAAAACCATCCAAAAAAAGCATGCATCTGGACTTTTTTCATGGACGGACGGACAGTTTGCGTCTCCACCAACGTCCGTCCGTCCGTCCAGTCCGTCCGTCACATGGACGTTTTTCATGGACGGATGGACAGTTTGCGTCTCCACCAACGTCCGTCCGTCCACCCGTCCGTCCATTCTGTCCATCACAGAGTGGCAAACATGGACGGACGGCCATATCCAAAGAGTTGGATATGGCCGTCCGTCCATTTTTCCATCAGAAAACTGACCTTTTCCGTCCTGATTGGTCACTCTGTGATGGATGGAATGGACGGATGGATGGACGGATGGACGGACGGAACAGGAATAGGATCCGTCCGTCCATTCTGTCCATCCATGTGACGGACAGACTGGACGGACGGACGTTGGTGGAGACGGAAACTGTCCGTCTGTCCATGAAAAAGGTCCAAATCCCTGCTTTTTTGGACAGTTTTCATGGACGGACAGGTAGACGGCCTCTGATGGAGACACCCCTTTAGGGTGGGGCATGGAATAATCATAGTAAAAAGAGGAGCGTAAAACTGTGGATCCCTCTTGGGAGGGAGAAGGGCTCAATTTGACCCACGGTGTTTTGATTGTATCCTCACTCTCCGGCAGCACAGATCCAGAACGTCCCCAACTGGGATGAGGGGGGGACCTGCCCCGACCCCCTGTGGTGGCCAGGGTTGGCCAGGAGGCTCCATAAACATCTGGTGGTTATGTAACTGTGCATCATCACTCTGTATGAAGTGGTTCACTTGTCATCGTTGTTTCTGCTACAATTTTTGAATGTCATGAGGGAAACTTTACATACAGGATCTCAATATGTACAAGTGAATGTAAAATAAAATAAGGTAAAAATGACATACCATTTATATGGTAATGATAGTTGGATTGACCTAACTCTAATAGGAATATTTGAACAATTCTTTAACTGTTGGAAAGCTGAAGTCAAGGAGATACCAATACCCGTTTTCTTTCAATACAATATTGGATGTGTAACATAGTTAATCATATGAACTATGTGTATATATCATAAGCCATATGGGAAACTAATGTTCATTCTCCATTCACTCACCAGGGGTCACTCTTTACCTGGGTGAGTGCCGGCCTCCCTTTGGTTCACAGCCATTCAAATTCCCAAAGGAGGACCACGTTTTTTTTGCTAGAATATTTCAAGAAATATCAATACAGCAACACTATAGTCCAGTCCATAATATTTACAGGCAGTAATCTCATTCTCTCTTTGAAGTTGACCCTCCTCTGGAGTCCAGAGATTTATCTGACCACATCATGTGGTACCAATTACAACACGGGGCCGACAGCCACCTCAAGCAGCAACCTGATGTGCCATAGAGTGTCCTTAAGAGGATTAAAACAATAAATAGATAAATAAATCCCAAAAGAGAAATGTGCACGGTGATGAGAAACTAGTGGCACTGGGTGTACAACGTCTTTCTAACAGAGAAGCAAGGATAATTTTTTAACTTTTGAATGTGGATTTATTGAGCCTCTCACAATGTAGAGAAAAGTGGTAAAGCAAAGCAACAATAATAACCAAAAATTTCAATCTACATCTGATTCAACGATACTATATACATTGGCCAGAGCTCGTGAGACACAGCCTTAAAAGGGGCATTCTCACTACTTGCACTTAACCACTTAGTAGACTAGAACAGTACTAGAATTGTGAGTGGGATACACTCTGTGATTATGCCACTTTAAAAGACATACCTCTCCCTTGTTCCCCAGGCCTGGAGGCTCCTCTCTCAGGGCTCTACTAGGAATCCCTGGTGACAGACTGGCCAAGACAGTTCAGACGGTAAGGACTGCAGCGACCAGCATCCTCCTCAGCCTGTCTCAGCAGATCACAGACGAGGTGAAGGCGTTTAAGTCCCCGCGTTACAAGCTTGTGTCTAACGTCATCATTGGTCAGTAGCAGGGGCAGGACCTGCAGCTATCCAGTAGGTGTCTGTGGAACACCGACTCCGACTCATTCGTCTGCGCCACCCACAAGACCTCGACCTACTTTGTTGTAGACTTGGTGCATGCCACACACTTTGAGTAGATTTAATACAAATATGGAAGAGCTATGAGGAAATAGACAGAATTAATTTATCTCCCCTTAGAGGAATAAACTGGATTCCCATTGCTGCATCATCAATCATAATTCCTTAAATAATACAACATAATGACATTGACAAAGATTGGCATATCTGGTATCAACTTAAAGCTTACAGTGTCAGTAATGTACTTGGCTAGATGAAATAAATTGAGTTCCACTAAGACAAATCAAATGGATTCTTATCGCTGCACACATCACTTAGTCCACAATTCCTTAATAAATAAGACATACAAATTGTCAAATTTGGCATATCTTTTGTATCAAATAGTGCCAGTAATCGAGTGGGCTAGACATAACTTTCATTATAACTTAGGGTGATTGGCTACATCATTTCCCATATTGCAAGCTCGAGTTAGTGTCAAACCTCATAGTGTGACTAGACAAATACTGCCTTCTAGCAACCCTTGTCTGAATTACATCATTATCATGTAAAACTGGTGTGTTTCTCATCATTTTTACGTAACATTCACATGAATAAGATGAGCCATGCCAGCTGTTCAGAATGATCGGGACCCCGATTAGGTCCCGATCCCAGAGAGCTATCCTGGGTCCTATACATTAGGTTTCCAGGTGGGTATTGTCTAAAGCTGGGACTCCACCACCCGAGGACCTTAAGACATCCTTTGGAAAAGTTGTTTCCAATTGCATTTACCTAAAGAGCCGTATACGTAATATTTTAGTGTCAGTTTTCAAAATGGCGCTTTTTGCGTTTTGGAACCAAAATCTTCGTGTACTCTGCTATGCTCTACCACAAAATGTAGTGTACCTATCCATGGCTCAGTCATTTTAGTTCATCATTCTAAACATAGGGGTTAGATTCGCAGTGTGTTCCTTCTCTGGTATTATAAGTTGCTCACCCCTGCCATTGGTTCACCACCATGCCCCAAGGGGGAAGCACCTAGTGTAGGGTGATCAGTGTTAGTTCTCTTGTACAGTCGGCCCTCACTTCCTCAAATTTGGAAAATGCAAGGAAAGACGTCTGAGGAAGCAAATTATCCGAAGAATTAAGTTCAAATATAATGGAATATATAAGGGAAGTCCCTAGGCAACTGTCTGAGGAAGTGAGGGATCCTAGGAATTAGATATTTGAGGTAGTGAGGATCGACTGTATTCCTAATTTTACCATTGACACCAGTGTTAGGCTTTTATCCCACAAAAAATATCTTTATCCCACACAACTGTTTAGAAACATGTCAGTCCGACCCTTTTTCTATAAAATTACTGTCACCCTATAAAACATGTCATATCCTTAGCCTACAAAATTGCCTGTATCCTACAAAAATATGTGTTATGATTATGGTTTTCAAGAAGGTCACCATTTTATGTACCTCGAAGAACTTATCATATTTAGATCTGTAGATTTGCATGTCACTCGATCAATATATCCGTGTTGGCTATCTGGCGGGTTTGTCCCCTTGTCGTGCATTCTTGATCCTATAGGGCAAGGGTGGCACTCCTATCTGGGGCTACTTCCTGTCAGGGCCCTGCCAGGCTGTGCACAGGATTTGGTGTACAGAATTTGATTGGTGAACTCCTGTTTCTTTTAATATGAGTTGACCTGGGGGTCAATCTGGTAACAGGGGGTGCCCACAGTTGGCTGAAATTGATTGAAATTGGGCCCTGAAATTGTCCTTGTGTTGCACCCATGTATAAGGCTGTCTAAGTCAATATCCTTAATTCATACAACAAAATAGGGGGTATTAACATATCAATGATTTGATAACATGTTACCGTATTCGATTCGATGACCAATATGATGCTAATGAAAATGTCCAACAATACTTTAGATATGTTGCATAGGGAAATTCATGTATTTTAATAAGTTTAATAAGACTGCAATCCCAACTGGTAGTTAGTCCCAGAACTATAGAAATATAGGCACTACTTTTACTGCTCTTCCCATCATGCATGGCATAAATAACCATGTCCTGCAGCAGACTAGGGCTGGGTCAGTATACTACAGACAGGGGGTAGCCGCCATGTTTTAAAGGGGCATTCTCACCACTCACACTTAACCACATAGTAGACTAGAACAGTACTAGAAAATGTGAATGGGACACGCTCAGTGAGAATGCCACTTTGATGATGCGCGGTCACCGCTCCCTCACCAGGCCCAGGCACCTGACCTACACTGGTGCCCCATGCCTCAGACCACCCTCCTGTGCTAGCTCTACTCTGCTTCGGGACATTTCCAATGAACAAAAAGTGTAAAAGTATGCGGTTGTGGCCTGTGGGTTGCCTGGTGGTTTAGGGCTCCCTCACCAGGTGGCGGCCTCAGTGTCCCTTCTGGTTATGGAAGATCCAGGTAGCCTGTCCATATCAGTATGTGGCCAGGTGTTCTCCCGAGTACCGTATTCGACCTAATAAGCGCCCTCCCCCTAATAAGCGCCCCCTCCCTTTTCAGAGTTTCTTTCCATTTTTTTCTTAATGTTCCTCCGATTTTGTTACTGCTTTGCACACCTTTATGTGATATGGAGCACTTCACACCTGTGCAGGTGTTAAGGTGAAGCCAGGTGTGAAGACGTTTGGGTAGGTAAAGTAGGAGAAACTGAGCAGGGCCAGTAGGAAACTGAGAATGGCCATGGGGCACTTATTAAAACGGATGTTTGAGGTTGATTTTTCCACTCAAAATCATTTTATAAGCGCCCGGGCACTTATTGCAATGAATATGGTAGGCTTAATTATCTGAGTTCTTATCTGCCACTACCCTCGGAGGCAGTGTGCATTTTGAAAGGTATTCATGTCACCAAACCGCACATGGATACCAACGCTTGAATACTAATTAAATATAACAGAACAGAAAAAAATACAATGAATTAGTACCAATATAATACAATCCAATGCAATTCACAAAACCTTTCATTTCCAACCTTTCAAAAATATCTCAGGGGATAAAGCAGGACAATTTGAAAGTGTTATTAGTAGTATAGTGTGTATCGGGACCGGACTAAAGCTCAGCTACTAGAGTGGTCCAAACGACAAGAGACCAATCACAGGCCTCCATTGGGTCACGTGACCTCATTTGCATATTAGGCCACGCCCCCTTGGGGTCACGTGACCGGAAGTGTCCTTATTTGGGCATGAGCATAACCAATCACAGACCTCCATGGGGTCACGTGACCTCATTTGCATATTAAGCCACGCCCCTTGGAGGGGTCACGTGACCGGAAGCGACCTTATTTGGGCATGAGTGTAACCGGAAGCCACTGACTCGGCTCGGTGGATTAGCGGAGCCTCTCGACTCTTAGGGATATTAGCCTGATGCTTATGGAACACAAAGAAAAGAAAAAAAGCATATGCTACGTCTTCTGGAGGGCATTCAGATTTGAGTGCAGTACGTATTGGCCCTCATAAGAAAATCATATTTTTCTACTATTTTCCACACAGAAAAAAAATCTCCCAACAATTTCTTAATGAAAATGCAGGCATGCATTTTTATGCTCATTAGAAAAATGTTGAAAACGAGAAAACATGGGGTCATGGGCAAAATGAAATTATCCTGAATTAATCAAAATAAAAACCAATCTATCAACTGTATGAGCCTATGGGCATGGCAAAAAGTAAAGATAGTGATCAAGATATATGTAGGATGGCAAGATATGGCACTTAAATGGTAGATAAAGGTAGATCATGACATTTAAGTATGAGAAATCTGCAAATATCATGGTTTCAGGTAGTTTCGTTTTTTGCCACCAGGTGCCGTAGACGTAGATTGTGTTGCATACCTTTAATGTGAGGTGTCTGATAACATCCAGATCCACAGCTCTGTTGGACAACTGCACAGATTATAACTACAGAGTCACGTGTGAACTCAAGCTCATATATTGGAAAACTTCATTTTAGGGATGTGTCTTATGAGATTAATCCAAGTTGATAGTCTTTGACTGGTTGATGTCTTCCACCTGGTGATGTCTGTGACCGGTTGATGTCTTTGACCGCGTGACAACTTTGACCAGCAAGCTTTAAAAGCAGCTTAAAATGGGGCTATGCACACAGAATTGTGGGGAAACCGTAAATGGATATTTTAATACTTAATAATTTTGCGGCATTTCTGTGAACATATCCCCCATATCAGCTGTTTTTCAGCTTGCTGATCAAAGACATCACCCTGTCAAAGGCTATCAACGTGTATTGAACTGGTGAGACACAGCCTCAGCTCTTAGAAAACCCTACCATACTGAAATAGTACCAGGTGTGGCAAATATCCACTGTTACAGTCCCCTCCCTACGAACATCTGAAGCGGGACTTGTGCCATTCTTGAGTTATGAGTCATGGTCCCTGTGAGATTCTTAACCTTTCTGTAACATTTTTTTCTGGCATTCTTTTTGTGGCATATTCCCTAGAGTTTCCCCTAAGAACAATCAGTTCTTCTGATTACCACCAGGTGGCAGGTGGCTGTGTGTTTTCTCTAGTTGATGAACATTCATGCATGGGTATCCCTCAGGTAAATCCTGCCATCTGTACAGAGTTTGATGCACTAATGTGTATGGGTAGCATTTACGTTGGTTTTAGCAGAATCCCCATAACAATGTCTGTAATGGCTGTGAAAGCAAATATGTCATATCAGAGGATTCAGAAGACTGTTATCTTACAAAAGCCTATATTAGAATGCAGCATTTGAAGGCTGTATCTATGAATTTGTTGGTCATACTTAAGAAATGACAACTTTTTTTTTGAAAAGTTCCCCCGTTCTTGCTGCATTGATCTATAATTGCTTTATATATATGATTGCACAGGCAAATTTGGTTTGGCACACTGTGCGGGGACTATAGAAATAGTTACAGAGATTAAATACTTTCACACATGGTCTATAACATCGATCTTCATGCCAAAAGTGTAAATTAGTTACCACAACAGTTACAGGTGCAGATAATTGAGGTGTAATTTTTTCAAAACAGGGAGGCTGAGTGGGTTTTGCACAAGTGAACCGAAAAAAATGTAAGTACCCGCTACCCCCTTGTATTGTCCATGGGCTGCAAGGTGTCCACTTCACATTTTATCTACATCCTTGCATTAACAAGACACAACAAAACAAACGTAGATAAAAAATAAAAATAAGACCGCAGTCTTCCATCACAAAAAAGATTCCATAAATTACAGTTTCACATCCTACTATCAGAAAATGTTTTCAAAACACAGTTTGTCCACACACAACATCACAAAAAGTCCAGAAAATACAATTTGTCCACACCCAATATTGGGTGTGGACCCAATATTGGGTGTGGACAAGTTGATATTTATCTATGCTGATTTGCATGCTTTATCTGCATGTGAATAACAATGGCCTTATCTGTGCAGAGAGGTAATTGACTGCAATATCTCTCTGTTCTGTGACAAAACGACATTCTGTGAAAGAATGTATTATACTTTTCACAAGAAGAGCATGGCAAGGTGCTGTCTGTGCTGTAGAGTAGGGTTTCCATGGCAGCAGCCTACAGGAGGCATTTAACAATACTTGCATTTAAGCAAGTTTAAGATGCTAATGTTAGATTCCTAAATAAGACAGGTTATGCATATTCAATTCGATCAAATGTCACATGCTATATATCTACCCATAACAGTTGATTCTAACTACTGAGGATTGAGTCAGTTTATCATGGTTAATATTACATATAGATCATTGAGTCAACCCCCTCCTTCAAACCATCTATCAATGGAGTAAGGGGTCTTGGGCAGTCTTTCAATACACATCAAATACATGATGCAGCCTGAGGCTTAATTATTAATTCCGCCACCATGTGTCTTCACGGCAGTGTTCATCCCCCCCCCCATGCAAGTAGAGTAGGGGCAGTATAGTACATTTACAGCGCAACAGCCTAGGTGGGGGAAAGCACTCTCCAATACACAGTTCTCTTAACAACACCAGGTCATTTTGTATTTCATCTGAAATCTCGAGAAAAGGTAAGCAAATGTCACTTTCTTCTATAAGAGTACAAATTTCAATATATATGTGACTTATATTCCTGATTACATCTTTAAATGTGACCCATTTTAACAAAATAGGTCGGAGGTCGTAGATATATAAAATGTTCTGATATTGCCAGATTCTTGTACGGCTCATCAAGAGCTTTTATTTGATATATGGCAAGTGGTACATTGCCCAATATTCACAGCATATTCCCAATATTTTTGATACATTATTGTTGAATTAAATGGAAATTAATTAAAATGAGATGATAAACATTTGAATTAGACAATATCATACAATAAAATTGTAAATTCCATGGCATTTTGGTGAAAATGGGGTCAGAAATTAGTTTTTCCACTAAGTTTGCCAAAAGATAACTATTCATATGTTAGACAAATGTTTCAATTTTTTTTTTGCACACTATGCTACTTAAAATGCCCATATCTAGGTTCTTAAAAGTGTGACTTCCGACCCATTTTGTTAAAACAAGTCACAAATATTAAAACTAGTTTAATATCATCATCTATGGTGTCACACAGAATCTTTTTAGAAACATATTTTGGACTCAATTCAATTTTTGATTTGTCATAGGTTTATTCTGAAAAGTGTTTTTTCAAAAAATATAAAAGTAAAATACTGTCATATCTGTTTCCACTGAACCACAGAAGAGGTTGATACTCATAATAAAATACAATATAACATTAGCATTACGATTACAGCACCTCCTTTTCAATTTTGTAATAATTATGATGACTTATGAAGATAAAGTCAAACACAGTGATATTACAGAGGTAGTTGGGTAGATGGGGGGGAAGGTTTAATATTTGAGGATACTAAATTAGAATTTTAGGACATTCTGTAACAATTATGTAACAGTTCCATAAGTATGAGTATCTAAGTAAACTAATTAGTCCCTAGTTAAGTAAAGTAAACTAGTTAGTCATGATTGGGGCACATGTGTAATCCCTCTCACATCACGGAAAGTAGCAGTAGGACAACATATTGTGAGAAAATGTATGAAATTCATCATGAAATATCCTTAGCACTGCCATAGCGGGCGAATGCGTATAATAAAAAGGGCCCCCTGAAAGCCAATATTTTGCGTTTACATTGGAAACAATATGCTATGGCAGTGCCCCTCCAGAAAGTACCAGCAGTCCTAAGGATATCATATGCAGTATTTGCAGGGAATCAACTAGAATAAAGGACTTTCTGAAAGGTAATGTTGCTATACACAACGTGCCACTTTCTGTCTGCCTGCATTGTAATGCTCTATACCACTGCACTCACTATGGGGTCATTTTAACTGGAGTATCCTGATGCATACTTTAGTTCTACTCCTCTCAATTAATAGCTCTTTAACTAAATAGCTGTTTTCGGACTTAGATTCTATGAGACCCTCACTCAGGATATGAGTTTAATGCCTACGTGAAAGAAAACACATTAGAAAGAACAAAGGCCTTGCAGGGGCAATGTGCATGCTCTAGGAGAGGCAATTATCACCAGTATATCTTTACACCACACTAAACGAATACATTACTCAGAAACTGGAAACAAACAGAAGGTTAATGCAGGGCAAATGCTGCTGGAAGTGTTTCACCAGATCAATACAAGTTGAAAGTCTATCTGGATGGCTATATCATTTTGAAAAAATTAAGATAAAACTAGTATCGCAAAGTTTTAAAACATCCGGCCATTTCTATCTATACCTGCCTTCATGCCAGTCGTAGATTGCATCCGGCTATAGATTGCACTGGTCATAGATTGCACCCAGTCATAGATTGCACCTGGTCATAGATGTTTGACTGGTATTGATTTCCTGAGACACAACCTGCTTGTCTTGCAGATATTGAGATGGCTACTAAAAGGAGCAGTGACATTATTGACAAAGCTTGGCAGGATGTAGCCACGACCTTCCTCCCAGATCGGCCGTCTACAGAAGTGGTCAAGGTGTACGACAACTGTCGCTATGTTACATATGAAGAGGTAAGATCCTGTTTATATCACGGTGAATACTGCACTCCAATTGAATTAACCAAGGAGGGCCATACTTTAGACCCCTCGTGAAGTAACCCTCGCCCGTATTTCTCTGCTTCACTTTGTGAACTAACCCTTTGTGAGGGACTCTATTTGTTCACCTTTTTCTATGTATCTAGACAAATCAAACAAAGTATATATTTATGCAAAGTTTGATAAAGTATATTTGATATGAAATTAATGTTTCCATTCTTTTGATCAACCAATCCCTGTCTCGATGTAAAATTTTCCCAATAAAACTTTGAATGTCTAATTTCAGCCTGTTTGGTTAAACCGTGTGGAATTCTAATTCTCCAAGTTACATATTCATATGAAGTTGCACATTTACTCATTTTGATTAAGTATATCACAAACAATGTTTAATGCTGTAAAAGGGCATTTATTACCTGTCAGATTGTAAAGTAGCCATAAAGATTGATTATGTTAGGAGTTGTTTATAGCTGGGACTCCATACCCAATTTTGGGGTAATTATCATGATCCGATCATACCCTGGCACCCCTAGCTATCCCATATGTCTTAGGGAGATGATCAGATGAAAAGTAAAATTCTTTTTTTTTTTCACCCTTCTTTTAAATGTACGCATATAGTACCCGGATAGCATTTTTTTGCTGCAACTTATCTGCTTAAAACTAACTTTTTTATCACAGGTTTCCAAGTAGGGAGAAAGCCTATATATAAGCCTTGGATATTGATGGACATAGCGCTGTAGTGGCAGACTATGGAACTACCTCCATACATGATTGTTATGTGCGATATATATTTATGTATGCATTATATCTGGTAAGGTCTTCATAATATCACATTGGTATTTGCAGACTATTGCTGTTCTGGATGTGAAAGCACATAAGGTAGTGGCTGATGCCATGGTGAGGTACCTCTCAGACAACAGGGAGGTTAACATACTGGATGTGGCAGCCGGAACCGGGCTGGTTGCTGTAAAGGTAACTCATGTTTAACCCTTTAAGGTCAGATGTAGTTAAAAGATGACATTTGTCGTCATGATGCACCCATGCGGCTCCGGTAAGTAACTCACTGGTGCTGCATCGGTACATAATGCAGACCCTTTGGATGTGTCTCAACCTCATAAGGTAGGCATGATACTTGATGCAGCACTGGCGAGTTACTCACCATGTGGTGTCAGAAAACAGGGAGGTAAGAGTGCCGGATACGGCAGTGGGAACCAGTCTGATCGGCGGACAGGTAACTCATCTTAGTTTCATGGTAAATACAGAATGACAAGGTGAAGGCAATGAGAGGGCTGATCCCTAGGTCAGCTTGCAGTTACCCTTGGTTTGCTCTGGCCATAATCCACGCTCAGAGAGTCATGTAATGTTTATCCATAAAATAAGGAGTGTAACCTGTGATGGTGTAATAACCCTGTTGCTAGGCAACCATATATCATTTGAATGGATGGGAATGTCCCCCCTCCCCCCTGTAAACTCAGCTACCTAGGTATCCTCACTAAACCAAGTGTTTTTCCCTATACACATCAGTTAAATGCTCTTGGTTTCCACAACATTGACGCCTTGGACCCCTCTGAGGGCATGCTCAATGTAGCTAGGCAGAAGAATGTCTACAAAAATTTCATTCGAGAATACTTTCCAAGTGAAAATTCATCAGTGAAAAGAAGTAAGTACAAACAAGCTTCTGTAAGTCTAAACATTTTTACCTGAGAATCAGCAACATAAAGTTAGTTTTTATAATTTATATCTGTGGAATTGTAGGAGTCATTCAATATATAAAATATATGAAACACTAACCAAAAGTCACAGATATTACTGCAAAACAGGGACAGATATGGCAAGCCAGGTTTTTCGGCAACAAACCAGGTTTTTTGGCCAAAAAACAGTTCTTTTTGATCTAACTAAATTTACCCATTTAGCTTGCCATAGACGGGCTGACATCACTGTTCAAAGGCTGGGCCAAAACTACCTTAACGTTACGTTTTACTATAAATTCTCATGTAGAAGTCAGGGCTAGTACTTGAGCCAGTATGATATAAGATAGGCCCAGAGGGTGTGGCTAATAGTTGAGTTTTTGCTCCTATAGTACGGTACAAAAGTCACCATAATCAGGTCACCAGTGCAGCTTGTAGGATTGGCCAAAAGATGGGTGCGGCTTATATCCAATTTAGGCTTATGCCCGCGGTTTTACCGTAATGTTATGTTATATTCACTGTAAATTCTCACATAGAAGTCACGGCCAGTACTTGAGTCAGATCGCAGGTATGTCTTATGGGAGCGGCCAAGAGTCGGGGTGCAGATTATTCACAAGTTTTTGCTACTGTCGTAAATGTACTGAAACGACAAATTCCACACCCCCTGTCACACTTTCTCACAGTTATGGGGTCAATTATATAAATATGTCTTTTTTTTTATTAATTTTTGTTTGAAAATATCTTTGTTCTGGAAACATATGTATACATATATAGGTACTGTCAGTGTTGTGTTGTTTCCAGACATTTCACTTCTTCACTAGGCTCATATAAAAATCTGTAGTATTAGCTAACTGTCCGTGATATTATTGCGACATATAAATTGTTACAAACGGTGAGCAGATGGCCTCATTATATATGCTTCATTAACTTACTTGCTGTTTATATGATTGGCCTTCTTACTAATTCTTGGGAGGATGGGGGAAGAGGTCTTTCCATGAGTGGGGAGTTTATACGCGAGAATTTACAGTGGTATGTTGTGACTTGCAGGCAGCTATGATGTACTGGTTGTCTCCATGGGGATGCCAGGAGGCCACATGGGGTGTGATAGTCTGCCTGAAATGATGCGATGTGTCAAGACAGGTACTGTATTTGACATAAAAAGATATTTTAAACTAAAGAATTGGCCTCAAATGTCCATTATGATAAGCCCCCCCCCCCACATGACTGTCTTGTACAGACCACTAACTCACTGCATAAAGGTATGAAAAAACAGCAAAAAAATGTGGAAAGAGAGGGGGGCTTATTAACAAAGTATTAAAGATTTAACATAGCATTTGAGAATAGTGTAATGACCAAAAAAAATAATGATCGGAAATTCTCTTTGTGTTTGGATGCAAGTTTAATTATGTGAATAGTTTGATTAATTTCCCATTGATTACATCCATTTCCTAATTATGTCACATTAGGCCTCTCAAAATAATTGTTTGGAGTAGCCTTATGTAGAAAAAGGTGTGAAGAAGGTTCGCCAGTCATAGAATTTCATTGAAGTTGTATCGATTTGGTGAGACAGCTCGATGGTTGATAAGGTGGTTCAAATAAGTTTGGAAATCAAATCAAAATTATATCTAGTCAATCAGAAATGATGAATTATATATAAGTATAATCTGACGATGTCAATATTTTTCCTCAAATTCTGACATACTTTTTCATGTGATGATTGCTGTAATCTAAATGGCTTACCTAGCCCATTTTAAAAGGGTCTTTATCATGCCGACCCTAATGGGTTGAGAAACTCCCGAATAATCGGCTTGATGCACTGATGCAGCACCGGCAATTTACTCACCGGGGATGATGATGAAAAAGATCATCATTTAGTGACATGCATCATTAAAGGGTTAATTAAACAACCATTACTCACTGACTCTGCATTCTCACAGGTGGATTTGTTATGATAGCGGAGGTAGAGAAAAACCTGACAAACTTAGCAGAGTTGCGGGACCGACTCGAGCCCCTGATGCAGCAACTCGAGAAGGAAGGACAGTGGCAGATCCTGGAGAGAACTTCCATCGATAATTTTTACCACACCAATACTGGTCTTCTCTTTGTTTTTAAAGTAACCAAAGCAGAGAACTAGACTAGTTCTCTGCTTAACACTTGATGTTAAAACATCTAAACACTGCGCACAAATGTTTAGGATTCAAATGCTTGTATGCAGACACCTAAACACTAAGTGATAAAGTCTTTAGCTTTTAAATTTTTTTTAAACGCTTGTTATCTAAAGATTATTTATCACATCTCATTCCAAGCTCACCTATGGTAAAACTATATAGGACCCTAGATAAAAAAAAGATATCCAGAAACATCAGAAAAGTCATGATGTTCACACCCTAATGTTCATCTCTTAGACCTCTCTTATTTCTTCTGCAAATTATGTTCATTTTAATCTTATAAAGTCTTAATGAATTTGATATTATACTCATTATTCAATACTCTACATTTCCAGCCATTGATATGGTTTAAAAAACTGATAATAAATGTACTCAATGAAAAGTGGCCATTACATTTATATTTTCATTTTTTTGATAAACTCAAGCAACAGAAAGAAAGCAAATTGTGCATGCAATTTAGATTGTGAGAATTTATGAACACCTGGCCGATCAAAATAGTTGACAAATATTTGAGGCTTGGTTCCATGCAGTCCACTCGGTCTACAGGGCAGAGAAAGCAATGCTCAATGGAGTCACCAGGACCTGTGGTGTGCATGTGGTGGGTGGCATCATACTTCCTCCTGTAATACCATGAGGGTCTCCTTTACCATTAACAACAGAGTGTATTTACAAGATTCTTCTTTAAGCTGCCTCTTTTCATATAGTCATTGCATGTACTTGTGACATTCTTGATACCTCCTGGCCCACTATATAAGGCTGTTATGATTAGTTATCCCACGATTCTGCGTCCGTGCGGATATCTAGCCATATACCGAACTCGTACCTCCATAACAACCTGTTAATGCATCAGTACCAGACTATGTTTCATGCAGCAAAACCCATATTCTTATAATTGACTGTACTTGATAATTCAAGACACAAAATTAAAGCTAGAGTGCAATGAACCAATAATATTATTTAAGTTATGTTGCACCTGAGTGAGTGAGTTGAGTTTTAAAAAGTTTTATTGAGCAATCACTGACGTGGTCTCCCTTCACCATATGGGGGTGACCAGACCCTCGACAATCAAGTATATGTATCGATTATAATACAAATGGGTATCACACTTGTTTCCTTTTTTTGATTGACAATTAGTAAAGAGGGTTTCAAAAGACCCAGTTCGAGTAATCACTAATCCAGTAGTACAGGTATTGTATTTTCGTTGGCATCGTATGATAAACAAGCGCGAGGAAACTACAAGAGGTCATCACTAAAGTCAAGATTTACTTACAAGAATGGAAGGGTATTAAGTTCCCACATAGAGAGACTAATATAATATTCAACATGATGAAAATATCCTAGGAGAATTAAATAATGGTACATGTGTATCACACCGTGCTTAGAGAAAATTGGCTTTGCCGGTACCAGGGTAGGTCCGTGAGAATGACTAATGATATGGCAAGGGCTTAATAAAAAGTGCCCAGTACATAATTAATGATACAAAGACAGCAGAAAAAAGATGCATTTGAAACGTACAAGGTAGTAAATAACATATATACAAACTGAGACCTACGTTTCTTACATCTGCACAAACATACAGCTACAGGCTGTGTCTCACGACCTTGGGCCTATGTTTTTTTCTCTGACTGGGTGCCAGCTCTGACCGGGTGCCAGCTCTGACCGGCCTGAATAAAAATTTGTAAATGTATGGTCTAAATCCACTAGAACACTAGGATAGTTTAGCACCTGTTGACTGAGATCTACAGGTGGCCACCCCTTAGGGGGTAAGTAGAGCGACCCAGGTAGGCCCTACATGACCGGTGACTGCAGTGCAGCATGATGCCAGCCAATCACTGATCAGGCACAAAGGAACCCACACTCTCCATGCAGAGTAGGGGTCATACTATCCAGTCTAGTGACACAGCCTTGGTGGGGGAGACTGAATCCCCAGTACCCCTACATATACTGACCCATCCCCAGTGAGTGGTCCTCTTGAGTACTAGCGGTAGTGGAAAGACAGTAAGTACAACGCCACGTCACATACAAATACTGAATAAAAACGGGTTATTTAGGGCAGATGATGATATAAATGGACAACCAATGACTAGTTTAGAGCGTTATAACATCCATAAACCTTTTCAGACAAATTCTGTCTACATCTGCCCTAAATAACCCGATTTTATTCAGGCCGGTCAGAGCTGGCACCCGGTCAGAGCTGGCACCCAGTCAGAGCTGGCACCCGGTCAGAGCTGGCACCCGGTCAGAGACAAAAAAATTGGCCCAAGGTCGTGAGACACAGCCCACAGCTGTCCCAACCGAAAATAGAATGAGAACAAGATGTCCGCCGAGTATGCCAGATTCATCTGAAATAGACATTGAAAAAGGATACATCACCACATCCATTTCTCAGCATTAACAGTCCTAAGACTTTTGTCAAAGGAATAGAATTGTGCTTCATATCCACAAGATTTATGAATGTATGTCTCCACGATTCTCAGCTTATATCTGTTTATTTGTTGAGTTTATTAACGTTTCACCATTCTACTTTGAATATCCTTTTCCTGCACCTCTAGTTGGCTGTAGGCTCAGCCATGTACACCCCATAGTGGACACTTAGGACAGTCTGTATGACAACTCCCCCTTCTAGAACAGTGACATTTTCCGGCAGAGGCTGGTCCAGTTGTATTGACACTGAGACATGGTGTATTCACCCAGTCCAATGCACCCAGGCAAATATCAGCGTCAAACAATGTCGCCTAAAGCACTCATATATCAAAGTCAAACACTGCTGGACTGTAATAGATGGGTCAAGGGCCATTCTAGTGAGGGCCAGGCTATGCTGGACCTTCATCTAGCGCCTCTTCTCACCTGAAATTGCTTGAGAGTCTAGCTATGCTGGATCCTCATGCTAGAGTCTGGCAGTGCTGGACTCTGGGGAGAGTGTCTTTCAGCCTGCAAGAGTCCAGCATTGCCAGACTCTAGCATGAGGATCCAGCATAGCTAGACTCTCAAGCAATTTCGGGTGAGTAGAGGCTCTAGATGAAGGTATTCTATATACTGCAATAAGTGACAAAGTTGGACTAAATTTCTTCAGTAATATTTAATGTGTTACTTGTGTTACAGTGACTTGGTGAATTATAGTTGGACAGCCAAGGCACATAATGGGACACCTTTTCTGTGTCCTTTGCAATTGTATAAGAAGAAATTCTGGCTTTGGGCTGATATCACATCTGGGCCTCCTGGCTAGGATAAATGTGTTTGTGAGGAATGGAAAATGCCTGCAAAGTGTCGTTCACAGAGCAGGTGTTTGCTTCCTATGCAGAGTGCCTATGGACATGTCATACATTGACATAAAATGGACATAACTTTATGATGACTACAATCTCTCTCAGAGGTATCCTAAATATCCTATATGATTTACAATCACTACTGGGAGGGGGGGGGTGATATACTCAAAACTGGTATAAATGTCATCCCTGCAACATGTCATGTACATTCTCCATATCACATCTTTTTGACATGTCTAAATTTATACGTTTCAGACATGTTTTACAGCTGGTCATTTATACATCATTATTATATATACTGTTGATATGTATTTTTTTAAATGTGAATATACTTATGTAAAATACCCATGCAAATGGACACGTAAAAACTTCTTGCATATGTGACATCTAGGGAACGACAATTGACATCATCCAATGATGTTACCACCAATCAGAAAATGATGTAAAATGATGTAATTTACATGAGCTTGCTAGCTGGGAAGTGACATTAACACATAGAATGTCTTCATCTTTCATTGGAGAGATACTGAACACTGCTGTATTCTGCCCATACTCCCTTGGACAGTGTCATTAGTGGTGTAGTAACTAACATCAAAGTCTTCTGATGATGTACCAAAATCAAGAGACCATAACAAGTTTGGTGCAACAATATCACTTCCAGAAACAGTGATGTTAACCAACGAATTATCCCAAAACTGGATGATGTCCACATCTGGTGACACCGATTCTATCTTTAAGGGTGCTGGAACTAGCGAAAAAGAGAAACCAGATTATAGTAGGGGATTCAAGAACGAGCGTAACATACTATTGCTCATCTGAGGGCAGTGAATAATATTGATGCTATTTTAAATATTCATAGTTGTACAGTGAATGACATAGTCTCATACAAGAGAATATTTCAAATAATATATTTTTCCTCAATTGTTTCTCTGAGTGTGAAACGGCAAAATCAACATGTGTAGATTTAGGTTGCTTTTATTTTATATATTGAATTCATTGTCATTTTTTTCTGACTTAAATTAGCAATTACACACCTTTCACGATAATGTTAGCTAGTTTTGAGGCAATGATTCCATGCCACCAGTTGGCCTGACATAAGTAGAATCCAGAGTCTTTCACACTAGCAGCATATCTCACAAGTTTGCCTCCATCACCAAGATACTGGAAGCCAGACGATACTATTTTGTACCCGGAGTTCAAAATGAGGAATTTCAAATGAGGAATATTAATGTACTTGAATCTGGTACCTGAAACACCATCAGGGAAGTTCATCAGCCTTAGCTCCATGTGCTAATATGTCAATCACACCTGGAACACTTGCTCCACACACTATGATGCTACATCCAAGTACCTCGACCCAGTTACTGTTTCCAGGTTTTACAGAATGCATGAGGGTGTACTGAGAGAGGAGCATTGTGACCACCTCAAAGCTCCAGACAACAGTCAGCGAAGGTCCTGAGATAGTGGCTGCTGAATATATGGCAAGGAAGGCTGCAGCAGCGGAGAGCAGCGTGTGCCCTGCCACCAGGACAAACTGCATACCGTCCATCATGAAGACTGGGTCCTCTAGGTAGAACATGAAGGCCACAGAGCCTACCGTGCAGACCAACATGGAGTAGGTAGCCTTGGGAATCTGCCTTACATTCTGAAGCATTACACCATTTACGTCGGTCATCAGACCTTGGCCTACGCCCCCCAGGATACCGAACATATAACCTATTAGCACGCTGCTGCTGGACTTATTCCCTAGAGCAGGGGTGGAAGCATCAACTATGGAGCTGGTTGTAGCATTAACCACAGTCTGAGGCATCTTTGTGAACAACCATGATGGCTGCACCATCAGCACAATACCCACTACGCAAACAAAGGATGTTACAATGACACTTTTTTCTATGTCTATATTGAATAGCAGTTTGGACTGCAGCACAGCAAAAGTAATTCCTGATATGACCACGACCCCCTGTAGGTCACCCAGCGGTATATATGTTGCTCCGGCAAAGAAGCCAACATTGTAGAGAAAGTACACCAACCCAGAATATATCACTTGTGGAACCCACTGTCTCTGAACCCGGAAGTCGGTTGAGACAATCAGACCGGCAGTAAGGTAGATGAAACCTTGCCCCGCAGCTCGTATTGCAGACAGCTGGAAGTCTGGGATGGCTCCCTGTAGGGCCTGGACACAGGAGGCAGATAATGTGCTTGATATGATGGTAGCAAGGGCTGCCAGGTATCCAGCCAGCAACTGGCGCCGGGTCGGAGATCGCACTGTATTCATGGTAGCTGGTACTACATCAATGGCGACTCTGAAAAAAGATGATCATTATCCATTAAGAAAGAGTAACGGGCAGCTATGACTGCTGGTTATTATGGTATATCTGTTTTCATAATGTTATGATGCAACATAACTACATGTGTACGGTCTTTCATAACATGTTTTATTCATTCCTTAATGTGTACCAACGGTTTGCTGGTGATTGGGGCGAGATATTTTGCAAAAATGTTCCCTAAAGGCCGAGCCTATACTAAATTCCATAGAGTTATGATGATTTTAGTCGATGTTCGGGCAGCCATGGCATCAACTATGGTTGATGCTTTGCCATATACATGGCATGAACTATAGGTGAAGCTCTGCCATAAAGGGTTAAGGGTTTTATATATACACACTAACATACGAGTCTCCAATACAACTATTTTTATCAGACTCCTTTGTGAAGGGTGTAGTGATATTATTAGCAGAGCCCGCACTAGCAGCGTCATCTACTAGATGATCTAGTGGCTGATATTTATGTAACCAGTTTTGTTATCACTTGGAGAAGTTGTACCATTATAATGAACAAATTCAGGCCTGATCGGAAATCTAAAAGAAAGCCTAGAAACACCCCCCCCCCCGCAAAAAAGAGATCAAAACAAAATAACAAAAAGTAAAGTAAAAAAAATCTAGATTATAATAACTGACTGCATATGTGGTCCCTAACAGATAAGACCTCTAAAGAGGCAAGGTCCTATAATGCTAATCAAATATCTATATAACCCGTTTCGCAACAGGTCAATTATGGTGCTCATTAATTAATATTATGCCTGCTATATATCTATATTGCTGACAGCTGGTCACCGACTGTGGAAAGCATGCCACCAGTCAGCGGATGACCAGTTATACCCACTTACTCTACGCATATGTTATCACTAGAAGTAGATTCATACTTTTGTAGGGGTAGTGGAAGTATCACGCAAACACAGGTTCCAAATTCGGTTTGAATGCAACAGGTTTATTCAGTCACAATCACAGCCTTAAAGTAACACGAAGGTTTTGCTCCGTTCACTTGGTTTTAACCATTCGAAGATGTTCTACCGATAGTTCGAAATCAGCAAAGCTGGATGATCTGGTCCTGAGCCAGCATGACTGGTGCAGGAGCCAGAGTGTGGGAGGGGTGTAGGTGCCCCGATCGAAAAGGTAACGAAGGTATCTAAAGGTGTGGGTCAGAGCTTGTCCTGGGACGAACTCCCTGAGGTAGCCAACCTCGGCCTCTTATATACCCTGAGCGCGGACCAAGCAGTGTCGACGTGGCACTCCACCGTAGCGCCGTCTGGAGTGCCCTGCCTGGCTCCGCTACCGGATAACCGAAAGGACATGGCGTAGGTGTTGCCACCTAGTGTCCGAAGGAGGCACTTCCCGCTCTGACTCCACGGACCCATATGTACACGTATTATTCGTGCCCCTACACTTACATCTTTACTTACTATAAAACCCTCCTCAGCCTGTCACAGTAGATTGTAGCCATCAATAGGGAGTGGTCATTTTTAACAACAGGGAGGATCAGTAGATTTTTTACAAGCAAAGAAAAAAGATTCCTTACATGAGAAGGGTCTAAATTGATCACGGCCGACCCCTTAGAGCAATGATGATCTGCACTCCCTTAGGAAAGGGTAGAAGGGAATTATGCATGATGATGTCCTTAAAGGGTTAACAAACCATATTCTGCTTCAGATATGACGGCACTACGGCGACCAGTACCATCCTCAGCCTGTCTCAGCAGATCACAGACGAGGTGAAGGCGTTTAAGTTCCCGCGTTACAAGCTTGTGTGTAACGTCATCATGGGGCAGGTGCAGGGGCAGGACCTGCAGCTCTCCAGTAGGTGTCTCTGGAACACCGACTCCAACTCCTTCGTCTGCGCCACGCACAGAACCTTGACATACTTTGTTGTAGGCTTGGTGCATGCTACATACTTTGAGTAGATTAAATACAAATATGGAAGAGCTATGAGGAAATACACAGAATTGATTTATTTCCCCTGAGAGGAACAAACTGGATTCTCATTGCTGCATCATCAATCATAATTCCTTAATAAAAACAACATACGGTAAAACCTCGCGTACAGGCCGCGGCTTGTACGCGAATCAGATCGCTAGTGCAGCTTTCAGGATCGCCACAGAGTCAGGGTGCGGCTTATACGTGAGTTTTTGCTACTATAGTACAGTATAAAAGTCGCCATAATTAGATCACTGGTGCGGTTTATAGGATCGGCCCAAAGTCGGGGGGATGCGGCTTATACTTGAGTTAGGCTTATACGCAAGGTTTTACGGTAATGACATTGAAAAAGATTGGCATATCTGGTATCAACTGAAAGCTTATAGTGTCAGTAATGTACTTGGCTATATAAAATAAATTGAGTAAGACAAATCAAATGGATTCTAATCGCTGCACACATCACTTACACTGTTAGAAGTAAAAAGGGTTCCTGTACAGCAAATACTGGGGGCAATTTTGGTTCCAGTAGATTGTGCTGTAGACCTACAGCAAGTCAGCTTATGCATATTTACAGCACATAGACTGTACAGTAATAGCAAAATCTGCTGTTACTGTACAGCAAAATTAATTGTAAAACCAAATCTGATAGTCCAGGGTTCGCCTCCCAGTGCTGGTGATATTTTTAATCATCCATGTGATGGGAAAACAAATTTTAGGTGGATGTAGGTAAAACAAGAGAAGTGGCTCAACCAAGGAGTGAACTCACGACCCGTGATGTTGAAGATAGGCCCTGATCCTATGCGCCACAGAGCCGGTGTTACAAACATTCACATTGAGATATATCTCTACTCTTCTTCTCAACTGATTGATTATAATTAGTAACGGTCTGGAGTTCACCTCCCAGTAGTGGGAATATTTTTAATCATCCATATGAGGGAAAATTTTAGGTGGATGTATGTAAAACAAGAGAAGTGGCTCACCCAAGGCTTGAACTCATGACCTGCGGTGTTGGGGACGGGCCCTGATCCGTTGCGCCACAGAGCCAGTGTTACAAACGGTCATATTGGGATATAAGCTATCTCTGCAATGTCTATTAAATGAGCTACAGCCTTGTTGCTAAAGATCCCTAATGAGAGGTGGCTAGACCAAGGATCGATCCCAGGACCTCTCATGTACATATTACAGTGCTGTAGATCTACAAGTCACTACCCTAAACTGCATCTTCAGTAACAGAATTGTACATGTACAGTAAAATTTATTGTATTATTCTTTACAGCTAAGTCTGAATTGCATCATCATCATGTAAAACTGATGAGTTTCTCATCATCTTTACGTAGCATTCACATGAAAAAGATGAGCCATGCTAGCTGGCCTGTATGGTCAGGACCCCGATTTGGTCTCGATCCCAGAGAGCTGACCGGGGTCCAATACATTAGGTTTTCAGGTGGGTACTGTCTAAAGCTGGGACTCCACCATCCGAGGACCTTAAGACATGTAAAAATAAATCCTTTGGAAAAGTTGTTTCGAATTGCATTTACCTAAAGAGCCGTATACCTAACATTTTAGTGTCAGTTTTCAAAATGGCACTTTTGGCGTTTTGGAACCAAAATCTTCGTGCACTCTACTATGCTCTACCACAGAATGTAATGTACCTATCCATGGCTCAGTCATTTTAGTTCATCATTCTAAACATAGGGGTTAGATTCGCAGTGTGTTCCTTCTCTGGTATTATAAGTTGCTCACCCCTGCCATTGGTTCACCACCATGCCCCAAGGGGGAAGCACCTAGTGTAGGGTGATCAGTGTTAGTTCTCTTGTACAGTCGGCCCTCACTTCCTCAAATTTGGAAAATGCAAGGAAAGACGTCTGAGGAAGCAAATTATCCGAAGAATTAAGTTCAAATATAATGGAATATATAAGGGAAGTCCCTAGGCAACTGTCTGAGGAAGTGAGGGATCCTAGGAATTAGATATTTGAGGTAGTGAGGATCGACTGTATTCCTAATTTTACCATTGACACCAGTGTTAGGCTTTTATCCCACAAAAAATATCTTTATCCCACACAACTGTTTAGAAACATGTCAGTCCGACCCTTTTTCTATAAAATTACTGTCACCCTATAAAACATGTCATATCCTTAGCCTACAAAATTGCCTGTATCCTACAAAAATATGTGTTATGATTATGGTTTTCAAGAAGGTCACCATTTTATGTACCTCGAAGAACTTATCATATTTAGATCTGTAGATTTGCATGTCACTCGATCAATATATCCGTGTTGGCTATCTGGTGGGTTTGTCCCCTTGTCGTGCATTCTTGATCCTATAGGGCAAGGGTGGCACTCCTATCTGGGGCTACTTCCTGTCAGGGCCCTGCCAGGCTGTGCACAGGATTTGGTGTACAGAATTTGATTGGTGAACTCCTGTTTCTTTTAATATGAGTTGACCTGGGGGTCAATCTGGTAACAGGGGGTGCCCACAGTTGGCTGAAATTGATTGAAATTGGGCCCTGAAATTGTGCTTGTGTTGCACCCATGTATAAGGCTGTCTAAGTCAATATCCTTAATTCATACAACAAAATAGGGGGTATCAACATATCAATGATTTGATAACATGTTACCGTATTCGATTCGATGACCAATATGATGCTAATGAAAATGTCCAACAATACTTTAGATATGTTGCATAGGGAAATTCATGTATTTTAATAAGTTTAATAAGACTGCAATCCCAACTGGTAGTTAGTCCCAGAACTATAGAAATATAGGCACTACTTTTACTGCTCTTCCCATCATGCATGGCATAAATAACCATGTCCTGCAGCAGACTAGGGCTGGGTCAGTTTACTACAGACAGGGGGTAGCCGCCATGTTTTAAAGGGGCATTCTCACCACTCACACTTAACCACATAGTAGACTAGAACAGTACTAGAAAATGTGAATGGGACACGCTCAGTGAGAATGCCACTTTAATGATGCGCGGTCACCGCTCCCTCACCAGGCCCAGGCACCTGA
Source organism: Harmothoe impar (assembly GCA_947462335.1). Classification (NCBI taxonomy): domain Eukaryota; kingdom Metazoa; phylum Annelida; class Polychaeta; order Phyllodocida; family Polynoidae; genus Harmothoe; species Harmothoe impar. The sequence continues at coordinate 34,599,287 of OX381717.1, read as the reverse complement.
CCTACACTGGTGCCCGATGCCTCAGACCACCCTCCTGTGCTAGCTCTACTCTGCTTCGGGACATTTCCAATGAACAAAAAGTGTAAAAGTATGCGGTTGTGGCCTGTGGGTTGCCTGGTGGTTTAGGGCTCCCTCACCAGGTGGCGGCCTCAGTGTCCCTTCTGGTTATGGAAGATCCAGGTAGCCTGTCCATATCAGTATGTGGCCAGGTGTTCTCCCGAGTACCGTATTCGACCTATTAAGCGCCCTCCCCCTAATAAGCGCCCCCTCCCTTTTCAGAGTTTCTTTCCATTTTTTTCTTAATGTTCCTCCGATTTTGTTACTGCTTTGCACACCTTTATGTGATATGGAGCACTTCACACCTGTGCAGGTGTTAAGGTGAAGCCAGGTGTGAAGGCGTTTGGGTAGGTAAAGTAGGAGAAACTGAGCAGGGCCAGTAGGAAACTGAGAATGGCCATGGGGCACTTATTAAAACGGATGTTTGAGGTTGATTTTTCCACTCAAAATCATTTTATAAGCGCCCGGGCACTTATTGCAATGAATATGGTAGGCTTAATTATCTGAGTTCTTATCTGCCACTACCCTCGGAGGCAGTGTGCATTTTGAAAGGTATTCATGTCACCAAACCGCACATGGATACCAACGCTTGAATACTAATTAAATATAACAGAACAGAAAAAAATACAATGAATTAGTACCAATATAATACAATCCAATGCAGTTCACAAAACCTTTCATTTCCAACCTTTCAAAAATATCTCAGGGGATAAAGCAGGACAATTTGAAAGTGTTATTAGTAGTATAGTGTGTATCGGGACCGGACTAAAGCTCAGCTACTCGAGTGGTCCAAACGACAAGAGACCAATCACAGGCCTCCATTGGGTCACGTGACCTCATTTGCATATTAGGCCACGCCCCCTTGGGGTCACGTGACCGGAAGTGTCCTTATTTGGGCATGAGCATAACCAATCACAGACCTCCATGGGGTCACGTGACCTCATTTGCATATTAAGCCACGCCCCTTGGAGGGGTCACGTGACCGGAAGCGACCTTATTTGGGCATGAGTGTAACCGGAAGCCACTGACTCGGCTCGGTGGGGATTAGCGGAGCCTCTCGACTCTTAGGGATATTAGCCTGATGCTTATGGAACACAAAGAAAAGAAAAAAAGCATATGCTACGGGGGTTATTTGTCTTCTGGAGGGCATTCAGATTTGAGTGCAGTACGTATTGGCCCTCATAAGAAAATCATATTTTTCTACTATTTTCCACACAGAAAAAAAAATCTCCCAACAATTTCTTAATGAAAATGCAGGCATGCCTTTTTATGCTCATTAGAAAAATGTTGAAAACGAGAAAACATGGGGTCATGGGCAAAATGAAATTATCCTGAATTAATCAAAATAAAAACCAATCTATCAACTGTATGAGCCTATGGGCATGGCAAAAAGTAAAGATAGTGATCAAGATATATGTAGGATGGCAAGATATGGCACTTAAATGGTAGATAAAGGTAGATCATGACATTTAAGTATGAGAAATCTGCAAATATCATGGTTTCAGGTAGTTTCGTTTTTTGCCACCAGGTGCCGTAGACGTAGATTGTGTTGCATACCTTTAATGTGAGGTGTCTGATAACATCCAGATCCACAGCTCTGTTGGACAACTGCACAGATTATAACTAAAGAGTCACGTGTGAACTCAAGCTCATATATTGGAAAACTTCATTTTAGGGATGTGTCTTATGAGATTAATCCAAGTTGATAGTCTTTGACTGGTTGATGTCTTCCACCTGGTGATGTCTGTGACCGGTTGATGTCTTTGACCGCGTGACAACTTTGACCAGCAAGCTTTAAAAGCAGCTTAAAATGGGGCTATGCACACAGAATTGTGGGGAAACCGTAAATGGATATTTTAATACTTAATAATTTTGCGGCATTTCTGTGAACATATCCCCCATATCAGCTGTTTTTCAGCTTGCTGATCAAAGACACCACCCTGTCAAAGGCTATCAACGTGTATTGAACTGGTGAGACACAGCCTCAGCTCTTAGAAAACCCTACCATACTGAAATAGTACCAGGTGTGGCAAATATCCACTGTTACAGTCCCCTCCCTACGAACATCTGAAGCGGGACTTGTGCCATTCTTGAGTTATGAGTCATGGTCCCTGTGAGATTCTTAACCTTTCTGTAACATTTTTTTCTGGCATTCTTTTTGTGGCATATTCCCTAGAGTTTCCCCTAAGAACAATCAGTTATTCTGATTACCACCGGGTGGCAGGTGGCTGTATGTTTTCTCTAGTTGATGAACATTCATGCATGGGTATCCAGCAGGTAAATCCTGCCATCTGTACAGAGTTTGATGCACTAATGTGTATGGGTAGCATTTACGTTGGTTTTAGCAGAATCCCCATAACAATGTCTGTAATGGCTGTGAAAGCAAATATGTCATATCAGAGGATTCAGAAGACTGTTATCTTACAAAAGCCTATATTAGAATGCAGCATTTGAAGGCTGTATCTATGAATTTGTTGGTCATACTTAAGAAATGACAACTTTTTTTTTGAAAAGTTCCCCCGTTCTTGCTGCATTGATCTATAATTGCTTTATATATATGATTGCACAGGCAAATTTGGTTTGGCACACTGTGCGGGGACTATAGAAATAGTTACAGAGATTAAATACACTGATAATAATGGACCTGGAAATGTTAGTCACTACGGACTACATTTCTATAGTCACATGAATGTAGCAAAAACGACTATACCAAGTTAGTCACCTATGTCTATAGTAAGTTAGTCATATAGTCAACCTATAGTCAGCCATTAAATCGGCTGATTTGGGCTATATAGTCAAGTGACTATGAATTTAATGGTTTCATGGTCTAAATTAGTCACCATGACTAATATATATAGTCAATCATGAGAAATAAGGGAAACTTAAGTACTGAAGGCAGGTCAAGGTTCAGCAGGGTAGACATGGCTAGGATAAGGCAGGGCAGGGGACAGGCTAGGATAAGGCAGAGCAGGTGATAGGCTAGGATGAGGCAGGGCAGGGGACAGGCTAGGATAAGGCAGGGTGGGGGACAGGCTAGGATGAGGCAGGGCGGGGGGCAGGCTAGGATGAGGCAGTGCAGGGGACAGACTAAGATAAGGCAGGACAGGGGACAAGCTAGGATAAGGCAGTGCAGGAGACAGACTAGGATAAGGCAGGGCCGGGGACAAGCTAGGATAAGGCAGGGCGGGGGACAAGCTAGGATAAGGAAGGACAGGGGACAAGCTAGGATAAGGCAGGGCAGGGGCCAGGCTAGTAGGATAGGGCAGGGCAGGGCAGGGACAGGCTAGGATGAGGCAGGGTGGGGGACAGGCTAGGATGAGGCAAGGCAGGGGGCAGGCTAGGATGAGGCAGTGCAGGGGACAGATTAGGATGAGGCAGTGCAGGGGACAGGCTAGGATAAGGCAGTGCGGGGGACAGGCTAGGATGAGGCTGGGTAGGGAACAGGCTAGGATAAGGCAGGGCGGGGGACAAGCTAGGATAAGGCAGGACAGGGGACAAGCTAGAATAAGGCAGGGCAGGGGCCAGGCTAGTAGGATAGGGCAGGGCAGGGCAGGGACAGGCTAGGATGAGGCAGGGCAGGGGACAGGCTAGGATGAAGCAGGGCGGGGGCAGGCTAGGATGAGGCAGGGCAGGGGGCAGACTAGGATGAGGCTGGGCAGGGAACAGGCTAGGATAAGGCAGGGCAGGGGACAAGCTAGGATAAGGCAGGACAGGGGACAAGCTAGGATAAGGCAGGGCAGGGGCCAGGCTAGTAGGATAGGGCAGGGCAGGGCAGGGACAGGCTAGGATGAGGCAGGGCAGGGGACAGGCTAAATAAGGCAGGCCAGGGGACAAACTAGGATAAGGCAAGGCAGGGGACAGGCTAGGATAAGGCAGGGCAGGGGCCAGGCTAGTAGGATAGGGCAGGGCAGGGACAGGCTAGGATGAGGCAGGGCAGGGGACAGGCAAGGATAAGGCAGGGCAGGGGACAAGCTAGGATAAGGCAGGGCAGGTGACAGGCTTGGATAAAGCAGGGCAGGGGACAGGCTAGGATAAGACAAGGCAGGTGGCAGGCTAGAATAAGGCAGGGCAGGGGACAAGCTAGGATAAGGCAGGCCAGGGGACAGGCTAGGATAAGGCAAGGCAGGGGACAGGCCAGGATAAGGCAGAGCAGGTGACAGGCTAGGATGAGGCAGGGCAGGTGACAGGCTAGGATAAGGCAGGGCAGGTGACATGCTAGGATAAGGCAGTGCAGGTGACAGGCCAGGATAAGGCAGGGCAGGAGACATGCTAGGATAGGGCAGGGGACAGGCTAGGATGAGGCAGGGCAGGGGACAGGCTAGGATGAGGCAGGGCAGGTGACAGGCTAGGACAAGGCAGGCCAGGGGACAGGCTAGGATAAGGCAGGGCAGGTGACAGGCCAGGATAAAGCAGAGCAGGGACAGTCTAGGATAAGGCAGGGCAGGAGACATGCTAGGATAGGGCAGGGGATAGGCTAGGATGAGGCAGGGCAGGGGACAGGCTAGGATGAGGCAGGGCAGGTGACAGGCTAGGACAAGGCAGGCCAGGGGACAGGCTAGGATAAGGCAGGCCAGGGGACAAGCTAGGATAAGACAGGCCAGGGGACAGGCTAGGATAAGTCAGAGCAGGTGACAGGCTCCTGTGTAGGCCTATCATGCTCTGTCAGTCTAGACATACACTGTTCATGTATGTCTATGTGATCAACATTTTAACAAATTACCATGATAACTCTATCAAACATGAGAACTCATGCACCCTATAACATCTTAAGTTGTCATAGTCAACTGTAACATAACACATACCAAGCAGGGATATCCATAGAACAGTGGTTTAGGAGAGGATGTGCCTACCTGAAGTCCATGGACCATTCAAATTTGAATCCTAACTGTTTCCTGTGCACACATTCCTGTGACATCATCAATTTGTGTGATCCACATATAGTCACTACTGACTATCTTTATGACTAATATGTGACTAAGTTGTATAGTCTCCTGACTACGGGGGTCAAAATATGATGGTATAGTCAGTACTGACTATAGGTTTTATTATCAGTGTACTTTCACACATGGTCTATAACATCGATCTTCATGCCAAAAGTGTAAATTAGTTACCACAACAGTTACAGGTGCAGATAATTGAGGTGTAATTTTTTCAAAACAGGGAGGCTGAGTGGGTTTTGCACAAGTGAACCGAAAAAAATGTAAGTACCCGCTACCCCCTTGTATTGTCCATGGGCTGCGAGGTGTCCACTTCACATTTTATCTACATCCTTGCATTAACAAGACACAACAAAACAAACGTAGATAAAAATAAAAATAAGACCGCAGTCTTCCATCACAAAAAAGATTCCATAAATTACAGTTTCACATCCTACTATCAGAAAATGTTTTCAAAACACAGTTTGTCCACACACAACATCACAAAAAGTCCAGAAAATACAATTTGTCCACACCCAATATTGGGTGTGGACCCAATATTGGGTGTGGACAAGTTGATATTTATCTATGCTGATTTGCATGCTTTATCTGCATGTGAATAACAATGGCCTTATCTGTGCAGAGAGGTAATTGACTGCAATATCTCTCTGTTCTGTGACAAAACGACATTCTGTGAAAGAATGTATTATACTTTTCACAAGAAGAGCATGGCAAGGTGCTGTCTGTGCTGTAGAGTAGGGTTTCCATGGCAGCAGCCTACAGGAGGCATTTAACAATACTTGCATTTAAGCAAGTTTAAGATGCTAATGTTAGATTCCTAAATAAGACAGGTTATGCATATTCAATTCGATCAAATGTCACATGCTATATATCTACCCATAACAGTTGATTCTAACTACTGAGGATTGAGTCAGTTTATCATGGTTAATATTACATATAGATCATTGAGTCAACCCCCTCCTTCAAACCATCTATCAATGGAGTAAGGGGTCTTGGGCAGTCTTTCAATACACATCAAATACATGATGCAGCCTGAGGCTTAATTATTAATTCCGCCACCATGTGTCTTCACGGCAGTGTTCATCCCCCCCCCATGCAAGTAGAGTAGGGGCAGTATAGTACATTTACAGCGCAACAGCCTAGGTGGGGGAAAGCACTCTCCAATACACAGTTCTCTTAACAACACCAGGTCATTTTGTATTTCATCTGAAATCTCGAGAAAAGGTAAGCAAATGTCACTTTCTTCTATAAGAGTACAAATTTCAATATATATGTGACTTATATTCCTGATTACATCTTTAAATGTGACCCATTTTAACAAAATAGGTCGGAAGTCGTAGATATATAAAATGTTCTGATATTGCCAGATTCTTGTACGGCTCATCAAGAGCTTTTATTTGATATATGGCAAGTGGTACATTGCCCAATATTCACAGCATATTCCCAATATTTTTGATACATTATTGTTGAATTAAATGGAAATTAATTAAAATGAGATGATAAACATTTGAATTAGACAATATCATACAATAAAATTGTAAATTCCATGGCAATCATTTTGGTGAAAATGGGGTCAGAAATTAGTTTTTCCACTAAGTTTGCCAAAAGATAACTATTCATATGTTAGACAAATGTTTCAATTTTTTTTTTGCACACTATGCTACTTAAAATGCCCATATCTAGGTTCTTAAAAGTGTGACTTCCGACCCATTTTGTTAAAACAAGTCACAAATATTAAAACTAGTTTAATATCATCATCTATGGTGTCACACAGAATCTTTTTAGAAACATATTTTGGACTCAATTCAATTTTTGATTTGTCATAGGTTTATTCTGAAAAGTGTTTTTTCAAAAAATATAAAAGTAAAATACTGTCATATCTGTTTCCACTGAACCACAGAAGAGGTTGATACTCATAATAAAATACAATATAACATTAGCATTATGATTACAGCACCTCCTTTTCAATTTTGTAATAATTATGATGACTTACGAAGATAAAGTCAAACACAGTGATATTACAGAGGTAGTTGGGTAGATGGGGGGAAGGTTTAATATTTGAGGATACTAAATTAGAATTTTAGGACATTCTGTAACAATTATGTAACAGTTTACAAGTATAAGTATGAGTATTTAAGTAAACTAATTAGTCCCTAGTTAAGTAAAGTAAACTAGTTAGTCATGATTGGGGCACATGTGTAATCCCTCTCACATCACGGAAAGTAGCAGTAGGACAACATATTGTGAGAAAATGTATGAAATTCATCATGAAATATCCTTAGCACTGCCATAGCGGGCCAATGCGTATAATAAAAAGGGCCCCCTGAAAGCCAATATTTTGCGTTTACATTGGAAACAATATGCTATGGCAGTGCCCCTCCAGAAAGTACCAGCAGTCCTAAGGATATCATATGCAGTATCTGCAGGGAATCAACTAGAATAAAGGACTTTCTGAAAGGTAATGTTGCTATACACAACGTGCCACTTTCTGTCTGCCTGCATTGTAATGCTCTATACCACTGCACTCACTATGGGGTCATTTTAACTGGAGTATCCTGATGCATACTTTAGTTCTACTCCTCTCAATTAATAGCTCTTTAACTAAATAGCTGTTTTCGGACTTAGATTCTATGAGACCCTCACTCAGGATATGAGTTTAATGCCTACGTGAAAGAAAACACATTAGAAAGAACAGAGGCCTTGCAGGGGCAATGTGCATGCTCTAGGAGAGGCAATTATCACCAGTATATCTTTACACCACACTAAAGGAATATATTACTCAGAAACTGGAAACAAACAGAAGGTTAATGCAGGGCAAATGCTGCTGGAAGTGTTTCACCAGATCAATACAAGTTGAAAGTCTATCTGGATGGCTATATCATTTTGAAAAAATTAAGATAAAACTAGTGTTGCAAAGTTTTAAAACATCCGGCCATTTCTATCTACACCTGCCTTCATGCCAGTCGTAGATTGCATCCGGCTTTAGATTGCACTGGTCATAGATTGCACCCAGTCATAGATTGCACCTGGTCATAGATGTTTGACTGGTATTGATTTCCTGAGACACAACCTGCTTGTCTTACAGATATTGAGATGGCCACTAACAGGAGCAGTGATATTATTGACAAAGCTCTGCAGGATGTAGCCAGGACCTACCTCCCAGGTCGGCCGTCTACAGAAGTGGTCAAGGTGTACGACAACTGTCGCTATGCTACATATGAAAAGGTAAGATCCTGTTTATATCATGGTGAATACTGCACTTCAATTGAATTAACCAAGGAGGGCCATACTTTAGACCCCTTGTGAAGTAACCCTCGCCCGTATTTCTCTGCTTCACTTTGTGAACTAACCCTTTGTGAGGGACTCTATTTGTTCACCTTTTTCTATGTATCTAGACAAATCAAACAAAGTATATATTTATGCAAAGTATGATAAAGTATATTTGATATGAAATTAATGTTTCCATTCTTTTGATCAACCAATCCCTGTCTCGATGTAAAATTTTCCCAATAAAACTTTGAATGTCTAATTTCAGCCTGTTTGGTTAAACCGTGTGGAATTCTAATTCTCCAAGTTACATATTCATATGAAGCTGCACATTTACTCATTTTGATTAAGTATATCACAAACAATGTTTAATGCTGTAAAAGGGCATGTATTACCTGTCAGATTGTAAAGTAGCCATAAAGATTGATTATGTTAGGAGTTGTTTATAGCTGGGACTCCATACCCAATTTTGGGGCAATTATCATGATCCGATCATACCCTGGCACCCCTAGCTATCCCATATGTCTTAGGGAGATGATCAGATGAAAAGTAAAATTCTTTTTTTTTTCACCCTTCTTTTCTTCGTACGCATATAGTACCCGAATAGCATTTTTTTGCTGCAACTTATCTGCTTAAAACTAACTTTTTTATCACAGGTTTCCAAGTAGGAAGAAAGCCTATATATAAGCCTTGGATATTGATGGACATAGCGCTGTAGTGGCAGACTATGGAACTACCTCCATACATGATTGTTATGTGCGATATATATTTATGTATGCATTATATCTGGTAAGGTCTTCATAATATCACATTGGTATTTGCAGACTATTGCTGTTCTGGATGTGAAAGCACATAAGGTAGTGGCTGATGCCATGGTGAGGTACCTCTCAGACAACAGGGAGGTTAACGTACTGGATGTGGCAGCCGGAACCGGGCTGGTCGCTGTAAAGGTAACTCATGTTTAACCCTTTAAGGTCAGATGTAGCTAAAAGATGACATTTGTTGTCATGATGCACCCATGCGGCTCCGGTAAGTAACTCACTGGTGCTGCATCGGTACATAATGCAGACCCTTTGGATGTGTCTCAACCTCATAAGGTAGGCATGATACTTGATGCAGCACTGGCGAGCTACTCACCATGTGGTGTCAGAAAACAGGGAGGTAAGAGTGCCGGATGTGGCAGTGGGAACCAGTCTGATCGGCGGACAGGTAACTCATCTTATTTTTATGGTAAATACAGAATGACAAGGTGAAGGCAATGAGAGGGCTGATCCCTAGGTCAGCTTGCAGTTACCCTTGGTTTGCTCTGGCCATACTCCACGCTCAGAGAGTCATGTAATGTTTATCCATAAAATAATGAGTGTAACCTGTGATGGTTTAATAACCCTGTTGCTAGGCAACCATAGATCATTTGAATGGATGGGAATGTCCCCCCTCCCCCCTGTAAACTCAGCTACCTAGGTATCCTCACTAAACCAAGTGTTTTTTTCCCTATACACATCAGTTAAATGCTCTTGGTTTCCACAACATTGACGCCTTGGACCCCTCTGAGGGCATGCTCAATGTAGCTAGGCAGAAGAATGTCTACAAAAATTTTATTCGAGAATACTTTCCAAGTGAAAATCCATCAGTGAAAACAAGTAAGTACAAACAAGCTTCTGTAAGTCTAAACATTTTGACCTAAGAATCAGCAACTAGACCGCAATGCACTTCCTCAAAAGAGGTCTAGAAAAAAGGTAGTACTCATCATCTTTTCTGACTAAGATATTATATTTTTTTCTTATAGTACATGACTTCCTCTCTTCCCAAAAAAAAGTTCCAGACGGGGTACGGCCTCGTTTGGGCGTAACGGCGGTTTCCATGGCAACCGCCTAAAAATTGTATATATGCCTGTAAAAAGTGCACTTTGACTTTCCATAGGTCAGTTTGAAGTTTACCTACCCCCCCTAAATCAATGATGAGCTTTTCACTGGTGTCACTACTGGGTTGCTAGGGAAAGTGGTTGCCTAGCAACGGGCATTCTACATGAGAATTCCCTAGAAACCAGAGCAAATATCAACCAAATAGATATTCTACCCATACCTACTCCATCTAAATTGACCTCCAAGGGAAAATGGTGATGTATCCTTGTTGCTATGGTCAATGGTTACCTAGCAACAGCATATATCTACCTAGCAACCAGCGTTAACTACCAATTTAGCTGTAAAAAGTATATATCGGCTTGTCATAAGACATTTTAAAGTGCACCTACCCCCCCTAAATCAACTCTAAAGTTTCCGATGGCATCGCTTTTCTGTTGCTATGGTCTGTGGTTGCCTAGCAACAGACATTCTATGTCAAAATACCCTAGAAACCATAAGAAATATCCATCTTAGAGGTGATCAACCAGTACCTATTACATTTAAATTGACCTCCAAGTAAAAGCTATGATATATTCATTTTACTATTGTCCATGGTTGCCTAGCAACAGTAGCTATGTGCCTAGCAACCAAGGAGAAATGAGTTATTTTCACCAGAATCTATGCTATTCACCCTCATTCCTGCTGTCTGATATTATCTAAGGGGTAGCTGAGGTTGTTTTGCCATATCTAGGCAGTATGTGAGGTTCGCTTGGCATATCTAACAGGTTGTCTGACAATGTCAACCAAGGATTAAAGGCTACCAGATTGTTTTGCAGTACCTGGTAAGGGCTACCTAACTGTACCTAAGAAGTGGCTGATGTACCTAGAGGGTAACTGAGACAATCTGACTATACCTATAGGATATGTCACATTACTAGGCAGTATCTTAAGGATAGCTGAGGTTGGCTGGCAGTATATTAGTGACGTATAATTTGTATCAATAGTTTCCTAGCAACAGCCTATAGTTGCCTAGGCACCCAGGAGAAATGCCTCGTCTTACCAGACTTGACCATGGATAGCAGAGGAGGATAGGTTAGGAGGGGCCTTGGATTAATGAGGGGTCCTAGGATATATGATGGCGGGGGGGGTCTAGATAAGGAGGGGCCCATGTCATAGGAGAAATGACAGTGGATGTTCGAAGAGGGTACTAGGATAGCTTTCAGATGGGCCGTGGATATAGGAGTAGGGCCAGTGGATAGGTGAGGAGGGGTCAAGGATAGGTTAGGAGGGTCCTAGGATAGATGAGGCTGGCCGTGATTAGGTTAGGAGGGTACTGGGATGGGTTAGGAGGGGCCGTACATAGGTTAGGAGGGTCCTAGGATAGAATAGGCAGGCTGTGGGTAGGTTAGCAGGTTCCTGGGAGCCGTTAGGAGGATCTTAGGATATGTGAGGTGGAGCCGTGTGGAGCCAATAATAGGTTAGAAGCTTTAGGCTGTGAACAGATGATGAGGGTCTGTGGATACAGTAGTAGCGGCCTTGAATACAGGAGGAGGACCAGTTGATAGGTGAGAAAGGTCCATAGATTGGTGAGGCGGGGCAGTGGATAATGCAAGTTGGTACTGTACCACCTCATATAAGCTCCTGAAATATAGCCAAGGTTAGCTGAGGGCCCCCTAACACCACCAACACTTTGATATCTCAGACCAATTCACTGAGGAGAGATCACAAGGTAGATGACTAGGCCTGGCCTGCACATGTATGTGGGCAGTAACTGCCAATAGCTTTATTACTGTAAAATCTTACATATAAGCCATGGCTAGTACACAGGTTAGATTGCCAGTGTGGCTTATAGGATCAGCCGAGGGTCAGGGTGTGGCTTATATGCAAGTTTATGGCGGAGTACTAAAATTACCATAATCAGATAGCTCGGCCCAAACTCTAGGTGCAGCTTATATGTAAGTTAGGCTTATACACAAGGTTTTACAGTGCTTAAGTAAACAGCAGTTTACCAAGTAACGCCTCAAGTTTTGTTGCCTTTTCCGATTCCGGTATGTCCATCAGTATTATGGAAGGCTCCCAATGAAGGCATTTTACTCCTTCATGGCCCCCATCATAGAGGTCCCCACTAACCCAAGGATAATCCAATGGGAGTAAAGCTTTCATGAGTGGCTGAGAGGATATCTTTCACAGGAGAAAGGTTGTTGAAGGAAAACCTCTTTTACACCACCTCATCTGATGTGAAAGGATGTGAATGTGATGGCTATGCAACAATGGACCACACCAATAATGATTGCTTCATTGGTTCTTCTATTAGTGATTAGTTCAAATATAATAAAGTAGTAATATAAGTACAGTAAAACCTCGCTTGTAATGTAAATTTTTATTCAAATCTATATACTGTAAAATACACCTTTTTTTAGGATTCTTTTGAGACCTACTTGTTTCTCTACAAGTAGGGGTCATTGTAATAAGGACAAAATGTCATAAATAATACTCAAATTGGCCTGGGATAACATGTTTTAGGGGGGTCTGGGGTGGGGTCCATTCTCCAAAAAAATCTCAAACTCCAATTTGACTTATAAGTGAGGTATTTTGTCAATTTCTTCCTCAAAATTCTAATTCAACCCATAAGTGAGGGTAACTTATAGGAGAGGTTTTACTGTAAGCAGTAAACTGGTGATTTAGCTGGTAAAAAATAGATGAGACTTTGCTATACCTGTTATGCCGATGAAGCATAGTTTATAGTTGATAAAGTAGAAAAATGGAGAAAAAAGAATTGAATGAGGTGAAAATCTTAAGTTCTAAAGGAAGAAGGGCAATAATTGATGGGTTCCTGGTCGTGAAGGGGGTTGGGGTGGGGTTGGGGGTAGGAATTGTGCCCTGGCTGAGGTTGATTACCTGTATGACTGATATTTCTTCTGGTTTCTAGAGAATTATAGGATGCGGTTGCTAGGCAAACACTCTCCATTGCCTCAAAAATTATGCCATCAGAAACCTTCGAATTGATAATGTGAGGGTAAAATATCCTCCCAATAATATATCTAAGTCTAGCCAGTTAGTTATTTAAAACTATAAGCCTGGCATGAGGAAATGCAATATCTGAAGAAACATCAACTATCAATATTAGGGCTGCATACTTTACCAAACTTCACATGCTGCTGTGACCCTTATTAAAGCCAAAATTGAGTTTGGAAGTTAAGTGCCTTTTTGTAGCATACATATGTTTGACTTCAATAGGTACTACCTAGATATTCTCGGCTAACCCTACATACCTTGACATTTTATATTTTAAGAAGCCTTAGGTGCCCCTAGTTACTGTCAAACAACTTCATACGATATCAGACAAAATAAGACAAAATCAGACACCTTCTAGGTACACCTTGATACAATTAAATACAGTTAAGCTAGACACAGTTAAACAACTTCATATGTGATGTGTGCTCACAAAACCAGTCTGAAGTCGCAAAAATGGATTTCAGGATTATACTGCTCTCATAGAGACTACTCAACTTTTCTAATTTCCTTGCATCAATGATTTAACTATAGTAAAGTAAATATATCTTTAAAAAAAGAAAAAATGCTGATATATGTAAATTCATAAAAACCTAAATTTCTGACCTAATACCCTGATCATCTCTGGTTTACGATGTGCGACTTCTGACTGGTTTTGTGAAACACATCACATATATCCTCCTAGATACCGTTCAACAGTTTGAGATACCTGCCTTGTTCTACCAGACAACTCCAGGTACACATCAGGTACAGTCATCAAGCCTTTGATACCTACTTCATATTATCAGGCAACATTTCAGATATGTACATCCCATATACGATGTCAGGTGCTGCTGGATAGTGGTATTCAAAGGGTCTATGATCAGTTCTGGAAAAGTATCTCATTTCTCCTTGTTAGATACCATATTTCCTCGTACACGTATAAGCCTGGGCTTATACGTGTACAATGTGGAGGAACGACGGTGGATGCACCGCCTATGTAGCATTACACCAAATGGGTTAAATTTACTAGACTAATCTAGGCCTAGGCCCACGACTCTCAATAATCCGTCTTCCCATCAAAATTCACAAAATTATACACTACTATTCAGACAAATTTATTTGATTTTTCCTAATAATTCGCTTACCAATTCAATTGTTATACCTCGTTTGATGGTTGTGGACATGGATGAGATCAATAGGATTCGAGGGCTGAAAGAATTATGTAAATATCCCTAGTAGAAGTTGAATTTTGGCCTAAAATGAGATTTTTATTGAATGGACATTGCAGCCTCCAGGCTTATACACAGGGCCTGGCTTATACAACACTAGGTCACCCTTTGCCCAATCTTATACACGGAGCAGGCTTATACAACATTAGGTCACCCTTTGCCCAGGCTTATACACGGGCAGGTTGCATATCCAATGAATGTCGTCAGATCATCTCAGTGATCCTCTAGATATTGCCAGGCACAACAGCCACTCTGTGGGTACAGCCTGGAACCCTTTAATTCTTGGTTGACATTGTCAGACAACCTGCTAGATATGCCAAGTAAGCCTCACATACTGCCTAGATATGACAGAACAGCCTCAGCTACCCCTTAGATACTGTCAGACAGCAGGAATGAGGGTAAATAGCATCAATTCTGGTGAAAATAACTCATTTCTCCTTGGTTGCTAGGCACATAGCTACTGTTGCTAGGCAACCATGGACAAAAGTAAAATGAATATATCATAGCTTTTACTTGGGGGTCAATTTAAATGTAATAGGTACTGGTTGATCACCTCTAAGATGGATATTTCTTATGGTTTCTAGGATATTTTGACATAGAATGTCTGTTGCTAGGCAACCACAGACCATAGCAACAGAAAAGCGATGCCATCTGAAACCTTAGAGTTGATTTAGGGGGGGTAGGTGCACTTTAAAATGTCTTATGACAAGCCGATATATACTTTTTACAGCTAAATTGGTAGTTAACGCTGGTTGCTAGGTAGATTTATGCTGTTGCTAGGTAACCCTGGACCATAGCCACAAGGATACATCACCATTTTCCCTTGGAGGTCAATTTAGATGGAGTAGGTATGGGTAGAATATCTATTTGGTTGGTATTTGCTCTGGTTTCTAGGGAATTCTCATTTAGAATGCCCGTTGCTAGGCAACCACTTTCCCTAGCAACCCAAAAGTGACACCAGTGAAAAGCTCATCACTGATATAGGGGGGTAGGTAAACTTCAAATTGACCTATGGAAAGTCAAAGTGCACTTTTTACAGGCATATATACAATTTTAAGGCGGTTGCCATGGAAACGGCCGTTACGCCCAAACGAGGCCGTACCCCGTCTGGAGCTTCTTTTTGGGAAGAGAGGAGGTCATGTACTATAAGAAAAAAATATAATATCTTAGTCTAAAAACATGATGAGTTCAACTTCATATTTTTGGGTTGTGCATTGTGGTCTAAACATAAAGTTAGTTTTTATAATTTATATCTGTGGAATTGTAGGAGTCATTCAATATATAAAATATATGAAACACTAACCAAAAGTCACAGATATTACTGCAAAACAATGACAGATATGGCAAGCCAGGTTTTTCGGCAACAAACCAGTTTTTTTTGCCAAAAAACAGTTCTTTTTGATCTAACTAAATTTACCCATTTAGCTTGCCATAGACGGGCTGACATCACTGTTCAAAGGCTGGGCCAAAACTACCTTAATGTTATGTTTTACTATAAATTCTCATGTAGAAGTCACGGCTAATACTTGAGCCAGTATGATATAAGATAGGCCCAGAGGGTGTGGCTAATACTTGAGTTTTGCTCCTATAGTACGGTACAAAAGTCACCATAATCAGGTCACCAGTGCAGCTTGTAGGATTGGCCAAAAGTTGGGTGCGGCTTATATCCAATTTAGGCTTATGCCCGCGGTTTTACCGCAATGCTATGTTATATTCACTGTAAATTCTCACATAGAAGTCATGGCCAGTACTTGAATCAGATCGCAGGTGTGGCTTATGGGAGCGGCCAAGAGTCGGGGTGCAGATTATTCACACGTTTTTGCTACTATCGTAAATGTACTGAAATGACAAATTCCACACCCCCTGTCACACTTTCTCACAGTTACGGGGTCAATTATATAAATATGTCTTTTTTTGTTTCATTTTTGTTTGAAAATATCTTTGTTCTGGAAACATATGTATACATATATAGGTACTGTCAGTGTTGTGTTGTTTCCAGACATTTCACTTCTTCACTAGGCTCATATAAAAATCTGTAGTAGTAGCTAACTGTCCGTGATATTATTGCGACATATAAATTGTTACAAACGGTGAGCTGATGGCCTCATTATTTGTGCTTCATTAACTTACTTGCTGTTTATATGATTGGCTTTCTTACTAATTCTTGGGAGGATGGGGGAAGAGGTCTTTCCATGAGTGGGGAGTTTATACGCGAGAATTTACAGTGGTATGTTGTGACTTGCAGGCAGCTATGATGTACTGGTTGTCTCCATGGGGATGCCAGGAGGCCACATGGGGTGTGACAGTCTGCCCGAAATGGTGCGATGTGTCAAGACAGGTACTGTGTTTGACATAAAAAGATATTTTAAACTAAAGAATTGGCCTCAAATGTCCATTATGATAAGCCCCCCCCCCATGACTGTCTTGTACAGACCACTAACTCACTGCATAAAGGTATGAAAAAACAGCAAAAAAATGTGGAAAGAGAGGGGGGCTTATTAACAAAGTATTAAAGATTTAACATAGCATTTGAGAATAGTGTAATGACCACAAAAAATAATGATCGGAAATTCTCTTTGTGTTTGGATGCAAGTTTAATTATGTGAATAGTTTGATTAATTTCCCATTGATAACATCCATTTCCTAATTATGTCACATTAGGCCTCTCAAAATGATTGTTTGGAGTAGCCTTATGTAGAAAAAGGTGTGAAGAAAAAACCTTTAGAATACAATTATTTTAGTTGTACCATTTTCATACTGAGCTGCTTGGAGATGGCTGTGTCTCACCAAATCGATGCAGATTAAAACTTTATGACCGGCATACGTCTATGACAGACTGATCTCTATGACTAAACTTAAAACAGTTTCTTTAGAGTACATGTACATAGAAATGTAATAAATTTATTTCACCATGTCCTAGAAAGTAATCAACCCAGGGTTTATTACATGCCCGGGTCATATAGGTTTGCCAGTCATAGAATTTCATTGAAGTTGTATCGATTTGGTGAGACAGCTCGATGGTTGATAAGGTGGTTCAAATAAGTTTGGAAATCAAATCACAATTATATCTAGTCAATCAGAAAGGATGAATTATATATAAGTATAATCTGACGATGTCAATGTTCTTCCTCAAATTCTGACATACTTTTTCATGTGATGATTGCTGTATTCTCAATGGCTTACCTAGCCCATTTTAAAAGGGTCTTTGTCATGCTGACCCTAAGGGGTTGAGAAACTCCCGAATAATCGGCTTGATGCACTGATGCAGCACCAGCAATTTACTCACCAGGGATGATGATGACGACGATCATCATTTAGTGACATGCATCCTTAGAGGGTTAATTAAACAACCATTACTCACTGACTCTGCATTCTCACAGGTGGATTTGTTATGATAGCGGAGGTAGAGAAAAACCTGACAAACTTAGCAGAGTTGCGGGACCGACTCGAGCCCCTGATGCAGCAACTAGAGAAGGAAGGACAGTGGCAGATCCTGGAGAGAACTTCCATCGATAATTTTTACCACACCAATACTGGTCTTCTCTTTGTTTTTAAAGTAACCAAAGCAGAGAACTAGACTAGTTCTCTGCTTAACACTTGATGTTTAAACATCTAAACACTGCGCACAAATGTTTAGGATTCAAATGCTTGTATGCAAACACCTAAACACTAAGTGATAAAGTCTTTAGCTTTTAAAAACATGTTAAACGCTTGTTATCTAAAGATTATTTATCACATCTCATTCCAAGCTCACCTATGGTAAAACTATATAGGACCCTAGATAAAAAAAAATATCCAGAAACATCAGAAAAGTCATGATGTTCACACCCTAATGTTCATCTCTTTTCATATAGTCTTACATGTACTTGTGACATTCTTGATACCTCCTGGTCCACTATATAAGGCTGTTATGATTAGTTATCCCACGATTCTGCGTCCGTGCGGATATCTAGCCGTATACCGAACTCGTACCTCCATAACAACGTGTTAATGCATCAGTACCAGACTATGTTTCATGCAGCAAAACCCATATTCTTATAATTGACTGTACTTGATAATTCAAGACACAAAATTAAAGCTAGAGCGCAATGAACCAATAATATTATTTTAGATATATTGCACCTGAGTGAGTGAGTTGAGTTTTAAAAAGTTTTATTGAGCAATCACTGACGTGGTCTTCCTTCACCATATGGGGGTGACCAGACCCTCGACAATCAAGTATATGTATCGATTATAATAAAAATGCGTATCACACTTGTTTCCTTTTTTTGATTGACAATTAGTAAAGAGGGTTTCAAGAGACCCAGTTCGAGTAATCAATAATCCAATAGTACAGGTATTGTATTTTCGTTGGCATCGTATGATAAACAAGCGCGAGGAAACTACAAGAGGTCATCACTAAAGTCAAGATTTACTTACAAGAATGGAAGGGTATTAAGTTTGCACATAGAGAGACTAATATAGTATTCAACATGATGAAAATATCCTAGGAGAATTAAATAATGGTACATGTGTATCACACCGTGCTTAGAGAAAATTGGCTTTGCCGGTACCAGGGTAGGTCCGTGAGAATGACTAATGATATGGCAAGGGCTTAATAAAAAGTGCCCAGTACATAATTAATGATACAAAGACAGCAGAAAAAAGATGCATTTGAAACGTACAAGGTAGTAAATAACATACATACGATTTCCGGCAGTAGGGAGAACACCCGGAATCAAAACAACCAAGAAGTGGAACATAGCAGCAAGAATTTCGCCGTTTTTGGCCATCAAGGTAAGAATTTTGTGAAAATCTCTCAATGTTTGGCATGTTGAAGGTCCAGGGCACCCCCCAATTGCTTTTATTTGGTGCAAAACTGTGCATTTTCGGTTGGCGAAATTTCCACTCGCTCGGGGTGCCGGTGGTCTGTCCGAGGCCCGCCAAGGCGGCGCACCGAAAGTCCGTAACGATAATGAAAGTCCGTAACGAAAACTCACGGGCGCTCTAAAAGGCCCAGAGATTGCGTATTAATGCCCATCCAAGGCAAATTTGATGTTTATACGGTACTCTGGGTGCTATTACATGAGGGTAGGACTTGTGGAGCCATTTGGACATGTTTTAGTTTACTCTATGGGTGCCCAATCGCGGCCGAGGTGCGCAAAATGGCAAAATTTCCATCAAAATCCCTCCACCAGGCTCAAATTATGGACATTCTGGCCCCCCTCTGTCGTCAAAATTGTACCTACTACCCCCCCCCCCTTCGTTTTAGTGTGTTAAAAGCATTATGGCTATCAGTATTTTAGAGTTACACCCCGAAATAGTGAATCTACCGGTTATCGTTACGGACTTTCGGCGCGGAGACAAAAAGTCTCGTTGCCATGTTAATAATCAACAGAATTGCACCATTTTTGGTTTGGATGTTGAAGTCTACTCTATTCTAACTCCCTGTTGCCAGAAATATATAATTATGCTGTACTTTCAATTGGTCAGAGTGCATCTTGTGTTTCGGAAAGTCCGTAACGAAAACTATATGTTTGAAAAAAAAGTACTTCCCCTCAGTCAATCGTCACCATATTTTAAGGCAACATGCCCCTATAGTACTAACATCATCCCAGATGGTCATTTGCCAAATACTAGATACTTTTTTTTCCACCCTACAGGCCTCATCTCTCTTTTTCACTTTAAAATGCATTTCTGTGGGTTATACTTGGTTTACAATGCTAATTTTGGTCTACAATTTTTACAGATGCCTAGGCCCAAACTGGAAGGGGGTGCGTTGACCGGGGCTCAGCGGGCCCAGAGGTCAAGGGACAAAAAACGTGCTGCGGATGAGGAGGCATTCAAACAGAAACAACGTGAGGACCGGGCCGCCCATCGACTCCTGTTTGAGTCAAAGCTCACGCCTAAAGAGAAGGACGACCGGAAGGAGGTGGCAAACAGACAAGTGAGTATTACATGTCCCCATTACTTATTTTTGTTTGTTTTCAGGCAAAATACATTCAAGAATAGACTGTAAATAAAGTTATAAATAGCACACTGTTGAAGTCTAGTTAGGACTAAATTTATATCAGCTTTAACATTGTCTACCTCCTCCAACTCCACTTTTTCTATGTATAATAATTATAATATACACTGTTAATTCAATGTGATTCAAATGTGCTCTTTAAGGTAAAGGAATGAAGGGACAGAGGGTGCGTACCCAAACCTCGGGCGGACAACATCCCCAACCGTGTCCCAATAGCGGTCCAGGATGAACCCGACCTGATCGACGAGGAACCTGGGGCTGCGGCTGCGGCTGCGCTCCCTGTCCCGGAGGAGATGGCCACCCCGCCTACACGGAGGAGCAAGTCCCTTCTGGTGTCCCCCTCCCTCTTCAATCCCAGGAGACGGGCACCAGAAGAGGTCCTTGCTCGGCCACTTCCTCCGGACAGTGACCGCCCATCGCCCTCCCAGCTTGCAGCTGTAAGTATAAAGTGTACATTTGTTTAATTGTAGCCTTGTATAGATCTCTGTCTATGTAAAGTTGTGGGTGTAGTGAGGGTACAGTGTTAGAAGAGATATTGCCTTAAATGCTGGCAGCAGTATAGTATTTCTAATTTATAAAGTGTACATTTGTTTAATTGTAGCCTTGGGCTGTAAAGTGTAACTTTGTACCTAATGAAACTCTTTCCTAATTACAGGTAAGTTTCAATTTTTGTGATCATAAATCACCAATAAGCTTTGTACAGTTTATGAGCAGCATTATTATTATCATGGAAAAAGATTAAACTGTTAATTAAACTGTTAATGACATATTAAGGCTATTCCTTTAGATGATCTTAGTTGTACCTGTGTTGTGTATTAATTGATGCATTATGCAGCCTCTAAATTTTTACAGGCGCCCCACCCCGCAGCCGGTCCCCGTAGGGACGGCGCGGGCTCCCGGGCTACGGGCTCCCGGGCTGCAGCGACCGGCCGCGCGCTCCCAGGTCCGACCGCGCCAGCTTCCAGGCCACTCCCGTCCTTCCCCCAGGAGGTGGCGTCTGGCGGGGCCGTCCCGGAGGCTCGCCAACAGAGGGCCGCGGCGGCTGTGAAGCCGCACCCCCACGGAGACTACGCGACGCGAGTCAAGTACCGTGTGGCAGGGCAGGTTGTGTAAGTATCTATAGAACTTAGAAATGCATTCATGTATTCATTGTGTATGTATAGTAAATGATAAATATACTGATTATGATTATTGAATTGTCAATTTAATGCTACCATAATTTCCATAATAGTACTCAGCATTGTGATTCATTATCTGTTACTGATGATTTACAGAGAACAGATCTACAAACATTTAGGCTCCAAGGCCCCAAAAGTAATTGTAGATAGTATAGTACATTAGAATAGAATAGATTACTGGTTACTGGTTCATTGTTGTTGTTTAGTTGTAGTTGTTTAGATGTTTGTTGTCTTCTGTTATGTTGTGTTGGGTTTTGTTGAAAATGATTTTGGAATTTTGGAATTGAAACTTTGATGCATGATACATGGAGGTAAGATTGGTGAGTTATCGCGCCGCTTACATGCATGCATCATGCACTATAACAATGTATTAATCCTTACCCTCCTTACCCATTTCTTCCAGGCGGAGCCCTCTGAGAAGCCCTCTTAAGTCCCCGCGGAGGGGCAGGGGGGGGAGGAAGGTAGAGACACCGGGGAAGCGCAGGCTCAGATACCGCATATCTCAGCTACTTAAGGACATGCAGCTTATCAGGGAGGGAAGGGACAATGTTACACAAAAACACAGGTCTACAATCAGGAAAGAGAGGAAGGCCCTCAAGGCAGCGGAGGCGCAGTTGGTGAGGCTCCGAGAACAGCAACAGGCCAGCAGGAACACCCACAGGAGAGACCGCAGGAAGATCCGCCGCCAGCTTCTGCCGTGTGGACCCCGACCACTCGTCGACGACAAAAAGGCAGCAAAGATGTACCGGGCGCTCGCGTCAGGCATGCGGCTGGTCCCCCGTATGACTCGGTTGCGGGTGGTCCGTAAGTTCACCAGCAAGTTAAAGGGGTCCAGGCTGACCAGTAGGTTTGCCGCCGACATAGGTCTGGACCGCCGGTCTCTTCTCAAGGATACTCAGCCACGAAGAGTGTCCGGTAAGCAACTGGCCTACCTCGAGCAGAAGGATGACATCATCCGCTTCCTGAGTGATCCCTGCAACTCGTACACCCTGCCAGGAAAGAAGGACACAGTGACCGTGTGTGGTGTCAAGCACCAGAAGGTGATCCTCACTGAGATCCTCTCTGTGCAGCGCCAGCTCTATCTCAAGCGGTACCTGGGTCGGACATGCAGCCAGAACTTCTTTAACGGAGTTCGGAGGATGGCACGGTGGATCCTACCAGTGAGGTGCAACAACACCCAGATCTGCCTGTGCCAGAAGCACCAGAACTTTACGCTCCGTCTCCGTGCTGCAAAGCAATCTGGTACCCCCGACTCGGTTGTACGCAACACCACTGTGGAGGAGTTTACTGCGAGGCTCAGTGAGTCAATCACTACACCCACGGTCACCTGCGACACCTGGCAGATGGTGGATGTCCCCTACGGCCCCGTGGACGCGGAAACCGGGAAGCTGAAGACCGTCAAGAAGCTGCGCCTTGTCCCCAACACCCTGACGAGGGCGGTCTTCATCGAGATGATGGAAGCGGAGTTCAAGACGATGCGTGAGCACAGTCACCGAGCGCAGAACCAGCACCGTGTAGTGCGGGAACTGCGTGAGGGTATGTCTGAGAAGGAGGTGACCATTCAGATGGACTTCGCAGAGAACTGGTTAGTAAACTATCTAGAGGAGGCACAGAGCGCGTTCTGGGGTAAGGAGCCAGTCACAGTCCATCCGGCTGTGATCCACTACAAGGCCCCAGACGGTACGACCAAGCACAAGTCGATCGCTCTGACCTCCGATGACCGGAAACACGAAGCAGGTGCCATCCTTGCATTCCTGACAGTTCTCTGCCTCTGGATACAGACCAACCTTCCCCACGTGACTACCATCCACTACTGCACTGACTCACCATCGTCTCAGTACCGGAACAAGTCCATCTTCTCCATCATCTGCCAGCACCTCAAACTGTTCGCCCTACGCTGCACCTGGACCTACTTTGAAGCAGGTCATGGTAAAGGCCCGTGTGACGGTGTGGGTGCAGCAGTCAAGCGGATGGCCGACCTCCTCATCAAGTGTGGCCAAAGGATCGACAACGCCCTCCAGTTTGTGCTGAAAGGCAACGAACAAGGCAGCGCTGTTCACTACCATCATGTCTCTGCTGCTGATGTGGCGGAGGC
This sequence comes from Harmothoe impar, assembly GCA_947462335.1. Taxonomy (NCBI): domain Eukaryota; kingdom Metazoa; phylum Annelida; class Polychaeta; order Phyllodocida; family Polynoidae; genus Harmothoe; species Harmothoe impar. The sequence continues at coordinate 34,575,682 of OX381717.1, read as the reverse complement.
ACGCCAGCGTCTGGAGGGGTTGGCCTGTGCCAACAGTGTCCCTGGTACCATGCAGGTACATGCAGCAGTGCCCGTGATCCCTGACCGCTCCATCTCTGTACGTGACACCTCCTGCTTCAACACCTGCTGCTGGGAGGACAACGAGTCTCTGCGCCTCTGTCCTGGCTGGACCAACCACCAGCTGTTCGCAGGAGGCCCAAACCCAGCAGCCAACCGGGAGGAGGAGGAGGAAGCAGCAGAGGAGCCCTTCGAGGTTGGGGACTATGTGGCCTGCATGTACAACGAGGAGTGGTATCTTGGACAGGTCATCACTGGTGCCAACACCGAGGGGCACATTGAAGTGTCCTTCATGGAGCGTGGCAATGTGGCCATCAACCAGTTCAAGTGGAACCCGCGGAAGGACATTGTCCACGTGCCTCCACAGGACATCGTCTGCAAGACTTGCCCTCCACAGCCTTTGGCCCGCAGCGGTAGGCGTGCAGAAATCTATGCCCTGCCACCTGCCGAGCTGCTAAAGGTGGAGACACTGGCCAACTAGCTTCGAGACAACTAAACACAGGGTGGACCTGTGCACCGACCTGCCGCTGGATATCGGGTTTGGACCCGTGTGGCGGCAGATTTGACCTCACCGACCTGCCACTGGATATCAGGTTTGGACCCGTGTGGTGGCAGATTTGACCTCACCGACCTGCCACTGGATATCGGGTTTGGACCCGTGTGGTGGCAGATGGGAACCCAACATCAATTGGGTCCATGTATGTGTTTATATACGGAAAGTCCGTAACATTAACTCCTGCTCGAGTGTGATTATGCCAGGTGCTTCCGAGCGCCGAAAGTCCGTAACGATAACTCTCAGTTTAGTGCCTTGTCATAGCCATATTACGTGAAAATGTGTGTTTTAAAGGTGTAAATGAGTAGTCCAACCTGCGTTGTACATGTAGACATAAGATACACAGGTATGGTAGATGTTTGAGATGTATGAAACTGATAATGCTAGGCGCCTCCGAGCGCCGAAAGTCCGTAACGATAACTCTCAGTTTATTAGCAGCCTCACTATAGCGCTGGTATGCATAGCATGGTGGTTAAACTTATTTATTCTAATAGAAGACATGTTGGCCTTACGTAATAAGGGATAATATGTGCTTTGGTGGTATTTTAAAATTATTTTGAGCCTCTTGAATCTCCGGGTCTGGTATATATGATACATTTTGGTCTTCCGGGCTATTCTGTATAGCCATAAGATGTGATAATGAGTGTTTTAAAGCTTTAAATGTATAGCCCAACCTGTTTTATACATGTAGATACCAGATAGATAGGTATGGTAGATGTTTGAGATGTATGAGAGGGATTATGCTAGGGGCCTCCACTCGCCGAAAGTCCGTAACGAAAACCCCTGATTTTATTGAATCGCGTACCTCTCGGTAGCAGCCTCACTAAGGCTCAGGTATGCAAAGCATGGTGTTTAAACTTATTCATTCTAGTAGTGGACATGTTGGCCTTATGTAATATGGGTTAATATGTGCCTTGATGGTATTTTAAAATTATTTTTAGTCAGTATAATCTCAGGTACGGGGGAAAAATGATACATTTTTTGTCTTCCGAGCGATTCTGTATAGCCATAACATGTGATAATGAGTATTTTAAAGGTTTAAATGTATAGCCCAACCTGTTTTGTACATGTAGATACCAGATAGATAGGTATGGTAGATGTTTGAGATGTATGAGAGGGATTATGCTAGGGGCTTCCACTCGCCGAAAGTCCGTAACGAAAACCCCTGGTTTTATTGAATTGCGTACCTCTCGGTAGCAGCCTCACTAAGGCTCAGGTATGCAAAGCATGGTGTTTAAACTTATTCATTCTAGTAGTGGACATGTTGGCCTTATGTAATATGGGTTAATATGTGCCTTGATGGTATTTTAAAATTATTTTTAGTCTGTGTAATCTCAGGTACGGGGGAAAAATGATACATTTTTTGTCTTCCGAGCGATTCTGTATAGCCATAACATGTGATAATGAGTGTTTTAAAGGTTTAAATGTATAGCCCAACCTGTTTTGTACATGTAGATACCAGATAGATAGGTATGGTAGATGTTTGAGATGTATGAGAGGGATTATGCTAGGGGCCTCCACTCGCCGAAAGTCCGTAACGAAAACCCCTGATTTTATTGAATCGCGTACCTCTCGGTAGCAGCCTCACTAAGGCTCAGGTATGCAAAGCATGGTGTTTAAACTTATTCATTCTAGTAGTGGACATGTTGGCCTTATGTAATATGGGTTAATATGTGCCTTGATGGTATTTTAAAATTATTTTTAGTCAGTATAATCTCAGGTACGGGGGAAAAATGATACATTTTTTGTCTTCCGAGCGATTCTGTATAGCCATAACATGTGATAATGAGTATTTTAAAGGTTTAAATGTATAGCCCAACCTGTTTTGTACATGTAGATACCTGATAGATAGGTATGGTAGATGTTTGAGATGTATGAGAGGGATTATGCTAGGGGCTTCCACTCGCCGAAAGTCCGTAACGAAAACCCCTGGTTTTATTGAATCGCGTACCTCTCGGTAGCAGCCTCACTAAGGCTCAGGTATGCATAGCATGGTGTTTAAACTTATTTATTCTAATAGAAGGCATGTTGGCCTTATGTAATATGGGTTAATATGTGACTTGATGGCATTTTAAAATTATTTTTAGTCAGTATAATCTCAGGTACGGGGGAAAAATGATACATTTTTTGTCTTCCAAGCGATTCTGTATAGCCATAACATGTGATAATGAGTATTTTAAAGGTTTAAATGTATAGCCCAACCTGTTTTGTACATGTAGATACCAGATAGATAGGTATGGTAGATGTTTGAGATGTGTGAGAGGGATTATGCCAAGGCCTACTGAAAACCTGAAAGTCCGTAACGAAAACTCCAGAAATAAGGGTAGATGTACGAGCTTACCATGACAAGCAGAGTCTTAGTATATTCAAAACTAAACCTGATCTTGATAGTATATATGTTGAAGATAACACATAGCAAATATAATGATAAACAGAGCATTTTTAAAGAAATTAGAGTAAAGTTGGCTTTGTTATCTTAAAATTTCACCAAAATCCACGCGTCTCGCAAAGTTTGTCGCCTTGTAAAAAAAAAAGTCTTAGGTTTATGGTTTTCAAACTTGGCATGCCTACTTATACATATTGTGGCAACATGTGTACCAAATTAGAAGTTACTGTGGTGTTTATTTACAGTTTTACACATGGTTGAATGTTTATGACGGAAAGTCCGTAACGATAACTCCGAGTTATGTTTGCCGGTGAATAAAAACTGACCCCCTGGGAGATAAGCTCTCCCTCGAGTTGATTCTGGGAGCCAAGATACATGTCTTTCAATAAAATAAACTTGTCTAAAGATCAAAGAAGGTTGTTGGAAATTTTTACTGATCCAGAATAGGGACCAAAATTGGGGCATTTTTCTGATTTCTGACTCATATACAAACTGAGACCTACGTTTCTTACATCTGCACAAACATACAGCTACAGGCTGTGTCTCACGACCTTGGGCCTATGTTTTTTTCTCTGACTGGGTGCCAGCTCTGACCGGGTGCCAGCTCTGACCGGCCTGAATAAAAACGGGTTATTTAGGGCAGATGATGATATAAATTGACTACCAATGACTAGTTTAGAGCGTTATAACATCCATAAACCTTTTCAGACAAATTCTGTCTACATCTGCCCTAAATAACCCGATTTTATTCAGGCCGGTCAGAGCTGGCACCAGGTCAGAGCTGGCACCCAGTCAGAGCTGGCACCCGGTCAGAGATGGCACCCGGTCAGAGACAAAAAAATTGGCCCAAGGTCGTGAGACACAGCCCACAGCTGTCCCAACCGAAAATAGAATGAGAACAAGATGTCCGCCGAGTATGCCAGATTCATCTGAAATAGACATTGAAAAAGGATACATCACTACATCCATTTCTCAGCATTAACAGTCTGGGGAGAGTGTCTCTCAGCCTGCAAGAGTCCAGCATTGCCAGACTCTAGCATGAGGATCCAGCATAGCTAGACTCTCAAGCAATTTCGGGTGAGTAGAGGCTCTAGATGAAGGTATTCTATATACTGCAATAAGTGACAAAGTTGGACTAAATTTCTTCAGTAATATTTAATGTGTTACTTGTGTTACAGTGACTTGGTGAATTATAGTTGGACAGCCAAGGCACATAATGGGACACCTTTTCTGTGTCCTTTGCAATTGTATAAGAAGAAATTCTGGCTTTGGGCTGATATCACATCTGGGCCTCCTGGCTAGGATAAATGTGTTTGTGAGGAATGGAAAATGCCTGCAAAGTGTCTTTCACAGAGCAGGTGTTTGCTTCCTATGCAGAGTGCCTATGGACATGTCATACATTGACATAAAATGGACATAACTTTATGATGACTACAATCTCTCTCAGAGGTATCCTAAATATCCTATATGATTTACAATCACTACTGGGAGGGGGGGGGGGGCGATATACTCAAAACTGGTATAAATGTCATCCCTGCAACATGTCATGTACATTCTCCATATCACATCTTTTTGACATGTCTAAATTTATACGTTTCAGACATGTTTTACAGCTGGTCATTAATTTATACGTCATTATTATATATACTGTTGATATGTATTTTTTTTAATGTAAATATACTTATGTAAAATACCCATGCAAATGGACACGTAAAAACTTCTTGCATATGTGACATCTAGGGAACGACAATTGACATCATCCAATGATGTTACCACCAATCAGAAAATGATGTAAAATGATGTAATTTACATGAGCTTGCTAGCTGGGAAGTGACATTAACACACAGAATGTCTTCATCTTTCATTGGAGAGATACTGAACACTGCCGTATTCTGCCCATACTCCCTTGGACAGTGTCATTAGTGGTGTAGTAACTAACATCAAAGTCTTCTGATTATGTACCAAAATCAAGAGACCATAACAAGTTTGGTGCAACAATATCACTTCCAGAAACAGTGATGTTAACCAACGAATTATCCCAAAACTGGATGATGTCCACATCTGGTGACACCGATTCTATCTTTAAGGGTGCTAGAACTAGCGAAAAAGAGAAACCAGATTATAGTAGGGGATTCAAGAACGAGCGTAACATACTATTGCTCATCTGAGGGCAGTGAATAATATTGATGCTATTTTAAATATTCATAGTTGTACAATGAATGACATAGTCTCATACTAGAGAATATTTCAAATAATATATATTTTTCCTAAATTGTTTCTCTGAGTGTGAAACGGCAAAATCAACATGTGTAGATTTAGGTTGCTTTTATTTAATATATTGAATTCACTGTCATTTTTTTCTGACTTAAATAAGCAATTACACACCTTTCACGATAATGTTAGCTAGTTTTGAGGCAATGATTCCATGCCACCAGTTGGCCTGACATAAGTAGAATCCAGAGTCTTTTACACTAGCAGCATATCTCACAAGTTTGCCTCCATCACCAAGATACTGGAAGCCAGACGATACTATTTTGTACCCGGAGTTCAAAATGAGGAATTTCAAATGAGGAATATTAATGTACTTGAATCTGGTACCTGAAACACCATCAGGGAAGTTCATCAGCCTTAGCTCCATGTGCTAATATGTTAATCACACCTGGAACACTTGCTCCACACACTATGATGCTACATCCAAGTACCTCGACCCAGTTACTGTTTCCAGGTTTTACAGAATGCATGAGGGTGTACTGAGAGAGGAGCATTGTGACCACCTCAAAGCTCCAGACAACAGTCAGCGAAGGTCCTGAGATAGTGGCTGCTGAATATATGGCAAGGAAGGCTGCAGCAGCGGAGAGCAGCGTGTGCCCTGCCACCAGGACAAACTGCATACCGTCCATCATGAAAACTGGGTCCTCTAGGTAGAACATGAAGGCCACAGAGCCTACCGTGCAGACCAACATGGCGTAGGTAGCCTTGAGAATCTGCCTTACATTCTGAAGCATTACACCATTTACGTCGGTCATCAGACCTTGGCCTGCGCCCCCCAGGATACCGAACATATAACCTATTAGCACGCTGCTGCTGGAGGTATTCCCTAGAGCAGGGGTGGAAGCATCAACTATGGAGCTGGTTGTAGCATTAACCACAGTCTGAGGCATCTTTGTGAACAACCATGATGGCTGCACCATCAGCACAATACCCACTACACAAACAAAGGATGTTACAATGACACTTTTTTCTATGTCTATATTGAATAGCAGTTTGGACTGCAGCACAGCAAAAGTAATTCCTGATATGACCACGACCCCCTGTAGGTCACCCAGCGGTATATATATTGCTCCGGCAAAGAAGCCAACATTGTAGAGAAAGTACACCAAACCAGAATATATCACTTGTGGAACCCACTGTCTCTGAACCCGGAAGTCGGTTGAGACAATCAGTCCGGCAGTAAGGTAGATGAAACCTTGCCCCGCAGCTCGTATTGCAGACAGTTGGAAGTCTGGGATGGCTCCCTGTAGGGCCTGGACACAGGAGGCAGATAATGTGCTTGATATGATGGTAGCAAGGGCTGCCAGGTATCCAGCCAGCAACTGGCGCCGGGTCGGAGATCGCACTGTATTCATGGTAGCTGGTACTACATCAATGGCGACTCTGAAAAAAGATGATCATTATCCATTAAGAAAGAGTAACGGGCAGCTATGACTGCTGGTTATTATGGTATATCTGTTTTCATAATGTTATGATGCAACATAACTACATGTGTACGGTCTTTCATAACATGTTTTATTCATTCCTTAATGTGTACCAACGGTTTGCTGGTGATTGGGGCGAGATATTTTGCAAAAATGTTCCCTAAAGGCCGAGCCTATACTAAATTCCATAGAGTTATGATGACTTTAGTCGATGTTCGGGCAGCCATGGCATCAACTATAGTTGATGCTTTGCCATATACATGGCATGAACTATAGGTGAAGCTCTGCCATAAAGGGTTAAGGGTTTTACATATACACACTAACATACGAGTATCTAATACAACTATTTTTATCAGACTCCTTTGTGAAGGGTGTAGTGATATTATTAGCAGAGCCCGCACCAGCAGCGTCATCTACTAGATGATCTAGTGGCTGATATTTATGTAACCAGTTTTGTTATCACTTGGAGAAGTTGTACCATTATAATGAACAAATTCAGGCCTGATCGGAAATCTAAAAGAAAGCCTAGAAACACCCCCCCCCCCCCCCCGCAAAAAAGAGATCAAAACAAAATAACAAAAAGTAAAGTAAAAAAAATCTAGATTATAATAACTGACTGCATATGTGGTCCCTAACAGATAAGACCTCTAAAGAGGCAAGGTCCTATAATGCTAATCAAATATCTATATAACCCGTTTCGCAACAGGTCAATTATGGTGCTCATTAATTAATATTATGCATGCTATATATCTATATTGCTGACAGCTGGTCACCGACTGTGGAAAGCATGCCACCAGTCAGCGGATGACCAGTTATACCCACTTACTCTACGCATATGTTATCACTAGAAGTAGATTCATACTTTTGTAGGGGTAGTGGAAGTATCACGCAAACACAGGTTCCAAATTCGGTTTGAATGCAACAGGTTTATTCAGTCACGATCACAGCCTTAAAGTAACACGAAGGTTTTGCTCCGTTCACTTGGTTTTAACCATTTGAAGATGTACAGAGTTCTACCGATAGTTCGAAATCAGCAAAGCTGGATGATCTGGTCCTGAGCCAGCATGACTGGTGCAGGAGCCAGAGTGTGGGAGGGGTGTAGGTGCCCCGATCGAAAAGGTAACGAAGGTATCTAAAGGTGTGGGTCAGAGCTTATCCTGGGACAAACTCCCTGAGGTAGCCAACCTCGGCCTCTTATATACCCTGAGCGCGGACCAAGCAGTGTCGACGTGGCACTCCACCGTAGCGCCGTCTGGAGTGCCCTGCCTGGCTCCGCTACCGGATAACCGAAAGGACATGGCGTAGGTGTTGCCACCTAGTGTCCGAAGGAGGCACTTCCCGCTCTGACTCCACGGACCCATATGTACACGTATTATCCGTGCCCCTACACTTACATCTTTACTTACTATAAAACCCTCCTCAGCCTGTCACAGTAGATTGTAGCCATCAATAGGGAGTGGTCATTTTTAACAACAGGGAGGATCAGTAGATTTTTTACAAGCAAAGAAAAAAGATTCCTTACATGAGAAGGGTCTAAATTGATCACGGCCGACCCCTTAGAGCAATGATGATCTGCACTCCCTTAGGAAAGGGTAGAAGGGAATTATGCATGATGATGTCCTTAAAGGGTTAACAAACCATATTCTGCTTCAGATATGACGGCACTACGGCGACCAGTACCATCCTCAGCCTGTCTCAGCAGATCACAGACGAGGTGAAGGCGTTTAAGTTCCCGAGTTACAAGCTTGTGTGTAACGTCATCATGGGGCAGGTGCAGGGGCAGGACCTGCAGCTCTCCAGTAGGTGTCTCTGGAACACCGACTCCAACTCCTTCGTCTGCGCCACGCACAGAACCTTGACATACTTTGTTGTAGGCTTGGTGCATGCTACATACTTTGAGTAGATTAAATACAAATATGGAAGAGCTATGAGGAAATACAAAGAATTGATTTATTTCCCCTGAGAGGAACAAACTGGATTCTCATTGCTGCATCATCAATCATAATTCCTTAATAAAAACAACATACCGTAAAACTTCGCGTACAGGCCGCGGCTTGTACGCGAATCAGATCGCTAGTGCAGCTTTCAGGATCGCCACAGAGTCAGGGTGCGGCTTATACGTGAGTTTTTGCTACTATAGTACAGTATAAAAGTCGCCATAATTAGATCACTGGTGCGGTTTATAGGATCGGCCCAAAGTCGGGGGGATGCGGCTTATACTTGAGTTAGGCTTATACGCAAGGTTTTACGGTAATGACATTGAAAAAGATTGGCATATCTGGTATCAACTGAAAGCTTATAGTGTCAGTAATGTACTTGGCTATATAAAATAAATTGAGTAAGACAAATCAAATGGATTCTAATCGCTGCACACATCACTTACACTGTTAGAAGTAAAAAGGGTTCCTGTACAGCAAATACTGGGGGCAATTTTTGGTTCCAGTAGATTGTGCTGTAGACCTACAGCAAGTCAGCTTATGCATATTTACAGCACATAGACTGTACAGTAATAGCAAAATCTGCTGTTACTGTACAGCAAAATTAATTGTAAAACCAAATCTGATAGTCCATGGTTCGCCTCCCAGTGCTGGTGATATTTTTAATCATCCATGTGATGGGAAAACAAATTTTAGGTGGATGTAGGTAAAACAAGAGAAGTGGCTCAACCAAGGAGTGAACTCACGACCCGTGATGTTGAAGATAGGCCCTGATCCTATGCGCCACAGAGCCGGTGTTACAAACATTCACATTGAGATATATCTCTACTCTTTTTCTCAACTGATTGATTATAATTAGTAACGGTCTGGAGTTCACCTCCCAGTAGTGGGAATATTTTTAATCATCCATATGAGGGAAAATTTTAGGTGGATGTATGTAAAACAAGAGAAGTTGCTCACCCAAGGCTTGAACTCATGACCTGCGGTGTTGGGGACGGGCCCTGATCCGTTGCGCCACAGAGCCAGTGTTACAAATGGTCATATTGGGATATAAGCTATCTCTGCAATGTCTATTAAATGAGCTACAGCCTTGTTGCTAAAGATCCCTAATGAGAGGTGGCTAGACCAAGGATCGATCCCAGGACCTCTCATGTACATATTACAGTGCTGTAGATCTACAAGTCACTACCCTAAACTGCATCTTCAGTAACAGAATTGTACATGTACAGTAAAATTTATTGTATTATTCTTTACAGCTAAGTCTGAATTGCATCATCATCATATAAAACTGATGAGTTTCTCATCATCTTTACGTAGCATTCACATGAAAAAGATGAGCCATGCTAGCTGGCCTGTATGGTCAGGACCCCGATTTGGTCCCGATCCCAGAGAGCTGACCGGGGTCCAATACATTAGGTTTTCAGGTGGGTACTGTCTAAAGCTGGGACTCCACCATCCGAGGACCTTAAGACATGTAAAAATAAATCCTTTGGAAAAGTTGTTTCGAATTGCATTTACCTAAAGAGCCGTATACCTAACATTTTAGTGTCAGTTTTCAAAATGGCGCTTTTGGCGTTTTGGAACCAAAATCTTCGTGTACTCTACTATGCTCTACCACAGAATGTAATGTACCTATCCATGGCTCAGTCATTTTAGTTCATCATTCTAAACATAGGGGTTAGATTCGCAGTGTGTTCCTTCTCTGGTATTATAAGTTGCTCACCCCTGCCATTAGTTCACCACCATGCCCCAAGGGGGAAGCACCTAGTGTAGGGTGATCAGTGTTAGTTCTCTTGTACAGTCGGCCCTCACTTCCTCAAATTTGGAAAATGCAAGGAAAGACGTCTGAGGAAGCAAATTATCCGAAGAATTAAGTCCAAATATAATGGAATATATAAGGGAAGTCCCTAGGCAACTGTCTGAGAAAGTGAGGGATCCGAGGAATTAGATATTTGAGGTAGTGAGGATCGACTGTATTCCTAATTTTACCATTGACACCAGTGTTAGGCTTTTATCCCACAAAAAATATCTTTATCCCACACAACTGTTTAGAAACATGTCAGTCCGACCCTTATTCTATAAAATTACTGTCACCCTATAAAACGTGTCATATCCTTAGCCTACAAAATTGCCTGTATCCTACAAAAATATGTGTTATGATTATGGTTTTCAAGAAGGTCACCATTTTATGTACCTCGAAGAACTTATCATATTTAGATCTGTAGATTTGCATGTCACTCTATCGATATCCGTGTTGGCTATCTTCTGGGTTTGTCCCCTTGTCGTGCATTCCTGATCAAGGGTGGCACTCCTATCTGGGGCAGACTCGCTCAACCAGTACCGTTTTCTGCTGCAAGGGCTGCAAATGGGACTGGTGGAACTGCTATAATGTCACGCATAATCAAATATTGCTTTGTGGTGCTACCTTTGTCTTCTAATTTGAGGATAGTTTTGAGCCAGGAATACATTTCTGCTCTCCGAATTGACAAAAAAAATTAATTGTCCTTGAAATAATTTGCAGCTTCTATCAATCAACTCAATCACTCTGCCCCTTAATCATTTGCAATTTTAAATCAGCATTTATTCCCCACTGACTAAAGGGCTTATTGTACTTTCTTCAATAGAGAAGAATATATTGGAGAGGTCAGCATTCATTACCTACTGAATAAGGGACATAACCTGCTTTATTCAGCACAGTAATGGTACTAGAGGAGATATCATTTATTCCCTACAGAATAATGGGCACATTGTGCTTTATTTAATACAGTAGAAGTGAGGGAGCATTCATTTTCTGCTGGATACGGGTATACTGTGCTTCATATTAATATTAGTAGACTCTATGGGAGAAGAAAGCATTCATTCAGTACTAAATGAAGTAAATATTCCCTCTAAACAGCACCCTGGAATTGAACGTTCATAACTGTGGCAAATCTGGGGAAGTCACTCATACACCAAACAAGGCACAAGATATTCTTGAGGATATAATTGTTGTGCCTTATCTTGTGTCAAGGTGACTTCCTCAGATTTGCCCCGGTTGTGAACGTTCAATTCCAGGATGCTGTTTGGAGGGTTATGCTTTATTCAGCAGAGTAGATCTATGGGGTAGTCAGTGTTCATTCTCTACTAAATAAGGGGCATAATGTGCTTTATTCAATAGAGTATAAGAATGATACAAGTCAACATTCATTTCCTATTATATAAAGAGCATAATGTGCTTTATTTAGTAGAGTAGAATCTATGGAATAAGGTAATGTTAATTTCCTATTGATTAAAATGCATATATATATATATTTCGCTTTATTCAGTAAACTATGGGAGAGGTCATCATCTGTTTTCTATTGAATAAAAGGCATAAGGGTCATCAGATGTACTGGCTACCCAGTGTAATGCAATATTGTTACTCATTTTGTCCTACTTCATGTACCGTGACTAATGTACTATATACTATAGAATAGGTGTCGCTCACCACTACTACCACCAGGAACATCCCACAATTCATATTTATCTCAGTTAAAACATAGCTATGAGATCCACCACTAGAACATTTTGTGCATTCTAAATTAAGCTATTTATTGAAGTATGTTATATTGTATTTTAGTGCTAATCCCTGCAACTGTTCCAGATACTCAGAACATAGTCCATGTTTTACCTAACCCAGATGGGACACACATAGTATCATTATGCCCAATTATGTAACAATTCCATAAGTATGAGTATGAGTAAACTAGTTAGTCCCTAGTTAAGTCTAAGTGAACTAGTTGGTCCCTAGTTAAGTCTAAGTAAACAAGTTGGTCCCTAGTTAAGTATAGGTAAACTAATTAGTCTCTAGTTAAGTTGAACTAGTTAGTCAGCATTGGGGCACATGTACAATCACTCTCACATCTTATCTATATAAAGGCTCCACGTTTATATGAGTATATATGTAGTTACTGTCTTATTGTTAACCGGTGGGCTGGGCGGCAATGCCCAAGTTCCTAATATATCCGCTGGAGGGATCACTAGTCTCGTGATTATGACGCGGTTGGTTTGAATCACAGTCGCTTTCAAAACTTGCAGCAGGAGGACGCATCTTCATGAGTGCTCTACTGGTGTAGGCACGCTGTAGCCGGCTGTCCATTGGGGGATTTTTGAATTTATTTTTCCCAAGGAATCCTTTCACCATGGCTGATGCATGGTGTTATCGTTGTGGGGGGGATCATGCTCCCACCAGAGGACGGAACTGCAAAAAGGATCCATTGGCTGGGCATGAGCCCATGAAGCCCAGGAGGAGTAAGAGAATCAACGCCATGAAATTGACGTCCGAGGAAATCGCCGCTGCGACCCAGGAGGAGCTGAACGCGAGTCTGGCCCAGATGTTACCTGAGGAGAAGTTCCCCACGCGCCAGGAATACTTAGAGTACCTGGAGGAGTTGGATGCCGCGCACGAGGAACAAGACAGGGTGGAACACCTGGAGAAGATCAGAGGTTGTATAACGTCGCGGGTCAAGACCAGTGAGAAACCAATTGCAAACAGTAGGACTCCCCCGGACTCTCGAGAGTCCAGCCCTGGAGAGGGCCCGAGGACATCAACTCCCAAGTATGGTGCACCTGAAGGTAGAGATAGTTCAGCTGATCGATTGTCTAAAGTAAAGAGAAAATTCGATTTAAAACGCTATACTAGAGGCCGTGAGACAAGATCGTTGTTGTTTGAGGAGTTGATGTATGTCTCCCTTAATTGGGCGTGTGTTGGTATTGAAGAGCGTACCTTCAGTACCATGGATGATATGAAACTGTTTTTGCGTCACTTGGGGTTCTTGTCTTTCAAGGCCTCAGGTGGTCTGTGTGATAAGCATCAGTTTGCTGGATATGATGCGGATTTGAGGGAAGAGTGTGTCCATGGTAAAGGTATCTACGAATTTGGCTTTGGGAATGATCTGTTGATCAAGCAATACTTCGATACAGACAGCCTAAAGAAAGTGAAGGAGATGCATCAGTCTCACCCCCCGAGGGGTAGGAGAAGGGGCCAGGGCGCCGCCCATGGAAGGGGTTATTCTAACCAAGGGTACCCCCAGGGCCAGGGCCAATACCAGGGCCAAACACAGGGCCAATACTTCCCCGGCAAGAATAGTGAGGGCATCAGGGTAGACAAGAATGGTAAAGTGATGGCATGTAACAGATATAATGGGTCAGGGTGTGACTCCAGGGCCTGCATATTCGGGCATGTCTGTTCAAAATGTGGAGACCCTACACATAAATCTAATGGGTGTACCAACGTCCGTATGTACTCCAGGTAGGGGTTAAACTCACCTGTTGAAATCACTTCTAGCATTATTATTAATCCTGTGTCCAGTGCTTGACCGTTTCATATAGACCTTGTTAGCCCTGTTGAGGGGAATAAGTGTGATACACAGGTGCGCTGTAATGGTAATAATAATGTGGCCGCCGCCCAGGAGTGTATTTATGTAGGTGAGGAGGTAGGACGTGAAGATGTAATGACTTTCCCTGTAGTGTTACATAATGTAGTATGTGAGTCGTTAACTGTTCAGTGTGGCATGGAGAATGTGTGTGTACAGGATATTCATGTCAATGGCTGGCCATTACCCCCGAGTTATGGGTTTATTGATAAATGTTTATCTGAATTGAATGGCCCTCGTTCTATTGAATTTTCTGTGGGTGAAGCTTGTTTTGCTGGTACCTGTGCATGTGATTTTGATTTGGATGGCTCCAGAATTACTTTAAAGCCATGTCGAGTATTTTGTGAGTGCTTCATGTGGGGAGAGACTGACCACAATTGGGAATATATGTTACAAGGGTCTGCATTTGGTTTCCGTGTACTCAACCCCAATTGTGAGTGTCAATATGACAATGTAAAAACTATTCCTCAATTCTGAGGGAGGGAAACAGGCAGTTTATGTCTAAACGGTTATTGAAAGAAATCAAAGATGGCAAAATATTGGAATGTGATGTGAAACCTAAGTGCATTCATGCCTTAGGTGCGGTAGAGAAGAAAGGTGATAAAGTTGACAAGGGAGTGAATATACGCCCTATAACCGATTGCTCTAGGGGGGGTGGTGACTCCCCATCTGTAAATAATTTTTGTGATAAAAGTTCAGAAAAGTTTGTGTATAAATCCCTTGATGATGTGTGTGATTTATTGATTAACGAGTCATGGCTGACATCAACTGATATAGCAGACGCTTATCGTGGAGTCCATATCTATTATGGTGATAGAATGTATCAAGGTCTGCGATGGGATTTTGACGATGGTAGGGGAGATGTATTGTTTGAAGATGGATGCTTGTGTTTTGGTATGGCGTCTGGCCCATATATATTTAACTGCATCTCTGATTTTATTGTGCGTTGTATGAATAGAAGGGGCTTTCATTCTATTGTCAATTACCTTGACGACTTCCTATTGATGGATGTCAATAGAATCAATTGTATGCATGCACAACATTCCCTGATTCGTGTTATCAGGCATCTTGGTTTCAGACACCTATCGCTCAGTCCGTCGTGTTTTGGGGCATTGAGGTGAATAGTGTTGCCATGACGTTGACTTTACCAGATGATAAAATGGGTGATTTGTTACTGAAACTCAAGGAGGCTGAGGGTAAGCTTAAGATGACAAAGCGTGAGATTCAGTCTCTAGGAGGGCGCCTTGCCCATGCTAGTAAGGTTGTAAGGGGGGGGGCGCTGCTTCACCCGCAGGATATATGATCTTTGTAATGTGGTTAAACAATCGTATTACAAAGTTAGATTGTCCGCTGCTGCGAAAAATGATATTGTCTGGTGGTTAGAATTTAATTTAAGACATTTAATGGTTCAGCGAAAATGATTAAACCTATTGGAGAGCATTTGGCTGTGTATAGCGATGCTTCTTTCTCTGGTTATGCTGCTTTGCATGGTAGTGACTGGTTGATGGGTTGTTATGATACTGAGGGCCGCAGCCCATTGCCCGAGGAGGCTGAGCACCATTGGGTGCCCCCTCCACCAGATCATGATGAAAACATAAATGAGTTAGAGTTCTGGCCTGTATTATTAGCTGGGGACATCTGTGGGAGAATTATGAGTTGGTATTTGTTACTGACAATACGCAGGTCATGCACATGTTAAACACTGGACGTAGTACTAATAAACAGTGTTTGTCATGGATTAGAGAGATGTTTTGGTTAGCTGTTAAAAGGAATTTTTTCTTTAAATCTGTATACATTTGTTCAAAGGATGATGTAATCTGTGATGCCTTAAGCAGATGGGGTGAGTCTAGTGCTCGTGATAAACTTTTGTATGTTACGTCATCTGATTCCCTGTGCTGTTATGACTATTTGTGATTGCAGGTACTTGTGCTAAGCTGGTCTCCAGGTTACAGCTCCTATTGGACAACGACATTTCAGTGAACACTCATAAGACTTGTGCGTCAAAGATAAAGAATTATCTGGAATATTGTGCCATTTATGGTGTGAAACCATTAGCTCCTGGACATGAGGGGATTGCCTTCTATGTGGCACACTTATCTAATACCCTGCGATATGTCTCTATTAAGGGGTATTTAAGTGGTGTGAATTACTACTTGAAAACACACCGGGTACCTGAGATACCGTATACTGACCCGCTGGTCTACAGGGCCCTAAGGGGTGCCAAACGCTTATTAGGTGATTGCTCTGTGAAGGCTTTAGCTATTTTGCCTGAGCACCTACTTCTTATGTATTCTTACCTACCAGTTTCACTGGGTCACACATGTTTTTGGGCCGCTGCCCTACTTGCATTTAGCTCATTGTTACGCAAGTGCCATTACACGGAAGGTGACGATATGTTGTGTAGGGATGCCTTTGAATTCTTTGATTGGGGTATGATGTTAACCCTTACACGTACAAAGACTATTCAATTCAGAGAGCGGAAATTGTTGATCCCTGTCGCGAGGATTAATAATAAGGCATTGTGTGCGGTATACTGGGTGGAGAGGAACTTCAGTGAGGTTAAAGGTAGGCCTACTTACCCAGCGTTCTTGATTGCTGAACAGGAGAGTATTTCTCCTATGTCTTATAGGACATTTTCTGACATTTTGAAAATGTTAGCTGCTGATGCTGACATTCAGGCTGATTGTATCTCAAGCCATGGGCTGAGAGCAGGGGGGGCTACCTTTCTGGCTAGATTAGGGGTTGACATTGATGTGATCAAACAGCGGGGTGATTGGAAATCCGATCAAGTGTATGTCTACTTGAGATGCCCCATTGACAACAGAGTGGCGTTGGACAAGAGAGTGGGAGCGTTGTTGTCTAATGTGATTGATAACTGTTAATATTGCTGTGATGTGATTCTCATGTGATGATGTGATTGATATATGATATCCTTATTTGATACTCCACTTATTTCGTCTCGTCTGGCTGGTATGTTATGTGCCATATCATTCTTGGCAGGTTAAGCCAGCCAGCTATAAGCGCCAATTAATTATGTGTCGTATCTTCCTTCCTATGTAACGCTATATGTGGCCAATCCGTGAGGATTGGCAGACGAGGAGTGGGTTGGACCCTTACTTGACCGAATATGACACAAAACCAGAGGAAGATTTCCCTCCACAACTCACAAGATGCCATGTGACCAACCTAGAGCCAATCCAGGTCAGTGTTTACAATGTTGCTAATGTGTGTCCCACAACTAGGCCTATGATAGGCCCAGTGGTTGGGTCAAGGTCACTGCCTAGATGGGATATTGCAGCTAATAGAGGCATCAAGAAGGCGCCCCTTTATGAGTAATGCAACTGTACAAAGAAAAAAGGTGAATCAGGTAAGAATCCGGATTGCATGGATTTATGGCTAATGAATCATGCTGAAATCTATTTATTCAAATTAATTATGTGTCCTATCTTCCTTCCTATGTAACGCTATAAGTATATACCGAGAGTAGAAGTAGGATAACATATTTTGAGAAAACTGATCAAATCCATCATGAAATATGCATTATCTGCAGGGGATCAACAAGAACAAAGGATCTTTCTGAAAAAAAAAGTCGCTATACACAACGGGCCATTTTCTGTGTACCTGCCTGGCATTGCTCTGTACGACTGTTCTCATTATGGGGGCCCTTTCAACTAAAGCTAGCCTGATGCAGGCTTTGAAAATATTCCTCTCAATTAATGAATAGCTCTTTAACTAGCTAGCTGTTTTTGGAATTCAATTCTTATAGACCCTCACTCAGGATATGACGTTAATGCCTATGTGAAGGAAAACACATAAGAAACAACAGAGGCCTTGCAGGGGTAATGTGCATGGTCTAGGAGAGCCAATCATCACCAGCATATTTTTTACATCACACTAAAGGAATATTACTCAGAAACCAGAAAAAAATGGAAGATTAATGCACGGCAAATGCTGCTGGAAGTGTCTCACCATATTGATACAATTTGAAAGTCTATCTGGGTGCCTTTATCATTATGAAAAAATTGAGATAAAACTAATATCGCAAAGTTTTAAAACATCCACCAACTTTTTCCGGCTATTTCTCTCTACATCTGCCTTCATGCCAGTCATAGATTGCATCCAGTTATAGATTGCACTAGTCATTGATTGTACCTGTCATAGATTGCATCCAGTCATAGATTGCACCTGGTCATAGATGTTTAACTGGTATTGATTTCTTGAGACACAACCTGCTTGTCTTGCAGATATTGAGATGGCTACTAAAAGGAGCAGTGATATTATTGACAAAGCTCTGCAGGATGTAGCCAGGACCTACCTCCCAGATCGACCATCTACAGAAGTGGTCAAGATGTATGACAACTTTCGCTATGCTTCATATGAAGAGGTAAAATCCTGTTTATATCATGGTGAATTTCATGGTGAATACGGCACTCCCATTGACCCAACCAAGGAAATCCGTATTTCCTACCCCTCGTGAAGTAAACCTGGCCCATATTTTATTGGCTTTGCATCGTGAAATAACCCTCAGTGAAGGACTTTTCTTGTACACCTTTTTCTATGTATTTAGATGAATCAACCAAAGTATATATATATTTATGCAAAACTTGATAAAGTATATTTGATATGAAATTAATGTTGCAAATTCTTTGATCAACCAATCCCTGTCTCGATGTAAAGTTTTCCTAATAATAAGATTAGAATATCCATTTGCATCTTGTTTGGTTAAATTGTGTGGAATATTTAATGCGGCAAAAGGGCATGTATTACCTGTCAGATCATTGTGATGTAGCCATGAAGATTGATTATGTTAGGAGTTGTTTATAGCTGGGACTCCACTACCTGATTTTTTGGGTAATTGTTGTGACACAATCATACCCCGGCATTCCTAGCTATCCTATATAATTATATTAGGAAGATACTCAGATGAGAAATAAAATAAAGTATACAGTTTCATTAGGAAAAGACATAGGTTTAGAGTTTGCACCATTCAAACCAATAATCCCAAACCTGTTAGATGTGGGATCGGATAGCAAAATTGGCTGGGGTTGCAATTCGGGACATAAATTAGGACCTAAATTGTGTTATAGAGTAAATCGATTTTCCACTTGTCTGTAAACACAAACATTATTCATCAACACAAACCTATGGCAAGGTTTATAATATCTTTATGTAATTGGTATGGCATATAACTGAGTCAGATTTGTGAGAATAGCACGTATTTGTCAATTATATAGGTTAGTGGAGCCTCATCTTAGGGGGTGGTCATTTATTTTAGCAGTGCGGGGTTGGTCGATTTGGGGCCCTTGAAGGGGGGTCCAACAAATTTGCACCCCTCTAGAGAGGTGGACCAAAAAAATGCACCCCCTTTTAGCAGAAAAGGCCAGTGCGTTACTATAGCTGAAGGGGGACCGAAAATGTTTTGATTGACTGGCACAAGAATCCACGGACCCCTCCAGTCATGCGATATGTCAGGTTAGCCCCAAACTGACAACAAAATTTGGTAGTGTAATTCCAGCTTTAGGTAATGCTGGTGTCGTATTGGGATATCATAAGATATCAAAATAGGTAACAAGATGACAAGGAAGTCAGCAATCACGTGGAATAGTCTTCATTGTAGCATATATTATTACGGTAGTCGCCATGCTAGCTGGCCACTGGGTGCATGCCCTACATTTTGTTAACAGTTTATTGATAATGATTTTACATACATTTCTTGGACCAGGCACCAATGATTAAGTGGGGAAACAATGTAATACACAGATAACAGAGTATGAAAAGACATATATTGATACTATGGAACTACCTCCATACATGGTTGTTATGTGCGATATTTACATATGTATTATTGCTGTTAAGGTCTTCATAATATCACGCTGGTATTTGCAGACTATTTCTGTTTTGGATGTGAAAGCACATAAGGTAGTGGCTGATGCCATGGTGAGGTACCTCTCAGACAACAGGGAGGTTAACATACTGGATGTGGCAGCGGGAACCGGGCTGGTCGCTGTAAAGGTAACTCATGTTTAACCCTTTAAGGTCAGATGTAGTTAAAATATGGCATTTGTCGTCATGATGCACCCATCCAGCTCCGGTAAGTAACTCACTGGTGCTGCGTTGGTACATAATGCAGGCCCTTTGGATGTGTGGCAACCATGTGAGGTAGACAAGATGCTTGAATGCAGCACTGGTGAGTGACTTGCCAGGGCGGCATTCATGCATCATGATGATAAAGGGCATGATGTATGAATACATCATGCTGTCTTCAAACCACATCATGTGGGGTCAGAAAATAGGGAGGTGAGAGTCCTAGCTGTGATAGGGGGAAGTGGTCTGATCGGTGGACAGGCAACTCATCTTAGTTTCATGATGAAAACAGAATTACAAGGTTAAGGCAATGAGAGGGCTGATCCCTAGGTCAGTGTGCAGTTACCCTTTGTTTGCTCTGGCCATACTTCACACTTAGAGAGTCGTGTAATATTTATCCATGAAATAAAGAGTGTTAACTGTGATGGTGTAATGACCCTAGATCATTTGAATGGGTGGGAATCTACTCCCCCTCCTCCCCTGTAAACTCAGCTATCTTGGGATCCTCACTAAACCATGTGTTTTTCCCTATATATGCATTAGTTAAAGGCTCTTGGTTTCCACAACATTGATGCCTTGGACCCCTCTGAGGGAATGCTAAATGTAGCTAGGCAGAAGAATGTCTACAAAAATTTTATTCAGGAATACTTTCCTAGTGAAAATCCATCAGTGAAAACAAGTAAGTACTATTGAGCTTCTGTCACATTTTTCAATCATGCTAACAGGACTAAACATTTTCATCTCAGAAGCAGCAACATAAAGTTTGTTCCTATGATTTACATCTATGCAATTTTAGGTGTTATTAATATACTACATAATATATGACGGGAAACCAAAAGTCACAGATTTTACTGCAAAACAGGAACAGGCTCACATCAATATTTAATGGCTGGGTCAAAATAACCTTCATGTTACGTTATATGTTGAGTAAACCTTCACATAGAAGCTATGGCCAGTACTCAAGTCAGATCGCCAGAATGGCTTCTCGGATCAGCCAAGAGTCAGGCTGCAGATTATACACATGTTTTTGATACTATTGTAGGGGCACGAATAATACGTGTACATATAAGGTCCGTGGAGTCAGAGCGGCAAGTGCCTCCAACGGACACTAGGTGGCAACACCTAAGCCATGTCCTTTCGGTTATCCGGTAGCGGAGCCAAGCAGGGCACTCCAGACGGCGCTACGGAGGAGTGCCACGTCGACACTGCTTGGTCCGCGCTCAGGGTATATAAGAGGCCGAGGTTGGCTACCTCAGGGAGTTCGTCCCAGGACGAGCTCTGACCCACACCTTTCGTACCTTCGCTTTGACAGGGGCACCTACACCCCTCCCACATTATGGCTCCTGCACCAGCCATGCTGGCACAGGGCTTGACTGTCCGGTATTGCTAATGCTTCGAACTATCGATAGAATCCTGTGTGTCTTCGAATGGTTGAAAGACCAAGTGAACCGAGTAGAAACCTTTGTGTACTTTTGAGGCTGTGATCGAATAAAAACCTGTTGCATTCAAACCGAATTTGGAACCTGTGTTCGAGTTATACGCATATGAAACCCCTACATTGGTGCCGTGACCAGTTCGGGTGAAACACAGAATAGCACAGTCGGTTAGGGTGAACATGGCTGAACAGGCAAAGGGTGGAGCGTCCCTTCATCCTATTTCGAGTCCGGATGCGGAGGTGGTAGCAGCCCTTGAGAAACACTATGGGCCAAACCGTTCGAGTTCTACACCAGAACCAAGGAGAGGCAATCCTGATACTATTCGAAAAGATCTAGGGTCAAACCTAGAGGATTCTTTGTTTGAAACTGGCGGTTCGAAGAGGCACATTGCTCCTATGCCAACACAGGGCATGAGCATGCTGCATGCTGAACGACACCAGCGGCAGGAGGTGACACGTCGTCATTTCGAAGAAGAGAAGAGTCGATTCGAGGGAGCAAGAATTGCAGAGATGGACAGGATGAATGAAGAGTTTGAAGCTTTGAGTCATCGGTTGGTACAGCTCCGAAACAAGAATGAAGATTTAGACGGGGCAACAAGAGAGAAACAGAATCGCTTGGACACAGCGAAAGCGGAACTGGAACATATGGAAGACCAGTTCTCTCACCAGCAGAATGTCTTGCGGCGACGTACTGAAGCTCTTGAACAACGTCAAGATAAGACCATACATGATTCGGATGAGCTCCATGATACGATCCGAGAAGCAACCAAGGCGATGATGGAAGAAAAGGATCGTCTGATCCGGGAAGTGGAAGATTTACAGAAGAGACGAGATGAAGAGTCAACTCGAAGTAGCCATTCGGGGTTCGGTCATGTCAGTGGTGGCATATACAACTCATCATCTGGTGGGGGTGGTGCCTCTACCTCAACCGGAGGGAGACCAAAACGGGTGACCATAGATACAGGTGATTCGGATGGAAGATCTTCACGGCATGACCAACGCCCAACGTCATATGATGACGACCATTCGAACCCTCCCAGCCGTTCCAGCTCTCGAGAGAGACCAAGCCGTCCGGGTTCGAATGATAGATCTTCGAGATCAGATCCGAACGAGCGTTCGAGTGGGCCCTCAAGAAGGTCAGGAAGATCTCCTACAAATGCAGGTAGACGAGTATCTCGCCGCGAATCAATGTCCCCTGGGATGAAATTGATTTATGATACGAACCCCTGCATTGCTGAAATGGGAGTGGACTGTGTTAGCAGACAAGCTGATAATGCTGATATCGTTGACTGGAGCATTGAGCAGTCTTTTTTGTTGCACAAAGACAACCACAACGCTGCTAGACGCACTGCAAGCACTCCGATTCCGTTCACAGGCAGACAGCCATGGCAGGACTGGTTCGCAGACTTCATGGACGATATGAGGTATAATCGGTGGTCAGAGGAGGAATCGTTGGACGAGCTTTTACGGGCATTGAGAAATGGCCCTGGCAAGCTAGCTGTTTCGAGATGGAGAACTATGCATGGTGCCGGATCGTTTACCCAATTGGTGGAATGCGCCAGTTATCTGATAGGTAATGTGGGTAATGAGGATCCGCTTCGATTGTTTCGGAAACGGACTCAAAAACCAAACGAGTCGCACCGTGTGTTCGGTCTAGAATTGCAATCTCTCTTGCAAAGGGCTAGACCAAGATGGCAGTTAGATGACCCACAGTTCCTAGATGATTTGTTCTCGCAATTCATTGAGGGATTAAGGGATTCTGATGAACGGACCGCAGCATGTGATAGTTGGAAGGCTGGAACTTCTCTCACTGATTTGTTCATGGCCATAGAAGACTATGACAGGAAACGGCATCTGCTATCTTCGGGAGTACTTTCGAGAACTTCCAGTATGGTACAAGACCCACCAGCCTCTGATTCAGAGGAAGGTGATTCTGGAAGGGAGGAGGAGATTGGCGCGGTTGCTCAAAAGAACAGCGGCAAATCTTATTCCAATTCGAATTCGAAGCGCTATCCGAAGGCTGACAGGAAAACACCACCTGTGACCCCAGGAACTACAAGCGCACCTTCGACTACATCCTCAACTCCCAGTTCTATGGAAGAACTTCTGCTAAGGTTGACTGACTTGATGTCTGGAAACCAGCAATCAACAGGGAGGAATTCGAAGCCGAGAGTGGACAAGACCACTAGGAAGTGTTACAGGTGTCAGGCCCTGGGACACTTTGCTGCAAAATGCCCAGCTGAGAAGCCGGTACCAAAGCCTGAGGAGAAGAAAACGGAAAACTAGAAGGGGTTGCTCGGGATGGCAAGGTAGTGACCCCTAAGGTGAAGGAAAGCCAGCTTATCGCCAGCGGTGCAAGCGAGGAAGTCCGAGGTGCAGTAGAGATTGGAAGCTTAGAGGAGGGGCCTGATCAGTCCCTTCTAAGTATGTCCAATGAACCCAGAAAAGTAGACGTCCGAGGAGGAAGTACTGGGGAAGCGACGAATTGGATACAGGAGCTGGAAGTAGTCAGCAGTGCCCGATTGTCCCCGGATCATCCCTGTTTGAAGCACTTGAAACGACGGGGAGTAGATCTTGGTGTCACTAAGGATTTCGAACGGTTCACCGTTAACCCATCACCACTGGATGGGAAGAGGTGGTATTTGACTGTAGCAGTGAAGGGAAGGACTGCGGAATTCCTAGTGGATACTGGAGCTAGTCACTCCATGATCTCCAAGAGATTCCATGACCTTGTAGCCGATGAGCCAGATAACTTCACAACGAGGGTAAAAGCTCATTCGGCCGACGGTAGCTGCATGCAGACGTTTGGTAAAGCATTTTTCGAAATCAATATAGGTGGACAGGATTATCTCCTGTCCCCTACTATTGCTGATCTGAGTGATGATGGCATCATCGGATTGGATTTCGCTGCGTTGTACGGAGCAATGTTGGAACCTTGTAAGGGGATGTTAAAGATAGAACATCCGTACAAGGTGGCCGTGCAATGCGTGTTGAGAAAGGTATCTTCTGTAGCCTCGGTGGTACAGACGGTTAAGATACCCCCAGGACAGACATGTGATGTGCTGTTTTCGAGTGACAGTATCTTCTGAGACCAGATGGCGGTGGTTGAACCCGATGTGGTGAGACTTGCATCAATTGGACCTGAGAGTGCAGATACTTTCGTAGGCAGTGGCAGTAGGAATTTAATTCCTATTTCAAATCCTGGTGGTGAAGTCCGTTATCTGATGAAAGGTACTCCCGTGGGGCAGGTGATCGTTGCACAGGCAAGCACCAGTATACTCTCAGAAGATACCAAACCGAACCTTGAAGGGATGTTCGATTTGCGTCCGGAACTTCAGAAGTTGGTGGACGATTCGAGCTTGGTGACGGGGGACCAGAAAGATCAGTTGAGACAGGTATTGGTGAAATATGATGCAGCCTTCGGGGAGCCCACTGGTTTGGGGCGAACTGATAAGGTGCTACATTCCATCACTACAGAGGACGCTGTACCTTTCAAAATCCCTTATAGACGCCTACCTTTGAAGAAGAAGTTGATGGCCGAGAAGGAAATCGCTGATCAGCTGAGATTAGGGGTGATTGTTCCCAGCACTAGCCCCTGGTCCAGTCCTGTTCAGATGGTGACTAAGAAAGACGGCACAATTCGCTTCTGCATCGATTATCGAAAATTAAATGGTTGTACTAAGAAAAACTCCTATCCTCTCCCCCGTATAGACGAGACTATTGATTCCCTGGGCGGAAACCAATGGTTCTGTACGCTGGATTTGCAATCCGGATACTGGCAAGTTGGAATGAAGGAAGAGGATCAGGAAAAGACAGCTTTTTCGAGCCATGTCGGTCTTTTCCAGTACAATGTGATGCCATTCGGATTGTGTAACGCCCCTGCAACATTCGAAGCCATGATGGAATCTCTGTTGAGTGATCTGTTGTGGAAGGAGTGCTTGGTGTACCTGGACGACGTAATTGTCTTTGGGAAGACCTTCGAATCGTGCCTGGCTACGCTAGTCAAAATTTTCGAGAGATTGATAACCCATGGTTTGAAATTGAAACCAAAGAAGTGTCACCTGTTTAGGACTTCCATTAACTATCTCGGTCGGATAATATCCACTGAGGGAGTTAAAGCGGATCCTGAGAAACTAGATGTTGTGTCGGAATGGGAAAAGCCAGAGGGACCTAAAGACATACGGTCCTTTCTGGGCTTCTGTAGTTACTACAGGGACTTCCTACCGGGGTATGCCAGAATAGCTCAGCCTATGCAGGCTCTAGCTCACTGGACTCCGGGTAGAAGGAAGGAGCCTTTCCCATGGGGTCCGGAACAAGATCTAGCATTCGAAGCCGTGAAGAACCTATTTCGAACCACGCCAGTTTTGAAATATCCAACAGCTGATGGACATTTCATACTGGACACAGACGCCAGTAATGACAGCATAGGTGCTGCTCTGTCCCAGATGCAAGAGGGGATGGAAGTGCCACTGGCTTTTGCTAGTAATACCCTCAATAAGGCTCAGAGGAATTACTGTACCACTAAGCGCGAATTGTTGGCGGTAGTGGTGTATACGAAGAAGTTTAAGCACTTCCTTTGGGGAGGTGACTTTACTTTACGGACAGATCACTCCTCCTTAAGGTGGCTGTTGAACTTTAAGGAAGCAGAAGGAATGATCGGTCGATGGCTGACCCATTTGTCCGAGTTCGGGTTGGAAAATAGCCAAATTCAACATAGAGCAGGGAACAAGCATATCAATGCTGACGCCCTTTCGAGAAGACCCATACGGAAATGTTCTAGAATGGATTGTGATGATTGTGGAGCCCATAACGCTGTAATAGCTGGAGTTCGAATGCCGTATGATGTAGGACATTCTAAAGCAATGGAATGGTCCACCGAAACCATCAGGCAATTCCAGAAGGGTGATGCTGTCATGTCAAGACTAATAGAACAGGTCTCCAGTGGTGCCCAACCACAAAGACCAGCCATTTCGATTGAGAACCGGGAAATGAGACAGCTACTTGCTCAATGGTCTGAGCTAACTGTTGTTGACGGTATCTTATGTAGATGGAAGATAACACCGTACAAGACCAAAATTCGGCAAATCGTGATACCCACAGCTATGCGAAGGGATATCATGTATTTCGTACATGGACACCAGACCAGTGGACATTTTGGAAAGAAGCGCTCCCTTGCGCGACTCTCCAGAAGGTATTACTGGCCTGGCATGAGTAAAGACCTGCTTAGGTGGATCTCTACTTGTCCAGATTGTTGTCTGAGCAAACCAGGTGAAGGCCTGGGGAAGTTGCCACTAACTCAAGAGCTTTGGGGAGTTAGATTTGCACGCATCGCGGTTGATATCATTAGTGGCCTAAAAACCACTCCTGATGGAAACACGTGCATGATGGTGATCTCCGACTACTATTCGAAGTACACTAGAGTGTTTCCTCTGAAAGATCATAAGGCTCATACACGTGCTCGTGCATTTGTAAAGGGTTGGGTGCTTCATCTAGGCGTACCCTTGATGTTGCATAGTGATCAAGGCAGAGAATTCGAATCCGAGTTATGGGCAGCAATGTGCCATAACCTTGCTATATGCAAAACCAGAACGAATCCGTACAAGCCTCAGTCTGATGGTCAAGTAGAAAGGTTTAACAGAACCTTGATACAAGTCCTGAAGCCTCTGGTCAACAGTCAGATGGATGATTGGGACGAGCAATGCGAGTTTGTGGTACATGCTTATAATAGTACGGTGCATGCTTCCACCGGTTGTTCCCCCAATCTGTTAGTATTTGGAGAGGACTTGATTATGCCTGCTGACTTGGTGTTTGGCGTAGCTGGGATAAACGCTGAAACACCCTGTCAGGTGATGTTCGTGGAGGCATTGAGGGATCAATTCAAGTCTGCATACGAGATGGTTCTATGTGAGCTAAGCAAATCTGCTTCATGGCAAAAAGTGGGCTATGACGTAGGTTTGAAACTTAGGTCCTTTCGAGTAGGGGACGAAGTAGTTAGGCTACACGACCCCCTGCAGCAGTTGAAGTTGTCACCCAACTGGGACGGTCCATTTACTGTGGTTCGGATTGTTTCAGGATCCACAGTGGTGATCAAATCCTTGTTGGGACGCTTGTATAAATCCAATGTAGCTCGCCTACGTCGGTGGCAGGGTGACGCTTCAGCGCATTCGAAGTCAGGAGAGCATTCGGAGCCAGATAACACTGAGCGGAGAGCGACCACCCCGGAACGACGTGGTCCTGGTAGACCTAGGAAACTAGTGATACCCTCAGATGAGAAGAAACCTATGCCTCCTGGTATTGGTAAATTAAAGCGGGGCCGGGGTAGGCCTAAAAAAAATTTACCAATTCGAGCTTCTAGCAAGAAGGATAAAAAGTGCGTAAAAAAAGTCTCGGCAAATGAAGGTCTGAAGGGGAGGAGGGCTGTCCAATTGACTACTGGACATCCTGTCGAATCTTCCCGGACGACCAGGTCTAAAGAACCCAAGGTCGGGTTAAGGCGCAGTCCACGGCATAACCGGGGGACTGCTGTGACCTAATTTGTATGCACAACAAGAAGTTTCGATCCCATGATGGTAGTACAGACCTAATTGCTGTCGAGTGAGCAGAACTAGGGCGGGTGTTGATCATGAACGTCCCCGAGGGTGGCAGACGGATTTATCCGGCGGGTATTCTTATGTTACCCGTAATGACATTTGCCTACACTCCTGAAGAATTCATGATTAGCGGTACCCCTGGTTCTGTGGAACTGACTCAATAAGGATTACACTCCGGTGAGCTACCCGTTCGATTAGTGGCGGGAAACGCGAGCGTCTCCCGCCGTGTTATCCGTCAGAAAAGGGCTATCCGGTGAAGCGTGAACGCTGATTGGTTGACCTTCGCTCCCGCGGCGGGCGTGGCATCACGAGACAAGAAGGGCGGTCGCCATATTGGATCAGTGCCAAGAAGACGCGCGGACGCTGCAGGGCAAAGGAGGAGGAAGAAGGGTCTTGTAGTCGACCAAAAGTCTCCAAAACCACATCATAATACGCGCCAACCTGGTTAGTTCCCGCTCATAGTGTCATTAGGACACGCGGAGCTTCGTACTCCGCAAATCTTCGATTTTTAAACTTCGTTTTCGTTGAAAACATTCAACTTCGATGGAGGAGCAGTACACCCCTGGTGAGGGCCTCCAGTCCGACGAGCTAGATCTGTTCGGAATGGACGATGGCCAATTCGACAACGTTCAGGAATCGGATTATGAATCCGCCTCTGAAACCACCGGGAGTGCAGTTACCGTCCATGTGGCGGGGATTGGCTCCTATTCGACGGCTGAGCGGGACAGCATGGCCATGCCACCCCCGGCTACAGTCAACCTGGGGCCGTTGCCGTGGCGCAATGCCCCAAAACGAGTTGCTTCGAAAGACATAGACAATTCGACACCAACCCGGCTCAATGCAGCAGGTGATGAGGAGGAAGATGAGATGCCGGAGTTGGAGGAGGTAAGTCAGAAATTGCCTATCCACGCAGTGTCTGACGAAGAGATGGAAGACTTTGTACGAAAATCGCTGGCCCAGCAACAACTTATGGAAGTGCTGGAGTGCGGCCCGCCGTTCGACACCTCGCTGAAGCTCCATCCCACACTCATGTCGATGGTGCTAGACAAGCTGGAGGAACATGGGTTCTACCACCACGAGGGGAATTGGCTAGAGAGTTACGAAGGAGCCATCCGGGGAGCCTACAAAAACGAGATCTTTGGACAGATCCTACTGCGATGTGGTACGAACTTTCGGAATCTCCAACAAGCTAAATCAATGGAGGAATCAGTGCCCTCAAGTGATGGGAGCACAACCAGTACGAAGGGGAAGAAAAAGAAACTCACCAAAACCAGAGGTAGTCGTAAAACTTCCAAAACTAGTACTCCTCCAGCTACTCCGGCTATGTCCGAAGTATCCGAACCTGCCTCAGCTCAGTCCGAGTGCTCTTCGAGTACTTCCCATTCGGCTTCAACGTCATTCGAAGAACCGACCACTACCACCGGGACTACTGAGTCTCAATCCGAATCTCTTCCGAAAGCCCCGGGACCTTCACCAGTCCCATTCGAAAAAGAACCAGCTATCGTGGAGATGACTCCGATGGAGATCAATTCGGATACCTCAGGATCAGTTGAGCAGGAAGCTCGTTATGCTCAGGTGGTCAGAGAATCCGATGAACTCAGGGCAGCCAATGAACAGTTACGGATAACTCTGGAAGCTATGCAAGCTACCCCCAGAACTCCAATGACTCGAGCCCAGTCCCGTAAGAACCCCAATCCACAGCAAAAGGGACGGTCCTTGTCCGACGCTTCGGATGTGGAGGAGGTCCCATTCGAACTGACTAAGAGCCAGAAACGGAAGGCAAAGAAGAGTGAGGCACGACAGCCCTGTCTCCCTCACCCTTCGCCTCCCCAAACTACTGCGATTAATATGTCCCCAACTGTGAGGTTGGTGGACGTAGTATCCGGTACTGCCTCTACTCCTTCGACGCCTCTTAGGGCACCCCCCAGGACGCCTTCGACCCCTCCAGCAACTCCGACCAAGACTCCAGTGCAGGTTGCCATGCCTGTATCTCCGTCTACGTCTACGTCCTCCGAGTCGGGACATTCGAACACGCCACCAGTGGTTTCGTCGCCCCCTCCAGCTACAGGGGCAAACGCCTCAGCAGACGTTCCGAGTTCTCGGGTGGAAGAGATGATCTGGCGCAATGCCAGCGGGGGCTTCAAGAAATTTAGGCCCGAGTGCATGGAACACTGCAAACGATCGAGGGAGATGTATTCGTGTCCCAAAGCAACGGACTATGAAGGGTTGTCGGATGACGAAGAATGGATGAGGTCCAATATGACTTCACCCAGTTCCTGGACATGGACAGAAAACTGGTTCAATCGGCTGCTGGATCGAAAACAGTTCCCCGAAACCTACTACAACCATGAGGGACGCCCCAAAATTCGATGGGCGATGGCCCGGTACAAGGAAGGGGTAAGGGAGGATTGTCCATTCGATTCCTGTCGCAGCTACTTCAAACACGAGAACCGCCCCATGCCTACTCGTCTTCGATTTATGCGGCATCTAGTTGAATGCCACATGCACCACCGTGCGATGTACGTCTGCGCTGATACTGGCAAAGCAAACAAAAGGTGTTCGGGAGAGTGGACCACCCGAAGAGGCAGAATGATCGGACACCTAATACAATGTCATGGCCAAGCCATGATGTTAGCCAGAAAGAACGTGGGAGACCTCCATGCATCGCTGGTGGCAGGCTTAGACAAAGTAAAGTTCGACACCATCACGATTCAGACCTTCCAATTCGGAAAGGTCCAGTTGACCAGGAATTCGAAGCAGTCAGCTGTCTTCCAGCGTACAGATCGACGTGGTCGACTGGACTTGAACAGCACCTTGTACAAGGAGTTGTACGACTGGAGAGCGGCCAACCCCCTTCCGGGGAAACGAAGTGAAACCAGGAGTCCAGCCACTTCCGAACCTGACTGTAAAAAGGTCAAATCGGAGGTTCCGGCTCCGAAAGCTCCAACTGCAGCTCGAGGTCGCGCGACAACGATTGAGCACCGGTCCCCACTGAAGGACTTGCGTCCTGACTATGGTCCGGACTTCTCAGCCCCCAAGGGTCGTTCCCAACTACAAACCCTTCGTCCTCTGACCCCTGGTAACCTGGCTAGCAGGGCTGAGTACCCTTCAATGGCCTTTCCTGGTCCGGAAGTACAGACTGAGAAGGATCCGTACAAAAATCTCCCCACGGGTGTCTCTGTAGGGGATGCCCTTCGCCAACCGGACTCCCGGAACGTGGAGATGGGGGATTCGGATCACTTTGTGCTGCCTGGGAAGAAGGACTTGGTGGTGACGACCACCATCCTCACTCCTCGGGCAGTAGATGAGGTGAAACCGAAGGCTGACAGTTCTACGAAGTCGGTGGGGCATAAAACCCCTGCCACTAGTGCGAATTCAGCATCCATGAAGACTGAGCCTGTGGTGGACCCGGTTCCAGTGACCACTTCGAACCCAGTTACCACCACACCAACGACAACCACTGGAGGAGGGAAAGCAGCAACTGTTGCTGCCACCATGCTCACCACCACTACCACCACAGCCACCGTGCCCTATAAGCCCAACGTTCGTGAAGAATCGGCAGTTGATCCGGATAGGTGGTATGACCTGATGATAAGTGGTGAGAACATTCGGCCGAGGGTACAGTTTCCAAAAGACTACTTCGAGCCTGTGAAGGCTCCGGATGCAGTGTTGCATAAGGAGCTATATGAACGATGGTTGCAGGAACACTTAGCTGGCATGCAGCGATATGCCGCCTGTGTGGCAAGGGCATCAGCCGACTATGCCATCACCATGCAGGGCAAGGAGGTCGAAAGGCTGAGGAAGATCTTCGAACGACAACGGATTGACGAACAATCGGAGCCAGATAAGGTGACCGAACTCACCAAGCAGCTGGCACAATCAAAGAAGGAACTCTCAACAGCTCGTGCCTTCCAAAAAGCTGCGGAAGACACTTTGGACGATCAGGCCAATACTATGAAGGCGCTGAACGTTAAGTTCATTCGAGTATTCGGGATAGGACTCACCCAATGGAGTGGGTCCCTCGAAGAGCTCTTGAGCTTGGTGAAGGACTTATAAGATAACTTGAGTGTTCGGTTGTTCAGTTGTGTGTTTGATGACTTGTGCATATGATGTTTCGATGATATTGTAATAATTGTGTTGTTATTATAAAAAAAATAAAAAAAACGTCCATGATTAAGGTCATGATTCGAAAAAGAACCATAAGCCAGATGTAAAATGCATAATTGTCAAGAAATGTCTTCGTTGTCTGAAAAAAAAAGGGAAGTGTTCATACTTTAAGGAGTATAACTTATGCTATATACTATGATTCGAACCAAAACTGTACATAGTGTTCGATACCTACCTTTATCTCCAAAAAATTTCTTTTTGGACATAACAACTGGTATTCGGATTTCGAGAGTATATCTATTTTTAGGATAGAGTCATATATCGGTTGCCTCATGTAGAGGCTAATATTACTACATTCCTTGGTTATAAGAGTTAATGTCACACCTATGTTGGTTCCATGTATTTCATAATTCTAATAGTTCACGTAATTACCTCTCCAGGGACGGTTCGCCCACATAAATATTTTCGAGCCATTACTTCTGTGTCATTCCGTCCTAAAAAGTCACATATCGTGCACTCTTAACCTACCTTAATATGATTAATGTAGTAATCAATATTGTATCTCAACAAAAACCATACAGATCTGTGATCACTGTAGTTAGAAATAGTATAGGACATATATATTCATATATATTCATATCTTTATTAGAGATGGATACTCACGTATCTATCTTGTCGTTATAGTGTTGGATCTGTAAGATCCCTGTTATGTACATAGAAATGTAAGTGTTGTTTGGTGTAACAGGTCAGTCTAAATCTAAAATTGTACTTTCTACATGTATGTATAAAACGTTTATCATACCTTTAAATGTACCCCGGTATTGTCATCATGTACACTCATATTATTCTCCTATATTCGAGTATATTATATTATATCAGATGTATTTCGACCCTTGTTATAATCTGGTGGGGGTGATGTAGGGGTACGAATAATACGTGTACATATAAGGTCCGTGGAGTCAGAGCGGCAAGTGCCTCCAACGGACACTAGGTGGCAACACCTAAGCCACGTCCTTTTGGTTATCCGGTAGCGGAGCCAAGCAGGGCACTCCAGACGGCGCTACGGAGGAGTGCCACGTCGACACTGCTTGGTCCGCGCTCAGGGTATATAAGAGGCCGAGGTTGGCTACCTCAGGGAGTTCGTCCCAGGACGAGCTCTGACCCACACCTTTCGTACCTTCGCTTTGACAGGGGCACCTACACCCCTCCCACATTATGGCTCCTGCACCAGCCATGCTGGCACAGGGCTTGACTGTCCGGTATTGCTAATGCTTCGAACTATCGATAGAATCCTGTGTGTCTTCGAATGGTTGAAAGACCAAGTGAACCGAGTAGAAACCTTCGTGTACTTTTGAGGCTGTGATCGAATAAAAACCTGTTGCATTCAAACCGAATTTGGAACCTGTGTTCGAGTTATACGCATATGAAACCCCTACACTATTGTAAATGTACACATTAAATGTGTAAATTTCCACATCCCTTTTACACTAATATCATTCCTTAAAGTTAGGGGGTCACTTATATATATATGCAAGTTTTTTTTTGTCTTTTTTTTTGTTTGAAAATATCTATATTCTGGAAACATATCCATATATAGGCATGTTTTTGCAGCATGTAAATTCTCACAAATGGTGAGCTGATGTCTTTATTATTTGTGCTTCATGAATTCATTTGTTATCTGCATAATGGGCTTTCTTACTAAATCTTTGGGAGGGGGTGTCAGAGGTCTTTCCATGAGTGGGGAGATTTATACGTGAGGATTTTTTGACTTGCAGGCAGCTATGATGTGCTGGTTGTCTCCATGGGGCTGACCGGAGGCCACATGGGATGTGACAGTCTTCCCGAGATGGTGCGATGTGTCAAGACAGGTATTTAAAGATAAAATATTATTCAAAATCCCCTAAGATTAAGTAATAAAATAACATTGCAATTTCTTTCATTAACCATTTCCCTTAATTTCTGTGAGCAGACAGGTATATATTATGTACAGTTACAGTTAAACAATGTTCAAATATTTTAGTTGTACCATTTTCTAACTGAGCCGTATAGATATGGCTGTGTCTCACCTAATTGATGCAGGTTGAAACTCTATGACTAGCATACCTCTACGACAGACCGCTCTCTTTACTATAAAACAGTTTATTCAGAGTAGATGTACAAAGAAATGTAATAAATTTACTTTCCCATGTCCTAGAAAGTAATGAACCCAGGGTAGGGTGTTACATCGAAAATGAACTATGATCCTCAGTTTGGGAGTGCTGTTAAGTTGAAAAAGTCCTTATATTATTACCCCTGCTGCTCTATATAGCCTACCAGGCCCATGGTACTGGCACAGGGGGGACACATTGGGGACTGCAAGAGTGATGAGGGCTTTGTAACCACCCTGCAGGCAGCCACAGGCACTGGGGGTAGAATTTAGATTTAATTTAAAAGCTAATAACCCGAAAGATACAAAGATAAAGACTGTTGATTATTTCACCAATATTGTATATGAACTTATGTCCTTCATTTTCTCTGCCTGAGGTGTAATTTGTTTAAGATTTGTAGTATTAAAATGACCATAACTCTATTCAAAGTATGGAGACAGTATTAGCCCTGGTGAATACCTCGCCAGTGCTATATTCAAGAATCATACCGAGTTGAGTCACTTGCTGGGGAGGGGGGTTGCATTAGTCCGCCAGGATGACAAATATCATCATCTAGCAACATGTGTCTTTAAAGTTAAAGGGTTAATCAAGCAACCATTACTCACTGACTCTTCATTCTTACAGGTGGATTTGTTGTGATAGCAATGGGAGAGAAGCACCTTACTAACGTGGCCGAGTACCGGGACCGACTCGAGCCCCTCATGCAGCAACTAGAGAGGGAAGGACAGTGGCAGATTCTGGAGAGGACTGTCATCAATAATTTCCACCACACCAATACTGGTGTTCTCTTTGTTTTTAAAGTAACCAAAGCAGAGAACTAGACTAGTTCTCTGCTTGACACTTGATGTTTAAACACCTAAACACTGTGTTCAGATGTTTAGGATTCAACCACTTTTTATTTAACTGTCTAAACACCAAGGGATTAATTGTTAACTTGTAAAAACATGTTAAACATCTACAGGTCATTAATCACATTTCATCCCAAGCTTACCTACGATAAAATCATGTAGCACCCTAGAAAAAAAAAATCCAGAAACATCAGAAAAGTCATGATGTTCACACCTCAATGTTCATGTCCTAGACCTCTCTTATTTCTTCTGCACATTGATGGTCATTTTAATCATCTAAAGTCTTAATAACTACACAGTATACTCATTATTCAATACTCTACAATTCCAGCCATTGACATGGTTTAAAAAAACTTATAATAAATGTACTCAAAGAAAAGTGACTATTTTGTTTTTATTTTTTTGGTAAACTCAAGCAACTGAAAGAAAGCTAATTTTGCATGGAATTAAGATGTGGTGTAGTTGGAGGGGAGCTCTATCATTTTTCCTTTCCTGTGGGGGTAAATAACCACAGCAATCTGCTCCATTCTCTGTGTGCATCCTGGTAAGATTCGAACAGGGATGGCTGACAGAGCATCATTATTTTAGTCTCGATTTATCAATTATACTGTTTCATTTTGATCTCCGATCAGTGGTTAAAATATGCTTGGAAATAAATGTTTTCAGTTGTTTATTACAATAGGTAGCATGTTTAGGCTATATTCAGAAATTCTCTACAATTTCTGGTTCACTTTCAGAAGGTCTAGTTTCACCAAACATTAGGTATTTTAAAGGCAGCATTTGCAACCTGTGAGTCCTAGGATGTATTGATATAATGCTTTTGTCAATGCAATAATCTGAATTAAAAAAATGTCAATGCATCGATTTGGAGGGAATCAATGACAGTCCTACAGAGATCTGTCCCGAATATAGCTGAACTGTCTAAAGGGCAGTAGGTTGTTGGTCTGGAGGTGGTACAGTGGTTGGCTATGAACCACCTTCTCTCATAGCTTTGAACATAATGTTCAGTACATTAACTGGTCTCCAGTTTCCAATTTTGGAGAGGTCACACGCATGTCTGATTTCTTATAATACTACAAACCCCCTTTACACCAGACACTAGGTAAATTGGCATGATTGGCACATCTTTTTTAAAGTGAGTCTAGACGAAGCCTAGCTAAAAGGCCACACAGTGGCCTTTAGGCTAGGCATTGCCAATCACTTTATGCAGCGGTCAGAATCTATAGGGGATTTACAGCATTCAATTTCCAAGTTCAAAGGCCGATTCCCACGAAGTTCATTAGTTTTAATCTATAAAGTATTGGCAGATCATCTTTGATTATGAAGATCTATCTCTCACCTCAGGAGGAGCACCGAGCCCTTGGGCGCTGCCCTAGCGGCTTTTCCCCGAACCTCGCTAAACTGGCGCCAAAAATCACATTATGGCCCACACGCTCGTGAACGTCAACGCTATGTAAATGCAGGCAGAGCCCTGTTCTAACACTGATTACGCCTTGAAATGTTGGAGCTCTTTGAGTCTCTCTTATGGATCTATTATTATTCTAATTTTGATGAGGCTACCTAACCTCAGTGTCACCATATATTAAGTGTTTTCTCTTTCTGTTCATCTCTGTGAGGGAGAAATTATTTGCGCACGGGAAAATCCTCATGCTGCGTTGTTTGTTGTCATAATTCAAAATGACGAAAGAGTCAATACATTTTTTATTTGACTCTTCATGAAGTGTCAAACTATAAATGACTCTGCTGTGGGTAGAGGCAACTGCACTTGACTCTGCACTGGTAGAGTCAAGAGGGAGAGTCAATTTGTACAAAGAGCAAGGGGTATGACTGGACTCTGCTACCAGAGTCAACTAGAGTTGACTATGGTAAAAGATTCATGGCGACGCCTTTGCTTCGCTCTGTGCAGGTCACTTTTTTCTTTGGCCTTATGGTCATCCACATAGCAGCCGGGGACTATCCTGTTTACCGGGGAGTGGGTGAGGAGAGGAGTGATGGGACATGTGTGTAAAAGGTACCATGGTGGGTGGGGAGGCTACTTCAATGTACTATAGCTACCCCCTCTCCTAGGATCGGTACAAGGCAGGAATGCAGTTCTGGCCAGTTACTGGCCAGGGCTGATTTAATACATCATGCCGACTAATAAGCCTTTAAAGTGGTCTAGTGACTGCAGTGATAATGTCATTTTGAATGCAGATCCGTAGCAGTATTAATGAAATTTAAACATTTGGAGGCTAAACATTTTGTTCTATTCTTTTTTACTCTAATATACACGTGTATACAAGACTCCATGGCCAGGGGGAGATCCCTTAAATATAAGACAAATGTAACCTTTGAGGACCGCATATATATATATATATGCCCTTTGTTGTCATAATGTACCATTACAGCACTGGAGACTTACTTGCTGGGACTGTATTAATATATCCTTAATAGTTAACCCCTAAATGACTCTAATCAAAAATGGAATATAGGGTAATTTGCCAAAGGGAAAAAGCATTGTATATCATTATATCAATGGGTGAGCGATATAACACAATGGTGTGCTTGATATAACAACAACTATCACAATATAACCCAAAGATTTAGACCGACTTTTAGGCTCCTGCTTACCTTACAAAAAGGGGGTTCGATTGGCATTTATTCTTTCTCCATTTTTTAATTTTTGATTATCAAAAACAGATATACAAATAAAAATCGTTCTCAATGACAGTGGAGTAGAGTGGTGAGGAAAGTTCGGTGATATCGTCACGCGATATCACCCACATTTACCGTACCTCCTCCCCCCATGCACCGCTGATGTTTAGAAATGTCACGGTGCTTGAACAACTCATTAGCAAGCCACCACATAACTTGTACCCCCCCTCCTGTACATTACAGTAGAGACACCACTGACGCCATCTGTTACTAGTTCTTGGAAATGTCACAGGGCTTGAACAACTCATACACAAGCCACCATGTACCTTCTACCCGCCTGGTACATTAATAGAGACACCACTGACGTCATAATATTATCAGGATTGTGAATATGGTAATTCAGTTTCTCACAACATCGCAATTGGTTGAACTCATAGAGTATAAAGCCCTCAGACACATCACAGCAGATACAAGTCGGCGTATCACATCACATCAACAACACCAGACAACTCAGCCCTCACCAGGCACCTCCAGCTACAGCCCCAGCCATCCAAGCACTGTCTGCACATGGCAGGGACCACCCCCTGACCAGTCACGTGGCAGGGACTGCCCCCTGACCAGTCACGTGGCAGGGACTGCCCCCTGACCAGTCACATGGCAGGGACTGCCCCCTGACCAGTCACATGGCAGGGACTGCCCCCTGACCAGTCACATGGCAGGGACCGCCCCCAACCAGTCACGTGGCAGGGACCGCCCCCTTACCGGTCACGTGGCAGGGACCACCCCCTTACCGGTCACGTGGCAGGGACCGCCCCCTTACCGGTCACGTGGCAGGGACCGCCCCCTGACCAGTCACGTGGCAGGGACCGCCCCCTGACCAGTCACGTGGCAGGGACTGCCCCCCGACCAGTCACGTGGCAGGGACTGCCCCCCGACCAGTCACGTTGCAGGGACTACCCCCTGACCAGTCACGTGACAGGGACTGCCCCCTGACCAGTCATGTGGCAGGGACCGTCCCCTGACCAGTCACGTGGCAGGGACCGCCCCCTGACCGGTCACGTGGCAGTTGTCAATGTTGATTCAATGTTGATTCAACATTGATTCAACGGTGAACTGAATTTTGTGCCCACTGGGTAGTTGAATAATTGCTATGCATACCATGGAGAGCAATGTTATTCTACTTGCAGTAGAGTATACACTCAGTAAAACTAAAAGTATTATTATCTTCTAAATTCACACTACGATAGAATGTCCCAGTGATACAGTAATACAAGTAATAGAGTGATACAATTGCAGCAGTATGTATTTCTTCATTGTGGTGATAGATATCTGTCCTTGTCTATGTGAAGATTAACCAGAATTGAGACCAGATTAACATAAGGTTTCCATCTGATGTACTATAAAGTAACAGGAATATGCATATATATATAACTATATATAAGAAGTAGGGAAGCAAACCTAGAATCACCTACATCTAGATACTCATCAACTTGAATAGTTTCAAATGTTTTCTTTTGATATTTCAGGACCCTGTCCTTCTCAACACTGTAAAAAGTTGTTGTTCGTGAACAGCAATATGTGCTGTAACTATACAGTACTTTAGCTGTAAAAGATAATACAGCAACTTTTGCTGTACACATACAATTCTGCTACTGTAGATGCAGGTTCGAATCCCATAACCAGCAACCAGAGGGAGAGAGAGTAGAGAGGTTGGAGGGAGTACCATACTCCAAAGCTCAAATATGACCTGATCTTTTCAAAAGCCTATTGATGCAGGCTACATATAAGTGATTGCCCCTCTAGCTCAGTTGGTAGAGCAGAGGGAGATGTAGTCAGCAGTTCCAGTCCCAGCAGGAAACTCTCATACAAACTACATTTCTCCTGATGCAATTCTAAAGTATGATATATTTTGGTACATTGAAATGTTACTATTGAAAATATGCAGAGGATAAAACCAATGTATCTCTAAAATCTGCAGGAAAGATAGTAAAATTTACATTGAAAAACATTCATAGGCCATCAAGATTACACTCCAACTAATGATAGTTCAGTACTTATTAGTGCATTACTGCAATAAGGTAATTTTCATATCAACCCTTAAGACATGAACAGTCTAGTTCTAAAATTGCCCCCAGGGGTCCTGTGTTGACCTCTTTACCATTCGCACATAAGTAGGAGGTGTTTCAATGCAAATGATATGCAGGATTCACTAGTGTAGTGGATTGGAAGCTGGGGGTTCAAATCTCCAAGATGTTGAATATGTGAGCCCTTTTAGAACTCAGGTCTTTGTCTACAGTAGATTCTACTGTAGGTCTACAGCAGAATTTACTGGAACCAAAGTTGCCCCCAATAGTTGCTGTACAGGAACACTACTTACTTCTAACAGTGAATGTATGTTCCCAGTAAACACCCTACGTAGTTCCAACGTAGCTCAGAGGTTTCTCTAGGTAGATGTCCAACCAAAAGGTTTGAGATTGGTAATTTTGGAAGGTTTGTGACGTGAAAACATTAAAGTTTATTTACGTTCAACAGACGTAGACGTCTGATTTACGTTGATCTACCTCATTCAGACGTAAATCTACGTAAAAAATCTACGTAGATCTACGTTAGAATACGTTACTTTTCAACTTCAATTGGGTAGATGACTTTTCCGTGTCACACTAGGTGGCAGCACTATCAATTATGGAGAGAATTCTACAGCTCTTTAACAAATCTACCAAATCCAAGCAGAAAATCCTCATTAATTATGAATTTGACATCATGCAAATAAACCGTATTCAATAGAATATTTATATATAAAGGACGGGTGATTATAGCATTGTGCATGAATAGGTGCTTTGCGACACTTTACTGTGAGGACACCACATTGGTGGTAATGGAAGAACTACAAAGCCTCTCTGCAGCCACAACTATTCAACATATCTATACTGTCAGGCTGTTCAATTGAACAACAAGAACATACCATCTAGAATGAAATGAGATTGAAAATTATAGTTCTTATTTTGTATGAATATTGTTTGTTAATGTAAATTTGTCAGCAATAAATTATTATCTTTGTCTGAATCCCACTATGTAGAATTAGATGTAATGTGTCAAAGGTAGATTTACATCTGAGCTACGTAAATCAGACCTGCAGGTTTGAGATTGGTAAATAAACCTTAACGTTTTGACGTTGATAAACCTACTAAAATTACATAGTTCAGACCAAAATTCTACGTAGATCTAAGTCTGACCAATGTAGTTGTGTTTACTGGGTTAGGGTGTACATTTGCCAGATGTGGACCAGGCAGTAAGTTTTCGCATGTGTTAAAGTCACTTCCTGTCAAATTCTGCCATTTTTTGGGGGGATGTATAACGTGACTGTGTCCAGATGTAGCATACAAATATGTTGATTCTGGTGAAATATGTGTGTAAATTCGTAAATACTTTCATATGGATCAAAAAATATGTATCTATCTTGATAGATAGACCATTTTAAAAGCCTAACTTAGCCTAGTTTTGCCACAAGCGGCGATGTTTAGGGGTGGGGATGCCTCAGGTTGAACTGCCTGAATGCACATGTACAAGTTCATTTAGATTTTACCAGGCTAGTATTTACACATTAAGTGGTTTGACCTAAATGGAACCGCAAAAAGTAATGGGGTAACCTTGGTCTACAGTTTTACATTGACTATGTTAGTTTACAAACAGTGCAGACTAAAGACTTATAATTAGACTTTTAAAAAAAAGGCATGTTGTAGCCTTTTCACTAGATAGGCACTTGGGTAGCCTGAGTAAGTAATATGAAATAAATTACAGCACTATCAAAATAGATGTCTTAAAATATGTTTAAATTAACACCTGTTGCACTCCCCTAATGATGTTCACAACTAAGCTTGTCTCCCTGTCTTAGAAGAAATAAGGACATTTTAAAGAAAGTAAGGAAAGCTCAAAAGGCAGGAGAGCTTAGAATCCTAGGTTTTGTAAAGAAGAAAAAAAGATTACCAGGTATAATGCCACCCCAGTTTTGATTTATCCTATGATTCATTGTATTGTTTTTGAAAATTCTCCTCAAGTTACATATGTACAGACGTAGGATTCTATGAAATCTAATGCTAGAAATACATTAAAATTCTTGAGTTAAAAAGTTTTGCCAGGCAATGTATGCTCGGCACAATCCCTTAGTAAAAGAAAGAGCTTTGTTCGCTGATGCTATTATCTTTTTATGTCTTTAAACATTGAGATTTTAAAGTAAAGCAAAAAAGAACAACCACCACTTTTGTAGAATAACTTACTTTTCATGCATTTAACATCATGACAAACTTAGATATACATGTATGCGTATATTAACCATCTAACCTGACATGTTATACTGGTACATTGATTATAACCATTATTGTATTTGTCTTCAACCCTACAACTGAATCTCAATGTAATCAAAGCTGGATTATCTTTATAAGCAATAAAAGTTAAAACTCTTTTCATTAAATTTTTTCTAACATATGAATAGTTATCTTTTGAAATCCTAAGTTACAAACCAGATTACTACCCCCTTAATTCCCAAAATGATAGCCATAGGATATAAGGTTGTACTGTGTGATAAAGACCATCTGCCTGAAGAAGTCCTATAAAAGAAAACAAAACGGTGCATACTCATAACCAAATTCACGCAACGATGCAATATGATAATAGGCTGATGTAATTGCCTTATGGATGATGGAATTTCCACATTTTTGGGACTGATGTAGTAATTCAGGTTAAATGGTAGTCAGCCATTTATCAGTAGTCTTGGTGGGATTCTGGTTCAAAAAGTATAAACTATGTGAAAGGTTTATATAAAATTTTTAATGAGATCACCCATACCTTAATAGGAATCTGAAACCCCTCCCATGACAAATAAGCCCACACACTTACAGTTACACAATCATACATTGTGATATACATCCCGGCCCATACCGGCCCCACCTTTCAGTGGCCCTTATGTTGCCCTTTAACTCATCCCCATTTACATGGCCATAGCCCTATGATATGGTGCTATCAATGTCAATGGGCCAATTAACTACAGTTATGTGATCAGTCCCAAAGTCAATTTGGCCAAATTATTACTTCTAGGTAACCCAGCAGCCAGTGTCTATCTATTATTTAAATTAGTTAAATCCACCTCAGAATTCTACAAAATAATTACCCATATGTATTTTTTTACCTGTCAATGAGTGCCTGATTTTTAAAATGATTGGATATTAAACTTAAGCAGAAAATATAACCTAAATAATTTTAGTTCAACTATTAAACAAAAAAAATATGCTACTATGGAAATGTGGCTTTAAATCAATTATGGGTTAGGAGTTATGGGAATAGTTATTGCTGCAAACAGTATATCAATAAGTAATAACATATCAACTATTGAGCAGAATATATTTTGGAGCATGCTTCCTCAAATGGCCATAGGTGGCATGACCGAGTTACTAACAGAAATCTCAATAGGCTTGTTTAACACCATCTGGGCTGAAGTGGGAAACAGGTTGGGTCACCTGCATAAGCTTCAGCATGTTTTCCCTAAATATAGTGAATTTCTAAGTATTAGAAAGAATTAAAATGGTACACACATAATGGACTTCATTAACCTCAATGTTTGGCACCCACAGTCCTGGTTGCGGTAACTAACCAGATCCCTAATACATGGGTGGCTTTATTAGTAATGATGAGTAGTGGCACATGGTGACCAATGGTTAATACTTGAGCAGCAGCCTGACATGAACCACTAAGGCTACTCAGCCATGCCCATCCCAGTAATCAAAAAACATGCAACAGGGGCGTGGCAACCGGGGGGAACGGGGAGGACATGTCCCCCCCACTTTTGACCAACCCCAAAAAAGGTCAAACGAAAAAGGTCAAGTAAAAAGGGGCCAAAAAGGGTCAAAATAGCCCTCAGTCCCCCCTACTTTGAAACTGATTGCCACGCCCCTGTGCAAATAGACATTGCCAATCATCATAGTGTATAACACAATGTGTTTACAGTTTAAGGTGGGTTACCTCCATAGTCTAAACGTAATTAAATTTTGTCAAGATTTTTGTCATGAAGACCAAATTATAAGTATTCTCAAATAGTGCAAAGAAAATAGCGGGTTCCCGAGCTAGTTTCTGAGACATCTGACTTTGAGTTTGGAGGATCTGGAATCGGATCATAGAGTATTTTGTCACATATTTGCACTCCAAGAAGTTCCAGTTAAGGCACATGTTAGTGTTACCCTTCTGGTCACTGTCTTTCTCATCAAACCTCGGGCCTACATTGGCCCTGCGCTTGTTGCGCTTTCACGACCCCTGGTTACCAGCCTGCTGGTTACCATGACTACCAGCTTTAATCATGTGTTTGGCACTGAGATGGGTCTGTACCAACATCTCATCTCCTCCTACGAAGCCCGAGATTTTGCACTCCAAGACCCTGGTAACCACTTTCTGTACGTAAAGCGTGAGCTGGAGGACCGGGAAGCAGTTAGTCGATGCCTTCAGCTTGACATGCCTCATGTGATTTATGTATGAGGAGGATGGAATTCCAGGGATATCCCTCTCCAGTAACATTTGCAGTATAATAACTCGCATAGAGACATCTCTAAGAAGTTTTTAACAGATCTCTTATG
Organism: Harmothoe impar; assembly: GCA_947462335.1. Taxonomy (NCBI): domain Eukaryota; kingdom Metazoa; phylum Annelida; class Polychaeta; order Phyllodocida; family Polynoidae; genus Harmothoe; species Harmothoe impar. The sequence continues at coordinate 34,531,199 of OX381717.1, read as the reverse complement.
CTTACCGGCTTCCGCATAAAAATGCATATTCTTCATAAACATATCATCCATACCTTGAACCCCACCCTGGGCTGAGAACAAGTTATTGGAATTTCCGCTCATCAGCACACCGGATGCAGCAATTCAGGCCCGCAGACCCCAGACCAGCTTGAGGGTCCTGGAACCCTGACTCGTGTTGGGCTGCGGTTGATAGTAAGATGAGGGTTGCTGTAGCTGCAGATGCAACTTCTGCATCTGCGGCTGCATGTGCTGCATAGAATCTGCTGCTGCTGCTTGATTAAGTCTATGGCCACCTGGCTCACCCCTGGCTGGGGAGCAGGTGGCTGTTGCAGGTGAAGGGGTCGCTGATTGTGTAGAGTAGACTGGGTAGAAGGGGTCACATCCCCTGCCAGCCCAGCCCACTGTTGCTGCTTCTGCTGTTTCCACTGCAGAAACTCTGCTACGTAAGGCTCATCAACCAGTTGATGCTGCCGTTGAGTCTGCTGCTGCTGCCTCAGTGTATTGGTGAGGTCAGACAGCTGAGAGGTGGCACACCGGCAGGACCAAAAACACCCCCGGGTTGCTTCATATTGTCTGACTGACCTATACCAAGATGAAGCTGGAGGTGCCAGGGTGCCCGTGATGATGCGCAGCACTGCCCGGGTGCCCCGGGTGTAGGGCCGAGGTCTGCGCTCCGAGTGGAACTGTGGCAGACTGCGACCACTGCACCGCCTCTGCTGTAGCACGCTGGTGTACATTGACGTATTCGTGCATTTGCGACCAGTCAGAGCCTCTAATGCTTCTTTTTTTGGCCAAAAACTACGAAAAACTAACCTGATCCGACCTCTTGTCGTCATCCCGGAGGCCGGGCATGGCCAGGTGGGTTTGGCGCATGCATGTCGAGCCCCCAGGCTTGTGGAGAACGACAAATTGCCTTACATTAATTAGAACTTTGTCAATAACATATAACAGCTTTGCATAGGTCCTGTCACCGTGCTTAGGTCCCGTCACCATGCGTAGGTCCAACAATAAGATGATTTTACATGGGATAAAACATTTTTGGGATTGCAAATTGAATGAGAATATGCAGTTTTACCATAGATATGTTAGATAAATCATTATTTAAGACATTATTTATTTTAATAGTGTAAATGCTCCCTTCACCATGCATAGGTCCCGTCACCGTGCGTAGGTGAAACTTTGAATCAACCAAAAAATGTGATTTTTTAGAATTAATGTTTCCAAATTCACGGATGTACTCTCTTGTATGGTATTTATGGGCTGTAAAAGAATCTAAGTGATTTCTTCATTTCTGAATTTTAGCTCTGCCTTAGGCATGTGATCCATTTTCGTGAAAATCGACCATATATGTATACCGTAAATTCTCACATATAAGCCTAACCCTTAAATAAGCCATACCCATAACTTGGTAGAATCATGCCAACCGCACAGGAGGTCTGAAAATTGCTAATTCAGTATTGTTCTATACTAGCAAACAAAAGTCATATAAGCCTCCTCCCTAATCGAGAGCCTCCTATTAGCTGCACTGGGATTCTTACTCTTTTACAAGGTGCATCATCTATAAAAGTTTACGGTAGTATCTTCGGTGCCAGATTGAATAAACCATATTGCACTTCATGTAGACAAATCAGATTTTTCAGAGATTAATGAAAGAATTGAATATAATATTTTGTCTCTACATATAAACTCTAGCACCTCCTATTCTCCATGCTCTCACTCCTCACCCAACTATACTAGTGATCATGTCAGGCTTGGTATTGGGCACAGGCTGTAACTGAGTCCTGTTGCCATTGTATTGTGTATATATAGTATATATGTAAAGGTCTGACACTCCTAGTCCCTGGTCATCTATACACTTGAGGCGGCAGCACTGTACATGGGATTTTAGGCAGACAGTGGCACCATCTGAAGTACAGAGATTTGTAGTTCCTAGATTTCTACTAGATGGTGCCACGGTCTGCCTACAATCCCATGTACAGTGCTGCCGCCTCAAGTGTATAGATGACCAGGGACTAGGAGTGTCAGACCTTTACATATATACTATACATACACAATACAATGGCAACAGGACTCAGTTACAGCCTGTGGTATTGGGTGAGGTTGCAGATTAGTCTAGAGCTTTAACTTCCACCAGATGGCAGTGCTAGAGGTTTTACTGCTGTAATGTAAATCTAGTGGTTACTACCGCCATTTTGGGTGTCTCTACCAGAGGGAATCTCATAACTTCTATGGTCAGTGATATGGTAACATTAGCTGGATTCCCTCCACCTACAGTATATATATATGTTTATATGTATATATATATATACACACTGTAAAAAATTTCCGTTAAAATTACGGAGAATCAATGCTAAATTTGACGGTGTATCACCATAATTGTGATTTACGGTGAAACACTGTAAAGCGCATTACTTTTATCTTGAACATCCGTAAACCAGTACAGTGAAACAATGTTTTTTCATTTACAGTGAATCTCACGTTAAAAGTTTGCCCACCAGGTGTCAGCCTGGTTTGATAGAGAGACTTTAGTGGAAGCTATCAACTAAAAACATACATAATTGTGTTAGATTTATAAAGATATCCAACTATCTCGTTGATTACACAATCAAAATTGAAGCCTCTGGCATATTAAGGATGAAAAACATATGATTTCCTATTTTGAGACCCTGGGCACTAGTACGAATAGTATAAGCACCAGTGTTGTGGTAATGTCAGAGTTTCTTTGTAACAATCCTAGAGTACATTTTGCTCATGGATTGTAATTGTATATTGCTATGAGGCAGTCAATTATGCTTCTCAGGCCTAATATATATATATATATATATATATATATATATATATATATATATATATATATATTTATACAGGCCTGGAATTAAGATAATAATTATCATGAAATATACATCAATGAATCCAGAAACAATTATAATTATCATTGAATAGCAGAGAATCATCGTATAATAATGATGAATCATCGTAAAATAACAACAGGAAAGGCATATAAAATTTACGGAGAAAAACTAAATACGGTGACAGTAAAAAAAAAGGGGAAACGGTCGGCATTCAGTGGTGCAAGTGATTCACCATAAATTTTTACAGTACTGATATATATATATATAATATATATATATATATACACACACATGAGTAAAACAAAGTGATGCAGTGAACCCAGGGGCCCATCCTCTGTAGTCAGAGGTCAAGGACAGAACTATATATCACTCGCTGTTGGACTACTCAACTAGTTACAGTGAGAGGCATGGTTGATTGGATTTAGTTTTTCCTGGAAGACTGCAGTAAAAATGGGGAAGGTAATGATATATTTACACTGTGTCACCATGCACCACAGCTCATCGTAGATACGTGGCATGTCACTGGTTACTCACAACACAGATGTGTTCATTACACTGACTAGGCAAGTCTTACTGATCAGTATATCGCTCCTTTGTCAAAGTTTAACAATGCTTTGTTCTCAACTGGCATATAGACCTGCAATATAGGATCCTCAGATCCTGACTATGGCAGTGATCCATGTGGTTAGAGCCTTGGTGCTCATCACATGTCTCAGATTCTGCCATGGGTCTTTGACTAAGTGCATGAAGGTTCTCGTTAATAAGAACTTCCAAACGGCTTGCAAAAAGTTGGAAAGCAACCACCTCAAACCCTGCCTTGTGAGAGGTCAGAAGGATACAGATGTGTTAATTGCGGCTAAGGTGAGTTAATTCTTTTGAAATTCAGTATCATGTTATTTTTGTGAAGTACAAATATGTAAAGCACTTCCACCAAACTTGAGGGACAAACTCCCCAATGAGTTGTTTGACATGAGAAAAATTAGTCCTAATCTGATTTGCATCTCAAAGATCATTTGAGACCATTGGAGAACTCTGTTGGGTATTTTAGGTTTAAATAAGCCTTGAGAACCCCAAACGTTTTCCCTCTGTAGCCATTTGTGAGAGAAAAAGTGGTACACAATCTCACTTTTTCTTTTATTTTGTCTGCGGAAAGCTATGCTTACACTTTCTAAATGGCACTTGTGAAATCAGGGCTTTATAAGTAACAGACTATATGGGCAGAATAATCAGTTTTGGAATTTCAGAGATAGTAGAGATAATGTAATTTGTACCTTCATGATTATGAAAATGTTTTTCACTAGGACTGCCAGTTACTTAACTGGATTTGGACCTTCTCAACTCTTCCCTTACCATATTAAGACATAAAGACACCTCTCCCAAAACCAGAATGGTCAGATCAATTTGATAGGGGTATTGGAAGTTAGGGGATGACCTAGTGTTTTAGAAACTGAAAGAACTTTGTAAATATGCAAATTAGAAGTGCATCTATGACAAAAGAAACTCTATTGAATAACCAGAAATTAAGAGAAGCTAAATCGCTCAAGGTGTGCCTGTTAGGAAGATGATCCATCAAGATGTTCAAATTTGAATTTGTAATGTTTAATGTCTAAGACAGAAATCTTTATTTTAAGTAGGAATATATTACATTTAGTTTTGACCCTACCAGACAGTAATAGTGAGCAGTCCCCGATATACATATTCAACCCCCACGTATTTTAGCCATTTCAAAGAATTACCAGATTTAACTGAGAACATTGTCATTGAAAAAATTATTCATTCTTTTCTGTTGCAATGGCAACCAAAACTCATTAAATGTAGCTCATTAGAGTTTATTTCTGCATATGAAATTGGACAAAAACATTTTTCATCCCGAAAACAGTATTTTTTTACATTTGTAACGATTTAAATATTGCTTAAATCACCTGTTTTTAAGCAAACCAGCCCCTTTGGGGGCCGAGATTGTGGGGAAGGGGGATTACGGGGGTAGTCTATAGCCCCCCCCCCCTGTTCCCCACACTTCCACTTCTTTTGTCGGCGGGAAAAGACGGGACTGGCGCCATCTGACTGGGAAAAAGATAACTCCCTTAGTTGCTTAGTGACGTGATGTTGCTTAGTGACCTGACCTGACCTTTGACCCCGTACCTGTCAACAGGGAGGCGACGATTGGCAACTTGAGGCTCGATTATCTCACTCATTTAAAGGATTTATAACACTATACTCATACGGGAAGCCTAAATATGTTTTTACTGTAAAATGATGAAGTCCTTTATCACCATTCTCTCATAGATCAGTTATTTCCGTGCCCTTTAGATGCAGCAAAACATGGCAGATTTTCGTGAAATGCTCTGGCCCTTGTTGCTAGGCACAGAGTATGAGAGTATTTGTATTATTTATCTTGTTTTTCTTTCACATACAATGGTATTCTGAGAATTACGCAAACAGGGAGAACCCTTATGATGTGCATGATCAAAATATTACTAGAAATATAAATAGAAAAAAAAAATCGAGTTATCTTTGAAAAAAAAACATATTTGCATGTAGCCTCTTTTGGTTTATCTGTTCCCGGCGAGCACCCAGGCCTAATTCAATGGGGCGGTTCGCTGGTCCCAACTAATGCCGTTTTATACATAGGGGAATAACAGAGGGGTCAAAAACTGGCCAAAATAGGTCAGAATCGGTGAGTAAATGACATAAATGTGCGATTGATCCTGGACAGTTAAAATGTACAAATGTTTGTAAAGTACAGGAAGGGTTAAGACTGAGATAATTCTGATTTGATTTCAATGGACAATATTGACGTATTACAAAAAGAAAGTCTAAACCAGTGTGTGATATGAAATTCATAACACCCATGTGCAGGAAAACTTCGCGTCTCATGATCCTGTTTTATTGGATTTTATTACCAAACCAGCAGCTCCACTGCCGGAGATATTGGCGCGGGAAAATCGTGCAGACAGCGTTCGTCTGCCCTACTATGCTGCATGGCGGGAATGCCTCAGCAAATCGCAAATAGGGTCGGAGTGGCTTAATATTTTCAATCTCCAACTCTGAGTTCAAGGTAAAACTTATGATGGGGCCAGCTTGGGGCGCGATGCATCGCTGGGTAGCGACCTGTATTACTGGTATGTGTAAACAGAGCAAAATGGTAAAAGATAATTGCATCCTTTTAATTGTAGATCATTGGACCTGGAGCTCCAATACCCAGAAACCACGTCTGTGCAGCCCTTAAGAAGGAGATGGATGCCGACTGTGTTTCTACACAAGTACGCCCACTACAAAGTAAGCGGTCTTGTTTGTTGGTGTAAAGATATCGGGCTGTGTCTCACGAAGTCAGGCCAATGTTGTAGTCAGGCCAAGGTGAGGATATAAATTGGCTACTAGTCACTAATTTAAAGTGTTATAACATCCATTAACCTTTTCAGCCAATTTATATCTGCATCTGCCCTAGATAAACCATTTTCATTGGCTGGTCAGAATTGGCACCCTTACAAAGATGGCACCTAGTCAAAGATGGCACCCGCTCAAAGACTATCACATTGGTCGGTTTTCGTGAGACACAGCCATCAGTGATAAAGTCACCACTTTCTAATTTAAGCCATCTCATAGTGGGTAGTCAGTTTTATGTATGTTTACATCAGGGGACGGGGGCAGTGAGATTTTGCATGGACCATGCACGCTTTTTTCACACCCCTAGTGAACTGGTAATTGTGGGTGTTCACGTTGATTTGTTACAAAGGGTTTTCAATCAAACAAGCCCGTTCGGGGGCTGGGATTGTTGGGGAGGGGGGGGGGGTGTGTGTGTTGTCTCTACTGGCAGATTTATTCCCTACCCCCTACCCCCAACTCCTCTGTAGACATACTCCCGTCCAAAGAGCGTAATCTGGAAACAGCTCCTACCGTAAAACCTCACTTATAAGCCACGATTCAGATCGCTGGTGTGGCTTATAGGATCAGCACGGATTCCAGGTGGGGCTATACGCAAGTTTTTGCTGCTATAGTACAGTACAAAAGTCATCATAAACAGATGGCCAGTGCGGCTTATAGGATCGGCCAAAAGTCAGGGTGCGGCTTATACACGAGGTTTTACGGTGTCATGCATATTCACACGTCAAGCTTATCTGCCTGGCAGTGTCAACTTCCCTCAGTGCGGGAAGCAGAAAATACTGTGTTCCTCTGTCCCAGATAGTGCTTAGAGATATCCCCATGACAACGAGCGCCACAGCAACCTCATTCTCCAAGCATAATATTATGCTCTCGGAGGGCCCTCACTGAGAAGTTTATGCCGATCTATCTTAATGGTTACCAGAAGCTCCGCTGCCGGTGATAGTAGCACAGGGAAAACGTGGTGTTTGGTTGTTCTAATATTAGTCCAATGAATGAACGCTTCAGGGTCAACAAAATTGCTATGTGAGGTTTTTCAATGGTTTTCACCTCTTTGGTACATGCACATTTCAGAAAAAAAAAGTTGTCAGAAATCCTCCTTGGGGAAGTGCCTCAAATCCAATATGGCCGCCTTTGTAGTGTCGCTCAATGTTAAAGTGTCATATATTTGGTCTTAATCAAGATATTTGCTCTCATGATGGGTTAATTGACATCAGCTTGAAATTATAGGCCTACACACATTAGAATTATTTCCCAAGGTCAAGGTCACATGGTCACATGGTGATATAGCGATTAGGCAGCCACAATCAGTGAAAGTACCAATTCTCAGACAAAGAACTTTATTGACATCTAGGCTGACAGGAAATGTAGTCTTTAACTATATTTAGTGGATTATTAACACATTGATATCCGGTGGGTGATAGGGAGAGTGCTAAAGAAGTCCATTTAGAAGGTTATATAGAAGGTCTGCCTGGAAACTATAATGGCAACAACATGTAAGCTATAATGTGGAATTGATAACAGCATTAGAATGGTAAATGATTAAATAGATAGCAGATGTGTGAGACAAATGCATCCGCTTTACAAAATACCAAGGTCAAGGTCACCTGCATATTGCAGACAATTTCTAGTCTGGCAGAAAACAAAGGCTTTTGGCCTAATCCAAAATGTTATAATGTTTTCTCTCTTGATTATTCATCTATAGGGTCTGTATGAACATTTCTAGTGCAGTATGGCGATGTCACCATTGAGCAATTTGAATTATTCAAGATGGCTGCCAAAATGTCATAAATTCTTGAAAATGATATATCTCTGGGTATATTCAAGATAGAAACATGATTTAAAGTTCCAAAAATACATTTGCGAGGCCTAGGAAATCAAATTCATAATTTTTGAGAAGTTAGATGGCAGTCATCTTGAAATTTTAATGAGACCGATACCAGAATAATAGAATTTCTGTGAATATTGGATAGTGAATACCAATGCTAATTTCTTTTGTGAAATATACTCAATTCATTGAAATTTCATTAACATTTCATGGTGAAAAGGTTTTGGCATGACCTTGACCTTTGACCTCTGATAACAGAAAGCCCCATAATGGTACTGGCAAGCAATATCTGGCTTGCTGGCTCATGGACTATCTGGGTTTATGCACAAATCTATGGCAAGAAACGAAAGTCAATTTCCTGGGCATGCTCTCAAGAATGTTTGTCCTTAGTAATGAATAGCTGGCTATTGGCAAAATTCAAACCAATGTATTCTCATGGTTGACCTTTAAGAATTATGACCTTGACCTTGGCCAAGGTCATGTAACTATTCTTGTGGATGTTGACTCCATGAAGATCCATTGTGACACAAGATAAAAGATTCATGCTATTTTGATAACCGAGCACTGCCCCATGAAGTAGATTTGGTGATTTGACCTATTTTCAATGCAACCTTGACCTTTGAACTTATTTTGGACCTTTCTCCTACACCCAATTTATTCTATACACACCAGATTTGAATTCAGCATACCCAAATTAGGGTAAATTCACCTTCAAAGACACTATTGCATTCCAGTCTAAATCAACTTAAACATTGATATTTGGGCTTTTAGGACCCCCTCCCAAAAGGATGGTTTTTGAAAAATAATTTTCCCTGAACTATATAGGTATTGAATAGTTGAAAATCATAAAGAACCCTTTTCTGTGACTTCCTTTTCAACCAAGTCTTCATTATGTGTACTGTTGGCTTACTTCATTCAGACACCCAAGTCACTTCACAAACAGTTTTTTTTAGGGGATTCCCCAAGGATAATTTTTCAGGACTTCTTTTTCCTGAAATGTGCAGGTATTAAATAGCTGAAAATCATTGACAAACCCTGTGTGGGACATTTTCTTTCACCCTGTAGGCCTCATAAACTGGACTATAGGCATATTCCATTGAGATATCAGACTTAGCTAGAAATTTCCTATATTCAGGGGGTTCCCCAGGGAGAATTTTTGACAACTATTTTTTTTTGGAAAGTACACATATTATAGAGCACAAAACCACTGGAAAATCCCACATAGCAATTTTGTTGACACTAGACTGCTTTTTTATCTTCATTCATTGGACTATATATACTGCATGGCGGGAATGCCTTAGGGCTGTGTCTCATGAAATGGGGCCAAGTGTGAACGTCTTTGACCGGGTGCCAGCTTTGACCTGGTGCTAGCTTTGACTGGGTGCCAGCTTTGACCTGGCACTGTCAACTTCTCTCAGCGCAGGAAGCATTTGAAGATAAAAATTGGCTGAAAAGGTTAATGGATGTAACAATACTTTACGTTAGTAGTTAGTAGCCCATTTATATGTCAATCTACCCTAAATAAACCCTTTTCTACCAAGCCGGTCAAAGCTGGCACCTGGTCAAAGACGTTCACACCTGGCCCCATCTCATGAGCCTTAGCATTTCGCAGATAGGGTCAGAGTGGTGTAACCTTTTCGATGTCCAACTCTGAGTCCAATGTGGAACTCGTCATGGGGCCAGCTTGGGGCGTGGTCCATCGCTGGGTAGCGACCTGCTTTACTGGTAGTAGTAATAAGTACGTTTAATATCATATTTCCAGTGGGACGATTATATGGCTATTTACTGTGGAATTTTGTTATAATTATTTGATCCCAGTGGTGAGATAATTATCTGATATTAGTGTCATGTTGAAGCCTAAAACAATGTCGGATAGATAGTGCTGTTTTTCCCTGTTGTTCGGCACTCTGTACGAGATAATAAATTAAACTTTAAATACAATTGGGAAATGAAAATACATTAAATGATGAGAAGTAGTTTATATTGGGGGGTCCTATAAATAATAATCAAAATAAAGTTGGAAAAAATAATTGAGTTGACTTTGAAAAAAAAAGTGCACATTTTTAGCTAGTCTCTTTTAGTTTATCTGTTACTGCAGCATTGTCAAGCCAAATCCGATGGGGTGTCCCAGTCAGCAAAATCACGTTATATTGACGTCGGAAAAACTTTGTGAGAAGCTTAGAAAACGTTAAATTGACGTAAAATGCAGACTCAAATTTGCGTTAATTTAAAGTTTTTCCCAACATTGTTTCTCAAACCTTATTTTAACCACAAAATAGCATGTCAATGAAGGGCTTATATTAGGTTAATATTAGGCTTTCTATGGAAGAAAATATACATTATCGCATCCTCCATATTTATGAAAATGCGCTTGATAAAGAGAGATATAACATTCCTCATATTAATTGAGATATGTCGAGGAAAGCCAAGAATGTGTGAGGCTTTAAGTAATTCTCAAGTTCCACATCGTAGGTGTTTATGTCAGTCTATTGTTTTTCATATCAATTATTAATGGTAGAGTAAATATTATTCAAGACCCTTTCATTCTAAGTCTGATTTCCAAAAATAATCCATAGCTGCAGCTATTGAAATGTGTTTCTATGACATTTTTTATGCCACTTTTCAATTCATAATGACTCTACTAAATACCATGAGAGGATAGTGCTCCCCCCTAGTAGCTGCTACTGAAACTAACAGAAAAATTTTACTAACGTGCAAATAACGTTTTATTAGCTAACGTTTTCCCCTGAACCATATACAAACGTTTTATAACATTTGAGGTGCAAACGTTTTCTATTAAACCAATGAGAAATATTTTCAAACGTTATAACACATTCTTTGCTGAATGGGGGCGCCATTGATAACGCTGTTTTATATATAGGGGACAAAAGTTAAGATAAGAGAGGCTGAAATTTCCAACCCCCCCCCTCCCATTGAAGGTGCAAAACCTTTTGGCCCTACCAACCCTGGTAAATAATGAGTGTAGTATCCTATTCAGGAATCTTCTGGAACCATGTGTCATACTTGTTTACTGTCTGCCTGATTGGGAAGCTTCCAGAAGCATGTACTATTGTGTCATACCCAAGTCTGTTCTAGAGTGTTCTAGTGTCTGACATCAGCATCCTGTAGGTCTATAAAAGGGCAGTAAGTCAGGGCAGTTGCAGTTATACTTCAGTTGTGATTGTTACACCAGGAATAAAGATCCACTATCAATCCAGCTACCAGAGTTCTCAACTATTCACACACAAAACTCTATAATGAGTACTCCCTAAGTATGGCTTAATTATGAATGGCGTCGCCGGTAAAGTCGAAAACAGTGTTGTAAAATTCGTTATTATCATTGGATAGACATGGGCGAGGAATCAATACTTCCCTTCATGATACAAGTTTCAACGCACCGCAACACTGACTTCCCCTGTTCATTGGTTATTCTTCACACACTGCCGTGGGCATTTAACAATTACTTTTCATGGAATACGGCAGCCCTATAAACTTGACCAAAAACGTCGTATTTCACCCCCAGCCCCCCCCCCCCCCCCCGCCTCCCTGTAAAATAACCCATGGCGATATGTCACGGCCTGTGACATCACCAAAAAATAATGGTGGCTTGTTTACATTTGAACGGCATAGAAAATAGCTATTTTAGGCTACCCGCTATCATAATTTTGGTATTTTGAATCAAAAACCATAAGAATAAACACAACAGAACTCTAGTTTAAGTCTGTACCCTGGGTTATTTCACTTGTTGAAGTTGGGGCTGCATAACACTCGGTCTGTGGCCTCGTGAAATACGGCCCCACTTCAACTCGTCAAACAACCCAGGCTACAGACCAAATCTCGTGAACCTTTGTCTATGTATCTATAGTATTTGATTGGCAGACTGCGTGTAGAACCAGATATGGCTGGATATAAACCCACATCTTAACTAAGGGTTAAATAGAAGTCCTGACTATGTATCCCACGCTGATTTTATTTGGCTTTGATCAAAAACAAAAATAAACCATATCTTTATTGGCCAAAATGAGGCATCCATAGGGGAAAACCATCGGAATAACATTAGCTTACAAACGGGCCTGTAATCAATAATTAGAGAATCGTTTCTAATAGTACCAGCCTCAAGACTGTAGTGTTTATGTATATACTTTAAGTTTAGTGAAAATTAATATTGTGTAAGGGAAGTGGTTACCACCCCTTTCTGCGCACCGAACCAACCCAGTAACGTAGGGGAGAGAGGGGCACGTTGAGCCACTTATGCACATTTATTTTTTTCCTGACTTTATCAAGGTCATCTGAACTTTGATTTTGTATCTAGCAGTTACCTTATATCATTGCGCTATATGGCGACCCATGGCAAAGCAAGTATGGCCATTTGTTGTATTTCTTTTGATTTTTTGAAAATAAAATCTTTGGGTGGTTCAATGTGCCCCATGCCCTGGGCAGGTTGACCCACCCACTGAGGCACCTTGAACCACATATCTTGAATGGTTCAAACAATCAGCAACATGGATTCATTATTGAAAGTTAAGGTGGAAATACTTGCTATTGTTACTTTTGCATAGGATTGAATATGAAAAATACATATTTGATGCATACAAGTCATTAAATTATAGCTTCTAGTTTAGTCACTGGGTTAGAGCCTTACACATTTTCTTTTAGGTTAATATAAACCATCTTCAGAGGATTGCTGCTATTTGCATGTGTCATATAAATCTTTAATTATATTCTTTTATGATATAAAAGGCTGTTCTGCTTCTGAAAAAAGAAACATCTGAGAATAAACACACTATGAAAATGCTATGAAATAATTTATTATCACAACTAACAAAACATGTATTCTTTCGTACATGTATAGCAAAAGTGTATATTAACATTGTGTCTCTTTCTGCGTGGCTTAATTCTAATGAACTATGGGTGGTTTAACCAATAGGCCTACTTGTTGGGTTAGCCTATGGTTGACCCAGAGATGGAACTTAGCAAAATCAGCTCATCTAGTGCCTACACACTGACAAGGGGAGCTTAAAAAGTCTGCCCTCTGGTGAAAAGTGGTGATACTTTGTTCCTCAATGCATTGTACAGGCATGTATGTGATAAATAATGGAAGTGGACCTTCAAGACAGTGTTTTGAGTACTTTGAGCATGGTTCAACATGCCCCAATTTTTGTGGTTCAATGTACCCCATGCCGACCATGATTGATAAAGTTGATTTAATTCAAATTACATAACACCTTCAGGACTAAAATCGGGTTCTACACAAGCATTCAGATATATACTTTGACCTCCATATAGATCTTGGGCCAGTAATGTTTTGTAACAACATTAGAAACAAAGTTCAACAATTGCAAATTTTACTTTCAACGGCTTAAATCTTTCATTTTGTCTTAGCTTCTCCTCAGCATCCCAAAATAAATATGATGTTGCTGCTCTGAACTGTCTATATTAGGGGGTAATGTGGTAGGCAAACTGCTGGAAAATTCCCAAAGGAATAGCAAAGAGAGCATGTGGTTCAATGTGCCCAGGTGGTCAACGTGCCCCTCTCTCCCCTACGGCGCGGTTAGATTGTCAGACGGGGAAGTAGCTCAGTTGGTAGAGCAGCAGGTTACGTGATCTGAGGGTCGTGGGTTCGAGTCCTGCTTTCTCCAGATGATTTTTCCGCGACAGTTACAATAGCAAGAATTGCAGTTGCTGCCGATTTTTTATGCAGGCAACAACCGCAACTTTTGCATTTGAGCTTAATGTCTATATGGTTGGTAGATAAGAAGAATTTATTATCTATGTTCTACATTTAATGCATCGGATTGTAACGGGACCCATTACAATGTGGCATTTATTTATTATATATTTATTGCATACATGGGTGAGGGACACGTTTTAAAAATAAAAAAAAAGGTTTTCAGAGACACCAGGACTCGAACCCGGGGCCTTCCGCTTGCCAAGCAATTGCTCTCCCACTGAGCTACATCCCCTTGTCCTTCCAGACCTTGTCTCACATTACTGGATCGGTATGGTCCAGAGGGGAGCGGGATTACCTAAGTGATACCCCTTTGTGGGTTTACCACCGAGGTGCGGGGAATCCGACCCCTACACAAGGGAACATATTTTTCACCATATGATTTTGAAGGTGATAAATGCCATAGGCGCTTATGAAATCATTTTAATGGGATTCTAGCAGTGAGTAAGTGAGTAATGGTTGTGTACCGCCATTTCGACAGCTCAGGTCATATTTATGGCGAGAAAATTACATTAGACCTCAATTCTAGAGATGAATACATTTGTCTGTGTCCGCAAATATGGGCACCAGACAATCAAAAGAGGGGACAGAAAAGAGGTACTGGCGGCGGCTTCTATGCGAGAATTTACGGTAGTAATCTTGTAGAGGTTTTTGGTGGTGTGAGACTACACTCAATGAGTATTTAATCATGAATTTAATCTATTTCCCAACAACATAACACACTTGCGTTAAGACGACAAAAGTTGTATACAAATGTGTAGAATATATTAATCTTTGGTCAATAGCAACAATTTAGAAGATCTGACACTTTTGGTGATGTGAAAATACTGGTTTACTATTAGAGTGTAGATACTGGGTTTGTAGATTTAATAACTCTGTCGAGTTGGCCTAGATGACATAAGGAGGTTGTAGATTCCAATTAGAGCATTGTAAAGGTTTTCGATAGGATAATGCATAGGGCCCATAAGCCTAGCCACACACATAGCCCTACCAAGTAACCCCTTGAAAGACTACTGTAAAACCTCGCGTATTTATAAGCCTAACTCGCGTATAAGCCGCACCCCTAACTTAAGCCTAAGTCTATGAGACCTACATGGAGCCAGGGTCCTCCTGGTGGCCCTGGGCGGCCTCCTGGCGGCCCGTACAGCCTCCCCTGTCAGGCCCTTATCCCACAAAACGGCCCTTATCCCACAAAAGACTATCGTTTTGGGACATAAGGGCTGACATCAGGCCCTTATCCCACAAAAGTGGCCTTAAAGCACAAAAGCCCTTATCCCACATAAGAAATGCCCTTATCCCACAAAAGCCCTTATCCCCCAAAACCCATATACTGGTGTCATATCCCTACCTGCCCTTATCTCCCATAACATCCTCGAATACCAACTTGCCCCTATCTCCCAAAAGCTTTATATGCTGGTCTCATCTGTCAACCTGTTCTCAGGTTCAAGAAGCCCTTATGTCCCAAAACCTATATATACTGGTCTCACCCATCAACCTGTCCTTAAAATGAGCATCAAGTTTAAGTTGCCATTATCTCCCAAAAAAGTTATATACTGGTCTCATATGTCAACCTGTTTTCAAGTTCAAGCAGCCCTTATGTCCCAAAACCTATATACTGGTCTCACCCATCAACCTGTTCTTAAAATGAGCATCATGTTTACATAATAAGTTTATGTTATATTATACTGGTCTCATCTGTCAATCTGTTCTTAAGTTCAAGTAGCCCTTATCTCCCAAAATATATATATACTGGTCTCACCCACCAACCTGGCATTAAAATGAGCACCAAGTTTACTTATAAGTTGCCCTTATCTCCCAAAACATATATACTGGTCTCATCCGCCAACCTGTCCTTAAAAAGGGCTTCATGTTTAAGTTATAAGTTTATGTTATATTATACTGGTCTCATCTGTCAATCTGTTCTTAAGTTCAAGTAGCCCTTATATCCCAAAACCTATATACTGGTCTCACCCACCAACCTGTCCTTAAAATGAGCATCAAGTTTAATTATAAGTTGCCCTTATCTCCCAAAACATATATATACTGGTCTCATCTGCCAACCTGTCCTTAAAAAGGGCATCAAGTTTAAGTTGCCCTTATCTCCCAAAACCTATATACACTGGTCTCACATGCCAACCTGTCCTTAAAAAGGGCATCACGTTTATGTTATGAGTTTATGTTATATTATACTGGTCTCATCTGTCAACCTGTTCTCCAGTTCAAGTAGCCCTTATGTCCCAAAACCTATACATACTGGTCTCACCCATCAACCTGTCCTTAAAATGAGCATCAAGTTTAAGTTGCCCTTATCTCCCAAAAAAGTTATATGTTAGTCTCATATGTCAACCTGTTTTCAAGTTCAAGCAGCCCTTATGTCCCAAAACCTATATACTGGTCTCACCCATCAACCTGTTCTTAAAATGAGCACCATGTTTACGTTGTAAGTTTATGTTATATTATACTGGTCTCATCTGTCAATCTGTTCTCAAGTTCATGTAGCCCTTATGTCTCAAAACCTATATACTGGTCTCACCCACCAACCTGTTCTTAAAATGAGCATCAAGTTTAATTATAAGTTGCCCTTATCTCCCAAAACCTATATACTGGTCTCACCCATCAACCTGTCCTTCCCAGTGGGCACAGAGCGGTATATAAAGGTTTTGGGAGATAAATTGGTACTGAGCATATATGTATATATATATACGTTTTGGGAGATAAGGGCTGGTAGGGTTATGACAACAGTATATATGGGTTTTGGGGGATAAGGGCAAGTAGAACCGGTTGATGGATGAGAGCTGTATATAAAGGTTTTGGGAGATAAATTGGTACTGAGCATATATGTATATATATATATGTTCTGGGAGATAAGGGCTGGTAGGGATATGACACCATTATATGGGTTTTGAGGGATAAGGGCAGGTAGGGATATGACAACAGTATATGGGTTTTGAGGGATAAGGGCAGGTAGGGATATGACACCATTATATGAGTTTTGGGGGATAAGGGCAGGTAGGGATATGACACCATTATATGGGTTTTGGGGAATAAGGGCAGGTAGGGATATCACACTATCATATGGGTTTTGGGGGATAAGGGCTGGTAGGGATATGACAACAGTATGTGGGTTTTGGGGGATAAGGGCAAGTAGAACTGGTTGATGGATGAGAGCGGTATATAAAGGTTTTGGGAGATAAGTTGGTACTGAGCATATATACGTTTTGGGAGATAAGGGCAGGTAGGGATATGACACCATTATATATGGGTTTCGGGGATAAGGGCAAGTAGAACTGGTTGATGGATGAGAGCTGTATATAAAGGTTTTGGGAGATAAGTTGTTACTGAGCATATATGTATATATATATATATACGTAGGGATATGACACCATTATATGAGTTTTGGGGGATAAGGGCAGGTAGGGATATGACACCATTATATGGGTTTTGGGGAATAAGGGCAGGTAGGGATATCACACTATCATATGGGTTTTGGGGGATAAGGGCTGGTAGGGATATGACAACAGTATATGGGTTGTGAGGGATAAGGGCAGGTAGGGATATCACACCATTATATGAGTTTTGGGGGATAAGGGCAGGTAGGGATATGACACCATTATATGGGTTTTGAGGGATAAGGGCAGGTAGGGATATGACACCATTATATGAGTTTTGGGGGATAAGGGCAGGTAGGGATATGACACCATTATATGGGTTTTGGAGAATAAGGGCTGGTAGGGATATCACACTATCATATGGGTTTCGGGGGATAAGGGCTGGTAGGGATATGACAACAGTATATGGGTTTTGAGGGATAAGGGCAGGTAGGGATATGACACCATTATATGAGTTTTGGGGGATAAGGGCAGGTAGGGATATGACACCATTATATGGGTTTTGGGGAATAAGGGCAGGTAGGGATATCACACTATCATATGGGTTTTGGGGGATAAGGGCTGGTAGGGATATGACAACAGTATATGGGTTTTGGGGGATAAGGGCAAGTAGAACCGGCTGATGGATGAGAGCGGTATATAAAGGTTTTGGGAGATAAGTTGGTACTGAGCATATATACGTTTTGGGAGATAAGGGCAGGTAGGGATATGACACCATTATATATGGGTTTCGGGGATAAGGGCAAGTAGAACTGGTTGATGGATGAGAGCTGTTTATAAAGGTTTTGGGAGATAAGTTGGTACTGAGCATATATATGTATATATATATATATACGTTTTGGGAGATAAGGGCTGGTAGGGATATGACACCATTATATGGGTTTTGGGGGATAAGGGCTTTTGTGGGATAAGGGCATTTCTTATGTGGGATAAGGGCTTTTGTGCTTTAAGGCCACTTTTGTGGGATAAGGGCCTGATGTCAGCCCTTATGTCCCAAAACGATAGTCTTTTGGGGGATAAGGGCCGTTTTGTGGGATAAGGGCCTGACATCCCCCCCTACCACCCTTGTCGCACGATTAGCGGTGGTTGCTTTGTCTGAGGGCTGAAGTGCGAGTGGGCTGCATTGTCTTAGGGCTGAGGTGCGAGTGGGCTGCATTGTCTTAGGGCTGAGGTGCGAGTGGGCTGCATTGTCTTAGGGCTGAGGTGCGAGTGAGCTGCATTGGTATGGCACAGGCTCTTCCCCCCCCCCCCCCAAGCTCTTGGGTAAAATGTTAAGGTCATTTTATAGTGATTTTTGTAATCAACAATTGGAAAAACTCGCGTATAAGCCGCACCCCGACTTTGGCCCAATCCTATAAGCCGCACTGACGATCTGACTCGCGTACAAGCCGCGGCCTATACGCGAGGTTTTACATGTACTCATTCTACCATAAGCCCGCCATGGGCCTACAACCCCAAACAACACCCCCCCCCCCCCGCCTCAAGATGGGTCAAACATTTTCTCCCCCCCACCTCGCCTCAAGATGGGTCAAACATTTTCTGCCCCCCCCTCAAGATGGGTTGGCATTTTTTCGGCTGCCCCCCCCCCCTCTTTAAAATATGAGTAGTGGAACCAATCATCGGCGGGGTCCCATTATCGTCATTTTTGACATAATTCCAACCATAATCCAGTGAGAAATTTATTTATAAAGGTGAAACAAATGCCAAATCGTTCCCGGTATTTCCCCCGGATATACTATATATATATATTTCATATTTTGTCATAATCAAGGGTGGTTTATCTTGAGAAGATGTAAGCTAATTGTTTCGTGACCTGATATTGAGCTTAACAGGTCAATTAAGAAAATGAAAATATTGTAAACATCTTTAAGGACATCAAGTCATTGGAATCAGGTATGAAAATCTCACCAATCATTTTGTTACACCTCAATACGATACCCAAACCCAAAAATTGATTTTATACCAAAACCCCTTTAAAATAGTAGAGGTGCCAATAATACACTCCAAAATAAGCAGTTTCCTGTAAAATCGGTACCTAAAGTAGTTGGTTTCTCATAGCCTTGAAATAAGTGGAAATACCTATTTTGGTGTTAATAATAAACTTGATATGTAACGCTTTTTTTTCTTTGTGTCACGTATTATCCCTGCATCCTATTCCCTCCCTCCAACTTCCTAATGCAGAATTCTGATGATACCTTCAATTTTATCCCTATTCACCAATAGGATACAAGAAGTTATTTCTGTTATGGAGTCACCCAAGGTGACTCTGGCGGCAAAAATACGCAAACAAGCGGTACTTTATACCTATTGGGCTATACGTGTATCGGTGTCCAAATATATCAGTAAGCGTTAATTCTCAAAGGGTCTCGTAATCTTCAAGGATCTAGGGGTAAATGGTCAAATGGTAGGCATGTTCCATGCCCATAGAGAACAACTCAGCTTGTATGAGATCCAGCTTTATTAGATGGTATTGTCCTCCCCATGTCCCCCTGTCCTCTGTGTACAATCAGTGTCTATTGGCAGAGTCTATAAAACCCAGTATCTGCCTGGAGAATGTGCAGTGTATCAATCAGACGGCCACCACACATGCTTGTGGTGGATGTTCCAACTCAAAACTCAAACTCAATACATCCCAGCATGCTGTGGTATAGGCTGCGTCTCATGAGATCGGGCCAATTGAAACGCCTTTGACTGGGTGCCAGCTTTGACCGGCTGACATGAAACGGTTTATTCAGGGCAGGCAAAGCCATATATGAAGATACGAGCACCGTCATCTTCTTTATTTTATCCCTTACATAGATCAAAGAATATACCCCCCTATTGCACAAATCCCTATCTGTACTGTCTCTGCATTGCCCTTGCACTTTTTTTCTTTTTTTTCTGCCTTAGATTAAGACACTTTAAGATGTAAGATTAAGATTGCGCTAACGTTTGTGCGCGCACCTGGGAAAGCTATCTAAGCTAACTAATTTATGACTGGGTGCCAGCTTTGACCGGCTGACATTAAACGGTTTATTCAGGGCAGGCAAAGCCATATATGAAGATACAAGCACCGTCATCTTCTTTATTTTATCCCTCACATATATCAAAGCAGAAATTTATTTTTCTTAAATTTTTTTTTATGGTGGCCGGTTAAAGCTGGCACCTGGTCAAAGCTGGCACCCAGTCAAAGACGATTCAATTGGCCCGATCTCATGGGACACAGCCTTTACAGTCTCAACTCACAATCTATGTAGAAGATGTAGTAAATACAATTCACATTGAGGCAGTCCAACAATACAATCCCATGGTCCTACAGTAGAGTGTGTAGGGCCCAGCCTAGGCAACTCTTTCAGCCGAGTTCTACCCCACAAGACTGACTGGAATTATTGAGCCACCAAGCATATACCCCCCTATTGCACAATCTCCTATCTGCACTGTCACTGCATTGCCCTTGTACTTTTTTTTCTTTTTTTTTCTGCCTTAGATTAAGACACTTTAAGATGTAAGATTGAGATTGCGCTAACGTTTGTCTGCGCACCTGGGAAATCTATCCCGTATTTGCATCGCCCATCCCTCTGCATCACTGATCAACTGCTGACTTTGCCATATATTATGCACATTATATATTTAAATTCACTATATCATTGGCATTTACCTTGGTAGCTTGGTGCCTCCCTGGTGCCATGCTTGGTGCCTCCCTGGTGCCATAAACTTTTTGGGAGCACAGGGACCTGAGAAACTGGGGATACACTCGTGTAAAGACAGGCATTCATTCATCAATTTCATCATTTAATGCCAGGGAGGCCTGGGCAAGCCCCCAGGGAGGCCTGGGCAAGCCCCCAGGGAGGCCTGGGCAAGCCTCCAGGGAGGCCGGGGCAAGCCCCCAGGGAGGCCGGGGGAGCCCCCTGGGAGGCTTGGGGAAACTCCAGGGAGGCCGAGGGAGCCTCCAGGGAGGCCAGGGCAGGGTGTAGCAGCAGACGGTGTATCCAGTAGCCCAGGCAGGAGTGAAGTGAGGACCCCCCTCAGCAGCACCCCCCATTATAAAGGGGGAGCTGCCATGGCCACGTGACCGCCGCGAGACCTCCCTCTGATTGGCTAAGGAGGTCACATGACCTCTGATGTGCATTGAAGCGGATCAGTGTAGCTTTGGCTGTCATTGGGTGCGCATTGTAGCGCTTCTAGAGGGGCTAGGGAGTCCCAGGAGTAGTCATTGTAATTTACAAAGCCCCAGGTACTCCCAAGATGCCTAATTATATATCTCGCTGTGCTCTTAGTAGTTCTGACTTTACAGCGCCAAATGTGCATTGTAGCTTGAGGGGAATCAATGAATACAGTAAAGCAAAATAATGGGGCCACACCAGTCTTTGCGAAAACCTTTTCATCCCACAGGACATTCGGTCCAGCAAATTTTCAATGTTGAAGGACCTGCTACCTTTTTGGAGGACCATGCAGATAGCCACATATCTGATGATTTCTGAATTCTAAGCATAAAAGAGTTTTGACCATTAAAAATATATGATATTTGTAATCATTTATGGCCAAATCAGGATAGATATATAGTTTTACACAGTATATTGACATACATATTTCAGCTTTGGAAGCCCAACTGAATTCTTCTCGTTCAGAAAAGCCCAACACGCGACTGGACAGTTGGTCCTGCTACACTTGTAAATCTGCTGGACCGGTGGCATTTTAGAAGGACATTGCCACTGTCCTGCATGTTTTCGCAAAGACTGCCACACTCCTCCCCCAGCTACCTGCTCCTCCAGGGCGCGGACAAGGCGTCATATGCTACCTCCTGGTGGCTCTAGAGTCCCACACAGACCGCCACACCCCTCCCCCAGCTACCTGCCCCTCCGGGGCGCGGACAAGGCGTCATATGCTACCTCCTGGTGGCTCTAGAGTCCCACACAGACCGCCACACTCCTCCCCCAGCTACCTGCCCCTCCGGGGCGCGGACAAGGCGTCATATGCTACCTCCTGGTGGCTCTAGAGTCCCACACAGACCGCCACACCCCTCCCCCAGCTACCTGCCCCTCCGGGGCGCGGACAAGGCGTCATATGCTACCTCCTGGTGGCTCTAGAGTCCCACACAGACCGCCACACCCCTCCCCCAGCTACCTGCCCCTCCGGGGCGCGGACAAGGCGTCATATGCTACCTCCTGGTGGCTCTAGAGTCCCACACAGACCGCCACACCCCTCCCCCAGCTACCTGCCCCTCCGGGGCGCGGACAAGGCGTCATATGCTACCTCCTGGTGGCTCTAGAGTCCCACACAGACCGCCACACCCCTCCCCCAGCTACCTGCCCCTCCGGGGCGCGGACAAGGCGTCATATGCTACCTCCTGGTGGCTCTAGAGTCCCACACAGACCGCCACACCCCTCCCCCAGCTACCTGCCCCTCCGGGGCGCGGACAAGGCGTCATATGCTACCTCCTGGTGGCTCTAGAGTCCCACACAGACCGCCACACCCCTCCCCCAGCTACCTGCCCCTCCGGGGCGCGGACAAGGCGTCATATGCTACCTCCTGGTGGCTCTAGAGTCCCACACAGACCGCCACACCCCTCCCCCAGCTACCTGCCCCTCCGGGGCGCGGACAAGGCGTCATATGCTACCTCCTGGTGGCTCTAGAGTCCCACACAGACCGCCACACCCCTCCCCCAGCTACCTGCCCCTCCGGGGCGCGGACAAGGCGTCATATGCTACCTCCTGGTGGCTCTAGAGTCCCACACAGACCGCCACACCCCTCCCCCAGCTACCTGCCCCTCCGGGGCGCGGACAAGGCGTCATATGCTACCTCCTGGTGGCTCTAGAGTCCCACACAGACCGCCACACCCCTCCCCCAGCTACCTGCCCCTCCGGGGCGCGGACAAGGCGTCATATGCTACCTCCTGGTGGCTCTAGAGTCCCACACAGACCGCCACACCCCTCCCCCAGCTACCTGCCCCTCCGGGGCGCGGACAAGGCGTCATATGCTACCTCCTGGTGGCTCTAGAGTCCCACACAGACCGCCACACCCCTCCCCCAGCTACCTGCCCCTCCGGGGCGCGGACAAGGCGTCATATGCTACCTCCTGGTGGCTCTAGAGTCCCACACAGACCGCCACACCCCTCCCCCAGCTACCTGCCCCTCCGGGGCGCGGACAAGGCGTCATATGCTACCTCCTGGTGGCTCTAGAGTCCCACACAGACCGCCACACCCCTCCCCCAGCTACCTGCCCCTCCGGGGCGCGGACAAGGCGTCATATGCTACCTCCTGGTGGCTCTAGAGTCCCACACAGACCGCCACACCCCTCCCCCAGCTACCTGCCCCTCCGGGGCGCGGACAAGGCGTCATATGCTACCTCCTGGTGGCTCTAGAGTCCCACACAGACCGCCACACCCCTCCCCCAGCTACCTGCCCCTCCGGGGCGCGGACAAGGCGTCATATGCTACCTCCTGGTGGCTCTAGAGTCCCACACAGACCGCCACACCCCTCCCCCAGCTACCTGCCCCTCCGGGGCGCGGACAAGGCGTCATATGCTACCTCCTGGTGGCTCTAGAGTCCCACACAGACCGCCACACCCCTCCCCCAGCTACCTGCCCCTCCGGGGCGCGGACAAGGCGTCATATGCTACCTCCTGGTGGCTCTAGAGTCCCACACAGACCGCCACACCCCTCCCCCAGCTACCTGCCCCTCCGGGGCGCGGACAAGGCGTCATATGCTACCTCCTGGTGGCTCTAGAGTCCCACACAGACCGCCACACCCCTCCCCCAGCTACCTGCCCCTCCGGGGCGCGGACAAGGCGTCATATGCTACCTCCTGGTGGCTCTAGAGTCCCACACAGACCGCCACACCCCTCCCCCAGCTACCTGCCCCTCCGGGGCGCGGACAAGGCGTCATATGCTACCTCCTGGTGGCTCTAGAGTCCCACACAGACCGCCACACCCCTCCCCCAGCTACCTGCCCCTCCGGGGCGCGGACAAGGCGTCATATGCTACCTCCTGGTGGCTCTAGAGTCCCACACAGACCGCCACACCCCTCCCCCAGCTACCTGCCCCTCCAGGGCGCGGACAAGGCGTCATATGCTACCTCCTGGCGGCTCTAGAGTCCCACACACTACTAAATGGGCTGTGGCCCTCAATATAATGTATAATAACGGGATCAAGATCTCCATAACTTCCCTGGTCAGTATCATGTTTTAGCCCTCGAGAAACTCTCAAATTAATGTAAAATAACAGGATCAAGATCCCCCAACTCCCCTGGTCAGTATCACGGGTTGTAGCCCTCCAGAAACCCTCAAAATAATGTATAATAACGGGATCAAGATCCCCCAACTCCCCTGGTCAGTATCACGGGTAGTAGCTTTCAAATAAAGTATTGCCAATGAATTTAAGGTCAACTAAAATTCACCGGAAATGTCATATGACACTTCCATTAAATTTAGGGTGAACTTAAATCCACCGGAAATGTCATATGATATCTCCTGTGAAATTAAGGTCATCTAAAATTTACCGGAAATGTCATATGACCTTTCCTGGTTGTTTAAGTAAAACTTAAATATACTTAAACGGGAATTTTTATGCAGTGGGGGATCTTTTCTTTCTTTCAGCTATATCTCAAATATTTCGCTATGGAGAGCTGTTCAAAATAGCATAGTTGCTTGAAAATTGATCAAAATTAATGAAAAGGGGCGAAAATTGGGGAAAATCGGCGATTTTGGCCATTTCTCTTGAAAAATCATGAATCATATTTTATTCTGTTATTGACAGTTGAAACTGTCAAAAGTCAAGGCATGCGGTCAATAGTCAAGGCATTCGGTTCAATAATCTGAAAAGAAAACAGCAACAGTTGTCCACCGTATCATTCCTATTACCAATAGGAGATATAAGTCTTGATACTTGGGTATATTATAATCTGTATCATATATGTTTCTCGCTACCTGGAGATTTGGCATCAGGAATTGATCATTTTAATTTTCAATAAAAAGATAAAACTAATTTATGGTTCTATATGTTTGAACAGACTGGAGATGGACTGACTGGCAGAAAAATGGGACAACCCTGATACGTAATATCATTATCAATGATGGCGGCACAGACTACACCTGTCCCTACGAGGAAAAAATCCATGAACCAGGTGGGTTGTTAGCCTTCTGTTCTACGTACTGAAGTAAAGATACCCTGAACCAAGTCGGTGATAATCCTGATAGTCTTACTGGCGTCCACAATTTGTGGTAGCCTGCCAGAGAGTGGAAATCAGAGTGTTTATTTGGGATTATAATCATATTAAGGTTAGGTTATTCTTATAATGAACAACTACTGGGATAGTGAAATAATATTTAGAGATTAGACAAAGACCCTCTTCACGTCGAGACTGTCTATAACGCACAAATTCATCTGAGAGCAAACTGTGCTGGGGTCACTATTGTAATGTCTCTGTGTGACTAACATAATCATTGTAGCTAACATAATCTGCATACTATAAACAGACCCATGACTTAGTTACAGCTGCTCTCAGTGTGCACTGTTACACTATAACAAATGGCACATGACTTTTCAGAGGCTATAACGCATGGCCAATCGTTTTATAAATTATAATAAGACCAGATGCAGGACTGTCTAAAAAGACCAGACGCAGGTCCGTCAACTTGTATATCAGTTTAACCTTGTGTTGTAGTGTTCACTGACTGCGAAGCTGCCTACAACAAGGGAGAACGTACATCAGGAGTGATGACAATCTCACCAGATGGGATCAACAAAATGGACGTCTACTGTGAGCAGGAACTGGAAGGTGGAGGCTGGACGGTGAGTATCAAGATTTGTTTCTACGTTTAACAGTGGTACGGGTTAGTGTATATGGGTCAAGCAGCTGACTTATGTATACATATTTTTCGTGTTACTCTGTGCTTTTAAGTACAGGGACACCTCAATTTCCTCTTTAATACAACACAGCAACTAATAATTCCATTTACAGCTTAGCACAATATACATCTTAAACCCCAATAAAGATTGAAATCATAAAATAAAGAAATTCTGAGATATGGGCCTGTGAAATTTGGATTTCTTTGAAAAATTGAAAAGTTTTATCACACTTCCCCACCTTTACTCCTACTTCTTCAAAAGGGGTCAAATACTCTTGTTACTCACTCTGTATTATATTCAACATATCTACTTTTGTGTAAAGCTAGTACTTTAATGCATTCTATCACCCACCTTTCATGGTACAGGCCTGAATATGGCTAATATCAGCACTTTAAAGCACGGAGTAACACTAGTTACTCTGTGCTTTTAATAGAATATCACAATAAATAGTAAAAGAAATGTGAAATTCCCATATTTCAGGGTGCAGACAATCTAAGAGGGTTGGTAGCAAAGCAATGAAGTAGTTAAAACTTAGATATATTGGATATAAGCATTTCTGTGAGTCTTTATTTTTTTCGAGAGTTACTCCGTGCTTTTAAGTCCGCGTGAATTTTCAAATTACCCACAGATTCACGATATGTGAGGCATTGTTGATTATGAAGCATTAAAATGATCTAGGAGTGTTGTAGGCACCCTCTGGAGCACAGATAGGGTTAATTATCAGGGAGGATTTGCCAGCTCCTACTTAAAAGCACGGAGTAACACTGCAACTTAAAAGCACGGAGTAACACCATCCGGGATTCAAATTTGTCATAGTTAAGCTTTTGGGTGTGTATGGGTGAATGGATGATCAACCATAGCTATCAAACACAAACCCCCTGTCACCACAAGTCCCTTTGGAACATAATAACTCAATATATAGGCAGAAATAACCACAGGACAGAAAGAAATGGCAATTGTTACTCCATGCTTTTATGTTGTATCAAATATGCATCTGCCCCTCGAGCCTAGAGGATTGGAATTTTTTGAAAATTTTCTTTTTTCAGTATCAGGCACACATGTTACCTCAACATGAGGCGAAAAATAATTATGCTGTGGTATCTCTTTAACTACTATGTGAGGACACCAATATAATTACATAGATTGACAATAAGTGACAAATTCACAGCAAAAAGTCTACAGTAAAAAATAAAAGATACATGTTATGGTAAAATCTCTTGAATCCATCTACTATAACATAGGCCTAATGGGAAAAAATAATAGGGATGGGCTATTGATTCCTCAGATTAAATGAGGCGCATGTAAAACATGTCATTTTTGTCATTTTTGATGCTTTTTAGGGCTTTTTTGCCTTTGGGGGGCCATAAAAGACAAAATCTTGGTCCAATACACACAAATACTTTTTTTCCTCACACATGCCAAAGAATATAAGCATTTGAAGCAAAAGTCTTAATTCTGTGGGCTTAGGAAGCTTAAAAGGCCTAAAAAGACCAAACCTACATAAGTCAGCGGCTTGACCCATATATATGTTCTTCCTATTGTCATTGCTCTACTAGGGTGGATATTTCTAGCACTCATCTATGGAACTGGTGGTGCATAGACCTTTGTAGCAAATGACCACTCCCTGAGGCTTTAATTGGCTAGATCGGATTGGATATAAAACTACCGTAAATTCTCACTTAGAAGCCGCAGCTAGTACGAGGGTCAGATCGCTTGTGCGGCTTATAGGATTGGCCCAGGGTCGGGGTGCGGCTTATACACGAGTTTTTCCTACTATAGTAGAGTATTAAAGCCACCATAATCAGATGGCCAGTGCGGCTTATAGGATCGGCCAAACTCGGTGTGCGGCTTATATGAGAGTTAGGCTTATACGCGAGAATTTACAGAAAAGATCAATTTCCACTCATGTTTGGAGGACTGCGTTATGCATTATGCTTTAATGCGGCTATTTATCTTGATGCTGCTTGTTTTTTTTCTCTCATTGATTTCTATGAATATAGTTTTGTCAAGCGTCACAAATTATGCAGAAAGTGAATATCTCAGGTTTAATGTACAAGTAGTTTTTATATACATAGTCTTTCACAAAGGTAATATTAGTCCATTGTAATAATTTGCTCATTCCAATGTCCTTTGCCTGGATAGATTGCCCAACATTTGCGCACTCTCCAATTAACTACCTACTGGAAAGATACAAAGGGAAGTTGATGATACATTTACATTGTGCCAGCATGCACCACTGCACACCGGTGATATGTAGCATGACAAGTCATGGTTGCTAATAACAGAGTGGCAATTATCATTGAATTATTACAAGCATTTAGTTTATTTAGTGAAACACATAAGTTTGGCCCCCTACAGTCCAAAGCCTGCCTCATTCTCTATTTTTAATTAATGACCTCTAGCTTCGCCTAGCTATGTCTACTTAACAATTCTGGTGCAATATTTGCTTGCTAGAGGGGAATGGGATGGCACTTGCTAGCTATATTAGTGCTCATTCACAGAGTCTGATCTATAATAGGGGCATAGATTTAGATAAGGCCAAATGAAAAAAAAAGTTTGTTTCAGGTAGCATGGGATGACAGTCTAGGGTCGGTCGGCCGGATTTCTTTCTTTTTTTTTTTACTTAATTTTTTTACAGCCCTTCTACGATACAAAAAAAAATGTAAAAATTTACTGGGGAAAATTATTCACAAATTTTGTAAATCTGAAATTGACCCACAAAAAGTATAAATATTCAAAATGTCTTCAAAATTGTATCAAAAAGAGTAGGGTCGGCACTGTTTCAATAGGGTCGGTGACCTGAAACAAACCTCTTTTTTTCGGCCTAAACCAGTACAAGACTCAAGTCGCTGTCTGTTTTTTTATCACCCTACTTTAAAGCGGCATAATCACCGTATCCCCCTCACAATTCTAGTACTGTTATACTATTCACTTTATAACCCCAGTGTACAATATATCATGTCACTGTATACACTGGCTGATTTACAAACTTCAATCACATATATTTATTAGAATAATTTTCATTGAACATGACACATTCATAAAATAATCATATTATAGACTCAGTAAGATTTCCGAATTTAAGCCCCATTGTTATGTGGTTAGAGATAGGGCACTTATAGGGTTGGAGACCTTCCCATGGCTTAATGATCACACCAAATCCCTGTGGGCACAAAATTCAGTTTAATGTTGAATCAACATTGCATCAACAGTGAATCAACATTGACAACCCTTTATCAACGTTGATTCAATGTTCTGTGCCCACTGGGATGTACCAATTGAAAGGTACGCCCAAAACCATGCACAGTACCAGAATACTCTCATGGTCTGAATGAACGGACTGTACCACAGCCGTAGTCATAGTACTTACCAACAAGGCCTCCCTATATCCTACCTGGTAATAAAATACATGTATAACTTGTGGAAGCATGGGTGGGTACTAAAGGCTGTGTCTCATGAGATTGTAACAATTGAAGCCTCTTTCACCGGGTGTAGTCTTTGACCAGGTGTAGCCTTTGACCGGGTGTAGTCTAAATCTGGTCAAAAACTACACCCAGTCAAAGACGTTTCAATTGTTAAAATCTCATGAGACACAGCCTAAAGTCGTCTTACCATTATATATGGTTGTTTGTCCATAAGGAGGTAGTCGCTACAATTGAGAAAACAAAGACCTGTGCCCGAGGGGGGGGGCACTCCCTTATATATATATGTGGTTATTATGTGTGAACACGATTTCAAGGGAAAGGGTACATTTTTGGGCCCTAGGCAGAGACTCGTGAGAGCCCTTGAAAAGGGTGGCTTTTTCGGTCATTTTGGACAGAAAGGGATACATTTGTAAGCTTAATCAGTGAAAAAAATACCTCTCAGATCGTTTTTATTCTTAAAGCTTCCTGACATTAAAAGAAAAGACCAGCGTGATTTTATGTAGCCTATCATCAGTTGCATTAACCATCAATATTCTTACACATATACTATCAGCATATGCAGCATACAGCAGTTAAGCCTGAAAGAAACAATAATTATTATAGCTGATGTAAAAGTGACGTGACAAGAAATATTCCAGAAAGATATAGTTTTTTGTATTTGCTTTTTCTAAAGAGGCTTTTGTGTCCTTGTTGATAACTTTCTTTAAGAAATTGAAAGAAAGGGGGGATAGTAACTACTTCATGAACACAATAAATTGCTCCTTATCGTACATTGTCTCTCTTATGCATTATAAATGATAGTAGAATATATTCTGTATTTGCATAAGATTAGTATGGGTGGCCACATATTCCATGTCTAATTGCTTTATGATGCTAATGTTTATAGTATATCAGAATATTGCTAATTAACACAAACATTACCGATATAAGGTCGCTCATCCTTTCTTTTAAGCCCACATTTTAAGAGGTACACGGGAAGCTTTAGGCCCATTTGTTTTCTATTCTTTCTATCAATCTTACTGATCAGTCTTAATCAAGGCATATTTCTCTTCGTCTCCCTTGAATAGGGCACGTGTTTTTGCTCAATTCCCTTTGAAAAGGCTGCTATTGTGTAAATTTGCCTCCTATGATAAGGATACAAAGTTTGAGTTGATGTTCACACAAAGTTACTATAGAAAAGATAGGGAGTGCCCCCCCCCCCCCGCTCCCCGAGACCTGTGACGGCCCGGGATAGTGCTAATCTCAACAAACAATCAAATATAATCACATTAAGAATCTCTGAGTAGGAGTGTGATATTATGAAGACTTAACCACAATAATATACATGTACATTCGGGGATAACACATATAGCATTATATGATCGCCGACTAACATTGAGCACAATGCATGTCTAGACTTTGTTAATTAGTGTATACGATCACCACCAGAAGTGCTCCACTACCGCTTGGGTATAAAAAACTGATAAAGGAGCCACACACAGAGCTGGTTTGAGAGCTATATTTGGTATTAATACACGATTGGGCCACTCATAGTGCTTTTTCGGGGATATCCCCGTGCTGATATCTAGTGATATAGGTACTCTTCCGGTGGATATCGGCACTCTTCCGTTGGATATCGGCACTCTTCCGGTAATTCTGAGCAATTCTGAAGTTTCCTCACCCATAAAATCCACAGTTTCATGGCGATTTGAACACGGTACCCCAAGAGTTTAAGTTGGACTCTCTACATACCACGCCAAAGACTCTTTTTCATGTAATTTCTCGGAAAATCCACATAATTTTTTCTTTGTTTTATCATGAAGGTGGAAGTTGGACTTTACTTACCTATTCGTTTAAATAATTCTAGGGCCAATTTTATACATATATATATGTGCACTCTAAAAAGGGGGCGTTTGTCGAACCCGGGACCTGTGGTGTGTGAGTCGTATGCGCTAGCTGCCTGGCCACAGCGAAGATAGTACAATGGGAGGCAAATGCTGCCTATATTCAAGTCCGCGGGGAAGGGGGGGGGGGGAGTAGGACTGCGGCACCAGTAGGGAGGCGGCAGGGGGGGGGCACTTTCATATTTATGGATACCATGTGCGTACATCACTCTGAATTTTGACCCCACATTTGACCATGACCTTCTCAATGTCATATAACATGACACAAGTTGAGTCCTAAATGCATGATTTAGCAGTAGCTGATATCTGGGCATAGACATAGACAGCTTAAGTATAGACATATTTGTATTAACTGTGCAATACAAGTATTGCCCATGTCTAAATGACCTTGAACCTAATCAAGGTTAACCATGATGACTCAAGTACTGACACACATATCCTTAGCACTGCCATAGCGGGCCAATGTGTATAGTAAAAAGGGCCCTCTGAAAGCCAAGATTTTGTGTTTGCATTGGAAACAATACGCTCTGGCAGTGCCCCTCCAGAAAGTACTGGCAGTCCTAAGGATATACTAGATGAATAGCCTTAGTATTTGTCACACAGTATATGAACGCTTTAAAGATCAACTGTTCAATCCAATATGTTACCTTTGACCTTATTTTTGACCTTGTTCCGACCTAGATATGATCTCAAACATGGCAGAAACGGAATCAGCACCCTCAGATTACCTAAGTCCATTGTTCATACCTAGTATTGGTTGACATGTCAGCTCTTTCCCATGCTCCCAGACTGGCTCCCCAACTAAGGTGAGAAAACATGTGGCGGCCTTGGCTGGAGTTAAACCCTGGGTTAGACTCGTCCGAATCCTATGGTCGATTGCCCATAAGGTAGTCACTATAGGCGAGAAAACCACAACTTATGGCAGACTGTGTTGGCTTTGGGTAGATGTCTCCCATTTGATTACCTGTCCTTGGGAATGCACCATGGTTTCTGGTTTCTATAGTGTGGTAAGTCAATAAGGAAAGAACAACAGACGCAGCAAGTAGATAAAGAGGTTTTTAGAGATATATTGACATGAGAAGAAAGTATTGATACAATATATGGATATAGAAATATGTCTGTAATATAAGGTGTATATAGAATACAATATATGAATTAGAAGGAATATATAACAGACCAAGCTAAAGATAAAGGAAAACACGGGAATAGATATAACAATATCCCTAGGAAGATTTAAACCGCACAGAGCCATAATTAAAGTACTTATTCTGAGCATTGACAAAGAATAAAACAGCATGTGGTATATACAGGGTTAGATAAGAAGGCCTCTGCCAACAAGAAGGCACACATCAATAAAGGGCGCTAAGTTGATAAATAGACAACTAGGTATGGTTGCAGGCTAACAGCTGGTGGCAGCAAAGATAAAAGCCTTGCCGGTGTAGGGGCTAGGGTATGGGTATACCATGGCAGGTTCTATTGGACGCTGCGTTGCGAACTTTGTCCGAACCCTTCAGTCCGGCAGTAGGTGGCAGCACCTACTCCGGGCTTGGGGTATGGATAGAGGTCGCTATAGGCTGCCGGTCTGCGTGTGTGCTCAGGCTGGCTGCCTATATATAGCCAGTGTCCAATAGAACTTGTCGGTTCCTTTGTAGTACCTGAACTGCAAAGACCAACGTTTATATCGGCTGCAAGCCTACTGACCTGCTCCGAACTCTATAGGGAGTTCGCCTGGATTAGCTTAGCCTGTCTAGGTTGTTTGAATAAACCTATATAGCAGCCTGTGCACTTGACCCGAACTGTGTCGAGCTTGTTCTTTACTTAATAATTTCTCACCAATATTAAGGGAGCAAAGTCGCGTTTATTACACTGGCAACAGTACCAGGTCAGCACCAAGCAGACTCTAAAATGGTATGCTTGTCGGAAAGGTATGACATAATCATAATAAATTATATGGCAGAGTCAGCAGTTGTTATAAGGAAGGTCGGTCCGGTGTTAAACTAATGGCAAGACAGAAACGTAGTTCCACTCATTATGGGTGTGGCGAGTATCCAATAATAGCAGTGACACAGCGCTCTCTGTGAAATAAGAGAGTGCAGGAGTATTAATACATAAATAGGATTAGCAAGCAAGAACATGTAAAGGTAAACACGATATAAATCTGGGAGACAGTATCGGGGCAGACACTGTCTTGAAAGAATTGCCTAAATATGAACACGTACTCGCTGATATGTGTAAGTGTATTCATTCCTGGAATGACTCTTGATGTGCATTTAGGTGCTACAGAATAGAAAACGTGACTATGGAGTATGGATACTACTGCATTGTAACTACAGGGTCTACTCTCGTTCCCAAATCCTTCCAAAGGAAGGCTCTGGTAACAGCCAAATGACCTTGAACTTTGGATTTTGTTGGGTCTGGGCAACCCCTGCTGGTAGGCTGGAACCAGCGAACAGGAACAGGAAATGGAACCAGAATGTATGATGGTAGTTTTAGGTAGATTTACCATCAGCCTTTGTGGTTCCATTTCCTGTTCCTGTTCGCTGGTTCCAAGCTACCAGCAGTGGTTGCCCAGACCCAGCAAAATCCCAACATTTGGCATTTACCAGAGCCTTCCTTCGGAAGGATTTGGGAACGAGAGTACTACAGGGTCACGCATACCCCAGACATCATAGGAGGATGTCTCTCTGAGGCATGTAACAATTGACAGCTTGTTGCTGCCCGCCAACATACTACCATATTAAGCAGAATATTGGTGATGGCCAACTATTATTACTGGAGGCATGACATGAACGTTATTGAACTACTGTAATTAACTATGCAAGGACCTAGTTGGAACTTTGTTATAATAAAACCGGATCTCACACGAACGGAGTTGTCTTTTATGGGCGGGTAGATGCTTACTATTTGACTAGTTACCCCTACATGTTTAGAAATTACAGGACCCTTTGAGAGTTAACCCTAAATGATATATATTTGGACACTGGAAAACATATAGCCCAATATATAAAGAACAGACCTGCGCCAGGTGGGTGATATGAGGTGTTGGCTGCCCCATACAGCGGATCCAGGCCCTTGTACTTTACATATATATAGTGATTTATGGGTGGGTCCTACTAGGTGCAGGCGGGCCATACTATGACAATTAGCAAAGTATGGGACCAAAAAGGCGGGCCAAAGCATGGGGTAGGGATACTGTGGCTTTAAAACTACGTCTGCATACGACCCGAGTTAAACTTTGTTTGTGTTGCCTATCATTAGCTAAACAAATAGCCACACTCACAAATGTTGAATTATGGCTACGTCTTACCATGGTGATGCAGTTGCCTTTCTGCTCACCACATTTCTACTTGGTTTCTGCTCGGCCCTAAAAATGCAAATTTAGATCTGAATATTTTTCAGGGGGGGGGGGGGTATACGCAGGCATACTACCAGCTATTTGCCTCGGCTAAGAAATTTCAATTACCCCCCTTAGAAGAGCCTTTCGGTTTTCAGCTAAAATCGTCCTTTCACTTTTCAGATGGCAAAAAGCCTGCCGGTCCAGCAAAAAGGCTGCTGCCACAAGCCCGAATGGCTAGGGATCCTTGCCTACATGTCATTTTTTACGGCTTGTAAATCGGACCATTATTAAGGTTTCTACAGTGTAAAACAGAAAGCTTGAATTTCTTTGTAATGTGCTTCAGTAATTTACATATCAAAATGATGAATATTATTGTAACATACAGAGGAAACCTATTCATGTATCCCTCTCAGTATGAACACTTCCTATACTTAATTCTTAAAACACAAGAGCGCACCCCAATATCTGGACCTGCAAAAGTGAAGCCGGGCCTGCAAAAAGATATTTCTGCAGGCCCAAATGTCCTGCATGGTAAAAAAGTTTTTGTATAGACTGGATTGAGCCGTATGTAATTTCATTCACAGGTGATTCAGAGAAGGCTGGATGGAGAGACAGATTTCTACAGGAACTGGACTGAATATAAATCAGGCTTTGGGAATCTGTCAGCGGAACACTGGCTCGGCAATGACAACATACATACCCTGACTAAGAAGCATGACCAGAAGGTTGTGGTTCGGATGAGGACCACAGCTGGTGAATTGGGATCTGCTTATTATGCTCAGTTTTGGGTTGAAGATGAAAGCTCGAAATACCAACTCCGCGTTGGTGGGTTCAGTGGTTCACGTTATCCAGGTTTGTATTTTTGATTATATGAATCTCCCTTATTTTTATATTTAACTGGCTGTGTAAGGAGGTAGTTTATCTTATAAGTCATTATGCACTTCCAACCCCTTCCCCACCCACATCCACTACGCAACATCACCCCCTCCCATCCTCTCTAAGCCTATCTCAAAATCATGACAGCAGTCTCAGGAGGTAGTGCATTTAAGTTCCCTGCATGAGCAGACCAGCTTCTCCATGTTCTACATCACCATAGCAATGTCTCAGCAAACTATAGCAATGTCCTCGTAAAAGTTTCCTATTGGTTCCTTATCATGGCAAAACAGTATATAACGTTAAAAACATTGTTTTGACGCAAGATAATGTTTTTTTTGTTAGCTGGGGTGGCCCGACCCTTCAAAAGCACACAGAGTATAGAAAAGCTACCACAGAGAAGAATATAAGTCTTCAATATAAGGCCCAAAAAAAAGGTTTGTTTCAGGTAACATGGGCAGAAAATGTAGGGTCAATAGGTCGGATTCCTTTTTTTCTTTACATGAAAGTACTAGCCAGCCGGTCCGAAGACCCTAAAATTGACCAAAAAAGGTTAAAAATACAGAAATTTCTTCAAAATTGCATAAAAAACGTATGGTTGGCCCTGTTTTGATAGGGTCGGTCGGGTGACCTAAAACAAACCTTTTTTGCGGGGGAGCCTAATTTTACTGTGCCGGGGACACTGTTTTGAAATTTCCTATCAAATGCTGCTGAAATTCACCACCCCCTGCCAATATTTACAGGACGGGGTCAGGCTGAGGACAAGCCCAGTATACTAGGGCCAAACCAAATTTAAAAGTTGGTCTACGGATTTCCCGCACCATATTTTCGAAAATGTAAATCTTTATTTTTTTTAAAATAAAGTGTCTAAGGATGCGCCCGCATCATTTTCTAAGAAATTTGATTTTTTTTTGGTGGCCCTTTTCTGATCGATAGCCAGAATTGGGAGTTAGAAAAAAAAGTTTCCTCAAAAAAAAAAAAAAAGTTGCCCGCTCTACTTGATTCAAGACAAAAAAAATATATTTGGAAAAAAAAAAAAAAAATCGCTTGCTCGCACCCTTTTTTTAAAATGAAAATCTGTAGACCAACTTTTTTTTTTGGTGTGGCCTAGTATGCCCTAAATG
Source organism: Harmothoe impar (assembly GCA_947462335.1). NCBI lineage: Eukaryota > Metazoa > Annelida > Polychaeta > Phyllodocida > Polynoidae > Harmothoe > Harmothoe impar. Next base: position 34,494,555 of record OX381717.1, on the reverse strand, counting down.
ACAGGTTCATATTAAATACAGCTTTTTTCACTGATCAATGGCCTGCAGGAAGATAATCAAGCCGATCATGTTTCTGCAGAAAACAACCAAATTTGTTGATAAATATCAATTTCTTCTAACAATTTGAAGTTTATTTGAGGGTATACAATATTGCAATATTGCATTTCTGCAGGTGTAAAGCTGTTACCAATTTTCATCCTGTGTTCGAATTCTGTGTTCGGTGATTTTTAAAAGGGCCGTGTCGCTCGTGTTTTTTTTTTACCCGTGTAGGGTCACTACCCTCTACAATACACATGCGAGTCCCTATACTATACCTTGCAAGGCTATAGTTTGACAGAACAAATTGAGTCTCTTTGTTCCAATTCAGTCTTTACATATAAAGCAGAAGGATATGTTAGATTAAATCTTCCTAGGCACAAATGCCATTAGATACTTCTATCAATTCAGAATCTTGATCTATAATGTATATAGCTGTTGCGTACATTGTATAAATAAGTCACTATGGAGGGGCGCTCTGGCAATATTTAGGGCGTTGTATAGCTCAGGGAAAGTGGGGAGGTCGGGCCCCCACCCCTGATGGACGGAGGGCACCCAGGAGAAATGTCACAGGAAAAATGTCTGTGAAAGAATCACCCTTTCACACGACCTCATCTCCTGTGAGAAGATTGTGAATTGGTTATTTCTCACTCGCTTCACAGATCTCATTCAGAGTAAAATCATCAATTCAGAGTGCTTACCTAGTTGATCCTTTACACATGTTAAAATTTGTTACCTTGGAAATTGAAACATTTTAACTGACTTAGTGTTTGGTTGAAGAGAGTTTGAAACTCCATGTTTGTATCTTTATCTACCTCCTTTTTGTATCCAACTATATCTACAGTGGGCACAGAACATTGAATCAACATTGATAAATGGTTGTCAATGATGATTCAATGTTGATTCAACATTGATTTAAAGTTAAAGTGACTTTTGTGCCCACTGGGCTATAGACATATGGTTTGATGATATAAGTTGAAGATGCCAACTTGTTCATTTATGTCCTACAGGAGATTCCTTGTATAGGCAGGATGGCCAGAGATTTTCCACAAAGGATCAGGAGAATGATATGCATGCAAGTTATCACTGTGCACAGACCTCCCATGGGGCCTGGTGGTATGGCTATGGGTCACACTGTCATTATTCAAACCTTAATGGCTTGTATGGAAGTATAGCCAATTGGAAAGGAGTAAATTGGAACACATGGAAAGGACTGAGACACTCTATGACTTACACAGCTATCATGGTTAAAAAGAGTAAGTACGCACAAATCGACAACGCCTCATACTAAATATAAGTATTTCATTCTCCTCTATATCCTAGTTGGCCCCCAAAGCTCTAAAATATAGTTGTAATATCCAAGTTCCCACCTCTGGATCAACAAAACATATCCTGAGCACTGATATTACATCTGAGTATTATAGCTATAGTTCTTATTGTATGTTTATTCCCAATTCCCCTTTAACCTGAAAGGAGGTTATGTCTTGAGAGGCTGGGTGTAAGATTATATGTGACCCAATTTAACGAAATGGGTCAGAAGTCACACTTTTGACAGCCTAGATATGAGCTTTAAGTAGCACATGGATAGTCTTTTGGCAAAACATGTTTACATCCTTAACACCAATGTTTCATACTGTTTAAATACTAAACATCTAAACATATTCAATATAACTGTTTAGGTGTTTAGAATAAAAGTGTTTAATTCCTAAGCAGAAGGATTCAAAGACACAAACCTAGTAATATGTTTAGGCATTAAATATGATTAGACCTAAACATGTTTAATACCTAAGCACCTTTTTTGCAGTGTAGCACATGGATAGTCTTTTGGCATACTAAGTAACAAACCAGACATCAACCCCCATTTCCGACCCCTCCTGAGTGGGGAGGGGGCATAACAAATTCTGATCCCTCTTGACGGGGTCGTACAAAATGAACGCTCCCTTAATGTCATGTGGATACTTTGTACCCTGTGGACAATAATGGGGACAGCACAGTTACGATCATTTTCCTGCACAAGTTAACAATTTAGAAAAGTGTAGCTAGTGATGTACTGAAGGCCTCCCTTTGTATGGTTGGTTTATATATTCTCGAGTTGCTTCTCTGAGCATATTGTTTCATGTCTTGGATTCGGCAATTACAAAAATCCATTGTTTTCAGACTACATTAACTGTCTAGATGCATTGAAGAATGGAATGGACACATCTGGCATTTACACGATCAGACCTAGTGGGGTTAACATGGCCGTGTATTGTGACCAGGAGACGGATGGTGGAGGCTGGGCCGTAAGTGTCCTTTACAACACTCCAATTAATATACTTCTCATCACCGCGCGCATCTCAAAAATTGTCCTTGGGACATTATATTTTTTGCAAATTTTAAAATCATGATTAAAAGGTATAAATATGGCCATGTTTGGTATCAAATTAAGGATTACAGTGCCCTGAATGCAATAGCTTAGATGAAACATACATATTCACAAGTTTTGCAGATCATTGATATTTGAATTACTAAAATGTCAATTGTTTTCACCGATAGCCTAAATTGCCCTACCCATTAGATACTGAGCAAAAAAAAAGAAAAATGTGCCCTCGTCATAATCTCTCATGGCTTGGCGAGGAGAAAGAAGGATATTTTTTGGAGTGGTGTTACATTGTCTTATCTCTCGGCTAGTTAGTATGTTGTAATGTCCCTCACGGCGGAGCGACGGAGACAGGCACATAATATCGTTCATAGGCTGTAAGAGGAAACCTATACTATAGGCTGTAAGAGGAAACCTAAAGTTCAAAGCCAGGGGATTAAACAGAGCCATAAAGGAGAGACACAGGGTACAAACGGAGGGGAGGAGGACAAGGGAAAACCAGGATATTGTGTACTGAAAATTGTTGAACTGTGCCAAATGAATGCTCTCCATCAATGCTTATATATAATTCTAATGTGGTATATTTTGTCATTGGGTGACCATGTCAACAATTAAAAAACTTATTCATGGCCCCAACTGGGTAGTTACACCACAGCAGAAATTCTATTGGCATCATATATCTGTTCACGGAAGGCTCTTGTCAGATTCAGCTTGATACCGGACTCCCAGACGGGCTATACACTGATATTCCTAGGCTCCCTATACGCCCAACCTCTCAGTCACTAGTGCCTAACCTAGTTAGTCATTTTTTGGATCCCTATACGCCCAACATAGGTCAGTTATTATTGTCAGGTTGGTCAGGACTGACCAACCCACCTTAGTCTTTTTATTTCCAGGGGGAGCCACCGAGTGGTCATGACAGGTGGCCCCAACTAGTGGTATACAAATACAACACACCAATGATGAACCTAGGTTAGCCACTACTGACTGACCCCTCAGTCATTTTTGAATATAACTTTGCCATTATGACTAACACTCATATGACCAACCTAGGATAGTCTGAACTGACTAACCCTTTCAATCTATGGATTTTCAGTGTAGGCTGATCGGACCCCCTCATCTACCCCCTCCCCACCACTCAATGCACTTAATGGCACTGCACAATATTCAAATTCATGTCAGATCAACCACTAGCTCCCGGCTGACTACCTCAGAATTTGTTCTCAGCTGGTCATATTGTAGGCCAAGGTGTCCTCATTACCATCTGTAAATATGCTTATATAGAGATGAGTAAATGTCTTGAGTTGTAAAATTCTAGTTACCATAGTTTCTACTTCTGGAAATTGACCAGCCTTAACACTTTCTTTTGATTGGCACACCACCCCTAGACAAAATGGATGACTACTGAAAAACCGCTTAGGATATTGAAGCCATATTTACAGACGGTAATTAGGGTACATTGTTCTACCATATGAGCCAAGGAAAGGAAAACCCAAGCTGGTCACCCGGGAAAAACCTCTAACTCTAGTTGATCTGACATGGACTCACCCAGCATTGAATGCCTTGCTATGCACTGCCGGTTTTAGGCCATCTAGTGTGATATTATGACTTGAAGCGCTATTAATTGAGATATATATATGAGTGTGTTATACGCCGGATAAATTGATAGAATTAGGTTGTTGGCGGGTCCTCGAGCCCATATCTGCTGTGGGCCACGGCGCCTCGGGAGGCCCCGCAGGGGGCTCGAGAACAACCTAATTCTATCTTTAGCACACGAGAGAAAGGTTTTAGAATATCAAGGTTATTGTCTGTAATAATATTCAACAAAAAAATACATCTCTACCGTCCGAAAACAAGACAAACTGTCCCTACAAATTTCGTAAGGCAGATTCCCTTTCAGTGCCCCTTTAGTAACCAAGGGAAACCAGCTGTTGTTGCTGTCGGCGCTGCCGATAAGGCTTGGAAATGCCCGTATTACTCCCGTTTGCAGTGGAAATACCTTCAATATGACTTGAAAATCGTAAAGTATAGATAAGATTACCTCAGAAAAGTGTGTTTCTAACGCTTTTTTTGCAAGAATTTCCCCGAAAATTATGATTTTGCACCCTAGGCCCATGGGCCTCATGGGGCCTCATAACATGTTTTATAAATTCGTGACGCAACTTTCATTCATCCTGAAGACCAATCAGGGCGCCCTGTTTTTACAACCCTGGCAACATAGTACAGCTGCTTGACGACATCAAATATCACTTGACAACATCAAATATCGTTCCGATATTTGATGGCTTGATATTTGATTCAAACACCACATCTGTGTGATAACAGAATTTATTTTTTGGAAATACAAGATCTCCTATGCTTAAGCATTGGATGGCCGTATTCAATGGCACCATTGAATACAATGTAGCCGTATTCAATGGGCTAAGAAAAAGTAGTTTTCCCTTAATAAAATGGCTTCAAATAAAAAATAAACACAAATGCCAACTACATTGATACCGCTCTGATGTATTTCACTTGTGGGGGCTGGGGCGCATCCCACTCAGCCTGCAGCTTCATGGGATACTGCCCCAGCCCCCACTCGTGAAATACAACAGAGACGGTATCAATGGGCGTTGGCATTTGTCTATATATTAGTCGCAGTGGCGGCAAGTATTAGTAGGTCCTATTCACGCTAGGGGGACCCAAGCTGGCCCCAATCCCGCCAACAGTTGGTCAGTTAGGGGCTCCCAACCGACGTGTACGGTACTTACTTTTTTAAGTAGTTTAACATTTCATTCCGCATGTCATCTAAAGTTATAACATGCAAACTGTGAAGGCTGAATGTGAGTACAGCTTGCATCCATATAAAAGCGACAAAATTATATTTTTTAGATCTATAACTATCAACCATGATTATCATAATATGCATTCGGTTACAGGTTATTCAGAGGAGGGAGAGTGGAGGAAATCACTTTTCTCAATCCTGGTCGGGGTATCGTAATGGTTTTGGTTACCGATCAGGTCCACACTGGCATGGTAATTACAATATCAATCTCCTGACCAAAGACCAAAAGCAACAACTCAAAGTCACACTCCAGAGCTCTGATGGTGAATGGGCCTTTGCTGATTATTCTAAGTTTTGGGTTGACACAGAAAGTAGGGGGTACCGTCTTCATATTGGAGGATACACAGGACCGGATGATCCAGGTCAGTCTAACCATGGGAGTGGTTATTTTTTAACAACAGGGGGGGGGGGCAGGGTTGGTGGATTTGGGGGGGACCAAAAAAATTTGGACCCCCCTATAATGATCAGGCTTTAATCATAATAGCAATATTTATTGATTACTGAATTCCCATCATTTTCTCAAATTGAAGATGTACCTTCTGGCTTAAAACGGCAAATGCTTATGTGCTAACTAGACTTTATCAGATCCTTATATAATTGATGGAAATATCAAATATATATTAAAGTACTATTTTTGATCCTATAACTTAATTTTTAACTCAAGTTCAATCGCATCTGTTTTCTGAGTGGGATTCATTTTGAAAATAGCTAGAACACTGTTTGTGGCTAACATACATTATTCATACCTTGAGAAATTCATGTTCAGGAGATTCCATGACAGAACAGGACGGAATGCCATTTACAGCCTATGACATAGATTATGATGAACAGACAGATTCTAACTGTGCTGCAGGCTCCCGTGGGGGCTGGTGGTACAAGACATGTCCCTCAGCTAACCTGAATGGTATATATGGAGATACAACACTTGGAAAAGGCATTAACTGGCCGTCATGGAAAGGACTCGAGCACTCCATGAAGTACACAACTATGATGGTGAAGCCAGGTAACTTAAATGTTGTCTATTCCAAAAATATGTCTGTCTGAAAAACATCTAACCATATCTCACTCAGGCTAGTTTCCTTGGAAGCTGTGTAGTCATTTTATTTAGTAGCTTATAGTTAGCAAAGCACAGGGCAGTGGATCAAAGCCAAGCATAAGAGCAAAAACAAACGCAATCTCCAGAAATTGGCTATCAATAGAATTAAATATGATTTTTGATCAGAGGTGATACTTTGTCTAAGATATTCTTTGGATGCAAAACATCCAGTCACATTTCAGTCAAGTGCAATCAAGCTTCTAGGGTAAAACCATGCACAGGGAAAAGAAACAGCGTCAAAAGAGAGTCAAGGGTCCCTCCAGAATGAGCCTAAGTGACTCTCGAGGTGACCTAAGGGAGTCACCTGGGGGAGTAATATATAGCTCTCTGGGTCCCCCAGGTGACTCCCTTAGGTCAGCCAGAGAGTCACCTAAGCTCTGTTAGGCAACCTGGACTCCCTTTTGATGCTGTTTCTTCTCTCTGTGCCTGCTCAGTGTGAGGATCTGTTCTCTAACATGCCTTGAGTCCCAAGATGCCACATGACCTATTATGCTACTCGGACTGTCAAAGAAGTTGGATTGCCATCTTGCCGTATCCTGTGTGTAATCTGATCTAATGCTCATATGTATCTATACAATGTGGGGAAATCCTGACATCATATATTCTTATCACAAATTTGCAAGTTTGTCAATCTAATTTACATATTGTCCCACAAACATAATCTGAATGCTAAAAATGATTATTATTTTTGTATATTGGCAGTGTATCTGGACTGCTTGGATGCCTTGAATCATGGTATGCGTGTGTCTGGAGTCTACACGATCAGTCCTGATGGAATCACCAACTTTGACGCTTACTGTGACCAGGATCATGATGGTGGAGGATGGACAGTGTGTTTAATTTAATATGTCTCTGTGTCCTCTACCTAGTTACGCAACACAAAAACAATATGAATTTGCTAACTTGCAATATTTCAAAATGTAGGCTGCCTGTCATAATCATAACAATTATATTTCCAGATTATTCAGATGAGGGAGGATGGGGATATGGATTTCTACCTAACCTGGGCTAAATATAGAGCCGGGTTTGGCGATCTATCTGGAGAACACTGGCTCGGAAATGACAAGATTCATCTTCTAACCAAAGGCCAGAGTCAACATCTCAAATTCAAACTCGGGCTCCCGGATGGTACAACAAAGTATGCAGAGTATTCTCAGTTTAGTATTGAGGATGAGAGCGATGGCTACCGCCTTCATATAGGAGGATATGCTGGAGATGCTGGTGAGTAAAATTGTTACTTTTGCATTCAATCAAGATGTGAACCTCCACCTTTGCAGTTATGAATCCTTATTAATCCATTCCTTGACACTGACATAACTGATAAATGTCTTTCTTAACTGCCAACACTGTGTTCCCTTCATAATTGTCCACCTTCCTTGAAGCAATTCCATTAAATACAATCACTTCCTTGTAAAAAAATTACATTTTTCATGTCTCATGTATATTTCATTTGCGTAGTCATGTTCCTGAATTACACTATGGGACTTTTTAGAAAATTACATTTTCTTTTGTTCAGGAGATTCAATGCTTGGATATCAGAATGGTAAAAGGTTTACAACGAAGGATCGAGACAATGATGAAAGTTCCAGTAACTGTGCTGTAGCGTCCCATGGAGCTTGGTGGTATGGAGCCCCCTGTCATCAGTCCAACCTGAATGGTCTCTATGAAAGTACAACATCGGGTGTAGGGCTGAATTGGTACACATGGAAAGGGTATGAGTACTCTATGGCATATACCACTGCAATGGTTAGAAAAGGTGAGCAAAATTATGTAATTCTATTTTCCACCTCAGATCTTCTAAACCATGCTTTTCAATGTGAATTTTCAATATGGTATGTTTTTGCAATATCTAGTTTTTATCATGGACAGCTAGGATGACACATTTAATGCCCAAGAAATCATCTTGCAGAGAAAAATAAAAATAATCCTTAAATATATACTTCTGGCTCCAGAGGGCCTAGTTTTAGATATTAATACAGGCAATTGGCATGTAGTAAGCAGTTCACCATATAAATTGACTTGTGTCTTTTATAAATGATAGTAGTAATACTGATATACCATTCTATTCATTACTTTTAGCATCATCTCATCATTCTCATGCTTTAGCCACTCCGAAAAAAAGGTGTTTGAACTGTATATGATTTAAATTTGTGAATTATTTCAAAGCGTTTGGGAGCTGTGAGGATGCGTACAATCGCGGAATGACTGGTTCTGGTGTCTACACAATTAAACCTGATGGAATCAATGAGATGAGAGTTTGGTGTGAGCAAGAACTGAGTAATGGAAGATGGACAGTAAGTACTTCATATATTTTCCAAAAGGGAAACATTTTCAAATCCTATACCCTCCTTTGCACATCCTTAACCATAATTGAGGGCAGATGTATTTTTACTTTAACAGACAAATTAACAGCTCTCGGAGTAGCCATGTCACCATGGCCATGTATTTATTAAGCTCATGGTATACTTGTTATGAAAGTAATAAAGAATGCAAGTCACCAATGTCTATCCCCTAGACTAAGGGTCCCTTCTGGAAATCGATATTCTACATGAGAGAGTAAGGATTGGATTTGTATAAGACTTGACTTGCTGCTGTAGCTTATAGGCTGTCATTTGACTGTACAAGAGTATTGAAAAGGAGTGCGTTGTGCCTGTATAATCAATCTCTTATCACATCAATTATATATATTTGTTACAGGTGTTTCAAAAAAGGGACACTGGAAAATTGGACTTCTATAGAACGTGGGATGAGTACAAGACAGGGTTTGGTGATGTAAAAGGAGAACACTGGCTGGGCAATGACATGTTACATACCCTGACTAAGAACCATGATCAGATGGTTATGTTCCGGATGAGGACCGCAGATGGTAAATGGGGGACTGGTTATTACCCCAAGTTTTGGGTTGAAGATGAGAGTAGGAAATACCGGCTGTATGTTAATGGGTATAGTGGTGGACAATATCCAGGTTTGTATCTTTATCTACCTCCTTCTTTTAAGTGAGCCTTTAAAGTGAGTAGGCTTTGCCAGGCAGTTTATGCAGTGGGACGAGATTTATGGGTGATTTGCAGCATTCCATTGACAAATTCAATGGCAAATTCCTAGACACTTCAAGAGTATCAACTTCTTTAAACGTCTGCAATTATTGTGAAAATCATCCACTCACATTGCCAACAGTTTGCGGTGATCATGGCCCACAGTTTGCCGTGAACAATGGCCACAGTTTACCATGATGCTGTGATTGATACTGCGATCGATAGACAAGATCTACTAGCTTTCTTCAATTTCCTACTAATTTTAATTATATTCAACTTTATCTATAGTCATATAGGTTAGATATTATTTATAAGTTGAAGATAATGACTCATTCATCATTTCCTACAGGAAATTCTATGTATAAGCAGAGTGGCATGATGTTTTCCACAAAGGATCAGGATAATGATGTACATTCAACTTATGACTGTGCACAAATTTCCCACGGTGGCTGGTGGTATGGTGACTGCCATTGGACAAATCTCAATGGTTTGTATGGAAGTCTACAGAATGGTAAAGGACTCAATTGGTACACATGGCATGGGCTAAAACACTCTATGACTTACACTGCTATCATGATTAAACAAAGTGAGTAAAAATTGATATTTCTTCACAACAAATATCAATATTCAATTCTACTAACCTTTGGGGGTGGTAATTTCAACATTTTATCTAATTGGCTCCTTGGTTCAAATCCAACATTATTTCAAGAGCAAAAAAGAATAATGGAATGTTTGGAAAGAAATTGGCTGTTCCTCAGAGGTTATAACCATATATACTACAGCTCAGAAGAGGTCTCCCAACACAAGTTATATAGTTGTAATTATTTTGATAGTGGACATGATTATGTTCAACTATAAGTTGCAGTTTAGACTAATAGCACCATTGGTATGGTTTTATCCCTTATTCTATAGCAATGGCTTATATCTTCTCTAAGAAATAATTTTCATCTTTTTGTATCTTTGATTAAACAATTTCCAATATCCACTTTCCTTCCAAGAATACACTAGCTGTCTAGATGCACTAAAGAAAGGCATGCATAAATCTGGCACATACGTAATCGAAACTCAAGGGATACTGAGGAGAATGTATTGTGAGCAGGAGTTGAATGGTGGAGGATGGGGGGTAAGTTTCCTTCAGTATTGTCATTTCTATTGGTGCTGAATGCTGATACACACTGCACACATGTTGTCATTAATGCAAATATTGGACTGCTAAAAGTCACACTTTAAGCACCTTTAATCACAGTAAATGCCACAAAAAATGCCGCTCAAATATCATCGTAGCCTTCCCATGCCATTAGCATGGCATTTACTGAGATTAAAGCTGCTTAAAGAGTGACTTTAAGCATTAATATGTTTGCTTAAATGAGAACCTTCATGAAGTGACATTTATGATTGTGTATCTTTTCAAACCCATTATACGCCACACCAACTTTAAAATCTAATCAAGATATTTTCCGAAGTGCTCGGGTAAACTATGAAATTGAAAAGGGCAGCACTGGCAAAGTTTGGGTCTGGTAAAATTGAATTCCAAAACCTGGAGTTATTGGATACATATAAGTATACATGTTCTTCCATGCTTATATATGAGTAATATTTCTGCCACAGCTTATACAGAGGAGAAAGAGTGGAGGCTATAATTTTCCAAACCAATTTACAAATATCCATTCCAGCCTTATACATCAGAATTTGTCTATTACAGGTTATTCAGAGGAGGGAAATAGGAGGAACACACTTTGGCAACCGCTGGGATCATTACAAATATGGTTTTGGCGACTTATATGGTGCACACTGGCTTGGTAATTACTATATAAATCTGCTGACAAAAGACCATCGTCAACACCTCAAGGTCATTCTCCAGAGCGCTGATGGTGAATGGGCTACGGCTGACTACTCTGAGTTTTCGGTTGATGCAGAAAGCAGGGGCTTCCGTCTTCATATTGGAGGATACACGGGGCCTGATGAGATGGGTAAGTCTACTATTTGAAAAAAAGACATGTTTACTATCTACCAATGGTATGGAATCCAGTTGAATATGAAAAACACTTATACCGGATATACTCCCGGGGGTCTAGAGGCTTATATCAATGATATTGACCCAAGACACCAGGAGTATATATACGACATACAGCCCACTTTCATAAATTGATTATGTAAAATAGCCTGATTACAGCTCTTTTTCTACATATGTGACCTAGGAGAATATCCTGTATAACCCTCCTAGGAGGTTATATGATTATCAAACATGTCCTCTGTGTGTTGAATACAATGATCCTAGCATTTGCTTGAAGAGTGTAGCCTCATTCTGATACAGCATAGTCATATATAAACTAACCATGAACGAATACTAACAGCTGGCCCATGTGCTCAAGGTCCTTGAGAACATGGTTTTGATATGCCTGACATACATTTTTTATTTCTTTGGCTATTTTGATATTTCAAGGGGGGGGGGGGGAAAGAAAAAAAGAAAGAAAATGGGGGTGCTGGGGTGGAGCCCCGGAATTATACAATAGCAGCACTCTTAACTTTGTCTCATGGGGCAATGCCTCACCAACATAGGACCTGGTTAGCTAGTTGGCTTTTCTGATATTTCAGGGGGAAAAAAGAAAAGAAAAAAAGAAAGAAAGAAAATGGGTGTGCGGGGGCGGAGCCCCTGATTTATACAACAGCAGCACCAATTTAACTAGTTAACAGGCTCTAGTACATGTGGCTGTCTGGTCGTGCTGCTAGAGTACAGGTTACTTCTAGTTGGCATCTGAATAAATGGGGTTCGAACCCCTCAAAGTTTTTAAATAGCATTACTCATTTGGCTAAAAAGGCAGTAGCACTACACATATATACTATTTGGTGATTAGTATCATTGCATGTGTCCCGGTGGAGCAGTTGGTTGGCACTTGGGCTGAACACTGTTTTCTCACATGTTTTTTTTTTGGAAAAGCAGGTTGTGTCTGAAGCAATACATTTAGAAAAAACTCATGTGTTGTTCAATGTTCACATTCAGGAGATTCCATGACAGAACAGGACGGGATGCCGTTTACAGCCAATGACAAAGACAATGATGAACAGCCAGATTCCAACTGTGCTGCAGGCTCCCGTGGGGGCTGGTGGTACAAGACTTGTGGTCAGGCTAACCTGAATGGTGGATATGGAATGACAACCGCTGGATATGGCATCAACTGGCCGTCATGGAAAGGACTCAAGCACTCCATGAAGTACACAGTTATGATGGTGAAGCCAGGTAACTAAGATATTGTAACGACACTTCATTCATTTGTTAAGGGTACTTTTCTATGGGTATGCAACTGTGTAGCTGTTACACTATACCTGTCAGCAGGTCAGTTGGTAAAAAATGTAAATAGAGATCAAAAGATTCAGTTCATTGAATATATCTATACATTGCCTTGGGAAATCTCAAAGATTGATCAGAAATGTGGCAGAAACCGGACTTTTACTGGAAAAGGGATTCCCAGGGATAGGGAGGCATGTGTTAGATAGACTACACCTGGACACGTTTCTTCCATATACTCACTGCCGGATATACCTAGTGGATGACCAGACCTAACCGTCGGGTATGCGAAATAACCAATGTGTGTATCCTTTGTCTTAGCCCTCCACTGTGGGTTAATCAAAGGTAGGGGGTAGGAAGCAGGAGTGTTGGAGGGAAAACAAAGGCTTGCGGAGGGATGATAATAGAGGGGATTTGGGAAGGGATTTGAGAAGAATTTTGGACATTGACATCAGTATTATTAATCAGCACCTTATCTAGGTCAGCACTAAGACTGTTGTCAAAGCTGTACCACTTAACCTTTCCAAAAAGCCACTCCAAAAAGAGAAATTGCTTCTCCTAACCAAGCAGTGAAAAAATATGAGGATGGTGTTTTTTATCAAAGATTTTCCTTTTTTTACTTGGGGCTTGAATACAAACCAAAATACTGACTTTTCGCGATTAATTTTTATATTTTAGTAATTAGGACTTCATCGAAAGGCAAAAGTTGTTATTATGCAAGTTGTTCTTAGCTTACTGTACTACTGACAGCAAAAGCTCTACTTTGATACCAGCTTTGCCAATATTTTTCCAATTTTAACATATTCTTTTCATCAAGAAATGTTTTTTTAAAAAGAAAGTCTTCCTCAAATCATGTTTTTTTAATAATGCGAGCAGTGATGAGAAACAACTTATTTTTAGAAGCCTACGCTGGTACACTAAACAGCATAGCATACAACTGCAAACAGAAATAGTTCCTCTGACCAGCAAGTAAACCCGATGGACTTGGGGAGGTGGCTTTCCTGGACCGAAGCTGCCTACTGCATTTGCCTCAGTAAGACCAGGACTAGAAAGAACACCCCTGCTCTAGACCATAGTTAGTCCATATAAAACTACCCCTTGTAGGTTTGAGTTAGAATATCACAAATACCAAGGCTTGCAATAGAAGACAGTTTGGATTATCCTTTAAGTATCTTTGTGTATTTGCAGTTTATCGGGACTGCTTAGATGCCTTGAATAATGGCATGCATGTGTCTGGAGTCTACACAATCAAACCTGATGGAATCACCTTGTTTGATGCTTACTGTGACCAGGAGACTGATGGTGGAGGTTGGACGGTATGTAAAAGCTATATGTGTCTTTATATCCTCTACCAAAGTTGTCACCAAGAATTAGGACATACAAATATTGTTTTCTAGAAACTACCCTTACTTTAAAACAGAGTCTTCATTTTATGTAAATGTCACGCAAATGCATGTCATTATGTATGATCACATTCCAGGTTTTTCAGAGAAGGAATAAAGGAGAAGAAGATTTCTACAGAACCTGGGATGAATATGAATCAGGGTTCGGGGATGTATCAGGAGAATACTGGCTTGGAAACAAAAATATCCATCTTTTAACCAAAGGCCAAAATCAGCACGTCAAGTTTCAACTTGGACTCCCAGATGGTACAATGAAGTATGCAGAATATACTCAGTTCAGCATTGAAGATGAGAGTGGTGACTACCGTCTCCACATAGGAGGATTTGTAGGAGATGCCACTGTTGGTGAGTCAAATAATTGATATTGGACTCATGCATATTCCTATGTAATTATCGATGCCAGTGGAGCTTTTATTTGACACTGACATAAATTGAAAACATAATTTCTGCTATGATCTTTCAGATGAAATATCTTCTTTTTCATTTCATTCCTCAGGTCCAAGTAGCTGCCTAAAATCATTTTATTAGTAATATATATTTATTATCTGTGTAATGTATTGTCCATTTTCTTCATCACATTCACAAACCATTTTTACATGTCTGCAGGAGATTCAATGCTTGGACATCATAATGGTAGAAAATTCACAACTAAGGACCGAGATAATGATGAAAGCTCTGGTAACTGTGCTGTAGCGTCCCATGGAGCTTGGTGGTATGGGCCACCCTGTCATCAGTCCAACCTGAATGGTCGCTATGGAAGTACAACATGGGGTGTAGGGCTGAATTGGTACACATGGAAAGGGTATGAGACCTCTGTCACATATACTGCTATAATGGTTAGAAAGGGTGAGTAGAATAATCTTATGTCAACTTCAACCTCAGATTCCTCTGAATTACATTTTGCAATATCTATTTACAATGTAGTTATACTTTCTGCAACATTGTCCATCAAGGGCCCCCAAAGTGTTATTCAAACTTGTCTTCATTTGTTGATTTTAGCAACAATGATTTATTTTCAAAAAGCCACTTCAAACGCAAAATATTGATTTCCCACTATATCTTGGCATGTTGGTATGGAATTAACTGGATCACTGTATGATATCAAGTGCCTTCAAATGTTTTTGTTTTTTAAGTATGATTGCTTTGATACCACTGTTTAACAGAGGATCTATTTAACTCGTTGTAGAACTGTACTGATTGTAAAATGAATTAATATTAGGAAATATATTACAGAATGGCATAATGTATACAGAGTTTATGTATCCTGGCGTTGCCTTAAGTGTTACAAAAACGCTACTGACAGTTCGAACTGTCAATGGTGGAAAATATTTCGGTTATTGACAGTTCACACTGTCAACAGTGGAAATTATTCCTGTTATTGACAGTTCCTCATGTGAACTGTCAATAGTGGAAAATTTCTGTCTTATTGACAGTTCTCACTAGCATTGGAGTCAAACTTTTTTTCTATCCTTTTCTGGCAAACGTTTTTTTTTCACCAAAATTGGTTTCTGATCCAAAATCGGTTTCTGATCCAAAATCGGTTTCTGATCCAAAATCGGTTTCGGATCCAAAATCAGTTTCGGACCCAAAATCGGTTTCGGACCCAAAATCGGTTTCGGACTCAAAAATCAGTTTGGCCCCAAAAATCGGTTTTTGTCCCCAAAATCGGTCTTGCCCCCTAAATTGGTCTTGCCCCAAAAATCGGTTTTGCCCCCAAAAATCGGTTTTGCACTAAAAATCAGTTTTGCATTAAAAATCTGTTTTGCACTAAAAATCAGTTTTGCACTAAAAATCAGTTTTGCACTAAAAATCAGTTTTGCACCAAAATGGCTCTCAGTATGACAGTAATGATAAGGAACTGTCAATAAGAGAGTAAATTCCCACTAATGACAGTTCTGCGAAGAACTGTCAATAACAATATAATTAACCACTGTTGACAGTGCAACCTGTTAATAAGAGAAAAAGATCCCACTATTGACAGTCTGAACTGTCAATAAGAGGAAAGTTTTCCACTATTGACAGTTTGAACTGTCAATAGCTAAATCAAGGTGGGCCAGCTATTGACATTGCAAACTGTCAATAGTAGAAATCAATTTTCTTATTGACAGTTCAAACTGTCAATACCAGGGTATGATTCACTTATTGACAGTTCAAACTGTCAATACCAGGATATAATTCCCTTATTGACAGTTCAAACTGTCAATAGTGGGATTTCTCTTATTGACAGTTCCTTTCAAACTGTCAATGAGGGAAATATATCCCGGTATTGACAGTTTGAACTGTCAATAAGGGAATTTTGTTCTGTTATTGACAGTTCGAACTGTCAATAGTCACGGCCTAAGTGTTAAGGGCACGTCAGCTGGTCAGAAAACTGTGATTATGCTGCTCTCAATCATGAATGAATTAGAGTTATGCCACCAACGTGCTCGGGTGAATAAGTGATTTCAAATCTGACGAGAAGATATAATGCTCTTGGAAACCATTGTTATCTACTGCTCTAAGTAGTCTTTTTTGCTTTTTATGTCATGTATATCGGCTAACATACTACTGGCTGTAACCTTAAAGGCATTTATATTCTAATAACTTATGGCCAATGAAACATGAAAATATAAATTTTGAACTAATTCAAAGCTGCCGTATATTTTCAAGTGTTTGTGAACTGTCTGGATGCATACAACCAAGGAATGACTAGTTCTGGTGTCTACACAATCAAACCTGATGGAAGCACCGAGAAGAGCGTCTTGTGCGAACAAAAACTGGACTATGGAGGGTGGACGGTAAGTTCTTTACATTTATGAGAGGAAAATTCATCCTCACTCTATATATACTGCCTGGGTACTGTTTTCTCCACAGATTTGCGGACCTCCACAAACTTGCGGACTTCTGCAAGTTTGCTTCTATAGATTTGTAGAGGTCTGCAAATAATTATGGATGTCTGTATTTGTATGGTTAAGTACTAAAAAACGATTTCCGTATATATTTGCCGAGTTCCATAAATATATGGAGAGTGTATTTACGGACCTACACAAATTTGAGGACCTCCTCATATTTGTGAGGAAACAGCACCCTTGCATGTAATTTACTATACCAAAGGGTAATTCAAATTATTCAAATATAAGTTTAAAGATCTGTACCAGGAATAGAGAATATTGAACCAATTAAGCCCCTGTCGGTGGAACTGCAGGCTTGCAGCTACATCTACATCATACAAACACTGAATCTACCTTTATGTCGGATTAAATAAACCAGGGATATGTTCACATGTATTACAGAGCAGAAAGAAACATTTGTTTCATGATTTCCTAGTGTAATCTAATCTATTTGTTGATATACCCCTTGAGAAGATATTGAAAGAGACCTATGAAGTCCTCACACCCTTGTCAATAACTAAATGAGGCTGGTTCATGTGGGGGCAGAGTGGTCACATGGTCAGTCTATGTGTCCAGTCCTGTGGCAGCACCTGGTGTCACTTTTAAACAGATGTTAATCCAAAACTGCATGAGAATGCGTTTAGACTCAGTACACCTTGAGCCTATGCCTACATTACGGGCTCGAATTCGATATGTCTGACGTATGAAAACAGAACCATGTGGTGTGCCTGTATAAACCTTTACAACATCAAATATATTTGTTATAGGCTTTTCAATTGAGGCGTGATGGAAGTGTTGATTTCTACAGAACATGGGATGAGTACAAATTAGGGTTTGGCAATGCCTCAGGAGAATACTGGCTCGGCAATAACATGCTACATACCCTGACTAAGAACCATGACCAGATGGTTATGTTCCAAATGAGCACCACGAAAGGTGAATGGGGAACTGCTTATTACAGCAAGTTCTGGGTTGAAGATGAGAGCTCGAAATACCAGTTGTATGTTGATGGGTATAGTGGTGCACAATATCCAGGTTTGTATCTTTATCTACCTCCTTTTTATGGAACGTATAAACCCCAGGATTTATGCCGCTATATATTGAGTCTTAGCAGTATACTACTACCACCACCACTGACACCGGGATTCAGGTGTGCTGTACCACTATAGGGGACCAGCCTAGTGCCAGTCCCTGTGGCCAGGTGGTGCTTCTACCTCCGGTGTGGCTGGTCGGCCGTTACTCAGCCCCACAACTGCACCAACCCCCACAGAAAAAAACTTTACTTTATTTTACTGAGGTTTCAGATGTTTCATTATTAGGAGGTGTGTAAACGCACCAGAATGTACATGAACTACTTATTTGACTATCATTTTACATTACATACAGCATAAAGGGCTAATATATATACCACTTTATCTATAGTCATATGGTTTGACATAATTTTAAAGTTAAAGATGATGACTCCTTAATCATTTCCTACAGGAAATTCTATGATGAAGCATAGTGGCATGATGTTTTCCACTAAGGATCAGGATAATGATGTACATTCAACTTATGACTGTGCACAAATCTCCCACGGTGGCTGGTGGTATACCAACTGCCATTGGACAAATCTCAATGGTTTGTATGGAAGTACAGAGAATGGTAAAGGAGTCAATTGGTACACATGGCGTGGACTCACACACTCTATGAAATACACTGCTATTATGGTTAAACAGAGTGAGTAAAAACTTTTAATTCTTCAGAATAAATTTTGGTATCGTAAATTCTCATGTATAGGCTGCCGCTTATACGCAAGTCGGATCGTCAGTGTGGCTTATAGGATGGGCCCAGAGTCAGGGTGTGACTTATACTCGAGTGTTTGCCACTTTAGTATAGTACTGAAGTGACCATAATCAGGTCGCCAGTCTGGCTAATAGGATCGGCCCATAGTCAGGGTGCAGCTTCTATATGCTAGTTAGGCTTATACACGAGAATTTACCTTCTGGGGTAGTGGTCGTGACATTTATCTAAAAAGGTCAATTCATTCAAACTCAACATGATGTCAATAGAAAAAACCCACAGGAAACTTCATAAAGAAATTGGCTGTGCCGCAGAGGTTATATGTAATTATACACTATATTCACTAAAGCTCTTGCTAATATAGTTGGATACTAAGAGTGACTGTAGGTCAGTTTAGTAGTAGATCAGGAGTCACAGACTGGGACTGGTGGCAAGTACCTGTGTGTTCTCACCTGAGGCCTGCACCTGCCCTAACCATACACACCCACACACATGTGTGAGTAGTGGTTCCTGGGCTTAGGGTTGACTAAAACACCCCCCACACACATGCACTCATGTGTGCATGTGTAGGGGTAGTGCTGGGTGCACAGGACAGCCCAGCTGCCCTGGCTTGTCCGTCATACGGTAGAGTGTGGTTCCTAGTGCCTGGTATTATTAGGCACTAGGAAATATTACGTAACAGCATAGGGGGGAGGGGGGGTCATGAAGTTTGTTACAATGTGATACAGCGGGGAGAGGGGGGGGGGGTCTAGCCAAGTGTTACATAACAATTTTCAAAAAATATAGGAAGAAACGGGTATCTTATTTTGGGCAATGTACCACAACCTAGCACAGTAACAGCCAGGCCTCAGCAATATTATGTTTATGTTTTTTGTATTCTTAAAAGATATTTTCAACCCCTCAAAGACAGCATTGTTCATAGAGCTTTAATGCATTATGTCAGCGGTCATCATGATGCAGCCCTTGCAAATAACTCACCAGAGCTGCATTTAAGCATCTATACAGGCCCTATGGGGTTGATACACTCCTGAAGAGTTAGCATGATGCACCAATGCCGCCCCGGCAAGTAACTCGCTACTACTGCCTTGGTGCATCATACCGACAAATGTTATCTTTTAGCAACATGGCGTACATTTTTGCATGAATTAGCATGAGAAAAAAAGGTATACTGCCCCCCCCCCTTATAAACCTAAAATTATTTTCTTTATGGATCTAGATGAATCCCAGGAATGGTCCTGTTCTGCGGATCCACGAAGTGTCTAGGCTGAGTAGTATAAATCTAAACACCTCTTGGAAGCCACTCAAACGTGCAGGTTAAACATGCTTTAAAAACTATTGAGGGAGAAGTATATATAAGTGAGCCGACATCCAGAGAATTTGGAACATGATCTTGTATCCAGAGAACTGAAATATTTTTTACCACCCTAAATTCTTGTGTGCAACCTGCATCTCAAGGATAACTTAAACACTTGAGGGAATTGCATGACTTGCATCTGGGTTTGAAAATGACCAGTTTAATAGGTATAGTCCTATCTATCTCTAAGGGAGTGTTCATTTATTAACACTCCCTTTAACGTTTTGCGTCCCCCCTTGCCGAGGTTGGCAAAAACGTTTCGCCCACCCCCCTTTGACCTATAGTAACGCACTGGCTTTCTTGCTAAAAAGGGGCTAAATCCCCCCCCCCCCCCCTCAAGAGGGGTCAGAATTTGTTAACGTCCCGCCCCCTTAGGAGGGGTCGGACATTTTTACGCCACCCCCAAACCCACCACCCCCCCTTGCAACTAATAGATGAACACTCCCTAAAACCCCTTACATAATTTGCAGGGATGGCATATATATATATTCATCAAAATAACAGAACAAAGTAATACACATAAGCCTTCTTCCCAACATAGGCGTGCAAGTAGATCTAATTCAGTTTACAAAATGATACTAAAATGACTTGAGGAGGGGGGGGGGTACAGACATGTGTTACATAATTATGGAGGGGGGGGGGGTCTGGCATTTTGTTACAATGTGTTACAAGGGGGGAGGGGGGATCAAAAAGTGGCCAAAATTGTGTTACATAATATTTGAATAGCCCCTAAGGACCTCCCAAGCAGGTTGTCCACAACTAGGTCAATTTTATAGGGGAGACACATAACTTAGACTAGCGAAATAATTGGTATGATTTTAACCTTCCTTTTATGCTGTAGGTATAAGTATTTTCTTAAGGGATTAATTTGTATTGTTTTTTTTATCTTGGATTTGACAATTTAAATGAAATCTGTTTTTTTCCCAAGGTTACACCAGCTGTTTTGATGCTTTGAAGAAGGGTATGCATAAATCTGGTATATACACAATTGTAACTCATGGGATCCGCAAGCACGTCTATTGTGAACAGGAGCTTGACGGTGGAGGATGGGTTGTAAGTTTCCCTTACTATCGTTATCCGTTTTGGACATTGTAGCTTATGTATACATTCATGCCTTTATACTTTTTTTTAAAAGCCATTCTATTTCAATGAATAAAGTACACCAAATTGAACAAGTCAACTATTCCTATGTACCATGTCTTACACTATAAAGAAGCACTTCCCATTTGAATGTGCACATACACATACATAAAAGAGGGTATCCTATCGCAATCATTGAATGAATTTAAATTTCATTTATTTATTTTTCAAAGTGATCTGGTTTACTACAAAACTGAATCGGTCTTAGATTATCCAGAGAAGGATAGAGTTTTCCCAGGTCATATCAACAAGTTTTTGTTCCATACTTATACATGCTTATATTATATGAGAACAATTCCGTCAGATTATACAGAGAAGGGAGAGTGGAGTAGAGACTTTTTCCAGGCATTATCTATAAATATGAATTCCCTGCTCATACATTGAAACTTTGTTATAGGTTATTCAAAGGAGGGAGAGCGCAGGACCAACCTTTAACATGAGATGGCATCACTGTACTTATGGTTCTGGTGACTTGTATGGAGCACACTGGATGGGCAATTACCATATAAATCAGCTGACCAAGTACAAAAAGCATCAACTCAAGGTCAGACTCCAGAGCTCTGATGGTAATTGGACCTCTGCTGACTATTCTGAGTTTTGGGTTGAAGCAGAAAGCAGGGGGTTCCGTCTTCATATTGGAGGATACTCAGGAACTGATGTTCCAGGTTAGTCTAACTATTCTAAAAAATATGTAGACTATTTAAGGATATCAGAACCAGTGGAAATAACATGATTATATTGTGCAGTACACATTATTATCATACTAATTGTATCTTTTGAATAATGACTGATCATAATTTCTTCCTGATTTAGGTGATTTAGAAAGATTTAGAAAGGCTGATTAGAAATAAGTAGATAGCTGTGTGGCTAATACAGAAATGATATAGACAGATCTGCTTAGATTTGAACACTGTAAACCCTCTACATTTTATCTGTTAGTTACAGCATACTTGATTTCCTAGTAGGATTTATGCAAACATAGATAAAACTGTGTTTTTAAGGGTATTGTCTGGAATACCACCTTGTGCTTGTAGCACTACAAACATGAATTATTCATACACTGTTCAATTATCACATTCAGGAGATTCCATGACAGAACAGGACGGGATGCCGTTTACAGCCTATGACAAAGACAATGATGAACAGACAGATTCTAACTGTGCTGCGGGCTCCCGTGGGGGCTGGTGGTACAAGACTTGTCCCTCCACTAACTTGAATGGCATATATGGAAGTACAGTGCTTGGAAAAGGCATTCACTGGCCATCATGGAAAGGACTCGAGCACTCTATGAAGTACACAGTTATGATGGTGAAGCCAGGTAACTTACATTTTGTAAATACACTTAATTAATTTGTCAACAATATTGCTCTACTACTTTAGTTCTTTTATTGAACTACTTTATTGTTAAGCTACGCTACTTTCCTACAACTGTGAAACTGTGACACCACCCCATCAGCAGGTCAGACATATAAAAAGATTCAGTGTACTGAATATATTGTTACATTGTCTTTGGGAATCTCAAAATTGATATGCATCAAAGAGGAGGCCAAGAAGGACATTCACTATAGAACTAAACAATATCCTGGCAAAAGGCACTGGGACGGATAGGCAAGTACATTTATAGTTTGGGGTAGGTAATAAGAACAGGGGACTGTGGACACTTGGCATTGTGTGCCTGCATTCTGCATAGCAGAGGACAGGCACACAACGCCTTCTCTAGGCTGTGCCAAATTTACCGATAGAAGACAGCATGAGTTATCATGTTGAATGTATATATTTGCAGCATACCGGGACTGCCTGGATGCCTTAAATAATGGTATGCATGTGTCTGGAGTCTACACAATCAAGCCATATGGACTCACCTCATTTGATGTCTACTGTGACCAGGAGACGGATGGTGGAGGCTGGACGGTATGTAAAAGTGTCATGTGTTTTATGCCATCTTCCTATACAAAGCTGTCACCAAAGATTAGAACATACAAACCTTGATTTCTAAAATCTGCCCTTACTTTAAAACAGAGGATGCATATGTTTAAACTTACACAAATGCATGTTAATGATCACATTCCAGGTTTTTCAGAAACGGCATAAGGGAGAAGTGGATTTCTACAGAACCTGGTATGAATATGAAGCAGGGTTTGGTGATGTTTCAGGAGAATACTGGCTTGGAAACAAAAATATCCATCTTTTAACCAAAGGCCAAAATCAGCATGTCAAATTCCAAGTTGGACTCTCAGATGGTACAATGAAATATGCAGAATATTCTCAGTTCAGCATTGAAGATGAGAGTGATGACTACCGTGTCCATATAGGAGGATATGTAGGAGATGCCACTGTTGGTGAGTCAAATAATTAATTATGGAATCAGACATTATAATGTAAATATTGATGCCAATCAATCCATTGTTTTGACGCTGACATAAATTGGATACATAATTTCTGCTATGATCTTTTGTATGAATCTTATTTGTCAGGTCCAAGCAACTGCCTGAAGGTATTTTATCAGTAAAACTAAATAATGGTTCTCCCCTTTTATTTCCCATCCCTATTAAGTAATCCTATACAAAAAAGCACTGTCCTCTGTCTTATAAAGTAACTGTACTATAAATCTGCTACCAGAAGAGGCTAGAACATTTTAATAAGGTGCACATCTTATCCCAGGTAGCACCACCATTCCAAAGCCAATAAGTGGGTGGACACTGAATATAATGGTTTAACCCTTTAGTGCCGAGCATCGACTATAGTTGACACCATGTCTGGCCGAGCATTGACTATAGTCGATGCCATGGCTGGGCGAGCATCGACTATAGTCAACATAACTCTATGGGAAACAGCAAAGGCTCGGCCCTGGGACCCAGTGGGCACAGAACATTGAATCAACATTGAAAAATGGTTGCCAATGGTGATTCAATATTGATTCAATGTTGATTCAATGTTGAACTGAATTTTGTGCCCATTGGGGAAGGTATCTGTGAAAATGTCTCGCCCCCATCACCAGCAAATCATTTTTTTGGTTGGCTTTAAAGGGTTAAGGTTTAAGGTGTTGAAACAGGTCATCTTCTTTTCCTACACTATGCTTATGAACAGACTGTATTGTTTGTGGATGGTGCTGCAATAGGATAACCTGATACTACACTTTACTAGTTGCCCGTGGACAGGACAATAACCACTCTCTGGAGATTTTAATATGGATAACCACTGAAGCATGGGAGGGAGAGTGTATATTCAACACTTTCTAAACCATCTTCTTAATTGTACAGGAGATTCAATGATTGGACATCACAATGGTAGAAAGTTCACAACAAAGGATCGAGACAATGATGAAAGTTCTGGTAACTGTGCTGTAGCCTCCCATGGAGCTTGGTGGTATGGGGCCCCCTGTCATCAGTCCAACCTGAATGGTCTCTATGGAAGTACAACATCAGGTGTAGGGCTGAATTGGTACACATGGAAAGGGTACGAGACCTCTGTCACATATACTGCTATAATGGTTAGAAAAGGTGAGTAGAATAACATCATGTCCACTTAACCTCACATACCTCAAAATTACATTTTTGATTTCAGTGCAGTTATATTTTTTGTAACATTGTTCTACACCTTAAATGGGTCCTGAAGGTGTTATTTAAACATTGATCATTTTAGCAACATCAATTTCTTTAAATAGAGCCACTCCAAAAATCAAATGTTAATGTCTGGTTCAAAAAACCATACCCATAAACTAATTCAAAGTTGCAATTTATCTTGAAGTGTATGTGGACTGTCTGGATGCATACAATCACGGAATGACAAGTTCTGGTGTCTACACAATCAAACCTGACGAAATCACTGAGATGAGAGTTAAGTGTGAGCAAAGACTGGAGGGTGGAGGCTGGACGGTAAGTACTTTAAATGAATGATTTCAGACAGGAACATCAACTCAAATTCTGTATCCTGTCATGGTCTATACCCAAGGGTAAATAAGATTTGGTTAGATATTATACCAGGAATGTCTGTACCACAAATAACATTGAAATAATAGAGTTTGAGATCACAATGTATACAGCAACATGTACTTATAGGACGATGCTGAGGAGTGGGCTACACGTTGCCATACACATTACGAGTAGGCATATCTTAAACTCCCTGATAAAGCGCCTACGAGTGGATTCTCCATCAATGTCTTACGAATCTACCTTTATTTTAGTGGATAAACCAACAGTTGTAGTTCAGAGCAGAGAGGAAACATGAATTAGTTTCATGATTTCATCAATCTATTGACACAAATTTATGGTGGGCACAAAGTGGTGTATAATGATGACAACCCTGCCTTTCCGTCTGTATGAGATAGGAGGCTGATTGGTATGCCGGAGAAACCATTTGACAAATAGATTGATATGACTGTTCATGAGATAAAGCGCATTTAAAGTGCAGTTCAAACACATTGGTCTAATAAGTCAGCCAGTCAAATGTCATGATTTGATATGCTTGACTTTTTTGACAGAGCCAGATACATGTATATTCCTTTACAACATTGGATATATTTGTTTTATAGGTTTTTCAAATGAGGCAGGATGGAAACGTTGATTTTAACAGAACGTGGAATGAGTACAAATCAGGGTTTGGTGACGTAACAAAAGGACACTGGCTCGGCAATGACAATTTACATACCCTGACTAAGAACCATGACCAGATGGTTATGTTCCGGATGAGGACCGCATATGCAGAATGGGGGAGTGCCTATTACAGCAAGTTTTGGGTTGAAGATGAGAGTTTCAAATACCGGCTGAATGTTGATGGGTATATTGGTTCACAATATCCAGGTGTGTATCTTCATAAAGATTATACAATATCCAACTATTATTCATGCACATTATAGCCTTCACACAAAGTTCATTTCATTATCAACTGCCTCGATTCTATATTCAGCTATATCTGTAGTCATATAGTTGGATAATAACTCATTCATAATGTCCTACAGGAGATTCCATGAAGCTGCAAAATGGTCACATGTTTTCAACAAAGGATCAGGATAATGATATCAAATCAGCTGGCAGCTGTGCACAAGAATCCAATGGTGCCTGGTGGTATGGCAACTGCCATCACTCAAACCTCAATGGTTTGTATGGAAGTACAGAGAATGGTAAAGGAGTCAATTGGCTCACATGGCGTGGACTCACACACTCTATGACTTACACAACTATCATGGTCAAACAGAGTGAGTGAAAATTGACAATTCTTTCAGAATGAATATTGACAATAAGTTATCGTTTTGGGTAGTAATTTTGACATTTACCTAAAAGGGTGCATCTGTTCAAACCCCATATAATTCCAATGACAAGCAAAAAAAAGAAAACTTTAGAAAGGAATTTGGATGTGTCTCAGAGGTTACATACCATATATGATTGTGTTTACCTATAAACTACTACTTACACTAAGGAATAATTGGTATGATTTCATCTCTCATTGGATACCTCTCTATTTCAATATCTTCTCAAGAAATTGATTTGCATTGCTTTACATCTTAGATTGAACAATTCATGAAATTTGCATTTTTTCCAAGGTTACACTAGCTGTCTGGATGCTTTAAAGAAGGGTATGAGTAAATCTGGTGTATACAGAATTATAACCCATGGGAGACTGAGGGCAGTTTATTGTGAGCAGGAGCAGTATGGTGGAGGATGGACCGTAAGTTGCCTTTTTAATTGTCCTGCCTATTAGGTATACTCATGTTTGCATATACTTCAAAGCAATTTATGCTGTGTCTCACAACCTTGAGCCAATGTTTTTGTCTCAGACCGGGTGCCGTCTCTGACCAGGTGCTGTCTCTGACCAGGTGCCGTCTCTGACCAGGTGCCGTTTCTGACAAGGTGCCGTCTCTGACCTGGTGTCAGAAAAACGTGTTTTTTTATGTCAACCTATACTTATATATATAAAGGATATGTAAAAACGTTATGGCAGCTGTTATGTAATTATTATTAACCTCTTGCTGTTGGTAGAACATAACTAAACTCCTGTAGTGGTTCGGAATCTCAGAAAGAGAACAAGAACGTCAGTTTCCAAGTGCGAAGTAGAAAGCGTGTTTTATTCAACGTATCCCTATTACAATTGAATCTAGTCTTAACCCGAAGGGTAAGACGAAGCAGTCCTGGTTCAATCTAGCGATTGGGGTAGGGTAATGCGGGGAGTCAGCCGGGCCTGCACTGACTGGCGACTATACGAGGAGGGGAGGTTTATATACCCCCTTTGGATGTGAAATGAACATGGTCACGTGTCGGTTGGCTCCCGCCTG
Organism: Harmothoe impar; assembly: GCA_947462335.1. Lineage (NCBI taxonomy): Eukaryota > Metazoa > Annelida > Polychaeta > Phyllodocida > Polynoidae > Harmothoe > Harmothoe impar. Next base: position 34,467,105 of record OX381717.1, on the reverse strand, counting down.
AAACGTGGTGCGCAGTACCCGAGAGAGGACAGTCGCCCCCTCTGGGATACCGCCCACACTAACGCCAGGCGGGAACAACCCGAACTTAATCCTCCTCGGTCACCTGGATATAAATGATTACCGTAGTAAACCCCTACACTACCCCCCCTAGACAACACTAGGTGTGGTAAAAACCTGAGTAGTAGACTCATAATAAAATAGTTTGACAACCAGAAGTAGTTTGTCTATACACTATACACAAAGGGTTTTACTACCATTAGTCATATGTAATATATGATGAACAATATTAATGGAATTAAGGCATTACACTGTCATAGAAACCTTATGATATGACCTTTACGTTAAGTAGTACCCGAAGTAGTTACTAACAGTTTGTAACTATCTTCTGATAGGAAATACATATATAGTCCTGATAAGGACCTTTAAAAATATAATCGGCAAGTGTACCAATTCCGAAGAATTATTACCAGTCCTAAAAAGGACTCACAAGCCTAAAAAAAAATTACATAGGGATACATGATAACTTTTCTCCGCACCAGAATCAAAATTTTCATCACCTCCGTTTTCCATAACAAAATATATATACAACTAGATATACATACTCTTATTTACACCCACCCGAAGTGGTTAACGTTTGAACACAGTTATGGTTTATACAGATCTTTGGTATTATCCTGAGTATCATAAACTATCGTAGTGTATCAGCACCATAAATATATATTAGTAACATGGACGAGAATGTACGTTTTAATAAATAATCTGGAACTGCAGCGGTATACTGCAGAACCTCACAAAAAGTGCTATGTTGACTTTATAAGAAGTCGGATACTGGGCTGATCTCCGGATCTGCTTCAGGACGAGTACGCGAGGTGCTCTCCTCTTCATCTTGGACGACTGAGTGAGTTGCTCTCCTCTTCATCTTGGACGACTGAGTGAGGTGCTCTCCTCTTCATCTTGGACGACTGAGTGAGGTGCTCTCCTCTTCGGGTCTACCAGCAAATGGTAGACTCCTGTAGGTGCGATGTATGTTAAAACGTTTACATATGTGGAAATATTATTAACACTTGGTATGGATATCATTACCTCAGAACCTAAAGGTTCTTTTAATATGAAGGGATAGCCCCTTCATATTTACCTTCGGCTTCCGTAGCCGAAGAGTTCCTGAAACAACTACAGCTGTATTCAGTTATCCCGAAGGAGCTTTGTTTCAGCCTTCGGGTACCTCCTTCTTTTGGATGGCATCTTTCAGCTGATCCATGCTCCCATCCCAGTCCGAGAATTTCATCCCGAGGCAAATTTTAAATTTGGCCTTCATCTCCCGGATTTCTTCCTGGAGCTCCTTACACTCCTCTCGGACTGTAGCTTCCAGCACAGCGGCTTTGTCGCGCTGTGCTTCCAAGAACCTGGTCTTGGTAACTACCTCATCGGCAGTGTCCTTCTGAAGGCTCTCCTTTTCCTTCCGGTGACACTTCCTCACCCCTTCTATGAAGTGTTGTACCACCCTCTTGTGGTAATCCTCAGCCATCACCCGCTGTTCCTTCTGGAAGTCATCCAGAATCTCCTGTCCTATCTGATTGGACAGCGGAGCATCCTTAGGAAAGTAGGATGCTATCGGTGTTACATTAAGAGTGGCCGCAGGCTTCTCCTTCTTGGGTTTGACCTCCTGTGTTTTAACAGGAGGATCCATGGTTGGTTTCCCAACCTCAGTCGGCTTCCCTGGTGGTGGAGCCGGCTTATGGGGTGGTATCGCCGGAGCTGGTACTGGACCTTTCGGTGGCGGAGGAGGAGGTCTCATAGCCTCCCCCTCCGGCCCAGTGATCCGGTGAGCAGGCTTGAATGCCTTGTGTGATGGCGGCTGTTGTTGGTGCCGCGAAGCATCCCTACTGGCATGCTTTAACACCTGCTGGTGTATTCCTGTAGGAGCGGATGGTTCCGTCCGTCCCGAAGCAGATGAAGGTCTGCTTGTCGGGCCTCCTCGGTAACCGGCGTCGGGTAGGACACCTCCCTGGGCAGACGAGGTGGACGCCACATGTCGCACCAAGTCGTACCAGGACCGGGAGGGTTCCTCCCCAGGACTCCTGCGTCCCCGTCGGGCCAGCTCCCTATCAACCTCCCTCTGGCGAGAGAGTTCATTCTCGCGCCTTCGGGTGTCTTGGGGGGTCTGGCCGAGCGTCTGAGACTCCTGTCCAGGCGCCAAGTCCATCTCCGGATAGTCAGTATGTCTATCAGCAGATGCCTCATAGCTACGACCACTATGAGAGGACTCCGTGTAATAACGGGAGTCAATCTCCTCAAGGCTGAGGGTCCCTCCTCTTCTCACGTGAGTAGCCGGGCTGGTGGACCGAGACCGTCCCCGATCACCTTTCGGCTGCTCCCCCCGACCCCGGTAGTAGTCCCTCGGGTCGGGTTCTCTCCCACCTCTCCCCCGGCCTCGATTGGCAGACCGACGGAACATCTCGGGTGGGTATTGGTCCGGATCCAAGTCAAACTTCCGTGAACCCGGGACCTTCGCAAACCTCGCTACTGTGAGCTCCGATTTGCTTTCTGCTACCTCGCAGAAATACGCCTTAGAAGAATTAAGGCTCTTCGGATCCTTCTTCAGGACATCTCTGAACGCGTCTATTATGCGTTCATGCAGGGCCATTACCTTGGCTCTGGCCTCACCACCTCCAATATTATGGAGCATGGTCATGTGCTTGATCAAGCGTCCACGCCTAGGATGCAGGTGACCCGAACAGGTAGTGGTACCTGCCCCCTCCGGATCGCACTGGTACACCATATAGTGATGGGTGTGGTTTTCCACTAAGTGGCGCAGGTACCTCGCCCTAGTGGTGAAGGATACCTGTAATTCCAGAGATGACTGGCATTTCTGGAATGGACACTGAAGGTGGTCCCTGTCCCAATGTCGGACAGCCCAGCGGATCTTTGCCTTCTGATCCCTGGTATAATAGGTCTCCGGGAAGAAATCTATTTTCTTAAGCCAGTCCTCGTAGAACTCGCTCACGAGAGGATCCCTTTGGGTGGCTCTGCACCAATCCTCATCGTCGGATCTCCCATTTAAATTGATTACGGGCGGGATGGAGAAACGCCCCGATCCTTTTGCGCATTCCCCCCAGGTAGGAGGGAATGAATCCCTGAAATCCACCTCTGGCGTTATTCCAGATGTGTTTTTCCAGGGCAGTACCCGACTCGCTCCCCGAGCTGGCGTCGGACTGATGTCCAGCAGCCACCTTCGGGTCGGGCGTCGGGTCGGTTTGGGTGACTGTGGTCACTGGGTCCTTCGTCTGGGAAGGAGATTTTGGAGCCGCAATGTCCATATCGTCCTCCCCTGTAGCAGACTTCCCTTGGGAAGTACTGCTCGTATCAGATTTATCCGATACTGACCCATCGGTCACAATCCGCTGGGCGTCTGGTACTCTCTTTAACCGGGCTGCCTCATTCCTCAAGGCTTGGCGACCCCGAGGCTGGACAAAAGGGGATTCACCTTTTGTAACTACCACAGTCCGGATATCCTGACCGTGGGGACTGCTAGTGCGGGTTGCAGGGTCACCCCTTCGGATGTCCCTGCTGGCTTTAGCTGCAGCCTTCTCCTCTGCCTGAGTCAAACTCTTAGTCCGAGTCTTGACCATTTCCTCCACCGTCTCGATGATGGCTTCGTGACGGCTGAGGTCCTTCTCCGCCATGATTGTTTTCATGCGGTTATAGTCTATCTGATAGACCTCGTAGGATAAGTTGGACCGTATTAAGTCCCTATATCCTTCAACCGATCTCGGTTCCAACATCCCTACCGGGTTGTATCTGCGGTAGCAACCTACCGCGAGGGTAGTGGCGCCGAATGCCCCACACGAAGTGTCATCCGAGATGGGTGTCATCCGAGGCACACACATCCCGACGTCAGCCATCTCGGCGTCAAACAAGCCCTTCCGAAGTGCTTTACACACCCGGAGGCCTTGCTGTAGATTTTCCCAGGTGGCAAACCACTCTGGGGGCATGATGCGGAGAGCTCCCGCATCAATAAATTCTTGCAACATATCCACTATGTCGTTAGGGATAGGTCTGGCTAGGCCTATCTCCGTGGCGCACATCACGTCTGGATGGAGATTCATCTCCCTTCCATCGTAACAACTTTTATCAGTTGTCCTCACCAGGCTAGCTGGCTTCTCATCCTTCGGGTGGTTATCCGGGTTGATGTTCGGATTACCACACATATCCCACGTATCCTTCAGATGTTGGGCCTCCTCCTTCTCTATTTTTAGAGCAAGAAGACGATCTTTTTCATGAAGACTCCTTCGTTCAGCCTCTGTGAGTGCTGATTCAGACGTGAATACATCCATGTCTTCCTCTCCGAGGAGCTGCTCCTCGGAGAGAGTAACAGGGCTGGCGGCACCAGCCCTGTCTTCGTGGGGCAAATCGGCCATGTTGTGTGGCCGTTCCCCTCCGCCCAACTCGAGCTGCCGTGAGGCCATGCTGGGTTGGGCGCTCTTATTTATACTAAATAAGAGTCCTAACTATACTACAGGTCTTTGTGGAGGACCTGTTCTCCTTTTGAAACGTATTCACCTACTTTTGACGCTTGAATTCGGTTCTTATTAGATCCTCCTCGTTGGCCAGCACCCTGTGCCGGCGAAGATTCGAAATCTAATGAACTAAAACGACCTCTTTGCGCAGAGGTCACGCGCATCCACGCGCGTCTCAGGCCCTCCGCGAGACTGCCCTAACTAGGTCACTCATTGACCCAGTTCTTTTCCCGCGCCCGCAGGGCGCCGGTGCTTTTTATTATAAACAGGTGCTTCGGGTAGTAGCCGAACCATTCGCAACCAACAGCTCTGCTGGAGTATTAGTGAGGTTTTTATGGGAAGCATGCCCGCAAACCCACCGGATTATCCGCTCACCACCCACTGGTACCCTGCTGGGGGGTTTACACGCTCCATACCCGGTCACTCGTGTATATTCCAACATTTAACAGATGACAACACAAAACAATTTCTCGGAAAAAGAGGAAATAAATTTATAATTTTTCCCGCCAGGAATTTCTTCCCTCCCTCTCCTAACATAGTACAGGACAACACACTCGTTGTGTACTAGCTTAGGTTACCGCAGCCCTTTCTATCAGGCGGGGACTGCGTCGGGTACCTCCCATGGGTATTTTCTTTGACCTAGCTCCCGAAGGCGCCTTTTCAGAGGCAGGGTTAGCCGTCCCCTTTCTCTTCCGCCTAGGTTTGCTTACAGCTAGCGAGACTTTTTCCTTCTTCTGCACCTTCGGATCACTGCCCCCCAACTTCCTAGGCCTTCCTCGGCCACGTTTCGGGGTTATTTGATCCATTTTCCTGCTCTTTACTTCTTGGAGTAATTCATCTACTCCTAACCCATACGTTTCTGTGGTCAGATCCCTCCCCTTCCAGGGACGGAGCCGAGCCACGTTGGATTTATAGATCCGCCCAATTAAGGATCTAATCATGACAGTACAGTCACTTACTACTCTAGTCACTACAAATGGACCATCCCAGTTGCTTGCCAATTTTAAATTGGATAGAGGTTCGTGTAGTCTTACTACTTGATCCCCTATCTTGAACCGACGGACTTTTAGTCCATGGTCATAACCAGTCTTCTGCCATTTCGCGTTCTTTTGTAACTCAGTTCTAACAAGTTCGTATGCGAATTTGAACTGGTCTCTTAGTGATTCCACAAACATCACGTGACAGGGTGCGTCGGGATTCAACCCGGCCACTCCAAAAACAAGATCGGCTGGCATGATCATGTCCTCCCCAAACACTAATAAGTTTGGGGTGCAATTGGTGCTTTTATGAACAGTGCTGTTGTATGCATGGCATACATATTCACATTGTTCATCCCAATCAGTCATACTTTCATTCACCAAGGGTTTCAGAACCTGAATCAGCGTTCTGTTGAACCTTTCCACCATCCCATCACTCTGGGGTCGGTAAGGATTGGTTCGGGTCTTACAGATGGCTAACCCATGGCACATTTCCTGCCATAGATCCGACTCAAATTCCCGGCCTTGGTCACTATGCATCATCAGAGGCACTCCTAGGTGTAATACCCAACCTTTCACAAAGGCCTTCGCACAGGTCGCTGCTTTGTGATCGGGTAAGGGGAACACCCGCGTATACTTAGTATAGTAGTCAGTGACTACCATCATACACGTGTTACCATCAGGGGTTGTTTTAAAACCACTGATGATGTCGATTGCTATTCTCGCAAACCTAACGCCGAACAGTTCCTGGGACAAGGGCATTTTACCCATCCCAGGGCCGGGTTTATTTTTGCAGCAATCGGGACACGTGGCGATCCAACGTAATAAGTCAGTGCTCATTCCTGGCCAGTAGTATCTTCGGGACAGTCGCTCTAATGAACGTTTCTTCCCAAAGTGACCACTGGTCATATGACCGTGACAATAATACATCAAATCCCTCCTCATACCGGAGGGGATCACTACCTGTCTGATCCTTCTTCCCGAAGGATTGATCTTCCATCTATATAGAACACCTTCGGATACTTCCAGCTCTGTCCATTGAGCTAAAAATCTCCTCATCTCTCTATTTTCTAGCGAGATTTCAGGTCGAACAGGTTTGATCCCCTTAGGAATCAACCCGAGCAACCTCCCCACGTTCGGATCCTTCTCCTGGAACCTTCGGATAGTCTCCATAGACCATTGAAGGATACCAGTTCCCCTGGATTCTAGTGGCAACCGGACTCCAGCTAGGACCGCCCCGTGGGCTCCACAATCATCACATTTCTCATTTCCACAACTCCTAATGGGTCTGCGGGACAGTGCATCAGCATTTACATGCTTCACACCGGGTCGGTGTTGGATCTGCTTCTGTTCCAACCCGAACTCTGATAAGTGTGCTAACCACCGACCTATCATACCTTCAGCATCCTTAAAATTAAGTAACCACCTCAAGGAGGAATGGTCAGTCCTCAGCGTGAAATCTGAGCCCCACAAAAAATGTTTATGTTTCTTTGTGTAAACAATCACTGCCAAGAGTTCCCTCTTGGTGGTACAGTAATTCCTCTGTGACTTGTTCATGGTGTTGCTAGCAAAAGCAATGGGAACTTCCTTTCCGTCTTGGACCTGACTCAAAGCAGCTCCAATGCTCTCATTGCTGGCATCAGTATCCAGGATGAAATGACCGGCGGCTGTCGGATATTTCAACACTGGTGTTTCAACAAAGAGTCTTTTGATGGATTCAAAAGACTCGTCTTGCTCTTTTCCCCATGGAAAAACTTCCTTACGCCTACCAGGTGTCCAATGAGACAGTGACTGGATAGGATAGCTCACCTGGGCATAGCCTGGTAAGAAATCTCGATAATACGAGCAGAACCCAAGGAATGAACGGACATCCTTGGGACACCTGGGTTTTTCCCACTCCGTCACACTTCGGATCTTCTCCGGGTCTGCTTTCACACCCTGTGTGGAAATGATTCTCCCCAGATAATTAATATCTTTCTTAAACAACTGACATTTCTTAGGTTTTAATTTCAACCCATTACTCATTATCCTCTGGAGGACTTCTTCCAGGTTGTCTAGACAACCTTGGAATGTTTTTCCGAAGATAATGACGTCATCTAGGTAAACTAGACATTTCTTCCATAGTAGATCGCTCAGTAATGTCTCCATCATGGCCTCGAAGGTGGCTGGCGCATTGCACAACCCGAAGGGCATGACGTTGTACTGGAACAATCCTACATGGCTAGAGAAGGCCGTCTTCTCCATGTCGGCAGGCTTCATTCCGACCTGCCAGTACCCAGACTGTAAGTCTATGGTACAGTACCATTCATTCCCTCCTAGTGAGTCAATGGTTTCATCAATCCTCGGCAGAGGATATGAGTTCTTCTTCGTCATCCCATTCAGTTTCCTGTAGTCAATACAGAACCGTATGGTCCCATCTTTTTTGGTGACCATACAGACTGGACTGCTCCAGGGGCTGGAACTGGGTACAATAACATGATCCTTAATCATCTTATTGATCTCAGTTTCTGCTACCTCCTTCTTCTTCAGAGGTAGCCGACGGTAAGGAATTTTAAAGGGGGAACTTTCCCCCACGTCAATTCCGTGTAGGACTTTATCAGTTCGTCCTAAGGGTTCTCCTGGGAACGCGAAGGCCCTTCGGCAACGTTTTAACATTACCCGAAGGTCCTTCTGCTCCTTCGGATCTAGTTCCGAAGCATCTAGAATTAGCTTTTCTAATTCCTCTTCAATTAAGGCCGTACCCGGCGGCTCTTCGGATGGCAACCCCAGAAGGCTGCTGGTGACCGCCTCCGCGAGTACCACACTGCCTACTTTAGCGCCTTTCTGGAGATATACCATATGAACACCAGGATTGGAAATGGGGACAAGGGTCCATTGGGCATTTCCCACCAACGTATCAGCAGATTCCAACCCGAGGGATTGGAGATAAGCTACGTCGGGCTCCATGACCCCGGCCCTTCCTCTGAGTTCAGAGGAAGCGCTTATTAACACATCACATGTGGTTCCCGGTGGAAGTTTCACCGTCTGTGCGACACTTGCTACACTACTGATAACTCTCAGCACACATTGTGCTTTGATATTATAGGGACTCTGTATGGACAATTCACCTGTCTTCGGGTTCAACATCATCCCGAACAGGTCGGCAAAGTCCATCCCTATAATACCATCATCCTCGATCTCAGCAATGGTTGGGGAGAATACAAACTCCTTCCCCACCACCGAGATACACAGGAAAGTACGTCCAAACTTCCGCAATCTGCTACCGTCGGCTGTGCACGCATTTACCCTCATTTTAAGGTCATCATTTGTGCCCAGCAGAAGAGTGTAGAACCTCCGAGAGATGATGGAGTGGCTGGCTCCAGTATCTATCAGAAATTCCCCGACTCTACCCTTCACAGAAGCGGCTAAATACCACCTTTTTCCTCCATTCAATGAAGGGTTACTAGTGAACTTCTGTAAGTCACTCTCAGTACCTAGATCTAATCCACGCCCTCTTATGTATTCCAGGCAAGGGTGATCTAGGGGGAGCCTGGTTCCACAAACCATTGCACTATACTCCTCCGCATCAGCACCGGGTTTCCCCGACTCACTTCCCGAATGTATGACTGGAATGCTGATGGCCCCGGCCCCAGGGTTCCCAAGCTGCGCCTGCTTGTCCCCCATATGTCCGGGCGTCACTACTGAGTGTGAACTTACTCCCGTTCCGTCAGGAGTATCATGGCATATTTCCTTCGGGATCTCTGAGTCGCCTTCCTCAGGGATCCCCTTTAATTTTCCGAGTTCTTTCCGGAGAATCGCATCACAGGTTTCTCAGCTGTGCATGAGGAGGCATAATGCCCCTTCTCCTGACATCTGTAGCATGTTACAGTACTCAGTTCGGGTTTAACCCTCCTTTCCTCTTTCTTATCAAACATCGCCATCATACGCTGCATCATGGCTTCTACCAATCAGAGGGACTGGTCGGGTTCCGATTTCTTCGGAACATTGGGTTCTGGTGGACCCGAGGGAGGTTTGGAAGGGGTTTTTGAATTGTCCCCTGGAGGTTTCTCTGGCTTTTCGCTAGAGGATGATTTGTCAAAAGGTTTCCGCCTTTTGTTATCACCGGACTTTTTGTCCCGGCGCTTCCCACTGAAGGCTACCGCCCCAATGGTCTCCTCTCCTTCGGAATCCTCACCCGAGGATCCCCCGCTGCTACTATAGTCAACTACCGCTGACGTTCGGGATTGGTTGGGCACCAATCCGGCAAGAAGAACTTTCTTCTTCTCATAACCATCTATGGCTAAAAATAGATCGGCTAGGGAGGAATCGCTTTTCCAAGCTTTTCTGGTTAGTTCCTGATGATCAGGGTCGCTCAGTCCGCTAATAAACCGGACAAAGAGAGTCTCGATATAGTAATCGGCGTCTCTAGCCCATTCGGGTCTTGCCTGATGCAGAATCCGTTGAAGCTCTAGACCATATATCTTTGGGGACTCTTTTGGTTTCTGGGTTCGCCCCTTGAAGACCAGCCAGTGATCCACGGTCACCAGGTTCCCAAAGATATATACAGCAGTACTTTCGAGCTGATCATATGTACCCGAAGGGCCATATGTACTTCTCCATTGGGAGACTGCTGATTTACCTGGTCCATCATTTAGCCAGATCACGAAGGCTCCTAATGAGTCTTCTTTAGACCACCCATTGTATTTGCAGTCATCCACAAATATTTGGTATTCATCTTTCCAGGGTCCTTTCCCTTTGTAGGGTTTGGTGATCCTGGCGGTCCGTCGGGCACCCCTGGTGACCCCTTCTATCAGCTGATCTGATAGATTCCGGCTCCAGTCCATTATTTCAGTGGCATCTTGTCCCCGGCTATAGCTATCTAAGCCAAGGCTCTTGATACAAGGATCAGTATCATAAACCTGTCTCAATCCGGGAGCCATTGAGGTTCTTCGGGTCAATGGTCGGACTGGAGAGACTGGTTCGCACCCGGGAAACCGGGTGGGTCGAGGGCGAGAAGTGGTACCCGGATAAGGGGGAACACTCCCGGTGGTTGTTTGGTCATGGGTTTGGGGTCTAGGCTGACTTCCCTGACCAGTTGTGGGTCTATCAGGACTATCAGTACGGGGGTACTGTCGGTTCTGATCCCTAGACCATCCAGCAGAAGGTCCTTCCCCTGCTCTCTTGCCTCGGGTTGCATGCCCCCGGGTTTGATTTCCCGGAGTTCTCCCTTCTCGGGTCTCTGCCTCCTGGTTATGATGAAAAATCAGGTCACCCCAATTATCATAACCATACCACCCCCCCTGTTGATCCTCATGGGTGGTGGTGTTCTTGCTCGTACCCGAAGGGGGTGGAACAGCTCCATACTGAGATGGACTATCCCCAGCGAAGGGGTTCAAGGTGTCATAACTATCGACTCCCGGCGCACTTCCCGCGGAATATGCCGTCGGATCGATGGTTACCGAAGGTCCCGTCGGAGCAGGGGGAGCAGATGTATAGTAGACATCTTTCTCTACCTGTCCTCCGGAAGGGTATCGGGTGGTGGGCTTTAGAACTCCTTGGAGTGGAGGGTTCTCCACTCCTTCCCCAGGGGTGAGGGTCACCTCTGGGTCAGGTACCTTCTGGTTACCTAGGTAGAGTTCCAACTCTACTCGTCTAGCTTCCAGTATAGATACCGCCTTCATGCCCTCTAGTTTCTTCTGATCTAACTCTTCGTTTGCTTCTAGGATAGCGGTTCTTACTGCCTCATTGTCTTCCACCTGCTGGTTGCGAGCGTCTTTGGCGGCGTGCCATTCCCTAGAGTATCTTTCTAGGTCCGCCTGATACTGTTGTTGACAGGCATAAGACTTCCGGTTAGCTTGACCTAACTCGGATAATCTTTTCTTTTCCGCTTTCAGGGTTTCCTGATTCTTCTCCATCTGGTCTTGCACCAGTTGGTTGTCACGGGTCAACTGATCCGTTCTCCACTCCATATCCTGATGGACCTGTCTACTCTCTAGGATGTACCTATTCCTTTCAGAGATCAACGAAACCAATTCGTCGTGCAGAGCATCGTACTGCTTGTTCATTTCTTCCTTGTTCCGGTAATCGTTGTCCCGGTCCAAGGTGTCGTCCTGATCAAGATCAGGTTGGGTCCCTACGATGGGACCTCCTTCGGGTACGACCCGAAGGGGTTGTGGCGGTATTTCTAATACCGTCGGGTCCAGAAATGAGCCTTTCTGGTTCGCCCTTTTCTTTCCTCCGGGAAAGAAAACGGAGTCAGTCGTGTTGAACAAAGAACGCCCAGTGTTCAACATGATTTGGCCCTGAGTGGCAATGAAGTTCGGTGTGAACCCCCTCGCTTCCTCCGGTTCCATCTGGTCCACTCGGGTGGACTCCAGTTCTCCTTCTTCCAAAGTCGCTCCTGGATTTAAAGCTCCTTCGGTTTCACGCATGAAACCCTCGAAGCCGGTCGGAACAACTGGGTTGTTCCGCTCCGGGACGTTACCGTCCCCATACTCTCCTACTCCGGCCAGGTTCACCTGACTGCTACTCGAAACTGATCCTGGTCACGGCACCAGTGTAGTGGTTCGGAATCTCAGAAAGAGAACAAGAACGTCAGTTTCCAAGTGCGAAGTAGAAAGCGTGTTTTATTCAACGTATCCCTATTACAATTGAATCTAGTCTTAACCCGAAGGGTAAGACGAAGCAGTCCTGGTTCAATCTAGCGATTGGGGTAGGGTAATGCGGGGAGTCAGCCGGGCCTGCACTGACTGGCGACTATACGAGGAGGGGAGGTTTATATACCCCCTTTGGATGTGAAATGAACATGGTCACGTGTCGGTTGGCTCCCGCCTGAAACGTGGTGCGCAGTACCCGAGAGAGGACAGTCGCCCCCTCTGGGATACCGCCCACACTAACGCCAGGCGGGAACAACCCGAACTTAATCCTCCTCGGTCACCTGGATATAAATGATTACCGTAGTAAACCCCTACACTCCCAAAGTGACATCCGGTCAGAGACGGCACCCGGTCAAAGACAAAAAAATTGGCTCAAGGTCGTGAGGCACAGCCCTTAATGAATTTATAAAGTACACCGATTCAGCAAAGAGACAGGATCCCTAGTGCCAGTTAACAACGACAGCTGACCGCCCTGACTAATGTGTAATAAACATGTATACATGGTTACACATAGTAACAAACCCCCACAAATTGATGAAGAGCAGACATGTTAAAGTACTATGAGTGTATTTCATCCACCAAGATCTTGGTTTAGTGAAATCGGCCAATAATCTAAAGGTACTCAGTCAATGAAGAACGACATGATACAATCATATGATTTCCGAAAATTTTCAAAATCATTTTATTGTCTTTTGTTCAAATAATTTCAGTAAAAGATTTATGGGTTTACTTTAAATGAAGTCTGGTTGTTCTGTTCAGTACCTCTGTAAACATTATTCTGACAACAAACTCAGAGCCATTCCTGATCGCTCTGAATACTTTTAAATTTAATCAACCTATTTTCCAAAGTGAATTGGTAAACTATGAAACTGAAAAGGTGTAGCACTGGTAAAGTGTGTAGTTGTTTGACGTATTTAATAAGGTATATACTTCGATGCTTATGTGTGAACAGGCAAGGGAAAAGAATACTCCGAGGAAAAAGCCAACTTTAAAATTTATGTCATAAGCTTTCCAGTGATATATTACACAAAAAGGTATTAATTCTAGTTTTTGAGAAATGGCTTAATGAATATGTATAGGCATTGCCCTATCCAAATTCCCAATAAGCCCTAAGTCTCTTATTTTCCAAGATTTCTCTATCTAATTAGCATAATTATGAAAATTGAAATTTATCATACATTTTCATTCTTTAGGTCATAAAATTGGATCTAGGAATGGTAATTTCATTCTGGTTTGACCATAATAATCCTCATGAATCATCTTATCAATGGGAAAATTTATTTCTTCTTTTTAGAATGAAAATCATGTTGCCATGGCAACACATATCAACAAGGATCCCCATTTAGGCCTCAAAAAGTTCCTTTTCCATTCTAAATATAGAAGCTTTTTACCAAAAATGGAATGTTTTGAGTTATCCTATTGTATTCTCCAGAAAAAATTACCATAACACATTTTTTTGCCTGTTTCTTCCATTTTAAGCCATAGTGGCACCCCCTGGTGGCAAAAATCGGAACCAATCCCGCGTGGACTATCCTTTCTGCTTGCCTGCTCACATGTATGAGAACAATTCCGTCAGATTATACAGAGAAGGGAGAGTGGAGTAGAGACTTTTTCCAGGCCTTTTCTATAAATATGAATTCCCTGTTCATACATTGAAACTTTGTTACAGGTTATTCAAAGGAGGGAGAGCGGAGGACCAACCTTTAACTTGAAATGGCATCACTCTACTTATGGTTCTGGTGACTGGTATGGAGCACACTGGATGGGTAATTACTATATAAATCTGCTGACCAAGTACCATAAGCATCAACTCAAGGTCAGACTCCAGAGCTCTGATGGTAATTGGACCTCTGCTGACTATTCTGAGTTTTGGGTTGAAGCAGAAAGCAGGGGGTACCGTCTTCATATTGGAGGATACTCAGGAACTGATGTTCCAGGTTAGTCTAACTATTCTAAAAAATATGTAGACTACTCTCTTTTAAGGATATCAGAACCAGTGGAAATAACATGATTATATTGTGCAGTACACATTATTATCATACTTATTGTATCTTTTGAATAATGACTTGTCATAATTTCTTCCTGATTTAGAAAGATTTAGAAAGGCTAATTCGAAATAAGCATAAAGTTGTATCGCTAATACAGAAATGATATAGACAGATCTGCTTAGATTTGAAACATTGTAAAGCCTGTACATTTTATGTGTTAGTTTCAGCATACTTGATTTCCTAGTAGGATTTATGCAAACATAGATAAAACTGTGTTTTAAGGGTATTTTCTCGAATACCACCTTGTGCTTGTAGCACTACAAACATGAATAATTCATACACTGTTCAAAAATCATATTCAGGAGATTCCATGACAGAACTGGAGGGGATACCGTTTACATCCTATGACAAAGATAATGATGAACAGGCTGGTTCTAACTGTGCTGGAGGCTCCCGTGGGGGCTGGTGGTACAAAACATGTGCTCAGACCAACCTGAATGGTATATATGGAAGTACAACACTTGGAAAAGGCATTAACTGGCCGTCATGGAAAGGACTCGAACAATCTATGAAGTACACAGCTATGATGGTGAAGCCAGGTAACTAACATATTGTACATTTTCCCCAATCTACAATACGATGAGAGCTAAGCTACTTGCCTACAACTGTGCAACTGTAAAACTATCCATGTCACCTGGTAAAACATACAAATGCAGATCCAAACATTCAGTTCACCAGGCCTGGCAAATCCTACCTTTATTCCCTTGAAGGGGAAAAATAGAACGAGGGCTTTTTCCCCCTTGATTCTGGGGCAACATACATGTAATATTAGATCCAATCATGAAATTCAATTTGCTAATATCTAACCATTATTTGCGGATAATGGTTACTTCATAGACAGGTAGACAATACAGTAGGCTAGGTATATGTGGATGGGCTTTTATATCAGTTTTATATTCCGTGATTTATAATGATTTATAATGCAAAATCTGGTCGAAATAGGGTACATTATATGTGGATTCCCCCCCCCCCTTCACCCCTCCCTCACCACCCCACTGGGAGAATTCCCCTTGGTGGCAAAATCCCCCTTGGAGGTGCGGACCGGCGGCGGCCCTTATCTCTTATCTCTGCAGAGATAAGGGCTGAGCGTCCACATAGGGGCTATCTTAAGTGAGGGGAGATCTCCCCATGCTGGCTAAAATGCCCAGGAAGGGTTTTCTATCTGTATTGGGGAAATCCCGGGATTTTCCTAGCCTGTTCACTGGATATTTTGTTGCATCATCTTGGAGCTTCTGACAAAGGTGGCAGCGACAGGATATAATTATACTACAGAATAAAATGATATCCTCGAAGAAGGCATAGAGAACAATAGGCAGTTATCTTTATAGGTAGGATGGTAAGTAGCAGGATTGAGAGAGTAGCAAATAAAGGCTTTTGGAGGGATATTAATGACGTTTTTGAGAAGAGATTTAAGAAGAGACTATGTTAAGGAGTTGGACAGTGGCAGGGTTTACTTTGGTGCTACTTGTAGTTTTTAATTGACTGCAGAATAAAATCCCTACAGCCTGAAATTGATTTGAATTGAATTAACAAGCTGTGTGAATAACCTCACTATGTAATGCATTTCACGTTAATCAAAACATTGCAAATGTCACATCAGCTCTAAAACTCTGCATTGTGGTCTGACTATGTCAGAACATAATGAAAACCAAGCCTATCATGAGAAAACAAGAAGAAAAATGTGGCGCTGTGCTTTACCTGTTCTTCAACTGTACCATTAATATTCTATTGATTTAGTAAGTTTGTCAAATAGTATATAATTATGTTGTTCTACAAAATGAACATCACAATCTTAATCTGAATGTTAAACATAATTATCATGTTTGGTATCTCTTTGTTCTTGCAGCTTATCGGGACTGCTTGGATGCATTAAATCATGGTTTGTGTGTGTCTGGAGTGTACACAATCAGACCATATGGATTCAACACATTTGATGTTTGGTGTGACCAGGAGACCGATGGCGGAGGCTGGACGGTATGTTTAATAATCATGTGTCTTTCTGTCTTCTAACTGTACAAAGATGTCACCAGAGATTGGAATATACCAACTTTATTTTTTAGAAACTGCCCTTACTTAGTTTATTTTTTTTAAACAGAGTCTTCATGTTATTTAAATGTCACACAAATGCATGTCATTATGTATGATCACGTTCCAGGTTTTTCAGAGACGGCATAAAGGAGAAGAAGATTTCTACAGAACCTGGGATGAATATGAATCAGGGTTCGGGGATGTATCAGGAGAATACTGGCTTGGAAACAAAAATATCCATCTTTTAACCAAAGGCCAAAATCAGCATGTCAAATTTCAACTTGGACTCCCAGATGGTACGATGAAATATGTGGAATATTCTCAATTCAGCATAAAAGATCAGAGTGATGACTACCGTCTCCACATAGGAGGATATGTAGGAGATGCCACTGTCGGTGAGTTAAAGTGATATGGTCTAATTTTACCATAATTCTAATTCTAGGTAAATGTGTTTGAAATATGATTACAGTATCATATTTGGAGGATGGGAGACAAAACATATGACAGAGAGGCAATGCAGAGTGTCACATGAGCACAGATACATGTATTATCTTTTCCTGTGTATATCCACAATGGGTGCACTTATATCATGCACTCCAAAAGTCATAAATTGAGCATTTAACTCGTAATTAGCTGAATTCTAGGGAATGATGTTTAATAAAGTAGGTGGGACATGAAGTATGGCCATATTGGACTTTCTGGTTCGTTTTTTAGAAAATTGTTTTCTGAGTTTTAATCATCGCCCCATGCCACTTTAAATAATTGATGATAAGTAATCTTATCATGGTGATAGGCAGTACAAATGGATACTTCATCATTGTATCAGACAAAATAGCATCACTGTGCTTTGGCACATTTAACTATATTTCTATATGTGCAGGTGATTCAATGATTGGACATCACAATGGAAGAAAGTTCACAACTAAGGATCGAGACAATGATGAAAGTTCCAGTAACTGTGCTGTAGCCTCCCATGGAGCTTGGTGGTATGGGGCCCCCTGTCACCAATCCAATCTGAATGGTCTCTATGGAAGTACAACATCAGGTGTAGGGCTGAATTGGTACACATGGAAGGGGTATGAGTACTCTATGGCATATACTGCTGTAATGGTAAGACAAGGTGAGTAGGATTAATATCTTCTGATGTCAAGTTAAACCTTAGATCCCTCTAACCACTTTGCAATATCTTATTTCAATATAATATTATTTAAATGTATATCAACATGGTTGTGCTACCTATTATGGACCCCAAAGTGACATTCAAACTTTGTCTACATTTGTTCATGATAGTCAAATCTATTTTGCTTGAAATTCTGCTTAAAAGAGCCACCCCTCTCTTGCTTAGAAAATGGTACCTATGAACTCACTAAAAGTTGCCATATATCTTCTAGTGTATGTGGACTGTCTGGATGCATACAATAAAGGGATGACAAGTTCTGGTGTCTACATAATCAAACCTGATGGAATGACTGAGATGAAAGTTAGGTGTGAGCAAAGACTAGGGGGTGGAGGCTGGACGGTAAGTCCGTTCAATGCATGATTTCCGATAGGAATATTATATATGCTCCCTTGCATGTCATGGACCATACCCATGGGTGAATAGTTTAGAGTTGCCCTTGAAGGTCTGATCCAAGGGTAGATGGCAATGATGAGCAGATCTATGTGTTGTGGGAACCATAAAACATAACTTTGGAGTCCCTTACACCCTTATTAAAAGCTACTGGAGGCTGGTGAAGGTGGGGGCAGAGGAGTTGGCCAGTCTAGGTGTGCAGTCCTGTGGCAGCATCTGGTGCCACCTTTGGACAGATATTGAAGACTGTCTGCTGTAACTGGAGGCCCAGGCTGTTTTATTGTAATAACTTGGATTATGGATCTGCCGATAGGATATTTGGCATTTTGCACAAATGACAAAAAAATCTTTTTTACCTCTGCCCGATTGGATTTTGAGAATTGGACCCCCCAAAAAAAGTATACACTGACCAATAAAATCTCAACATGGCCTTTCCATTTAGGGATAATACTCAATTATTTTTTATTTGATAGCTTAAAAAAGGTATTTGTCATGCTTTTTTTTTTTCCCCCTCACCCCCAAAACGTTTTAGTTGTTTTTTCCCCCGTAATCCAAGTTGTCAACAAGGAGTGGCCTTACAGCTATAAACACCTCCACTGACTGAGCTCCTTTGAGCCGTGGTGTATCAGCTAACACTAGTCCTCACTGCATGAACATTGGCATTAAAGCAACCTTTTATTGCTTCAAGTCACCATTTAATCAGCTTTAAGTTCAGTAAATTTGATGTAAATGTCCCGGAAGAGTCATAATGACATTTAAGCTGCTTTATGTGGCTTTTACCCGAATTAAAGATGCTTTAAGTGTAGCTTTAAGCAGTCTGGTTTTTTGCTTAAATGCCAACATTCATGTAGTGCCTCCCGCCTTTGTTTACATTTCTATTTGTGCTGGATGTGTTTTTAGAACCCAGTGTACATGCACACTGTGTCAGCGTCTATTAGAGACCTGCTTGGAAGTATAGTCCATTTTCAAAGGTTGCGCCTCACCTGCAGTGTGAGTGAATAATGATTGAATTCCCCAGTCAAATGGAAATGAGAAAAAACATGTGTTTTTTTCAAACACACTAATCAAGTATCTCAGCCAGTCAAATATGTCACAACTTGATATACAATCTTTTGAAACAGAGCCATATGCTGTGTATGTATTATCTCTTACAACATCAAATATATTTGTTACAGGTTTTTCAATTGAGGCAGGATGGGAAAGTTGATTTTTACAGAACGTGGGATGAGTACAAATCAGGTTTCGGCGATGCATCAACAGAATACTGGCTTGGCAATGACAATTTACATACCCTGACTAAGAACCATGACCAGATGGTTATGTTCCAAATGAGGAGCACATATGGAGATTGGTCATATGCTTATTATACTAAGTTCTGGGTTGATGATGAGAGCTTGAAATACCAGCTGTATGTTGACGGGTATACTGGTTCTAATAATCCAGGTTTGTTTCTCTATCAAGATTATTCAATTTTCTATTTCATCACCTCAGCGGAGAAAGGTTATAACTGAAAATCCCTTTTTTTTTTAGATATTTATATTTTATGAAACATTTAGAATGCTGTAATACATGAAACATCACAGGGGTTGAATTTTGTCTTCATGTACAATGTGGTTTTATACCCCTAGGTCATATCTAGCCAGATGTCAAATCACAATAATCATAACAAATGGTATCCATGGTTACCTGATCAAGACAAAGCAGTTACAACCTTTCTCCACTGAGTTTAAAACATTTTCAGTTACGACCTTTCGCCACTGAGGTGACAAATTTTCTACTTGTGCATATACAGACTTTCCTGCAAACCATCCCCTTTTTATATTCAACCATATCTATAGTCAAATGATCAAATATGTGGAAGATATTAACTGATATATCATGATGCACAGGAGATTCCTTTAGATGGCACAGTGGTCAGAGATTTTCTACAAAGGATCAGGATAATGATATCAAATCAGATGGAAGCTGTGCACAAGACTCCCATGGTGCCTGGTGGTACGGCAACTGCCAGCAATCAAACTTCAATGGTTTGTATCGAAGTTTAGAGAGTGGTAAAGGATTGAATTGGAACTTACGATATGGAAATCAACATTCTATGACTTATACTGCTATCATGGTCAAAAAAAGTAAGTACACATTGATTATGCTTCATGCTAAATACACTAGTCAAGTCTTCTAACATTTGAGAGTAATGATTTGGGCATATCTTAAAACGTCATTATCTTAATCAGGAAAAGAAATCTGGAAATTTCTAGGATGAAATTGGCCGTGCCTGGTAAGTAGTATACCATATACTATACAGCTCTTAAGAGGTTTTCAATCACAAATGATATAGTTGTAATGATTTTAAATCATTACAACTATATCATTTGTAATGCCTTTTGGTCAGTGGTCATTTTTTAACAACAGGGGGGATCGGTGGCTTTTCGGACAAGCGGGTTGACATTTTTTTGGTCCCCCCCTAAGGCAAGTTGAAATTGAGTGCGGCCGACCCCTTTGAGCAATAGTAATGCGCAGGCTTTTTCACTAAAGAGGGGTGCAATTCTTTTGGTCCCCCCCTCAAAAGGGTTCCACATTTGTTTGGCCCCCCCCCTCCAAGGGGTCCAACTTTTTCTGGTCCCCCCAAATCCACCAAACCCCCCCCCCCTGTTGTTACAAAATGACCTGTCCTTTATGTACTGATTTATTACACATAGGATTGTCTAGGTATGGGGGAAACAATATGATGGTTGACATGGCCAACAGTACAGATGTAACTACTGGTATTGTTTATATTTCATATTAAACATTTCAAGAAATCCACCTTTTTCCAAGGTTACATCAACTGCCTCGATGCATTGAAGAATGGTGCACAAAAATCTGGCATATATAGTATAAACATCTATGGGTACATCAGGTCGGTATATTGTGAGCAAGAGCGGTTTGGGGGAGGATGGACCGTAAGTTTCCTTTACTATTATTATGTCTTCCGGCCATCGAAGCTTTTTCATCATGCTTGCACATCATTCCATAGCCTATATACATACCTCAATGAATAAACTACAAAATTACAACAAATCATGAATTCTTATCATCACATGTATCTCATCCAAAACACATTTTCCATGTTATTAAGGTGGGTCGATCCCATTGAATCAAAGTGTTCAGACTTTCACAATTTTTTTTCTGTGGGTACCCTTAACTATTTGAAAACAGAAAATAAAAATAAAAATGGGGGGTCCCGAGCTACTTTTTAAAATATAGAATTCAAAAATATATAAACATTTTGATTTAGTCCGGTGGTGGAAGAAGGATTTGGGGCCTGACCCGGAATTCTCCGATATAGTTTTTTTCTCTGCTGATTCTTCATCTAGGGGGTCTGGGTGACCATTTCCTGCATGATGTATTTGTGACGGCTTTGGGGAAATTGAGATATTCAAGATGGCCGCCACAATTCAATAAAAATCTTGAAAAGTGCATATCTCAACTTCTAATCTACTTAGAGACACAAATAAAAGGTCTAAAAGTACATTTCTGTGGTCTGGGAATCCAATCATGCCATCTAAAATCATGTATATGGCAACCATTTTGCATTTTATCCAAGATGGCTGCCGGAATTCAATAAAAATCATTAAAAGTGCATATCTCCGCTTCTAATCAACTTAGAGATACAAATGAAAGCTCTAAAAGTATGTTTCTGTAGTCAGGGAATCCAATTATGCCATCTAAAATCATGTATATGGCAGCCATTTAGAAATATATTCAAGATGGCTGCCGAAATTCAATAAAGAATCTTGAAAGGTGCATATCTCTGCTTAGAATCAACTTAGAGACACAAATAAAAGCTCTGAAAGTATATCTCTGTTGTCAGAAAATCCAATCATGCCATTTAAAATCATGTATATGGCAGCCACTTTGAATTATTCATCAGTTTGCACAATGTGTGCCACATTTTTTTTTCTTTGGTTTGAAATATCTTTATTTGCTTTAATCCATGTGCGTCGTACAAGATCTCATTTGCTTCATCCCCACTGATAGGACAGTGTTACGGGTTGATGCTTCGGGATAAACCTTGTAATTAATCAAATAACCGGGTACCGACACAAAGCAAATGTGTGAGAAAAAAATAATAAATAAAGGAAAATGATTATACAGGAAAACAGTGTCGAGTATATAATTATTTATAAATCAGTAACTTGAGCTCTATATTTTAAATAAAGCTGGAGAGAAGGGAGTTTAATAGGATTACGTCATATGTCTAGGCAGGTAAAATTTTGAGGGGGGGGGCAGAGATAAAATCTGGACTACAAGTAGGAGGGAACATGACCATTTCACGGGACCTGGGAGGCTAACCAGAGATCAGTTTCTCTCTTAAAGAGTTCAATTGACTCAGCACCTCTACGTGAGGTGGTCAAGCCATTCCAGCTCGCTGCCCCAAAGAACTCGACACTGTTTTCATACGCCAGACCATTTGCATGTATCATTTTACACATTGGAGCAGAAAAGGCTCTAGTAGGCCTTATTCTGTTATCACTATCTTCTATATGAGGCATACTGTAAAACAAAGTTATCACAGTGAAAATCTTCATTTATTAATAATGAGATGTAATTTGATCACATAGATAGAATCAAAATATAAGGACATACATGTGTTTTGATGCACTAACTCTTTCCTGCCGGCTTTTGCATAAATACACTACCTGATAAATAATGGCTAGTGCATTAATGCACTATGGGGAGGGCATTTTTGGTTATAAATACTATTATCCCGAGCGCCCTCAACAAATCTTTTGAACAGATATGACCTGTTATCATGGTACCATATGAACGGAAATTCCATACAGATTGCAAATCAGTCATTTGCAAACATATATCACAAATACCAATTCTCATATTAACCTCAATATAACCCTATATGTTAATAGTTCTGAGTCGTGGGCCTTAATCTGCCGTTTTCTGGTGAGTTTACACTATCATAGAGCCAGCTGGAAAGAGTTAACAAGACACTCCTCCTTCTCCATTCTCTGAGTCCCCATAACTGGTATGTCCTTGTAGCTGTTCTCTGGTAAAATTGTACAAGATATTGTGTATTGTGGCAACTGTATCTCGGAGATTTGAAAAGTAGTGAGCTATCACAGGTGTATCTGATTAGCTTGGGAAAGAGAAACAATCTCAGCAACTGTTTGGGAGATCAGAGAGTTATTGTTTTTGTTTGGCACTATACATACTCATTTATCTAAATAGAAAGCCACACTTGAGGATGTGGTAAACATCTGCTGTAGTCAAACAAGAAAGTATATTCATATATACATAGAGAGATCATAAATCAACAAGTTCTAGGAGTCATCCCTAACCAAGCCACACTGCACAGGATCTAGTTGAAGAATGTAAAATCTGATTGGCATGTTTCCATATTGACTTGTGGCATGTGACCCAAAGTGCAGCACAGCCATTAAGACATGCAGCATTTGCACTGTAATGCCTATCTAACATCTTGACTCTGAGTGTATTCTTGAGGACTGATTTAGATTTTGACTCCGTCATATTTCCCAGATCATCAGGCATTATCTAGAGTGGACTGTGGTATCAACTCATGAGCCATCAAATTCTTTGTGTCATAATCCCATAAATTACAGTGAAGACTCAGCCCTCACATAAATCATTTCAATGTCATACACTATTGTGTCAGCAACCTTGATATGCTGAGATGTTGACATTGTTACAACTCACTTACTGATTCTGTCGTGGAATCCTTCAGTTTTCAAATTCCTCCATTTTGCTCTTTGCACAGCCTAACAGAATGGTCCACATTCATGGATGGATTGACCACCACCCTTCCTGCGACAATGTTCAGAACACCATTAGGAAATTCTTTGCTCTGTAGAGGGTCAATCTGTCTCTAGTTTGCCCCGCAATACTTTTCTGTTGCTTGCATCTGTCTTGATTATTGATTTTATATCTTCTTTATGTTGGATTTCATGAGGTGCTTCTCCTTTATTCTCAAATACATCTATGCTAAAGCCCTTAACAACCTCTTTACATGAGAGTATGTTCTGTTTTTTTCCAGATCCAAGGTGGTTCCATTAATTCCCCCTGGGGCATGTTTCTACCTCATGATGGTTGACTCAATAACCATGTCACTTGTTGGCCTTTCGTGGATGCTTCACACAAATCACCAGGCAAATCATGCATGGATCTCATATATTATGATGCATATCTGGGATGGCTATAGTGGTTGGTGGCAAAGAACAAGGTATCATGTCCTTGACACATGCTTGATGCATTAGTCAGTCAGACTCTTGCTCAGCTCTTACATATCTCATAGCTATGAAAATGGGTTCAATTAGGGCTCAGTCTCATGACAGTGAGCACCTTACCAGAGTTTGGCTGTCCTACTGTGATGCCTGGTTCAATGACTCATTCAAAATGCTCTGACAATCTCTAAATCCCATGCTAGACCTCTGCCTGTGATCAGCTTGCCTATATCATGCTCATGAGGACATTCACTCCACCTTTAGAAGCAAAGATTGCTTAACATGGCCTGCTTCTCCCAAAATACATGAACAGCTATATGATACAGCTGTTAATCTGCAGTGAATATCATATAGGCTTGGCCTGTTGATTTAATAAGTTGTTTGGCCTTCATCATGGGTCTCATTATGGTATTTCAGTCTGCATGAACTGGTTTATATCTTTAAAAAACTGAGTCCAGGTCTTGCTCACATACAACTTTCTTGGGTGCTTTAAAACCCTCTGAATGTCCTCTGTAATGCACTTTTGCTATTGGAGGATCTATTGTGGATGGGGGCTGTAGTGGGCCAGTGCATTATGTTTTGGGAATTACCTGTAGCAGATTGTGTACCCTCCAACAGCTATCTCTGCTTCATTAATTAGTTCATATTCCATCCCTTAATGTGTCGCCGTGACAGATAATCTCACTATAAATGTCTGTTTATTCAAGTCTTACATTTACTGGATTTGTAAAACGGTGTAGACCTTTCACTAATTTTTTAGTTATATCATCAATTGTTCAAAATGGCTGCCATATACATGATTTTAAATGGCATGATTGGATTTTCTGACAACAGAGATATACTTTCAGAGCTTTTATTTGTGTCTCTAAGTTGATTCTAAGCAGAGATATGCACCTTTCAAGATTCTTTATTGAATTTCGGCAGCCATCTTGAATATATTTCTAAATGGCTGCCATATACATGATTTTAGATGGCATAATTGGATTCCCTGACTACAGAAACATACTTTTAGAGCTTTCATTTGTATCTCTAAGTTGATTAGAAGAGGAGATATGCACTTTTAATGATTTTTATTGAATTCCGGCAGCCATCTTGAATAAAATGCAAAATGGCTGCCATATACATGATTTTAGATGGCATGATTGGATTCCCAGACCACAGAAATGTACTTTTAGACCTTTTATTTGTGTCTCTAAGTAGATTAGAAGTTGAGATATGCACTTTTCAAGATTTTTATTGAATTGTGGCGGCCATCTTGAATATCTCAATTTCCCCAAAGCCGTCACAAATACATCACGCAGGAAATGGTCACCCAGACCCCCTAGATGAAGAATCAGCGGAGAAAAAAACTATATCGGAGAATTCTGGGTCAGGCCCCAAATCCTTCTTCCACCACCGGACTATTTAGATTACCCAACAACAGAGAATATACAGGTTTTCCATGCTTTTTTTTTTTTTTTTTTTGCCTCTACCCTTCGAAGTATTTTGTGGTCCGGCTCCCCCCGTAGGGCAGTTTTTTTTGTTTTTTTTTCCCTCCGCCCTTCCAAAAAGTTAGAGCCAAAAGCCCGTAATCCAAGTTATCAAAATAAGGTGGCCTAATAAACATATGATCTGATGTAATTAGTAAACACATTGCCATCCTGAATTGGTGCTTTAGGTATAGAACAAAGTCATGTATAACATGTAGTAAACAATATGTCAATGTCCCTATCTTTTGTCACATCTGGTAGCAAACACAAAGACACATAACAGAAAACATACCGTCCAACCTCCACCATCGGTCTCCTGGTCACAGTAAGCATCAAACAAAGTGATTCCGTCAGGTCTGATTGTGTAGACTCCAGACACATGCATACCATTATTAAGGGCATCGAGACAGTCCAGATATACTGTCAATGAAAAGATGCATTATATAACATCCATTGTAGGTTTCAATAGAAATCCCACTTTCTAACATGATCAACTGATATTTAGAAGTATATCTGTGAGGCATGTATCATATAAAAGTATGGCTTCAGTTAATCTACTAGATAAACTAAGGAATTTACGTCCACAGACTTTTGGTAATGGCACTGGAGGAGTGGAATCTGTCTCTTAATCCCACCTCAAAATCAAGTTGGCTCAAAGCTATTCATACAATTTGACCCAGACTCTTTTGGAGTGTATAATGGTAATTTGAAACAGACTATCTCTATTATCCTTAGGACTGCTGGTACTTTCTGGAGGCACATTGCCATAGCGTATTGTTTCCAATGCAAACACAAAATCTTGGCTTCCAGGGGGCCCTTTTTACTATACACATTGGCCCGCTACGGCAGTGCTAAGGATATGTTGTGGAACTTCAATGTTGTGGTACATAAATTGAGTTACCTGGCTTCACCATCATAGCTGTGTACTTCATAGAGTGCTCAAGTCCTTTCCATGACGGCCAGTGAATGCCCTTTCCAAGTGTTGTACTTCCATATGCACCATTCAGGTTAGTGGAGGGACAAGTCTTGTACCACCAGCCCCCACGGGCACCCGCAGCGCAGTTAGAAGAGTCTTCATCATTATCCCTGTCCTTGGCTGTAAACATCATCCCATCCTGTTCTGTCATGGAATCTCCTGAATATGAATGTTAGTATGAATGAAATATGTATATAAGCAATTGTTTCTACTTACGAACATAATGTTATGCAGAAATAAAGTGATATTCAAAGAAATAGTGATGAACACATGAAATTCTGGCCTTGGGATGTCTAGGCTCACTCTCAATCTTTGTCAGTCACACACATATCTGCACAAATAACCGGCACATTCACCTTATTCTTATTATTTTGGTCGACCTTTCACAGGAAATGATGAGCAGAAATTAATTAAAAAGTGCCATTAATATAATTCCATACTGATCAATTTCTGCAAGATCAAAGTAAGATTGATATTTTCACTGATTCTCATCCTATTTAAAAAAAAGTAAAAGTATTGTTTATAAAGGTCGGAATAACCTGCAACATCAGATCCTGCGTATCCTCCAACATGCATTTTGAACCCGCTGCTTTCTGCTCCAATCCAAAACTCAGAATAGTCAGCAGAGGCCCATTCACCATCAGAGCTCTGGAGTCTGACCTTGAGTTGTTGACGATGGTCTTGGGTCAGCAGATTAATGTTTCTATTGCCCAGCCAGAATGCTCCAGATACGTCACCAGTACCATAAGTGTAATGATGCCATCCCGCATCAAAACTTGGTCCTGCACTCTCCCTCCTCTGAATAACCTATAACAGACAATTCTTAAGTACAGTGGTTAGACAGTGAGTATCAGTTATCAATTTATGAAAGTTTCAAAGTACCTGACCAGTTAGTTTATTATTGATTTGTTTCTAAATGCAATATATCAATCTTTCAACCCGTTAAAGTGCCTTTTTATGTACATATAATCAAGTTACACAATTTCCCAGCATTTGACCTTCTGTGTTTCAAAGTCCATAAGATGACTTGGAAATAAAGTCTACATTATATTTCAAACTGTTTGTTGGCATATGTTTAGTACTATCCCAGCTAACAAAAAAAAAACGATTTTTACGTCAAAATAACGTTTTAAACTTTACATAACGTTATGCCATACTAAAGAGCCTTAGAAACTTGACATAAAATGTTATATAACGTCATTTGTTTACTATGATAAAGGTGTAATTAAGGTGGGTCGCGGCAATTGCAGTATGAACTACCGCTCATCTTTTTGCGCATATAGCCTAAATATGTCAGAATATTGCCATTTCTGGTAGGCATTTGCTCGTTATAATTATCTATACTCAAACAAATTCTTGGACAATTTTGAGAAAAATTGAGCATCTAAGAGCACATTTATATTTTGACATAACAATTACAGGTATTTTGGGCATTTTCTATGATTTTTTTCTGGAACTTTCATTTATTAAGTAATAAATGGCATTTAAAAGAGCATAAGAGTGAATAAATTAATTTAATATATCCAAACCTACATGAAAGGATCATGTTATATGCAGATTGTTGGGAATTAACCCATAGTGTAATACTTCAAAGATTTGATTTAGTCTATTTTTCCAATACTTTTTTATTTCAAAGAGCCAAAACCCTCAAATTACGCACGGGAACCCATATTAAAATTACTTTTATTCATGGGCAAATGATCTGAACAATCTGTTGGGAAAGTTTAAGAAAAATCTGAACATTTTCATAACTATTTTTCTTTGATTATGTAAAGAGATAATGGAAATTTATTCCTAATTTTCTCCGAAAGATGACAGTTTTACCTAGAATGCAAAGTGATAAAACTCCGAAACTAGGTTTAGAATGAATGTGTATATCCTTATGTTTATTGTGTAATGTTTCGAAATTCTGTGGTTATTATTTGATAGAAAACAAAATCATTGAAAATTTTACATTATTTTCGTTCTTTTAATGTATAATTAGTCCGGTGGTGGAAGAAGGATTTGGGGCCTGACCCAGAATTCTCCGATATAGTTTTTTTCTCCGCTGATTCTTCATCTAGGGGGTCTGGGTGACCATTTCCTGCGTGATGTATTTGTGACGGCTTTGGGGAAATTGAGATATTCAAGATGGCCGCCACAATTCAATAAAAATCTTGAAAAGTGCATATCTCAACTTCTAATCTACTTAGAGACACAAATAAAAGGTCTAAAAGTACATTTCTGTGGTCTGGGAATCCAATCATGCCATCTAAAATCATGTATATGGCAGCCATTTTGCATTTTATTCAAGATGGCTGCCGGAATTCAATAAAAATCATTAAAAGTGCATATCTCCTCTTCTAATCAACTTAGAGATACAAATGAAAGCTCTAAAAGTATGTTTCTGTAGTCAGGGAATCCAATTATGCCATCTAAAATCATGTATATGGCAGCCATTTAGAAATATATTCAAGATGGCTGCCGAAATTCAATAAAGAATCTTGAAAGGTGCATATCTCTGCTTAGAATCAACTTAGAGACACAAATAAAAGCTCTGAAAGTATATCTCTGTTGTCAGAAAATCCAATCATGCCATTTAAAATCATGTATATGGCAGCCATTTTGAACAATTGATGATATAACTAAAAAATTAGTGAAAGGTCTACACCGTTTTACAAATCCAGTAAATGTAAGACTTGAATAAACAGACATTTATAGTGAGATTATCTGTCACGGCGACACATTAAGGGATGGAATATGAACTAATTAATGAAGCAGAGATAGCTGTTGGAGGGTACACAATCTGCTACAGGTAATTCCCAAAACATAATGCACTGGCCCACTACAGCCCCCATCCACAATAGATCCTCCAATAGCAAAAGTGCATTACAGAGGACATTCAGAGGGTTTTAAAGCACCCAAGAAAGTTGTATGTGAGCAAGACCTGGACTCAGTTTTTTAAAGATATAAACCAGTTCATGCAGACTGAAATACCATAATGAGACCCATGATGAAGGCCAAACAACTTATTAAATCAACAGGCCAAGCCTATATGATATTCACTGCAGATTAACAGCTGTATCATATAGCTGTTCATGTATTTTGGGAGAAGCAGGCCATGTTAAGCAATCTTTGCTTCTAAAGGTGGAGTGAATGTCCTCATGAGCATGATATAGGCAAGCTGATCACAGGCAGAGGTCTAGCATGGGATTTAGAGATTGTCAGAGCATTTTGAATGAGTCATTGAACCAGGCATCACAGTAGGACAGCCAAACTCTGGTAAGGTGCTCACTGTCATGAGACTGAGCCCTAATTGAACCCATTTTCATAGCTATGAGATATGTAAGAGCTGAGCAAGAGTCTGACTGACTAATGCATCAAGCATGTGTCAAGGACATGATACCTTGTTCTTTGCCACCAACCACTATAGCCATCCCAGATATGCATCATAATATATGAGATCCATGCATGATTTGCCTGGTGATTTGTGTGAAGCATCCACGAAAGGCCAACAAGTGACATGGTTATTGAGTCAACCATCATGAGGTAGAAACATGCCCCAGGGGGAATTAATGGAACCACCTTGGATCTGGAAAAAAACAGAACATACTCTCATGTAAAGAGGTTGTTAAGGGCTTTAGCATAGATGTATTTGAGAATAAAGGAGAAGCACCTCATGAAATCCAACATAAAGAAGATATAAAATCAATAATCAAGACAGATGCAAGCAACAGAAAAGTATTGCGGGGCAAACTAGAGACAGATTGACCCTCTACAGAGCAAAGAATTTCCTAATGGTGTTCTGAACATTGTCGCAGGAAGGGTGGTGGTCAATCCATCCATGAATGTGGACCATTCTGTTAGGCTGTGCAAAGAGCAAAATGGAGGAATTTGAAAACTGAAGGATTCCACGACAGAATCAGTAAGTGAGTTGTAACAATGTCAACATCTCAGCATATCAAGGTTGCTGACACAATAGTGTATGACATTGAAATGATTTATGTGAGGGCTGAGTCTTCACTGTAATTTATGGGATTATGACACAAAGAATTTGATGGCTCATGAGTTGATACCACAGTCCACTCTAGATAATGCCTGATGATCTGGGAAATATGACGGAGTCAAAATCTAAATCAGTCCTCAAGAATACACTCAGAGTCAAGATGTTAGATAGGCATTACAGTGCAAATGCTGCATGTCTTAATGGCTGTGCTGCACTTTGGGTCACATGCCACAAGTCAATATGGAAACATGCCAATCAGATTTTACATTCTTCAACTAGATCCTGTGCAGTGTGGCTTGGTTAGGGATGACTCCTAGAACTTGTTGATTTATGATCTCTCTATGTATATATGAATATACTTTCTTGTTTGACTACAGCAGATGTTTACCACATCCTCAAGTGTGGCTTTCTATTTAGATAAATGAGTATGTATAGTGCCAAACAAAAACAATAACTCTCTGATCTCCCAAACAGTTGCTGAGATTGTTTCTCTTTCCCAAGCTAATCAGATACACCTGTGATAGCTCACTACTTTTCAAATCTCCGAGATACAGTTGCCACAATACACAATATCTTGTACAATTTTACCAGAGAACAGCTACAAGGACATACCAGTTATGGGGACTCAGAGAATGGAGAAGGAGGAGTGTCTTGTTAACTCTTTCCAGCTGGCTCTATGATAGTGTAAACTCACCAGAAAACGGCAGATTAAGGCCCACGACTCAGAACTATTAACATATAGGGTTATATTGAGGTTAATATGAGAATTGGTATTTGTGATATATGTTTGCAAATGACTGATTTGCAATCTGTATGGAATTTCCGTTCATATGGTACCATGATAACAGGTCATATCTGTTCAAAAGATTTGTTGAGGGCGCTCGGGATAATAGTATTTATAACCAAAAATGCCCTCCCCATAGTGCATTAATGCACTAGCCATTATTTATCAGGTAGTGTATTTATGCAAAAGCCGGCAGGAAAGAGTTAGTGCATCAAAACACATGTATGTCCTTATATTTTGATTCTATCTATGTGATCAAATTACATCTCATTATTAATAAATGAAGATTTTCACTGTGATAACTTTGTTTTACAGTATGCCTCATATAGAAGATAGTGATAACAGAATAAGGCCTACTAGAGCCTTTTCTGCTCCAATGTGTAAAATGATACATGCAAATGGTCTGGCGTATGAAAACAGTGTCGAGTTCTTTGGGGCAGCGAGCTGGAATGGCTTGACCACCTCACGTAGAGGTGCTGAGTCAATTGAACTCTTTAAGAGAGAAACTGATCTCTGGTTAGCCTCCCAGGTCCCGTGAAATGGTCATGTTCCCTCCTACTTGTAGTCCAGATTTTATCTCTGCCCCCCCCCTCAAAATTTTACCTGCCTAGACATATGACGTAATCCTATTAAACTCCCTTCTCTCCAGCTTTATTTAAAATATAGAGCTCAAGTTACTGATTTATAAATAATTATATACTCGACACTGTTTTCCTGTATAATCATTTTCCTTTATTTATTATTTTTTTCTCACACATTTGCTTTGTGTCGGTACCCGGTTATTTGATTAATTACAAGGTTTATCCCGAAGCATCAACCCGTAACACTGTCCTATCAGTGGGGATGAAGCAAATGAGATCTTGTACGACGCACATGGATTAAAGCAAATAAAGATATTTCAAACCAAAGAAAAAAAAATGTGGCACACATTGTGCAAACTGATGAATAATTCAAAGTGGCTGCCATATACATGATTTTAAATGGCATGATTGGATTTTCTGACAACAGAGATATACTTTCAGAGCTTTTATTTGTGTCTCTAAGTTGATTCTAAGCAGAGATATGCACCTTTCAAGATTCTTTATTGAATTTCGGCAGCCATCTTGAATATATTTCTAAATGGCTGCCATATACATGATTTTAGATGGCATAATTGGATTCCCTGACTACAGAAACATACTTTTAGAGCTTTCATTTGTATCTCTAAGTTGATTAGAAGCGGAGATATGCACTTTTAATGATTTTTATTGAATTCCGGCAGCCATCTTGGATAAAATGCAAAATGGTTGCCATATACATGATTTTAGATGGCATGATTGGATTCCCAGACCACAGAAATGTACTTTTAGACCTTTTATTTGTGTCTCTAAGTAGATTAGAAGTTGAGATATGCACTTTTCAA
This sequence comes from Harmothoe impar, assembly GCA_947462335.1. NCBI lineage: Eukaryota > Metazoa > Annelida > Polychaeta > Phyllodocida > Polynoidae > Harmothoe > Harmothoe impar. The sequence continues at coordinate 34,434,481 of OX381717.1, read as the reverse complement.
GATTTTTATTGAATTGTGGCGGCCATCTTGAATATCTCAATTTCCCCAAAGCCGTCACAAATACATCATGCAGGAAATGGTCACCCAGACCCCCTAGATGAAGAATCAGCAGAGAAAAAAACTATATCGGAGAATTCCGGGTCAGGCCCCAAATCCTTCTTCCACCACCGGACTAAAAGAAGATATGTTGAGAAATATCCCCAATCTGAAAGGTCTCATTCTACCTTTTGCTGGTCAACATGTCTTTTTTTTTTTTTTTAAGAAAAATTCTTTAAAAAATCTCGGAGGGGAAACGCTAAAAAAAAAAAAAAAACTTTTTTTTTTTTTGCAAAATGCCTAAAATCTCGGCGGCGGGTCTGTAATCCAAGTTGTCAAAATAAAACGGCCTTAGGTATTAGAAAATAACATTTCCAAAAGACTAACATACTCTGATCTGACCTCCTCTTTCAATGTACAATTACATTTTTAGGTTATCCAGATGAGGAAGGATGGAGACCTGGACTTCTACAGGAATTGGACTGAATATAAGACAGGGTTTGGAGATCTTCTAGGGGAACACTGGCTTGGCAATGACAGAATCCATCTTCTGACCAAGGTCCAGGATCAAGAGCTCAAGATCCAACTTAAAACTGCAGATGGTGACGAGGCCACTGCACGTTACTCTAATTTTGCGATTGGAGATGAGAGTGAGAACTACATCCTTGACATACAAGGGTACTCAGGAGCAAACAATCCTGGTTAGTTCTCTTAACTCCCACAAGTTATTGTGATCACAGTTCTAGTTTTAAAAAATGGGACTACTTTTTGTTGAAATTCCGTCATCCTCCTGAGGCCAAATGTCTAACTCCCTACTATGGCACTTACAAATAATTGCTGAGGGAGCTGAGCATCAAATTCAAAATTGAGGGGAAGTAGCTTTGTTATGTTGTCAGTTGACTCGGTTCTGAAAAAAGGTATTTTAGAAATAATTTGGCAACGAGTGAGGTCACAGCTAACAAAAATACATTTTTTTCCGTCAAAATAACGTATTAAACGTTATATAACGTTTCACCACAATAAGAAGCCATAGAGAAATGTTATATAACGTTGAATAATTTCTTTTGTTCTCTTAAAGATGTGTTCCTTAAAACCTGTACATTTGCTCTTGTTAGGATTTACCTTGAAAAACAGGACAGGGGATGAGAAAAATCTTGCAATGATTTCAATGAACACTGAAAGGTATTTTTTTTATAACTCTATAACACTATAACTTTTTTATTTCACAGGAGACTCAATGCTTGGTCATCATAATGGTAGACAGTTTACAACAAAGGATCGAGACAATGATGAAAGTGTTGGCAACTGTGCTGTAGCGTCCCATGGAGCTTGGTGGTATGGGGCCCCATGTCATCAGTCCAACCTGAATGGTCTCTATGGAAGCACAACATCTGGTGAAGGGATTAATTGGGACACGTGGAAGGGGTATGAGCAATCCATGACAAATACTGCAGTAATGGTGAGAAAAGGTAAGCACAAAATGAACCCGTTCAGGATGAGTGCCATTTCTGTTCAAAAAAAATTCACAAAATCTCAATATCACCTAATTTAGGACAACTTATGTTCTGAAAGGTTGTATGAATGAAATGCCAACTCTATCAAACTTTATTGTCTTCCAGTTGTGGTTTTCACCTTAAGGGAATTAATCCAAAGCTTTAAATTATTTCAGTGTTTGTGGACTGTCTGGATGCTTACAATCGAGGAATGACCGGTTCTGGGCTCTACACAATCAAACCTGATGGAATCACTGAGATGAGAGTTCGGTGTGAACAAAACAAAGATGGTGGAGGCTGGACAGTAAGTACTACTTTCCAACCCATGCCACGGGTATCTGTGGTTTGAGTTTTTTTGGGTTTTTCTCTGATATTGTCAAAGTAGACATAGGACCTGTCTGCTACATGCAGGTTTATGCAGGGCATCTGTTCATCCAGGGATTCACATGATTCTGACGGTATTGCACTTATGCACTTATGCATAATCAGATGAAGTTTTAAGTCATGCTTGAAATTTGCCATCTGTCATCTAGAGATAAACTCATTGTTATTCGAAATAATTGGTAATCTATATTCTAGGCTATAGCTGCCAGGAGGTCTTTGGGTCATGTATATATGTAATGGTCTTCTCTTAGGATCTATTTCATTTTGGTAGAGGATAGACATTGAAAAGACTGAATCAAGCAGATTAATGTCTCTGTCAGATGCCTATTGTGGTGTCCTGATAGCTTCTCCAGATCTGCGTTCAGATGTGGCTCATTCAGATGAGGCTGCATGTGATAATGTTTCTATTGTTGCCTTATATGTAGCTCTGTTGTTTAATTTTTCAAACATTTGAAAAACAAAAACTCTCTTCCAGGTTTTTCAAAGGAGGCTGAATGGAAAAGTGGACTTCTATAGAACATGGAATGAGTACAAATCAGGGTTTGGTGATGCATCAGGGGAATACTGGCTCGGCAATGACAATTTACATATTCTCACCAAGAACCAAAGCAGCACAGCAGTCAGGTTCCAAATGAAACTTGATGGAGCAACATCCTCCACTGGTTATAGCACTTTTTCTATTGAGGACGAGGATGGAAAATACCGCCTGCACCTAGGTTCACACACAGGATCAAATACTCCAGGTTAGTCACCTAGATTCCTATAAGTATGTATGATAGGACTGTCATCGATACACCGACATTTTCCGAATTCTGATAATGGCATGGTCAAAAGAATTATATCGATACACCTTTTGACCCACAGAGTGTCAAGGATTTTATCTTTCCAAAACTGAAAGAATTTTATAAATATTCTGAGTAGAACTAACCTATTTATTAGGTTGAAAATGCTGCCCTTAAAAGACATAATATTTAGGAAAAGTAACTTGTGAATGTGAATCAAAATTGTGCAGAAGTTCTGAATAATGCTTATGTGTGTCCACACATTATATCATATGGGCTACCTATTGTAATAAACAACTGAATACATTTATTATCAAGCATATTTTAACCATTGATCCCAGATCAAAACAAATCGATATAATTGAAAAAATCAAGACTAAAATAGTGATAATCGGAATCGAAATAAATTGCATACCAATGACAGTCCTACCGTGTGATATATTGCTAGGTAGAATGACACAAGATAAACAGGTCCAGGAAGGAATTTAATACTCAAAGACCCCCTGGTATCTTGTGTATCAACATTCAAATCAATTCTACTATAAATTTCATACAAACTTATTTATTGATATACTCAATTTGAGCACATGTCATTTTTCTCGTTTCAATATATAAATCATTTTTCTCATTATGTCCTTCAGGTGATTCTATGAGTCAACGACAGAATGGTCAGATGTTTTCGACAAAGGATCAGGACAATGATATCAATTCAGCAGGCAGCTGTGCACAGACCTCCTATGGTGCCTGGTGGTACGGAAACTGCCATTATTCAAATCTCAACGGTTTGTACGGAAGTACAGAGACTGGTAAAGGAGTGAACTGGAACTCATGGACCGGGTTGTCCCGTTCTGTGACCTTTACGGAAATAATGGTTAGAATGAATGGTTAGTATCACTGCATGAACATTGGCATTTAAGCAACCTTTTATTGCTTAAAGTCACAATTTAAGCCGCTTCAAGTTCAGTAAATTTGATGTAAATGTCCCAGAAAAGTCATAATGACATTTAAGCGGCTTTATGTGGCTTTTACCCGAATTAAAGATGCTTAAAGTGTAACTTTAAGCAGTCCAGTTTTTGCTTAAATGCCAACATTCATGTAGTGTATGAATCTATAGAAGGCAGTTGTCACATAACAGTTCCCAAATGGTATTCTTTTTTGTGTATACAGTAGGATAAAATTCTGACCGCCCCTTAGCTAGGACTAAACATATGTCAGCTAAAGATCTTAAAACAATGTTCAAATATTGCATAAGAAGTAATGCTAAAGGTAAAGGTAATGTGAACAAATGTTTCATGTGTATCATCCAAGCTCTCACATCCATATCTTGTACCTAATTATCCTTTTATCAAAGGGGCATTCTCACCACTCACACTTAACCACATAGTAGACTAGAACAGTACTAGTATTGTGAGTGGGATATGCTTAGTGATTATGGCACTTTGATTCATCAATGTGAATTCAAGAATTCATGAAATGAAAGGAGTGTCTCTTTGTTTCGGAAGTTTATATTGACTGCCTGGATGCCTTCGATAACGGTATGCACACGTCTGGCATCTACATGATTAAACCTGATGGAAGTACCTTGATGAAAGTGTATTGTGATATGGAGTCGGATGGTGGAGGCTGGACGGTACGTTCTATTTCTCATATTTATGGGCTTTATACGATATCAAACAAACTGACTGTCATAAAATAAATATTGATGTTCCATTCCCCCTCATTACACTTATAAATGTAGTCCGAAGCTATTTACACATGTGTTAATAGTTTTGCTCCAACCATTTTAATTCAACAAAAGAGAATATGCCACAGGCACAGTTAGGGCTGACCAGGACTTTTCTCCATCTCCTGTAGTCCATACCAAAATGTGTTGCAGCGAACTGTATAATTGTACAGACAGATGTCCACGATAAATGAGTGGTGCATAGTATCGCATCACACGAGGCGGAGCCGAGTGTGATGCGATATTGCAGGTGTTACATTGGTGCATGATGGGAATGTACCAATAGCATGTGGTGATAAGATGCTCGAAAGAGGCACAGGCGAGTTTAGGGATGTCATTGACATCCAATTTATGTCGATGATGATGAATTCTTGGCATATAATTATCAGTATATAAACCCGGTAGGGCGAGATAGAGAATATAATAGGGATTAATATTATCTATGAATCTAGCAATCGGGCTAGTTAAGTTAGGTTGCTATGAAAACTACTTTCTGTGCTATAAATTACCGGTACTTCCTACTTCTAAGATAATGTGGAAAGACATGAGAAGACAACGACATGGGTGTGGTGGAAAATATATAGCACTAAAACAATAGCCTATACTTTATTAACCTTGGTAACAACACAGTGACATTAATAACAGGTCACACTCATTTTCTTCTTCGTGACATATGGCAGGCTCACCAGGCCTATATGAAATATCACAATCACATAGGGATACATATACCCTGTATCGCAAGAACAGGAACCGTTAACGCCTACCCAGGTCTAAACAGACCAGAAGCTAAATGCAATAAATACAGTAATAACAATAACCAACAATTATTGACAATCAATAAATATCAACATAGTTTACCCCAACTGGAGGAAAAAAACCAATATAATCAAAAATAAAAATTTGAAAACAGCTGACTCAGACTGAGATCCGCTGCTGTACGTTTGAATACTGCCCACCGACTAACGGGCAGTGGGGGGAAACTGCCTGGATGGCGGAGGCTGGATGGTGAGTTTAGCCATGGCTTCTGGGTCATAGAGAAAACCAATTCAGTAATTTGCTCCTGTCTGTGTCACGAACCACAGTCGACTCCAAAGGTGGTCAGCTAGTATAACCAATCCTATTTGAGAAATCCCTTTGTCTCCAAATAAAACAATGAGTGATGCCTCTGTCAAGAATTTGGACCCTGCCGAGTGTGAGCAAGCTCTAGACCAGTATGTTTGCAAAATGATAAACATATGGGATAAACATCACTTTTAATTTTCTGCGCTGGTACTAGCAAATCCTTCGCTAAAACCATCTTGTATTAATGGGACAGTTGGTTGCACCCCTTGGATTTGACGGACTCATGGTGTAGATACTAACTTCAAACGCCACATGATTTGCATATGGGACATTGTACAGCAAAAATTTATGATCATTTTCCTGTTTAAATCATGAAAATCTACCCATAAATAACGATTGTAGAGCTAATTTTGAGGAGGGCCATGGACAGGATGACTGTGGTAAGCCTCGCTGACACCAGCGTGGCGTACGACCGTCGCACGCCCCGCTAACAGGCATATGACGTTTAGTGCTTTACATAATATACAACCTCCGTATGCTTTGCCGTTGTAGGTAGAATAACATGGCTTATAAAATCTGTTACTTGGAACATAAAGAATAAATTAGGTTTCACAATGTTTATGGACAATGTGGGAAGTGAACTGTCTAATCACAAGTGTTAATTTTAGATTAATTTTAGATACTTGGATGTCCTAATATTTCTTCAGTTTACACGAGAATTCTTGATATTCATCAGTATCTTTTTTTTTGTCATATCATTATTGATTAGATATCATAGTCCGGTGGTGGAAGAAGGATTTGGGGCCTGACCCAGAATTCTCCGATATAGTTTTTTTCTCCGCTGATTCTTCATCTAGGGGGTCTGGGTGACCATTTCCTGCGTGATGTATTTGTGACGGCTTTGGGGAAATTGAGATATTCAAGATGGCCGCCACAATTCAATAAAAATCTTGAAAAGTGCATATCTCAACTTCTAATCTACTTAGAGACACAAATAAAAGGTCTAAAAGTACATTTCTGTGGTCTGGGAATCCAATCATGCCATCTAAAATCATGTATATGGCAGCCATTTTGCATTTTATTCAAGATGGCTGCCGGAATTCAATAAAAATCATTAAAAGTGCATATCTCCTCTTCTAATCAACTTAGAGATACAAATGAAAGCTCTAAAAGTATGTTTCTGTAGTCAGGGAATCCAATTATGCCATCTAAAATCATGTATATGGCAGCCATTTAGAAATATATTCAAGATGGCTGCCGAAATTCAATAAAGAATCTTGAAAGGTGCATATCTCTGCTTAGAATCAACTTAGAGACACAAATAAAAGCTCTGAAAGTATATCTCTGTTGTCAGAAAATCCAATCATGCCATTTAAAATCATGTATATGGCAGCCATTTTGAACAATTGATGATATAACTAAAAAATTAGTGAAAGGTCTACACCGTTTTACAAATCCAGTAAATGTAAGACTTGAATAAACAGACATTTATAGTGAGATTATCTGTCACGGCGACACATTAAGGGATGGAATATGAACTAATTAATGAAGCAGAGATAGCTGTTGGAGGGTACACAATCTGCTACAGGTAATTCCCAAAACATAATGCACTGGCCCACTACAGCCCCCATCCACAATAGATCCTCCAATAGCAAAAGTGCATTACAGAGGACATTCAGAGGGTTTTAAAGCACCCAAGAAAGTTGTATGTGAGCAAGACCTGGACTCAGTTTTTTAAAGATATAAACCAGTTCATGCAGACTGAAATACCATAATGAGACCCATGATGAAGGCCAAACAACTTATTAAATCAACAGGCCAAGCCTATATGATATTCACTGCAGATTAACAGCTGTATCATATAGCTGTTCATGTATTTTGGGAGAAGCAGGCCATGTTAAGCAATCTTTGCTTCTAAAGGTGGAGTGAATGTCCTCATGAGCATGATATAGGCAAGCTGATCACAGGCAGAGGTCTAGCATGGGATTTAGAGATTGTCAGAGCATTTTGAATGAGTCATTGAACCAGGCATCACAGTAGGACAGCCAAACTCTGGTAAGGTGCTCACTGTCATGAGACTGAGCCCTAATTGAACCCATTTTCATAGCTATGAGATATGTAAGAGCTGAGCAAGAGTCTGACTGACTAATGCATCAAGCATGTGTCAAGGACATGATACCTTGTTCTTTGCCACCAACCACTATAGCCATCCCAGATATGCATCATAATATATGAGATCCATGCATGATTTGCCTGGTGATTTGTGTGAAGCATCCACGAAAGGCCAACAAGTGACATGGTTATTGAGTCAACCATCATGAGGTAGAAACATGCCCCAGGGGGAATTAATGGAACCACCTTGGATCTGGAAAAAAACAGAACATACTCTCATGTAAAGAGGTTGTTAAGGGCTTTAGCATAGATGTATTTGAGAATAAAGGAGAAGCACCTCATGAAATCCAACATAAAGAAGATATAAAATCAATAATCAAGACAGATGCAAGCAACAGAAAAGTATTGCGGGGCAAACTAGAGACAGATTGACCCTCTACAGAGCAAAGAATTTCCTAATGGTGTTCTGAACATTGTCGCAGGAAGGGTGGTGGTCAATCCATCCATGAATGTGGACCATTCTGTTAGGCTGTGCAAAGAGCAAAATGGAGGAATTTGAAAACTGAAGGATTCCACGACAGAATCAGTAAGTGAGTTGTAACAATGTCAACATCTCAGCATATCAAGGTTGCTGACACAATAGTGTATGACATTGAAATGATTTATGTGAGGGCTGAGTCTTCACTGTAATTTATGGGATTATGACACAAAGAATTTGATGGCTCATGAGTTGATACCACAGTCCACTCTAGATAATGCCTGATGATCTGGGAAATATGACGGAGTCAAAATCTAAATCAGTCCTCAAGAATACACTCAGAGTCAAGATGTTAGATAGGCATTACAGTGCAAATGCTGCATGTCTTAATGGCTGTGCTGCACTTTGGGTCACATGCCACAAGTCAATATGGAAACATGCCAATCAGATTTTACATTCTTCAACTAGATCCTGTGCAGTGTGGCTTGGTTAGGGATGACTCCTAGAACTTGTTGATTTATGATCTCTCTATGTATATATGAATATACTTTCTTGTTTGACTACAGCAGATGTTTACCACATCCTCAAGTGTGGCTTTCTATTTAGATAAATGAGTATGTATAGTGCCAAACAAAAACAATAACTCTCTGATCTCCCAAACAGTTGCTGAGATTGTTTCTCTTTCCCAAGCTAATCAGATACACCTGTGATAGCTCACTACTTTTCAAATCTCCGAGATACAGTTGCCACAATACACAATATCTTGTACAATTTTACCAGAGAACAGCTACAAGGACATACCAGTTATGGGGACTCAGAGAATGGAGAAGGAGGAGTGTCTTGTTAACTCTTTCCAGCTGGCTCTATGATAGTGTAAACTCACCAGAAAACGGCAGATTAAGGCCCACGACTCAGAACTATTAACATATAGGGTTATATTGAGGTTAATATGAGAATTGGTATTTGTGATATATGTTTGCAAATGACTGATTTGCAATCTGTATGGAATTTCCGTTCATATGGTACCATGATAACAGGTCATATCTGTTCAAAAGATTTGTTGAGGGCGCTCGGGATAATAGTATTTATAACCAAAAATGCCCTCCCCATAGTGCATTAATGCACTAGCCATTATTTATCAGGTAGTGTATTTATGCAAAAGCCGGCAGGAAAGAGTTAGTGCATCAAAACACATGTATGTCCTTATATTTTGATTCTATCTATGTGATCAAATTACATCTCATTATTAATAAATGAAGATTTTCACTGTGATAACTTTGTTTTACAGTATGCCTCATATAGAAGATAGTGATAACAGAATAAGGCCTACTAGAGCCTTTTCTGCTCCAATGTGTAAAATGATACATGCAAATGGTCTGGCGTATGAAAACAGTGTCGAGTTCTTTGGGGCAGCGAGCTGGAATGGCTTGACCACCTCACGTAGAGGTGCTGAGTCAATTGAACTCTTTAAGAGAGAAACTGATCTCTGGTTAGCCTCCCAGGTCCCGTGAAATGGTCATGTTCCCTCCTACTTGTAGTCCAGATTTTATCTCTGCCCCCCCCCTCAAAATTTTACCTGCCTAGACATATGACGTAATCCTATTAAACTCCCTTCTCTCCAGCTTTATTTAAAATATAGAGCTCAAGTTACTGATTTATAAATAATTATATACTCGACACTGTTTTCCTGTATAATCATTTTCCTTTATTTATTATTTTTTTCTCACACATTTGCTTTGTGTCGGTACCCGGTTATTTGATTAATTACAAGGTTTATCCCGAAGCATCAACCCGTAACACTGTCCTATCAGTGGGGATGAAGCAAATGAGATCTTGTACGACGCACATGGATTAAAGCAAATAAAGATATTTCAAACCAAAGAAAAAAAAATGTGGCACACATTGTGCAAACTGATGAATAATTCAAAGTGGCTGCCATATACATGATTTTAAATGGCATGATTGGATTTTCTGACAACAGAGATATACTTTCAGAGCTTTTATTTGTGTCTCTAAGTTGATTCTAAGCAGAGATATGCACCTTTCAAGATTCTTTATTGAATTTCGGCAGCCATCTTGAATATATTTCTAAATGGCTGCCATATACATGATTTTAGATGGCATAATTGGATTCCCTGACTACAGAAACATACTTTTAGAGCTTTCATTTGTATCTCTAAGTTGATTAGAAGCGGAGATATGCACTTTTAATGATTTTTATTGAATTCCGGCAGCCATCTTGGATAAAATGCAAAATGGTTGCCATATACATGATTTTAGATGGCATGATTGGATTCCCAGACCACAGAAATGTACTTTTAGACCTTTTATTTGTGTCTCTAAGTAGATTAGAAGTTGAGATATGCACTTTTCAAGATTTTTATTGAATTGTGGCGGCCATCTTGAATATCTCAATTTCCCCAAAGCCGTCACAAATACATCATGCAGGAAATGGTCACCCAGACCCCCTAGATGAAGAATCAGCAGAGAAAAAAACTATATCGGAGAATTCCGGGTCAGGCCCCAAATCCTTCTTCCACCACCGGACTATCATTGTAAATCAGGATATACCTCTATACATGTCTAAAGTGGTTAAATAACACTTGTTCCAGGTTTTTCAAAGGAGGCAGGATGGAAAGGTTGACTTCTACAGAACGTGGGATGAGTACAGATTAGGGTTTGGGGATGTAACAAGAGAATTCTGGCTCGGAAATGACAATATAAATGTCCTCACAAAGAACCATGATCAGAAGGTCAAGTTTCGACTGGGCAGTTCAGATGGCCAATGGCAGACTGCTGATTTTACTCAGTTTTGGATTGAAGATGCAAGCCTCAAATACCGACTACATATTTCTGGGTACACTGGCACAAATGTTCCAGGTTTGTCCATTTCCGTGCAACATAATTTCATCTCCTATTTCAATTTCTGCACGTACATAATTCATATCAAATCAATGTTATTCTATTGATATAGCACTAATATTGTAAATCTTTTCATCTTTTGATTCATATCCAACCATATGTACATCAAATGTAGTCCTATTTTCTTAGGGCCTATGAACACATTCTTTAATTATTTCTCACAGGGGATTCTATGTTTATACAACATGGTCAGATGTTTACCACAAAAGATCAGGACAATGACCGGAAATCAGCTAGCAACTGTGCACAAGACTACCATGGTGCCTGGTGGTACAATAACTGCCATCGTGCAAATCTCAATGGCTTGTATGGAAGTATAGAGCCTGGTAAAGGGCTGAATTGGTACAATTGGAAAGGACTGACACACTCCATGACCTATACAGCTATCATGGTAAAGAAGGGTAAGTTTAAATCAATATAACATCATTTCAAATAGACATTTCCCCCATTTAAAATTGTCTCTGCAAAAGCTTGTAATTTTAATGAAGATGACTACTATAAATGACTACACTCATTTCATATTCTGTTCTAAATATTGACACAGTAGTATTTATCTAAAGAATTTATAACATTTTATATATTTATAATATAATGTAGATCATTAGATAAACAGTATGCTAGCTGACCCATTTTGGCTATTATCGAGTATTTTTACAGTTGTCCTCTCCAGTCTTCCCCATATTATCAAATTTAAAACTATCTATATTGAATAATGATTGCTGTATAATATCTGGGAAGTTTGGAGTTTGAAGTTTGAACTTTTTTATTGACCATAAATCACAGCTTGATGTTTCTGCCTAAGGACCATGATATTGATACACAAAAAGACGGGAATTCTCCTGCGGATTACCTGGGTGGACTGTGGTATACGGATTGTGACAATTCTAATCCAAAAGAGTAATATGAAACTCAGCAAACAGTAACTGATCATGAAGAACACACATAATGTGGCTTACACAGCTATCAAGATGAGGACAATTAACGCTTAGAATGTAAAGGGCTTTAACACATTATGCCCTCTAGAAAGACAGCATGATGCTTGAATTAAGAATTGGCAAGTTACTAAATGATGTTAAATCCATGCATCATGCTACCTCAACAGCATTGATACACTCCTGAGTAGTTAATTGCCAGCACTTTGTGCCCATATTGACATAATGAACAAGGAACCTTGAGGAATTATGCCATCCTAAGGAGAAAATTATCAGGCACAAACATCAAAACTATACCATCTATATTAAACAACCGCTATATGTGACCTATACTCGGGCATTGCCAGTATAGGTAAATATCACCAGCGGGAATATGTGTCACCTCTCTCAAGCACCAAGGGGTGAAGCTCACTGGGTTCCTCAGTTATTCTGTTTGGAATAGGTGAAACACCATGACTGAATTGGAACTGTGATTTTTGATGTCAAGATATTTTCTGATGTTTATCATAGGGGGAGGGGGGGATATTAGCACTGAAATATGTCATAGCACTTGTGAAGAAATATATAAATCCAGCCTTTCATTTAACAATTTGACTTAATTTGACATTTTCTGTTTAAAAACAATAGTGTCTCAAGCTTATGATATTAGCAACATTTAGCTCGAATGTAGAAGTCTCATTTCTCTTATTGTGACTGCATGTATTGCTCCAGTAAAGAGAGTAGTGTGAATCAAACCTAATAACGTGGCTGCAACAGTCTATTGGTAACATGCAATGAGACGTTCCTTACAAAAGCTATCGAATCTTACAGTTATTGGATACTGAGATTTTAAGATGTTCAAGGTGCAGATTCACAATGTCTTGTATACATTCAAGGGGAAATTCCTCAAAGATAAATCAATGCATGAGGACTTGTTTAACATACACATGATATGGTATGGCGGAGATGAATTGAGAAGCTCGCAAAGTCATAACTGCGAAATGCTTTGTGATTAACGGTATTGTGTGAGTTTGATATGTGTCTAATACAATATGTCATGTAGTAAAGTGTATAACTGTGTATTTACTAGGACCGCTATCAACTAACCGTGTATAGACTATAATCCATTCACACCTGTATAGACTATAGGGCTGTAACGTGTGTTAACTTGTTCCCGCAACCTCTGTGTGTACACTGACACCAGCAATCTCGTGAGACCTTGGTTCTGCTCTCGTAATGTAGCCTGTTTCCCAGAAGCTATGGTGTGTGAGTGTGTGGTCACTGCTTAAATCTCACGATAGAATGCAAGCACAGAACTAACATGGCCGCCCACACGGAGAAACCCGAATTATCGCTATAGTAGTGTAGCTCTCCCATACCAGGGGGGGACCCTCCACCTGGTATACCTTGTCTGGCAGAACCCGGCAAGACTGACAAAGGGCCTGGCTATACCGAGTTCTCACCCAATTAGACCCTTCCTCCAGTGTTTCTAATTGCAGTGTTAATGAAATGCCCCTCCCTCTCCCCCGATGTTATGACCCATAATAACACTACCAAAGGGATGAGGCCGCCCTCCTCCTGTAGGTGTCAGACTTAACACCAATAAGGGAATTAACGTCTCACGGTCAGGGGGCTCGCTAGGATACACTGCATGAATGTTTGCATTAAAGTAAATTTAGCATGCCTTAAAGGTACACTTTAAGCGGCTTTAAGTTCAGTAATGCCATGATAATATCACAAAAAGGTCATCAGGGCATTTAAGTGGCTTTAGGTGTCATTTATTACTTGAATTTAATATACTTAAAGCATCCCTTTAAGTATATTTAATTTACTTAAATGCAAACCTTCATGCAGTGATATGCCAGACAAGGTGTAGCTTAGCACCGGCTAGGTGTCCCATTCTACAACAAGGCAATAATGGTGCACGACCTGCTGTGTAACTTTATTTTTTGTGCGAGTTTTAACATTTGATATACGAGTTGCCACATCTTCTTATTTCTGTCTCTTTGTTGGCTTAGGAAGTGATAAACAGTGGGGATGGTAAATTCCCTGAGGTGCAACAAGGGTTGGGACCCCTCTATGGGCCCCCATAAAAGAGCTGGTGAGAGAAGTGGGTGGGGGAATCCATCATCATTGACCACTGCTGATTTATCACTTACATATATTAGTGGGCAAGTACTATTGAAGTAATCCAATTATAGTGTTTATACTCCTGCTTTAAGGATGAGTTATATCCCCATTACTGGTTTGCTGTGCAAAGTTATATCATAGATTTACTGTATAGTGTGTAACATTCTATAGATGTGGCCAATCGGCGTTAATTTACATTTAAATACTAACCATTGAGGTCAATGTAAATAGATATATAGACATTTCAAAGCAAAGTTATCACTTACTGTATTCTTATAATCATAATATCAAAATCTTACTGTGTATCAAAAACCTTAAAATGATCCTGCTATTTCGAGAAAGAAAGTGAGAGAGAGAGAGCTTTTTTAACGTTATATGACGTTTTGCCCCAATATGGAGCCATAGAGAAACGTTATAATATAGCGTTGTATAACGTTTTTTGTTTGCTGGGATCTCCTTCTTTCTGATTCCAATGATAAATGTTGTTCTTGCAAATTGTATCTCAAGATATGATATGCACACCTGAAACACTGCATGAACATTGGCATTTAAGCAACCTTTTATTGCTTAAAGTCGCCATTTGAGCAGCTTTAAGTTCAGTGAATTCGATGTCAATGTCCTGGAAAAGTCATAATGACATTTAAGCGGCTTTATGTGGCTTTTACCCGAATTAAAGATGCTTAAAGTGTGACTTTGAGGAGTCTGCTTTTTGCTTAAATGCCAACATTCATGCAGTGAAACACACTGTCTGGATGGGGAGATAATAATATTGACTACTTCAAATATCCGCAACTTAGGCTTTATCATTTAGAGAGGCTTTGTGATGCCATACCTTTGTAAGGGTACTATATCGTGCATTATCTCCATACACGGTACTTCCGAGTAACACCTACTGTTTACTCGGCTTCTCTGCCTGGAGTTAGGGCACACAGGTTCTGGGAGAGGACTCGTGTCCTCTCCACGTGACCATGTGGGTCAACCCCCCCCCCCACCTGTCCACGTGACTAAGGCAGGCAATTATATGAAACCTGGTTGTTTACCGGGGCGCAGTCAGTGCAGGCCCGGCTGATGGCGAACTTCACCAGTCGTATTGTGCGGACAAGGTTGTATACTATTGCTATATTGATTGCTTCTGATCTGGAAACATGATTACTTCTGTTCCTCTATGAATAAAAGTCTACTCTATTCTCGCACGTGGAAACTGCTGTTAGCATTATTCTTTAAGCTAGAGTAACCGCGAATCACCACACCATTATCACAAAACTACATACTCCTATGTTAACATTTATACAGGTACAGGCATATAGACATAGAGAGGAAATACCATATGTTATAAAATAATTTTGTTATATAGGCATAAAACTTTATTTTCAGTTACATTTCTAATTTACACACACATTACCTTTATAGAAGAAGATTACACTGTTTTAGTCAACTCAAGTCAAGCGGGCCAATTTTGTCTTCAGAATCATTATTTTCCCACTGTAACTTCTGTTACTACCTCTTCTTTCATGTCACGGAGGACACACAGATTCCATGAAATCAAACCTTTTTTTTTCTTTTTGAGTCACCCTGCATGCTGCTTGAAAAGAGAACTAGTTTTCGGTTAAACTGGTTAAAATGATGCATGAGTGCCTATACTATAGTCATTAATGATGAGCTGTGACACATGAGTAGGGGGGGTGGTTATTTTGTCAAAATGAAGTTGGGAATGTGGTCTGCAGCCTAGAATATGGTACTCATCATGAGAAACAAGAATCTGGCTTTCGTTTTTGATTTTGAAAACTCCTACCCCCCCGTACGCCCCCTCCGAAGATAAAAAGTCGGAAAATAATTAATTAATTCAATTAAAAAATTCCCACATAGTGTGCATCCCTTAATATTCACATCAAATCACATTGAGGTGAAATGTAAAAATATAGTGGACTAAAATGAGCTATTTTGAAGTTTTGGGAAAATTCAAGATGGTCGCCATTGGCAAAAAACACAGTTTTTCAATGTAATTCTATCCATATTTGGTTTGCCACACCAGACATCTCTATAGAATCACTTTGCTATGGTGTATAATGACAAACTGCACCAAAGTCAGCTATTTTGAAACTTTTGAAAATTTCAAGATGGCCGCCAATAGCGGGAAACATTGCTTTTCAATGTTATTTTCTATTCATATTTGGTCTACCATGCATGAAACCCACACAAAAGCAATTTGATATGGGATGGTCAGCTATCATTAAGTTTTTTCAAATTCAAGATGGCTACCTTTGGTAAAAATATTTATCGTAGAAGGTCCCCATAGTCAAATTGTTGGTTATAGGCGTATATCTGGATGTACCGTAAATTCCCACGTACTACCCGCATCTCGCATATAACCCGCACCCCGACTAGGGGTCTGAGTGGTCCCAGGGAAAACCTTCATATAACCGACACCTAGACTTTGGTAAAATAGCTACATGTACATGTATTACCCATGCCCCCCACCCCTCTGCCAGCAGTTGAATGCTGTTTACCTGCCCTAGCCAAGGAGGCTTGGTAGAGTGAGTAAGGTGTGCATGCCAAAGTTGCCCTGTTGGGGTGGGTGGGCAGGGTGGATCCAGGAATTTTGGAAAGGAGGGGCGTGAAATAGGCAATGTACTGGAGGTATTGAATTTTTTTACATTACAATATACAGGAAATTAGGGGGGGGCGTACGCCGGGTCTGCCCCCCTCTGAATCTGCGCCTGTTGAGTGGGTGGTGGGGAGTTGTAACCGCCAAATAATAAACAATGTATCCTGGGGACTTGAGTGGGGGGGGGGAGGGGTTGTTGTAAGCTTTTACCACTAAAGGTGCTGGCTGCCGTGGGTGGGGACTGATGGGAGTGGGAGGTGTGATGCCCAAAGGAGCTGGAGAAGGGGAGGGGTCATGTTACAGCAATTTCTCAAATTAGAAAATCCAAGAACCCTCGTATCACCCACACCTAGACTTTGGGAAAATCCTAAAA
The DNA here is from genome assembly GCA_947462335.1 of Harmothoe impar. Taxonomy (NCBI): domain Eukaryota; kingdom Metazoa; phylum Annelida; class Polychaeta; order Phyllodocida; family Polynoidae; genus Harmothoe; species Harmothoe impar. The sequence goes on along the minus strand of OX381717.1, from coordinate 34,417,470 downwards.
CCCACACTGGCGTTTTGGTGCGCGTACTACCCGTGGGTAGTACGCAGGAATTTATGGTATATGTACCAAAGTACCAAAAATCATAGGAGGTGCAAGTCACAGGATCTTTTTGAGTTTGCAGGCTCAGGGATGCAGGTTATTTGTGAGATGCCAGTTATATACAAGTATTTACCACAGTATCTACAGTTGGAAAATTCTTTAGAAATCTTGGTAGAGTCTACATATTAGAATGTTTATAGCGTAAACAATTAATGCAATATACAAAATTCACAGAGTTAAAACAAAACCTCATCTATTTCAACGGGGGCACCACAGAGATCCCAGATAACAGTAGTGCCTTCTGGAATCTCTGTATGATTTGTTCAGAATATGATAGATGACTGAGGACAATGCATTATGAGAAGGAGAGACCTGTTGCTAGTGTTACCTAAATATAGACTGGCATAGAAAGGCACACTAGTATACATTCTGATAATGGTACTCTTTGTAGGGACACTTTGTAGGAGAAATTATTTTGGCCCATCTCACTCCAAACAATTTCATAAATTAGAAATTACATAACATATGGTAGCACAAGTTTTGTTCAAACTCACTTCTTCACCGAAAAATTGGTAACCTTTTCACTACAATAAGGATCTCATCCTTAATTAGAGTCACTGCCAGGAATCCAGTGGTCAAAGGGTTAACATACACTGCGTAAATGCTGCGATACACATACAAACTACGTTACAGATACCCACCCAGTATCAATAAAATTACCAACACCCTTTTCATTGGTTCAAACCCATGTCCTTTTCCCATATTACACAGTTTAACCCAAGATAGAAGGCTACCTTGGTGTCTGGACAATGAGGCTATAAGTTCAGGGGTTGGTTACTGGATCCATTATAGGATGATTCCAAAATAGTCTCAGAAATAGCAGGTAATCCACTATAGAAAAGCTCTTGTAACCGACAGCAATTTATTTCTTAAGCTTTTGAGTGAATTTAGTTTTGATTAAAATTGTCCTGTGCAACATTCTACATTTCTGTCTATAAAAGATTTAACATTGCTTTTGTCTGATGACAGCCATTTTCGATATTTTAGAAAGAGTATCAGTATAGGTTTCCTGTGTAGTCGACTGTATAAAAATGTAATTATACGGACCAAGTATGGACATAATTTACACTGAAAAATGATGTTTTTTTCCAAATGGCGGCCATCTTGATTTTTCAAAAGCTTCAGAGTCGCTGACTTTAGTGCAGTATGTCATTATACACCATAGCCAAGTGATTCAATTGAGATTTCAGGTGTGGCAGGCCAAATATAGATCGAATTACATTGAAAAACAGTGTTTGTTGCCAATGGCGGCCATCTTGAATTTTCAAAAGTTTCAAAATAGCTGACTTTGGTGCAGTATGTCATTATACACCATAGCAAAGTGATTCTAAAGAGATTTCAGGTGTGGCAGACCAAATATGGATAGAATTACATTGAAAAACTGTGTTTTTTTGCCAATGGCGGCCATCTTGAATTTTCCCAAAACTTCAAAATAGCTCATTTTAGTCCACTATATTTTTACATTTCACCTCAAAGTGATTTGATGTGAATATTGAGGGATACACACTATGTGGGAATTTTTTAATTGAATTAATTAATTATTTTCCGACTTTTTATCTTCGGAGGGGGCGTACGGGGGGGTAGGAGTTTTCAAAATCAAAAACGAAAGCCAGATTCCTGTTTCTCATGATGAGTACCATATTTTAGGCTGCAGACCACAAGAAAATTGCGCTAACCACCCCCCCTAACATGAGGCAGTCGACAAAGTCAATATGATTGTCTTTATTGATGCCGTATCATTTATTGATTTTAAGAAATGCCAATGTCCCATGTCATTTTTCGGAAGTTAGTCTTGTCCCTTGGCCCAGAAGTTTCTTTTCCCTTGTTTAAAGGGTTAAAACGGGCTCTTGTCACCTTGTCAATTTTACCTTTGGTCTATACTAGTTCACTAGGTCACCCTAAGGTCAAAAGTCTTAGGTCTGACGCCATAGGGCGGAGAACTTGAACCATCAACCGCATAAATGTGAATCAGATTCAGAATTTGGATATCCCCCTTTATTTTGTGTCAATACAAACTACACTATGGCCGTATTCAATGTCCCCCATTGAAAACAATGTCTCGTGTTCAATGAGTGTGGCCACGCTCGAGGGTCGTCATGATGCCCGAGGGTCGTCGTGACGACCGAGGTTCGTCGTGACGACCGAGGTTCGTCATGACGTCAGAGATGTACGATGTACTTTGACAATGTAAGTGTATTTTCGTAGATGATCTGATCAAATAAATACACTTGTAAAACTTAAAAAAATAAACTCCCATCACTGTGCGTATAAATCCGTTAAATAAACTGGGAAACAGGCCTTAATATAGCCATATAAAGGACTGAGAGGGGGGAGATAAGAATTATGTTACAATACAATAATTATTATAGTATGGGCACTCGGGCCCTGAGATGATTAGATCTACATTAGATGAGTTACCGGTACTCCAGATTAATATAATATAATTAATAGCTACTACCGGTAAATTGAGAGAATATGATTAATATATATTAATATAATAATAAAACACGAGACACTAGTGTGGTGGAAATATATAGCACTAAACTCAGCCCTATAACTTTATTATCACAGCAATAACAATTACACTGAGTCAAAAATGCAGTCACACTCATTTTTTATACGTGACATATACCGAGGCTCACCAGGCCTATAAGAAATAACACATGCATGAAAAAGGGGAAATAACCCCTGCATCGCAATAACACAAGACCATTACCGCCTAACCAGGTCTAAACAGACACAGAAAGTTAACAATACATAGGTATCATACAATAATAAAATATCACAGATGAGAATAAATATCACATCAGAATAAATATCCCAATAACAATTAAAAATTTGAAATATTTGGAGACTCTGGTGACGACCCTGCTGGAGGAACTTGCTGTGGTCAACTGATGACCGTTGCTCCAGTGTGGGCTATTATAGTGCACCGTCATCAAAAGGAATGTTGCTAGGCGACATGACCGCATGACGTCACGGTGGCGCTGATGTCATGCGGCGGGTCGGGGAACTACTCCCAGGGCGCCGCTGGCGCCTCCTAGAGGGGACGGCGAGCAACTCCCGCCTGGGAAACCGCTCCTCTCCTCCTGGGTTTTATACGTGCATAGTGCTATGCTGGGTATAAAGGTCTGAGAGGGGGGAAATAAGAATTATGTTACAATACAATAATTATTATAGTATGGGCACTCGGGCCCTGAGATGATTAGATCTACATTAGATGAGTTACCGGTACTCCAGATTAATATAATATAATTAATAGCTACTACCGGTAAATTGAGAGAATATAATTAATATATATTAATATAATAATAAAACACGAGACATTAGTGTGGTGGAAATATATAGCACTAAACTCAGCCAAAACCTCCACACACACAATGGAACATTACAAGAAAGAAGAAAAGAATTTACAAGGGGCATGCTCCAGAGCTGTCATTTCAGGAACAGACTGGTGCAAATACCTCCTCACCGCTGAAGAGCGCCAATTGCCCCTACGCATGATGGACTCCACTGGAACGCCTAGATCCTTTAGTAGAGTAGAACCACCATGCCTCAGCGAATGGGTGGACACCCTGTCGACCGGAAGCTGCAACCTAACTGCACAGGCTTTTAACCTAGAATAAACTTCCTCATATGTCAATGGGAACACCAAGCCACCCACCCTATGGTACAGAAGGGGGTCAGCAGGTGAAGAAACCTTAATAATGTCCAATAAAAAATTCCTTATACACCAAGGGGATCCAGGTACATCCTGCAAGAAAACAAAGAAATTATCCCTGGAAAATTGATCAGTCTTGCTAGACTTAATATTAATACGGATAGACCCTTCCAATGGCAGCAAACTTGTAACGCCAGTATTGTGCTGGGAAGCTGTCATGTGGCAGATCCGCAGAAGGCATCTGTATCCAAGAACAACTGCAATCCAAAATATAATATCAGTATGAGAAGTTAAATCCAACATAGATCTAATAGCTAAAATATCTGAGGGAGAGAAAGGGTAACGAACAGACTTCTTAGTGTTATCATAGGACCTCTCAATACCGTTCAAAGTCTGTTTTAATATGAAATCATCCGAATGGGCAGGCCACCCTAACATCTTCTGCTGATACCAAATGCCAGAAATATAATTCCTAACAGACACAGGAGCAAAACCCTCCTTTGATAAATAAGTCCCATACAACCCCGCCTGATCAGAAGAGCAGGGGTAGGGTACAAGAGAGAATTTCTTGCAGAAGGACATATACCTTTTACACTGAGCCGCCCTGGATATCTTAGTAGTTGGCGCTACTCCCTCATCCGCCAATATGTACTGGGCAATCCGAAGGGTCTGGAGCTCAGCTGTAAAGAGAATCAACCATATTATAATCTAATAGAGAAATATTACATTTATCCACAGTACCCCTGTACGGGAGCCTAGATAAGTGATCAGCTAGCACATTGTCCTTTGACTTAATATAGGTGGCAAATAATTCTACATTGAGAATGAAACATAGCCAAAAAATCTCCCGTAGCCAGGACATGCACAATTTATTTTTACTCCTACCAGAATTTATCATATGTAAAACTTGCATATTATCTGTTATAACATGTAATTTCCTATTAGAGTAGGAGGCGCCCCAGCGCCTAAGACCCACCAGGACAGGCCAGAGCTCATACACATTTATATTGCCGCGATGAACCCTTATATTATCCATCTCCGGGCTAGCCTCTTCATGTCGAGAACTAATCTTACCAGCAACTCTGAAACCCTCCCAAGTACCATAGAAAAAATCACCGCCCATCCAGGCGCCGAAACCCCTCTTGGAAGCATCAGATACCATAGGAACATCTAACAGGTCTCTATTAATTAAGGCTTTAGAGTTAAAAACACCACAGAACTGTCTCCACCATAGAAGATCCTCTCTAGTTTCCTCACTCAAAAAGATAGCCCTACCTGGTCTAGCTTTGGCACACAAGTCGTATAGCCTACGACTGAACGTACGACCCCCCCTAACCACCTGAGAGCAAAAAGACATCAAGCCCCCAATTTTTTGGAGCCTTTTCTTATGGACGAATTTCATATTTAAACAATCATCCAGAGCCTCTCTTAATTTGATCATCTTCTCAGGAGGGAGGGACAGTTCCATAGCGACTGAATCAATGGTTATACCCAAGAACACTGCCTTTTGGCTAGGTAGAGTAACCTTACTATAAGAAACGACAAAACCCAAAAATTCCATACACTCTATTAAAAGGTCTCTTTGGCGAAGGCACTCAGCCTCTGACTCCGCTAGAACAATGAAGTCGTCCAAATAACTGACCAAGGTGCTCACACCGTGAGCCTTTGCTACCTTAACCACAAAGTTAGATATGGAATTAAAAATATTAGGGGCGCACCTAAGACCAAAACTTAACCTGTTGTTCTTATAATACTCCAAACCCTCCCCCGCGTCCCAAGCGAACCCTTGGAACTCGGCATGAGAGGCTAAAACATTAACCGTCCTATAGGCTGATTTCAAATCTACCACAGCCATGTACATGTTAGGCTTCAACTGGTCAGCCACAGTATATACAGAATTACAGGAAAAAGGCTCATACGTATTTAACATGAAGTTATTTATCGCCAAGGTATCAGGCATAGAGCAGTCTGTAATAGGCCTAAGTTTCCCATTGGATTTTTCTACACCCCCCATGGCATGAACGCACCTGGGTGGAGGGACTACCTTAGTAACATAACCATCCTCCAGCTCTTGCTTCACTATATCACACATTTCAGAATAAAAAGGATCTTCCAGAATGGTCTTATAATTTTCACACGTGTATGAGGTATCACAACCCTCATCTACAATAGCAAAGCCCCGGAGGACCCCCTCCCAAATGAATTTAGCCTCTTCCTTCCTACCCACACACACATTGGCACTGCCAGATATGTAAGGGGCAAACCTGCAAGGCTTAAGTTGAGCTTTTTCCAGACCAATATAATGCACACAATTACAAGAGCCACTAAGGCAATCATCATATACATGTACCGTAGGCAGAGTGCCTACACCATCAATAGAAAATAAAAGAACCCTGTCCACCGCTGAAGCCGGGGACAGTGGCTCAATAGCGAGAGGCGCCTGATTCAAAGCGACAACTGCTGGCACCTCTACTACTAACATCTCCGCTGCCACCGCCTGCTCTGTAGCCCGGCGAGGGACGAACGGGGTACACTCAGGATTCAGATCACTGTCTGTACCAACTACAACACACGGGGGAAAAACTTCTAGAGTGTCACATTGAGGAACCATACTACCGGTACCTTTACCCTCATTATAAGTGCCATAAATACCTGTACATAAATCTAGAACACCAGCACCCTTCCCCATAGGGTCAGGGATAAACGCAGGAGCGGCTGGATTTAATTTAGAATTTTTTACAGGGCATAAAGTGTGGGTATTAACAGGGGAAACATTTAAGGCACTAACCACCTGTCTACCCCAACCATCCTACTTATCAGCTTTACCTGTTGAGCAGGTCATTGAACCATGGCTGGTGCTACGGCAAAAAATGCAATTATGAGCATACTTGCACCCAGCAGTGTCGCATTTACCCTTATTAAATGCAAAGCAAGGTCTCTTCTCCTTTAAGCCATCAGCTTTAGGCCTAGACTTGTTGCCAACCTTAGCTGCCGATACTATAGTGCTATCATAGGAGAAGAACCTGAAGACATCTGAGGTCAATACCGTGCCGAAGGCATCAGCACCAACCACATCCGCCCTCTCTCTTACACTTTTATCATAGGACACTAAAGACCCCACTCTATATACCTTTGTCATGGCCTTCTCACAAAGCATCTCCATATGGGAAAGCAGGCCGTCAACCTCCTCCCCTTGTTTTAGAAGTATTAAAACGGTTCTAACTGACACAAGCATTAAAGTTTCAAAGGAATCTACCCTGGTACCCCTCTCAACAAAGTTCTTCTGACGAAATGCTGAGTCATGCTTACTGCTAGCTCTGTGACGACCCTGGCTACTGGAGGAATCCTCTGATGACGACCTGCCACGGGCATACGTCGGTGAAGGCTGCCTTGCCCGCCTCCGGCCTCTGCTCGTTGCTCCTGAACCACTGCCACTCGGGAGACGACCCTCGGGACTTGGATGACGACCCTCGGATTCCTTGGCCTCACTCAGCTTCTCGAGGTGGTCCTGCACGGTAGACACCATCCTTGCAAGGCGATCGAAACCACCCTCGACCCTCGCCAGACGACCCTCCGACTCCGCTAGCGCTTGTTGTGTTCTTTGTAAAATAATTCCCGAGCTGACCACGCCCCCTTCTTCCACCTCCAGACACGCCCCCGCCTTCGCTGCCTTCTTGCCGGCCTTCTTTGGCGATTTTCTAGGCGCCATGACGAACAAAAACTCCGTTGACGACCCGTTAAAATTTGAAATATTTGGAGACTCGGGTGACGACCCTGCTGGAGGAACTTGCTGTGGTCAACTGATGACCGTTGCTCCAGTGTGGGCTATTATAGTGCACCGTCATCAAAAGGAATGTTGCTAGGCGACATGACCGCATGACGTCACGGTGGCGCTGATGTCATGCGGTGGGTCGGGGAACTACTCCCAGGGCGCCGCTGGCGCCTCCTAGAGGGGACGGCGAGCAACTCCCGCCTGGGAAACCGCTCCTCTCCTCCTGGGTTTTATACGTGCATAGTGCTATGCTGGGTATCATTAATTTAAAGGAGGTCAATGCTGCCATCACAGTGCATAGGTCCTTATCGCGGCATTATATAGCTTTAATGTTCCCGATTTCATGTATGTACTCCCTTGGATGGTTCTTATGACTTATTAAATGCTAAGCAATGTCTGTAATATTAGAATTTAGCCCTTTGTTGACCCTGTGAATTATTTTCGTGAGAATTGACTATTAATTGGAACTGTAAATAAAGTTAGTTCTAGAAATTTTGAAAATGAATAAATAACAATTGTACATATTTGGGGAGTAGTAGCTATTTATTTGTTCAAACTTCTTCATGCAAGGTATATTTTAATGTGCATGTCATATAGTTTACAAGAATAGTGATTATTGCAGATGAGAAAATATTTAATACAGCAGCCACCACTGCATGAACATTACCATTTAAGCAACCTTTTATTGCTTAAAGTCACAATTTAAGCAGCTTTTAGTTCAGTAAATTCCATATAAATGTCCCGGAAAAGTCATAATGACATTTGAGCGGATTTATCTGGCTTTTACACGAATCAAAAATGCTTAAAGTGTGACTTTAAGCAGTCAGGTTTTTGCTTAAATGCCAATATTCATGCAGTGCACTTCCATTTGTACTGTTGCTTCCAGTAAGGCTATACACAGTAAGCTTTGTATATCTCACATCTAAGAATAAAGTAAGTAATTGCTTTGAAATGTTCATGTATCTATTGGCATGTAATAAAAGAAAGCAGGCACAACCTCGACAATTTATCAGGGGGTGTATATTGGCACTGTGAGTATGCAGCAAGTATGCCTGTTTAGAGATAACAGAGGTTTTCTCATAGACCTGTGAATAAACAACCTTTTTAGAGTTCATGGTAGAGTACAATAAAAATGTATTGTGTAGTGTGATTTTAATGTAAATATTTGAGTCTCGAACACTGCATGAATGTTGGCATTTAAGCAAAAACCGGACTCCTTAAGGTCACACTTTAAGCATCTTTAATTTGGGTAAAAGCCACATAAAGCCGCTTAAATGTCATTATGACTTTTCCGGGACATTTACATCGAATTCACTGAACTTAAAGCTGCTCAAATGGCGACTTTAAGCAATAAAAGGTTGCTTAAATGCCAATGTTCATGCGATGTATTCTCCTTATTGTAAGCCCCCCAACACATCATACCCTCTCAGTAATACATTGGACAATTAGGAAAGGTATTTAGCTACAGTCTCATATCCCCCATATTTAAATCGAGCACTCTTGGCCGAAGTTATAATTGTGGAAAGATTTTTTTTTCAGAATTCATCAAAGTGTACAGAATTGTTACCCCGCGCAGATTATCTTTATTAAACACCTGAAAGGTCACATTAACACCTATCCATTGGTGTCCATTGTTAATTGATAAGATTACTTTAAGAGCCGCGGGTTTGGCCATTTGTTAGGGTATGTTTCCTTTTTTTATGAGCCTTGGGAGTGGGAGAAGGAAAAATCGCGCACAAAAACGTACAGACATACCAGGCTCCCACAGCTATAATATTCAATGAATATCTCTATACTTCAGGGAATACATGCTCATATACCTTGTGAATACATATAAAAATATTCACGGCCATAAATGCAATATTCATCTTTCTAGAAAAGATTTAGTTCAAGTGTGCCTCCGTTTTATGGGCCTTAAATATGAGACCGCCCACCAGGTGCATGTGCACTCCCATGTCCCTTAGGTAAGGTCGGGGGCACCCCCACACCCCCATGGGGGGAAAGCTGTGAAAACTGTGCATGGCCCGGTCGCAGTCACACCCTTTGAATGGGTAGGGGGTCCATGCAATGTGGCTTTACCAATGGACATTTTCTCCAATAGATGCCCTGATTTTGCATTGAACAATCGTAAATTCCCCTGGCTCTAGACATAATACATACAAAATTAAAACAGTTTTGTGATCCTGAAAGTATAGCGCTTCAATACAAATTAAAATCATAGTAAAATAACATATTCTCAATATCTCTGTGGTAATGCTAATTTAAGACTTAACAAGTCATATTCACGTGAAGTATACATGCTAAACCAATGACACCTGGTATTTCAATGAAATAAAAGGATCGAACTCGGTTTTAGAGCAATTTTTGGTAGGGTCAGGATGGGGTCCAGGAGGTCCCAAATACCTCAAAACTGACATTCGGCTTATAGATGGGGTTCCCTTGAATGTTAAAATGATTTCATATAACCCAAATCTTTGTTCTTAAACTCACTTTCGGCTTATAGGCGGGGTCGGTTTACGGTACATTAATAGAGCGCCTGTAAGCATTATTCCTACCCAAATAATCATTTTTCAGGTGTTTATTGACACCATTCTTTTACTTGTATGTCACAAACTAGTAGAAACAGTTCACTCCAGCCACATTTATGAATCTACTTGAAGAGTTACTGTGGTGGGCATGTCCGGCTGACTTGCTGACGAGGTGTGGGAGCTACCCTTGCTTGACCGAATGTGACACAGAACCAGGGGAAGATATCCCGCTACAAGTACAACTCACAAAGTGACATGTGACCAACCCAGAGCCAATCCAGGTTATTGTTTACAATGTTGCTAAGGTGTGTCCCAAAACTAGGCTTATGATAGGTGTATCCCAGTGGCTCAATAAGCGCTTATCAAGGTGGGTCGCGGCCATTGCAGAATTATTATGATGCATGAGTGCCTATACTATAGTCATTAATGATGAGCTGTGACACGTGAGGCAGTCGACAAAGTCAATATGATTGTCTTTATTGATGCCGTATCATTTATTGATTTTAAGAAATGCCAATGTCCCATGTCATTTTTCGGAAGTTAGTCTTGTCCCTTGGCCCAGAAGTTTCTTTTCCCTTGTTAAAAGGGTTAAAACGGGCTCTTGTCACCTTGTCAATTTTACAAGTACAACTCACAAAGTGACATGTGACCAACCCAGAGCCAATCCAGGTTATTGTTTACAATGTTGCTAAGGTGTGTCCCAAAACTAGGCTTATGATAGGTGTATCCCAGTGGCTCAATAAGCGCTTATCAAGGTGGGTCGCGGCCATTGCAGAATGGACTACTGCGCATCTTTCTGCGCATGTGAATAAGGCTATTTTGGTAGGCATATGCTTGGAATAGTTTTCTATACCCAAAATAATTTTTGGACATTTCTGAGCAAAATTGAGCATTTTAGAGCACTTTCATATTTTGATGTAGAAATTATAGGTATTTTGAACATTTCCTAACATTCTTCAGGAACTTTCATTTATGAAGTAAGAAATGGCATTTTAAAGAGCATCAAAGTGATTAAATTGCTTTAATATATCTAAGGCTACATGGTGAGATAATGTAATATGCAGATTGTTGGAGATTTACCCATGATGCGATACTTCAAAGATTTGATTTAGTCCACTTTTTTTTTCAAATGGCCAAAACCCTCAAATTATGCACGGCACTCCATATCAAAATTACTCTTATTCGCCAGCAAATGATTCAAGCAATCTTTTGGGAGAGTTTAAGAAATTCTGATGACTTCTACTACTATTTTTCTTTGATTATGTAAGGAAATAATGATAATTTATTCCAACTTTTCACCGAAAGATGACATTTTTTACCAAAATGCAGGTTGATAAATCTCTCTCTTTTTAGAATAAAGGTATATATCCTTGTATTCATTGTGTCATGTTTCAGAATTCTGTGGTTATTTTCTGACAGAAAATAAAATCATAGGAATTTTTACATTATTTTCTCTTTTTTAATGTAAAATTAAAATACTTATATTTTTCAAAATTCCATATTTTAAAAAGTAGCGTGGCAACCCTTACTTTTCTTTTCATTTTCTGTTTTCTAATGATTTAGGGTACTCACAGAAAAAACATTGGGAAATTCTGATGACTTTGATTCAATGGGATCGACCCACCTAAAGCCCTACAGAGAATATGCAGAGCTAGATAAGCGCTTAATAAGTGGTCTGTGCCCATTGGGATGTGTTTGGGTGAAGGTCACTGCTTGGTGGGAGACCACCAGGCATTAGACTTGACTTGAATAGTTACTGATATTTACATCTGATTAAACCATAATGAGCCAACGTAATTTCATTAAAAATGTGAAATCCACATAGCCTTATAACTAGGTATTGCATGATATTGACCTGTTACTCTATGAGAAAATAGTGGAAGTTTTCAGTTTTAAACATTCATTTTATCAAATATATGGTACTTACGACAAGATATATTATATTAGTTAGATCCAACACAGACAGAGAAATGATAATCATAGGCGGCTCCCTCTGTCTCAGTCAGTAAAAAGCTAAACTGCCCTTCTGACATTTTAATTAATTACCTAAGTACTGATGTCACAATCCATGCTCAACCCACTTGAAATTGGGTGCACTTCTTCTATTCCTAGCTGGTTATGACGATAGCCATTTGAAAGTAAACATTATGTACATATAAGGAAGAAAATCACGGTATAAATAAACTAATTGAAGTGATTGTATCAGATGATTAGCGCTCAAAAATCGACCTGTGAAAAAATTGACCAAAATGTTCATTATGATTATACTTGTGAATTTTTATTAGAATGTTTTTGTCATTCTAAACAGAGAAAAAAAGAGTCAACAGGGAGTCATGGTTGCCACCGGAATGACTCCGCGCTCTAAGGGTCTGGCTGACTATGGGAGTCACATGACTCCCTTGCTAACTTAAGGAGTTAACCTAGCGGAGTTTAATAACTCCCTTGCTCAACTAAAGGAGTCACATAAGGACCAGGCCCCTGGAGAGTAAAGTCAGAACTCCCATTTGTTTCGTTTGTCTGTGCATAATCAAGCTTTTATTTTAATGAATTCTGCTCAGAAGGCTCCTTTTGGGATTACCGTAAAAGCCCGCATAGAATCCGCGGCTAATATGCAAGTCAGATCGCTAGCACAGCTTATAGGAACAACCTAGAGTCAGGGTGCAGCTTATTCGTGAGATTTTAGATGTATACTACAGTACTAGTTAAGTGCTCATAATCAGATATTTTGTGAGCCTTATAGGATTCTCCAAAGATAAGGGTGCCGGTAATATTAGGCTTATACGTGAGGTTTTACAGTACAGGATATATATTCATACTAAGGCCAAATAAAAAAAAAGTTTCAGGTAACATGGGATGAAATTCTAGGGTCGGTGGGTCGGATATTTCTTTTTTTTTACATAACCCTAAAATTGACCCAAAAAAAGTATGAAAATGGGAAGATTTTTTTCAAAACTTTTGAAAACCTAAAATATATACCCAAAAAGTGTAAAAATATAAAAATTTCTTCAAAATTGCATAGAAAAAACGTAGGGTCGACCCTGTTTACATAGGGTCGGTCAGGTGACCTGAAACAAACCTTTTTTTTTTGGCCTAGTTGAAAAAACACACCTGTTCATGTTGTAAATGGGCCTCATGAAGTCCCCTGCCTGAGCTCTTACCAGCTTACCACCCATTACTCTCTTTCCCAGATCCGTATGATGTACAGCTCTGTTAACTGCCACATTACCAAGCAAAATCCCAAGTTCAATGTCATGTGGCAGTTACCAGAGCCTTCCTTCAGAGGGATTTGGGAATGAGAGTAACCACCCAAGGACAACATAAGGTTGGGCCCCATACTCTAAAATCACTTATAGTTAACCCATACTGTCCGACTACCCCCTTGGCACGGAGATATTACAAAAGAATATACAGACATAGGTTCAGTAGTATTCCACTGACGGAATTGGCCGTTATTCCATTGGTAGGGCGAGATTTGTTTATAAGACTATAAACTTCAAATTGCAATGTAATCCCCCTCCCCTACCTGTAACCCTCACTGGTACTCGTACCGTATGGTAAGAACTGAGATCATCTTACTATTATTTGTACCACTTCATCCATTGTATATACTCGCCTGTTTTATGTAAATAGTTAAGTTACCAGCCTGCACTATGCAGCAAAAGTGGGTGGAACCTGAAGGTCATCAATAACTGCTCAAGCATATGATAATTGATGTAATACTTTCACTGGATGGATTACCCCTGCAGGAATTAACCGGGAAGATCTTAATGTCACTCTGTATATTATGAACGGTTAAATAAAAAATAAATTAAAAAAATATAAAAATTTTACATTTTTAGTTTTTCAGCAGTTAATAACATATGACACTGTTGTTAGCAACGCTGTTGTGTCATGCAACTGCAACATGTCCATGTTGGGCGGTGGTGCATGCTGGTACAATGTAAATATATATCATTAACATCCTCTTTGGCCACAGCAGCATCCAATCAAGCATGCCTCTCACTATAGGTAGTTAAATAGGGAGACAGTGAGTGATTGCCAAACTATAAAAGACTAAATCCACTCAACCATGCCCCTCCCTCTAAGTAATTAAAGGGGAAATAACTTAACACTTAACTACATGGTAGACTAGAACCGTACTAGAAATGTGAATGGGGCACGCTTGGTGATTATGGCGCTTTGAATATAGAGTGAGCCATTGTTAAGCTAGTTCTGCTGCAGACCACTGCATGAATGTTTGCATTTAGGTAATTCAAATTTGTTTAAATGAGTCATATCTAATTTGGGTGACAGCCACTTAACCCTTTGTGGGCGAGCATCAACTATAGTTGATACCATGGCTGGGTGAGCATCGACTAAAGTCATCATAACTCTATGAGATGCAGAAATGCCTCGTCCTTAGGGAAAATTCCTGTAAAAAGTCTCGCCCTCCCAGATAACTGTACCAATCTTTGGCCACCCTCAAAGGGTTAAATGTTGTTAAGGTCCTTCTGGGACATTAACATGGCATTACTTAACTTAAAGCCGCTCAATGAATTACAGCTTAAAATTTGCTGAAATGCAGATATTGATGCAATGATGAGTCCTTGGGCTCATAGCGACATCTCAATGCCTTTAAACTACTACCATTAAAATGGTAACAGGAATGGACTGTTGACAAATATGTAGAAGTTGACAAATATGTAGAAGTACAGAAGCTGTAAGATAACATCTCAAATTAAGTGACCTCATTTAATAGGCCTACTCAACCATTCAACAGATGAAACTCATGTATTATGATTTCCCATTGCAAAAATCATCCAGTAATCAGAACGGAATTCTATCTTTACATGGTCTATCTAGCATGGCTGCGGATCGCCTCAGGACTGAAAATCATGACAGAGTGTTCCAGAGAAAGCACATCTTTTCGCTAAGAGATACAATGCAACATAACCTTAATTGGCTCATAATACAATCAAAATATGTCAATGTGAAGTAACTATTTCAAGTGGTATACTGTTTAATGAGTACAGAGTAACCCAACATGTCTGCATTCATGCTTCATATTGAGAAATGGCATTGATATATTATACAATCCTTGAAAGAATGAGCGGGTGTTGGACTTTAACCTTTGGCGGTCTCGCACCCCCTTGATAAGGAGCCATTACCATAGACTCATTTTTATGACAGATTTAGGAATGGTCAATATTTGATAGTAAGTGATTGCATTTTTCTTGTTTTGTTAATTTTTGTCTTGCCCTAAGGAGGGTATAGACTTCTTTTTTTTGCATTTTTCTTACCTGAGGGATGGGACAATTTTGGACCACCCAGAGGAAATTCACCAACCCATACCACTGTTAAAAACATTTAAAAAATATTGATACTCACCGTCCATCCTCCATTGTCCTCTTCCTGCTCACAGTAGACGTCTATTTCATTGACTCCGTCTGGTGAGATTGTCATCACCCCTGATGTACGCTGCCCCTTGTTATATGCAGCTTCGCAGTCAGTGAAGAGTACAACACAAGATTAAGCTGATATACAAGCTGACCTATACCTGGTCCTAATATATGATGTTCACTTTATGAATAACTTAAACAAAACTTTTGGGGGGGGGGGGGGGCAAAATACTCCAATTTTTACCTATGGGCAGAATAGCACTTACATGGACATGTGTAGGAATATCAGGCTAATGCTTGATCTGGTTCATGGTATCTTTATCTCAGTAAGGGGGTGTTCATTTTCTAACAACACTGAAACTTCAAGTGGGAGCACACATTTTTGTCAACACCACCTACAGGGGGCAGAAATCTCTTCCCCACCCCTTGGGGTCAAAAATCTGTCTGCATAAGTGCACATTGATTGATTTTTCTTTTATCTATACTATTAAACATGTTCAGGCATTATGCTTGCCAATGAATTAAGACATCTTCAGTTGAAGCGCAGTAACACACATTTTCTTTGCTGAACCCCCCCCCCCCCCAAACTTGGCCCAAGATGGGTCAAGATCCTTTACACACACACCCATTCAAGTGTTCAAAATCGTTTACCCATCCTCCAAAATCCACTATCACCCCTGTTGTTAAAAAAGTGATTACTTCCTAGAAAGATTAGAAGGCTAACCACTGACCTGGTTCATGGATTCTTTCCTCGTAGGGACAGGTGTAGTCTGTGGCGCCATCATTGATAACGATATTACGTATCAGGGTCGTCCCATTTTTCTGCCACTCTGTCCATCTCCAGTCTGTTTGAACATACATGACAGTTGATTAATTTCTGTTCTCAGAAAAAGAAAAGTTTGTAAATTTGTCAGAATTGGGCCTTAGCAGGTGCTGGCAACTCCCTAAAATGATTGTGCCAGCGACTTTTGAACCTGTAGTCATTTTTCACCCTGGTTTATGAAGCCATCGTGGAAAATGACCCTGCTCTTAAAGGGACAGTGTATACGTGGGGTTGTCCGCCATTGCTGGCCGTTTTGGGTGACCTTTCACCCTGTTTTGCATGGTAAATCCCGCCCATAGCATAGTATATCCCGCCCACAGGTCACTACAGGTCATGGTATGCAAAACACCCGAGAATCTGGGTCACCTGAACTTAGCTCTGTATGTCAGTACACCTGGGTTATTTGTGGCATGGAGTGACTATTATCGTATACTTTGTGGAGGGTGGGGGGGGGGGATAACATTTGGGGTGAAATTTGTAGTATCCAAATGGAGTATGTTTATGGATTTATTATGACTTTGCTGCCAAAATTTGAATTTGGTTCTGGCTTTTCTGATGGAACTACTTCTCCAAGTGACTCCATGCTGCAGTAAAATAACATGTCTTTTAGGGTTAAAAAAACAATCCCTTGGGGGGGAGGGGGGGGGTGAATTTCATTTGTTTTTAGCAAATACGGCTGGAGGGGGGGGGGCAGAACATATTTTGCACACTCCTCAACAAGAATCTCGGTCCCTCCCTGTGTAATGTATACTCAGTAGTTTGTTGTTGAAGTGATCCTAATTCTAGACATCACACTGCAAGTTTATCCCCCCCCCCTGCCCCATTTGTATAGATGACCAGTCCCTTATCCTACACCCAGGCCGGAGAGCTGAGTGGTGCTGCTGCCTACCAGTTATATAACCAGTCAGTGCATTGCCACTTGATCCACACCACCTCGTTACAGGTATAGGTCGAGTTACATATACAGGTTTGCTACATCATTGTGTGGGCAAACAAAGGCAACACATGCTTAGGTAACCTCACCATGATAGCCACACACCAGGGTTATTAGACTAAATTCTGTTTTTTATTATCCCTTGGTTATAATATTGATACATAGCTTTCACTATACAATATAATATTTCAAATGTATGTATTCATACGTATCTGATGATACATATATGGCTATTGATATTCATACATAACTGGTTGATTCAGAGTCACCCTACCTAGTGGTCACAGTCCAGTGCTCTCTTTGCCCCCCGCATCTCACATATAAATAGAAATATGATAGCATTTCATTCTATATCACTTTTGTAGTAACAATTCTGTATATGTGGAGACGGTGCCTATGTGATATTGACTAATAGAGCCCAGTAATAGAGCCACTCCTATGCGTGTACATATAGAATTACAGAACCGCCACTACCCACCCACCCGCCATTGGTGACCCTGGCTGTCCAACAGGTAAGGTCTGGGTGCAGCTGGACGCATGGTGGGGGGTCTAGATGGGGGGTCCCCATGTCGCCTGTCGATTTTAAGAAATGGCCATGTCCCTTGTCACTATCTTTCTATTCCTCCTGTCGATTTTAAGAAATGCCCATGTCACCTGTCGATTTTAAGAAATGGCCATGTCCCTTGTCACTATTCTTCTATTCCTCCTGTCGATTTTAAGAAATGCCCATGTCGCCTGTCGATTTTAAGAAATGGCCATGTCGCCTTGTCGATTTTAGGGGTCTACCCCCATATGGTGAGCCCCAACAACTGGTGCGGGCTCCCCTTCCCACCCCCACCCCCCCCCAGCCCCCTCCCAAGTAACCCCCACCCACCTCATTAAAACGGAGGTAGGCCCAATAGGTCGAGTTACATATACACTTCTGCTGCATCACATTGTGGGCAAACAAGGACTACACGATGATAGCAATCTACAACTCTAACCTCTGCTATTGACTTCACCAAAGTCAACAATTAGGGAATAGGGCAGATGCCATCTTTTAAATTGCCTCAAGATAGCCAACACATAGATATGCTAAGAGTTCTAAGCTAGATTTCCCAGACGACCTTTATTCAAAGAACATGAAATATATTACTACCAATCAAACATTGCTGACTACCCAATCAATCCGGGACGGCACCCAATCAGAGGAGTCAAAAGAGGCAGACACACTGGTGGCAGCTGCTAATCAGGCCCTTCAAAGTCGCAATAATCATTGTAACTTGTTGACACAGTAAAAACGAAAATAATCTGTGATAAAACGTAGTTTAGACACACCAAAAATGGATAAAAATATGGAAATAAATGGAAACATGGTAGAACGTAAATAGGCACAGCAAAAACGTGAATAACCTCGCCCAAAAAATGAGATAAAGCATTGAAATATATTTGAATCGACCAACGTTCACCATTAACAATTATCTGATCACTGCTGCCGTGATATATCCATCTAGATATACCACAGTGCCTAGCCACTCATCCCATAGTAGCTAGCCAACACTAGCCACCTTGAACCATGACGACCTAATTCTGCACTGGGGTACCACCTGGGGTGTGATATTGGTACCTACAGACTGGGTCAACTGGGTGTGACCAATTGTAGGACAGTAGCGCCAGTAGTGGTAGTCTGAGGTATACTATGGACCTTTAAATCACAGTAAGTGCCGTTTTGTAATGGATATTTCAAATATTAGCCTTCACTTTTCGATTGTGAAATCATCAAAAAAAAAAGGAGAACTATATGTATTAGCAATTTAGTATTTCAAAATATCTCCGAATGATTTTTCTAAGTAGTATACTAAATACTTGCACCAGATATGGGAGAGAGTAGCTCTCTATTCTCAGAAGAATGCAAATGTGACTGGTGTGCCAAATTTGTGACAGAAAAAAAGCACAAGGAGCATTCTGATACTGACACCTTTCCCTGTGATATGATCATAGTACATAATCCCAGGGCTCCCTCAGGTATGACTATCATACTTATAGGTACTCTGATTGTGTCACCCAATGTGATCAGAGTTGGAGTCAGTCAAAGGATGCATTTTGCTTCTCCTCCTTAGATAAAGGGAAGAGATGAAATTAATTGCATATAAATTAATTGGCCCACCGGAATACTTGTTGGTAACTACTCTTAACATATGGTCATCAACTACATAATAACTAAGCTTATAGCTTTAAAAAATGTTGTGTCTGTCCCCCCAGCCCCCAGCCCCCACCCCCAATTACGTGTTACCCAACTAAAGGAGCCCACCTGGGTCCCATAAAGATCTGAGCAGGGCCAGCCCACTTCAAATCTGGGCAAGTCCTTCTGGGCCTCACCAGATTGGCCCCATAGGGCAGCCCATCTGTGACCCACCTAGGGCCCACTAGGGTGTGTTGGCTGGGTACTTACTTTGAGAACAAACTGTTCCTAAAATTAGGAAGAAGTCATTCTCTTTACAACAAAGCAGGTTGGTGTTTTTTAATTTTGAAGCTATCTTGAAGGGGAGAAGGAACAAAAGCAGTTCACCCTTCTTTGGCAAAAAAGCATGGGTGTTTATATCAAAAAGAGGTTGGCGCGATAAATTGGACCCTTTTGGGGGGGGAGGGCTAAAAATGTTGCCACATGAGAATGCACTGACTCCTCCCCTTTTGAAAAGACACCATGGAAAATATGTAACAACACTTAAACCACAGCGGAGGGCCAAGACAAAGGAATTCACACCTTGGTTATTTCCACTTAGACTCACATAACCTTCTAGCTGTGGTTTAAAATAGTAGGTAGGATTAACCACAGCTTATAAAGCTGTGGTTAATTCTGTTTACCCTTTCATAACCATAGTCTAACTATTACAAAAATTCATGGTAATCGTAAAAAAATACTATATACTGGATTCGACATAACAAGTGGCTTGTACACTTATAATATTATTTTCATGACATTTCAGCAAAAAAAAAGAGTTTAATTTGAAATTGAGATAATTAAGGCATTCTTCTTGTCTAAAAACTCCCCAGAAAGAAAGAGGCTCTAATAAGGTGAAGGGCACTTATTACGTCAAATATAGGATCAATAATCATAAATGTTATCATCAGACAAATGAATAAAAGCTTTATTTTACTTTGTTGTGGATCAGGGCGTACATGCATAGAAACACAGTCGGCATCCATCTCCTTCTTAAGGGCTGCACAGATGTGGTTTCTGGGTATTGGAGTTCCACCTCCAATGACCTATGATCAAAATAATCAGATTAGCTCTTTACCTTAATGCTCACACAGTTTAAAAAAAATATTTTAGAACAGGAATGGAAAAAGGAAGGAGTTTTCCTGAATATAAGCAAGGTTATTTATATATGTTGAACTAATTCAGACAGTGATATTGATCCTCTGAGCGAAGATTTCCTGAAAAAGAAACTAAACACAGTACTATTGAAGTCAAAATGCCTGAAAATATCATCAATAACACCAGAAAACCTTTTTTTTAATCAAGAAACTGTGAGAAATTGCATTTGGGGGTAAGCAAAATTATCCCTGATGCAACCCAACAAAATTGAGACATTTCTCTCTGATAACATAAGTTTAGATTAATCTTCCACCAAAGGCAAAGAGCAAATGCAGCTTCATTATGACCAGAATCTTTTCTCATCCATTCACTTTGAAATAATTTGTTTCAGGATTCCAGGGCAAGTTCAAAAGTGGTCCAAAAATATTTTATGTTATCAGACATAACATGCAAATGGTGTGCAAAAATTGGTCTGATAATGGAAAATTTGACCTTCAAGTTTGGTGCGACAGCTACTTTACTAAAGTCTTCAGACGTGAGCCAGGATTTAACCAGGATAAGGATTAACTCACCTTAGCCACAATTAAAGCATCTGTATCCTTCTGACCTCTGACAAGGCAGGGTTTGATATGGTTGCTTTCCAACTTTCTGCAAGCTGTGTGGAAGTTCTTATTGACAAGAACCTTCATGCACTTAGTCACAGACCCATGGCAGAATCTGAGACATGTGATGAGCACCAAGGCTCTAATCACAGATATCACTGCCATAGTCAGTATCTCAAGATCCTAAGGTCTATATGCCAGTTAAGAACACAGCATTTTTACATTTTGACAAAGGAAAGCTAAACTAATTGGCATAAGACTTGAAGTAACCAGTGACATGCTACGTATCTATGGAGAGCGATGAAGCATGATGACGCAGTGTAAATGTATCATTACCTTCCCCTTCATATGACGCAGGGTTCGGTGAAACACTAAAAACACTCAACCTGCTCTCTCTGTGAGTGAATGTATTTGGATTATACTGCAGTCTCCCATGAATCACTAAATCCACTCAACCATGCCTGTTGCTGGGGGTTAAATGGGCAAACAGAGAGACAGGGACACTGACAGTGAGATAGTTAAATGGGAAGACATTACTAGTATACAAAATGTAAACCGCTTTCCAATGCAGACCTCAATATTTTAGGCAACGGTCCTTAGACTATAGTTTCACCATTTTGTAATACTGGTATCATTATATTGCATGGTTGAGGGTAACCGGCCAGTCAGATTCAAGCTCCAAATTCGGTTTCAAATGCAACAGGTTTTAATTGATACAGTGGTCAAAGTATTAGGTGTGCTTTTGGTAGCGTATAGCCCATACCATCAAGGTAGGTTCAAAATTACAAAGGGCATGTATCTTAGGGGGTCTGAAGATTAAGTGGACCCTAAAGTGGCAGACCACATCTTATATATCATGAGGCTGATGCCTGAGTTGACACAATCAAACCACACTCACTAGATAACCAAAGTGTGCCCTAGCCGTCAAATCATAGCGCCTGCAAATGGCAACAGCTCAGGGGTATAATATATAAGTTGTTGCGCTCACACCTAGGAATGCTCATTTAAAGGCTTTGGGTTGATTTGTGAATAATGGACTGTTTTTCTCATTTGTATTAATAAAAAAGAATATATGGAGTACTTACATCTTTCGAGATATTTTGTAAAATACACCTGGCTACTGTGTCATATCGGGCCATCATCAGTTAGTTAAAGCGTGTGTGATTTGCTACAGTAATATGCATGGCAATAAGTGACAATACAATTGGGGATTATGTGTGTAGTCTGGGTTTTATTGTACATACATACAGTGCAGATGTTAACACCACTGCAGTACTACCCAGTCTAGCTCTCAACCAGCTCTGGGGTAGGCTGCAGTGCCGCTCCTTTATACCCAAGCGGTAGTAGAGCACCACTGGCGGTGATCAGAAATAGGGGTTGGAGGATGCAATAATCCATTTAATTGTATGAAACGCTGCGTCGGAACTAGTTTTCCGTTAAAGCGGAAATACACTTTGTTATCCACCATGTAGGTTGACAATGTCTGAGGTCTTGTTATCTTATTCATTGATTACTTACTGGGAATGGCATACCTGGGTTAGTTCAGTGTTTCATGTGAGGCTGCTACTGATGCCTTAACCATAGACCGCCATGTGCCACTATGTATCCTCAATAAATAATGTCTCATCATGTTTTAGGAATATGTTCAGTCATGATAGGACTGATCGGTGAGAAAATGTGGCTGACCATATAAGTGCAGATTGCATAGCATGAATGATAGCTTCGCCTCGTGAAATGACCCTCAGTGAGGAACTCTACTCATGCAGGTTTGTGTTTATTTCATGTCATTATCAACAAAACATGTCAAAATTCCACTTAATTGCTCTGAAAAAGCTACTTTATAGTGGTTAAAAATTCAACAATTTTGATGATTTGACAGGCCGTGAAATACAAGATTGGGTCATTTTACGGGGGGGGGGGTGTTAAATACGGCACTTGTTTAGGTCAATGGGAGTGCCGTATTTACCATCAAATAAAATTAAATGTATGACAAAATATAGTTGAAATAAGGTTTATTTAGATGTGGACTCTCCCTATTCTTCAACCCTCCCTCAGCATCCCACAGGGCTTAGATACTGCATTGGGAGACCGCGGGTTCCTTCTTCCACCTGTCTCCATAGCTCTGTAAGCTGAAGCTGAGATACCTGGGGTCCCCAGTTCGAACCCCAGTAGGGCAACCCAGTAAACAACCAGAACGTAGCAATTCCAAACTGCTACAGCATTTGCCCCTAATACCATGTGTATAACCTGATTAATTACACTCTTATTATTCATTTTGGTGTTGGTTCATGTCCTGTAATCAGCAGTCCTGTATCTGGAGAAGAGTTTAAAAGTGTGTATCGGACCTGTCCTTTTTATACAATAAAAAAAAGAAAAAATTTAAAAGTGGGGTCTTAAATTACATTCATGTCTCTCTCTTACTCTCACTTCGCGGGGCTCTCTACATTTCAATAGATAAGAACTGTTGTTTACAGGATTCAAAGCCATGTGATAACATTCACATAATGTTATTTAACATTAAACTATGTTATTTCACTAACGTAAATAAACCTGCAAATAATGTGATATAAACGTGTTTAAAAAGTTTTATTACGTTGAAATACCTAAATGAACACTTACATTGCAACATTTTATTACGCATTGAACTTACATTCAAATAAGGCAGCTTTGTTTACTGGGCTAAGCTGTGTGATGCTTATGCCATTTGAGGCCTAATGTTGTTTGTGATTTAATGTCACTTTTGTGGCCAAGTATCCCGACAGTGACATGAGGCCTCAAAAATGTTCTGTTTGAGGCCTAATGTCACGTTTGTGGCCTTATTTTCCCACAACTTCTATGTAGGCTGCTATATTTATTATATTGAGAAAGACCTGGGATGCCCAGGCCTGAATATGGTACAAATCTGTCTCATTCTGCCATATGTATCCCATATGTAAAGTTATTTGATTCCATCTCCAAATTGTCCACACACACACCCTCCTCGGCCCCTCTAAACACTTCCTGAAGCAATGTAGGTCAGAGTATATTTGAGTGTTTGACAGGCCAGAGCTAGATTGTGGTCTTCATTTGTATAGGCATACGCTTCACCTGGTTTCATGCCGGATAAAAATGCATAGGCTGTGACCCACAAAGCACCCCAACCTCATCCAACGTTTATTGTATAAGGTGTCAATTTCACTGCAGCCAACCTTCCACCTGCAAATGGGAACAGTATCTTATCTTTTCTTTTCTTTTTAAAATCCAAGATTTACCATGCTTAAGGATAGGAAGCACCGTAATCGATGCCCCCCATTGAATACAATGTAGCTGTATTCAATGGGCAAAGAAAAGATGCCTTTCCTTCATTAAATGGCTTCAGATGAAAAATAAACATAATTGCCAACTACATTGATACCATCTGTGACGTATTTCACCCGTGGGGGCCGGGGCATATCCCATAAATTGTATTTAAATGTAGGGTCAGCCCTATTTTGATAGGGTCGGTCGGGTGACCTGAAACAGACCTTCTTTCTTTTTGGCCTTATCCGAATTACAGCGCAGTGGAAAGCTCACTAGATATCAACCTTCCGCCTTGGTGACCGAGATATCATCTGGCATTGTGATTGCACCAGTTTAAAGACGAATGCAACTAGACTATTGCTCACCCTGTTTCATATACCATGGTGTATAACCCTGTAAGGGACGTCTTCTGCTCTGGTGTGCTATATCCCCCCTGTCGCTACAATACATTGGTGCAACCTGCCAAGTGTATTCTCTATGGCTGCTTGAGTCTGCTTGCGGTTTGAATGCAGCGCTGGCAAGCTACTCACCAGGGCTGCCCTATACATTTTGACCTTGTGAATTGGAGCATGGAAAGGGTGAATAAAGAAGACTGTATCTGAGTATTGGAAGGAGACGCTTACAACATGTTGCAGGTTAAAGACGTGGCTGTTCTACTCTTGCTAATTACTGGTAAGTTCTGAAAGGTTAATTTGAACAAATTCTATTCGCAATGAGAGCTTTAGCTATTACGTTGAACCTCTCAATAGAAGAAGTAGATCTCTAAGTACACACTTCTAGTATCTAATTAATAAGCCATATGAAAGTATATCTACTCATCAATGTTGCATTTATCATGCCGGCCCTGTGGGAGTGTATCAGCCCCATAGGTTCAGCTTGATGCTTGAATACAACACTGGTGAGTCACCTGCCATAGATGCATTCATGCATCATGGAGATGAAGAGCATAGTATTCCAATGTGTTGCTTAAATGACCCATATAATACTTTCTCTATACAGGTAGTCTTGGAGATCTAGATGTTGGATTCCTTATGGACAACTCTGGATCCCTTGGATGGGAGTATGGCACATTGAAAGCGTTTGTTGCTGGAATGATAGACAGTTTTCCCAGGATGGGAACTCAAGTGGCACTTGCAAGGTTCAGTGATATTACACAGATAGATTTCTATCTCAATACATATGCTGATCTTACTGATGCAGCCAATGCAGTGCTGAATGCTGAATTTAGGGACCTGGATACTAATACCTCAGGTGCTCTTTGGGCTGCCCGTACACAGTTGTTTAATATAGAGAGGGGTGACCGGCCTTCTGTCCCTAATATAGTTATAATAATAACCGATGGGATGAGTAGCATCAATGAGGAAAAGACCCTCCCTGAGGCACACTTGCTACACTTGGCCGGAGTCCAGGTTTTTGCCGTCGGTGTATCTAATGAAATTAACGATGAGGAAGTGAGGGGAATTTCATCCCCACCACAGAGAATTAACTATGAGTACTTCCTTGTGACCAACTTCACTAACCTAATTGACATAAAGAACACCTTGCTGAGCCGATTGTCCACATTCCATGTGACACCGATCCCGACTACTGTGACGACAAAGGCAGCTGTTGTGACACCAACACCAACTGACGTGACAATGGCAACTTCTGCAACACCAGGTAATTCTAATTCAGAATTATAATAATTCTAATTCAGAATTATAATAATTCTAATTCAGAATAGTAGTATAGTATGTATCGGAACGGGACTATAGTTAAGTACTGTTTATTACTCAATCGACATGCAGCCAATCAGAGGCCTCCATTTGGTCACGTGACCGGAAGTGACCTACTTAGGGGATTAGTGGTGCATTCTGGGTAACCCTGCAGCCAATCAGAGGCCACCATTTGGTCACGTGACCGGAAGTGACCTACTTAGGGGATTAGTGGTGCATTCTGGGTAACCTACTGACCTACTTAGGGGACCGGAAGTGACGTCATATGACTTAATTTAGGATCACGTGACCGGAAGTGACCTGATGAGTCACGTGAGCGGAAGTGACGTCACATGACCTAATGGCCGACCGGAAGTGAGTGACCTCATTGAGGATCACGTGACCGGAAGTGACTTGATTGATCACGTGAGCGGAAGAAGAAGTTTTTTGTTTAGGAAGTGAGGGTCTTTAGGATCACGTGACTGGAAGCGACGTCGTCACATGAGTGACGCTTTAAGAGACTGCGCGACTTACTAGTAAAAGAAGACGTATGAAAATAAAAACACAACAATATTTTATTTTATTTTTTTTATTTATTTTTTTTTCAATCTTGATAAACACTCTATTTTTGAAAAGATGCACACGCTTATTTTTTTTTTTTTTCATATCTCTAAAGGACTCGTTGTCACACCGTCAGAATGCACGCGACGCTTATAATACAAGTAGCGCACGCCGTCTTTCTCTATGGTGTAGGTGACCATTTTGTTTCGCACCACTTTGAAGTTTCTATTTACAGCAATGAGAGTTTTTCGTTGGCGAAGAACATCCAAGAAGTCGTCTGGTTCCTGAGGGTTTTGTTTCTTCTGTACGCCTTTTGCACTCCATTTTTTGGATTTTCTTTCACCGGTGTCGCTGACTCGATCGTAGCAAATGTAAGTCTTAGGGTTGAGACTTAGGATCCCGTCACCTTCCCACTCCGCTTTCATAAGCCCCGAAGTTCTCAGATCGTGAAGGTACCGTCTCTCACAACATCCGCCGGGCGGCGGACACCATTCTCGCACTCTTTCCGTTTTTGTCTTCACGAAAAGCTCTAAGTGATCGTCGCACACCGCTGTCGGAAGCCACTTTCGTTTCTCTCTGAAGTACGTCTCTCTCAGGCGAGGTTTGACTAGGTCATCCAACGTGTCACCGCTGAGAGCCATGTAAAGACTGTCGGTGTCCATTTGACAAAGGGCATAATCGCGCCGATCGACGAATCTATCCAAGAAGTCGTATGTGAACTCTAACATTTTCAACTTCGCGTACTGGTATACCATGAACCCTATTTGAATAGGGAGGTTGTTGTTGACTGTTTTCGGTTGTAGTTCGACTTCAAACAGATCGGAACTCAACTTGGACGCCTTTTTGAAGCGCCACGAATTGGCCAATAGTTCGAATTTTCTCGTTCTCGTTCACGTCGCCACGTCTTCGCGCCGCCGTTACTTCGTCCGCGAAACCGGCAAAGGAGCGTTTAGGTAGGTATTCTACCACCAGCTGCACTTTGGTGACTATCAAACCGTGCTCTAAATACCACTTGAGAAGCGGCGTTCCCAAGAGAATATTTTTTCCGTGGTAACTCCCTATCAGACATCTCTGAGGCGTGTTCAACAGCTTTTCTTCCTGCGCAAAGTCTGACATGTGAGGTCCTATGTCCGATTTTGAAACGGTCGCGTTCTTGAAAACGGGGGTCATTTCTTCGAAGTAGTCTCGTAGGTGAGGCGGCGTAGTGATGTCCACTTGAACTAAACCGAACATTTTCTCCTCTTTCACAGCGGAAAGGATGTCGCTCTCGCTCATCGCGTTTTGAGACACTTTCAAAGCGTCAACCTTCCAGCGTTGTTGGGAGGCCTTGACCCGCTCATCTCGACGCTTCATCTCTCGCCATTCGCACTCCCACACGACGACCAGCTTGTGACCTAGCGCTTTCAAGTAAGCGCTTACTCTGGTCGTTCTGTCGCGTCTCTCCTCTCTCAGTGAAGCGCACTGATATCGGTGCGACGGTATGCACTCGTGAGCGTGGAACCAACACCCGTGAAACTGGAAAACCGTATTAGAGGCCGCGTGAAACCCGTCCACGCGAATTCTCCGACAGCCTACAACCATCTCGCCGCCGTTCAAAGCGTGGCGCAGTTTCACGTCGCGGTCGTGCTCTACGAAACGAACCACTCCAAAGCGCTGTGAGAGTTTCTTTGCCTAATTTCGGGCTTGAACTCGGTCTCGGGCCGTCTCACCGCGTAATAGCCCGTGCAGTGCGCTTCGCTCATGCAGCGCAAGTACAGAGAGTTAGCGTCTAGTCCTAGGATGTGTTGGCACGGTCTCGCTTCTTCGCCGTACTTGTGCTCCCTTATCCGCGTGGTGCCCTTCTCGTGAAATCTATGGAAGATGATGGAAGGACCGCCGACTAGATTTTCTTTGATCAGAGCGTGGAGGACGGCGTCGAACTGGGGGAACGTTGTGAACGCGTCTTCTAGGTTTTGGAAGAGGAACCGTAAAGTCAAACCGGCGAGAGAAACTCCGTCTTTCAACATGTCAATGCCGCGATCTTGGAAAAATTTAGCGTGATTTTTCAGAGCTTCTATGAAAGGTTTGACGTCTTTGTTGTTGTAGTGGATCAAGTAGTCTTCCATAGTTTGCATCTTCTCGTCGGACCAAACTTTCTGACATGCGGCGTAGTCGGATTCGGACATTTTGACGCCCGTCAGCTCGCTGTCGAAAGCCGATCTCGGTGGCAGCGTTCTGTTTGCCAGTTTCCTGGTAGACGTCATCCATTCGTAAGGAAAGTGACCTTTCTCTTCGTTCCTGGTGAAAGCTCGCAAATAGGTCGCGTAGTTGTAACCGGGTGCCAAATAGTTGACTACGTCCAAGAAAACCGTGTGCTGTGTGTAAACCGCCAAGTATTGATTGCTTCTCTTTATGACGCTGAATTCTTGGTTTCTTCGGTCTCCGGAGGCGAAGAACGAGTGAAGGCGTATTTTGATCAGGTTCAAGTCGTAACGCCCCGAGTTGAAGCCCACGACTGGAGCTTGCCGGATGTATCTCAGAAGACGCTTCTTCAGTTGAACTAACGGGTGTCTGGTCTGAGCCGCAGCGAAGCCGCCTGGAGAAGGGGTGAACGTCGCCTCCTCCAGCAGGAGAGCTTCACCTATCGCCGCATCTAACTTCGCTAAGGTCGGTCGGTAAAGTTCTAGCACAGCTTCCCCGATGACTTTGGCGTTCTCGTTTATGTGATTTAAAACTCGGTCCAACAAGGGGTCGGAATCTGCGTCGGATTCTCTGACGAAGCAGACGGGCCCCTCCCACCCCGGAAAGTCGGATGCGACGCTAGCCGACAAAGGGACGTGATCCCACAGCAGGGACACGTGTTCCGTCGACGGTTCTTTGCACGGTCTGAAGAAAGCCTCGAAATCGAAGGCGATCTTGTAAGGGTAGATTCCGGAATGTCCATCGGGGGGAAAAATGGAGAAGTCTGCTAGCGCTTCGAAAATCGTTCTCGAATTTTGGTAGATGCCACCTACGTAGCGCAACTTGACTTGTCGGCAAGAGGAAAGCTGGTTCCTGTGTCTCTTCAGCAAGAACTCGGTGGTGAACGCCGCCTTACACTTGCAACATTCGTATATGCCCGCGTACGCGTTGAAGTCCGTGACGAGAGAGACGTGCAAACCGCCTTTCGCCGTCAGGTGTAGGTTGACTTTACCTCGGGCGGCCAGAGTTCTGGAAGGCGGTCTGATCAGAGTAACGCGTCTTCTCAACTTCCGCCCCGGCACTTGACGCGACGCGGTGTAAACCGCTATCTGTACGTCAAACAAGTTCTCTAACGCGGGTAAGTCGCGGATGTTCAGACCCGGAAAGGATTCAGGTGTGGCAGCGGGACAGAACTGACGTAACAAATCTGAAGCGCGCTTGCTGGTGTTGTATAAGTGAAAGGAAATGCAGCGGAAGATGCAGAGGTTGTCCTTGTTGGGAAAATCTAACACGCCGCTTCTCTTTCCAACTCGACCGGCCTGAGTGATCCTACCGCCTATGGGGAATTCCCCCGGTCCCATGTAAACGCAAATGTTCAAATTGGTAGGAAAAAGAACGTGCCACTTGGTGTCAGCGTCGCAAAGTTTCCGTACTTCCTCGCAAGCGAAGGTGTTTTCCATCTTTGAGAGGAGCTCTTCCAAAGTTTCTGAATTAGTTATAGTAGGGAGCGGTTGTATGAGAGTTGCGTTGTTCTGGGAGGCGTGAAAGTAGCGCAGTTTGCTCTTGTCTTCTCTGTGTTGTAAGAGTAAGCCTACCGAGAAACCCACTTTGTATCTGAATCTTTGTGTCAAGTGAATGCGACGCATAGTATCTACAGCGTCACTCAACTCGCCGGTTGGTAGCCTGAAGTTTGTTACACTCACGCGAGTCCCGTGCATCCTGACGCCCATTTGTATCGCAGGCCAATTCGCCGTGAACGTTTCCTCCCCGTTCGGTACAGCACATATGCGCGGAGGGACGGTCACTCCGTCCAGAGATTCGCGTCGACAGGCGATCTTTCGGCAATCGCCTTCGCCGCATAGAGGGCAAAACTTAGGTACTACTCTACAATTTTCTACGTGTCTCTCGTGGTTGTACGGTCTTTTAAACATTTTGAAACACTTTTCGCATACGTACTGTGTCATGTTTTTTTTCACTCAGTTACCAACTACTTAGCCGTCTAACTATCTATCTATCTATCAATCTATCTGTCTATCTATCTATCTATTTATCTTTCTGTCTGCTGTCTGTGTATCCGTCTGTCTGTCTCATACAGCGTACGTCAAACGCTCTGTGTGTGTGTGTGTGTGTGTGTGCGCGCGCGCGTGAGCGTTGAGCGTCTCTCATTCCGAATCTATGCCGAGATATTTCAGAATGATCTCTGTTTTGTCATCCAACTCTTTGAGCGCTCTGGCGGACAGCGTCACTCCCTGCTGTGTGGGTTTTTTGTCAGGACCTTCGTACTTGCGCACGTGGACGAGGTTCTTACCGCTGTAGTAGCTCACAGCTGCGTACACTTCGCCCTCCTCATCCAGCACTGCGAACCAGGGGGTGTGATTAGGTTTTCCTTGCGCGGCCGCTGTGTCGCGTATGCGCACCACTGCGCGGATATCGGCGATGCGCAGCGCGTCGGCCGTGAAGTGCACTCGCTTGCTTCTGGTCAGAGACGCCTCTTTCACCTGGCCGTCTTTTGTGTAGCGCGGCCTCCTAGACAGTCTAGCCACGTCCTCCCAGATCTCCAGCGTCAAAGCTCCGTCTAAGCAGAACTCTAACCCGAGAAGACGGGAGAAGGTTTTCTCTGCTTCTTCTCGTCCATCTCGTTCTTTTTCTTGTATTTTTCTCTTCTTACTAGGCCTTGTTGTTCTGGAACTCACCTTAGAACGTTTCACACCCGCAGGATGAGTAACACCATCAGCGTGAGCTGAATCAGCAGCAGAACCGATAGCAGGAGCAGCGTCAGCGCTGGTGGTATCCGAGGCCTCGTTGTTGGAACAGCGCAGCCACACGCCGTCGGTGCTGAGTGTAGCGGTAGAAGATGAAGCGCCGCCGCCCTCGTAAGGTGGCGGTGAGGGCAGTTGCCACGGACCGGACGGGACGCTACTAGTGGAGGAAGTGAGGTCGAAAGGTCGAAGAGGGAAGCCGAAAAACGTACCGCCCACCCCTTTCCCTTCGGGTTGTTCGTACGCCTCGTCGTCAGCGTCGTTCTCTGTCTCACCCTGTTGCTGCTGCTCCTCCTCCTCCTCCTCTTCTTCTCGGTTTAGGGGCTGAGTGTCCGAATAGCTGTCACTCTCAGCGCGAGCGGCGTCGAGGGCGTCGGTCGATGTAGTGGTGGAGGAGAGGGGCTGTGCAACGTGCGGCAGGTCATCAAAGTCATCAACAGTAGTGGGGAGGTAAAAACCCGGTTGCCAGTACTGCGCTGTGCCAGGAGCGTTGTCGTCAGTAGTAGTAGCGGTAGCAGCAGGTGCAGCAGAAGCAGCAGCAGCAGCAGCAGCAGCAGCAGACGCAACAGTAGCAGGCGCAGCAGCCTCAGCAGGCGCAGCAGTAGCAGGCGCAGCGGTAGCAGGTGCAGCAGCAGCAGCAGCCGCAGCAGGCGGGGCGGCAGTAGCAGCGGCAGCGCGCTTAGCAGCAACGTGTACCGTCGCGAGTGTAACAACGTCGCTAGCACGAGGACTACTACCAGTAGTACTACTACTACTACTACTACTAGTACTACTACTGCTACTACTACTGCTACTACTACTACTACTGCCGCGAGCGCTCGCTACAGCGGGAGGGTGATAAGACCAAGCGGCTGCGGCGGTAGTCTCATTTTCAGTAGCAAGAGGAGGCACTGACGCTAAACGAGCGCTGTTCCGCGTAGTCTTCTTGTTCTTGGACGGCGCTAGGTGTTGTCTTTTGCTCATGGTGGTGACTGTAGAGAGCAGCAAAAGAATGAGTGAGTGAATGGAGGTTTCCAGACCCCTTATATACGCCTTCTCGCTTCTAGAGCTAAGCTACTTACTGACCCTGTTCAGCTGCCGCCGGCTGGCCGGCGGCCGTTCACAAAGAGAAACAAAAGACATAAGGCATGACGTTTTCAGCTGGATCCCTTTCCCCCCTTTTGAGAGATCGACTGTCATGAGCTAAGCCGCTTACCACCCTGTTCAGCAATTCAACGCGCATTAGCTGTATAAAGGATTAAGCGGTTGCTGCCGTCGACTGACCGGCGGCCATTCACAAAGACATAAGGTATGACGTTTTCAGCTGGATCCCTTTCCCCTCTTTTTTTTTGAGGGATCCACTGTCATGAGCTAAGCCACTTACCACCCTGTTCAGCCATTCAGCGCGCGTTAGCTGTATAAAGGATTAACGGTGATGAGCTTAGAGTGTGTATACAAAAAAAACTACAGGAGGCGTGTGGCGTGAAGCAGGACCCCCCTAAGACGAACGTGTCTGTCTGTGAGTAGAGGCGTGTGCATGTGGTGAGCGACTTAAGTGTAAGACAAAAAAAAAATCACCACCTCCTGCCGTGGTGAGTAGACCGGGCCGGCCAGGCGGCGGCCGGCTAGTTCAATAGGAAGGGGTGACAGCTGACTAAGGCTGTGCATGAAAAAAATCCGATTTTCACCTGACCTCTGACGTTTGTTACAATGAATGTCAGAGGGAGGGAGACGTCCTCAGGTAGGGGGTAGGAGGTAAGGCTATGGATGAGGAAGAAACACCGTTTTCAGCTTGTCTCCACGGATAGCGATGACACACCCCTCGTCATCTAAGCTCTTAAGGAGCGGAGCGGTTGAAAAAGCGTCATGCGGACAGGTCGCTACACAGCTGGAGTGCTGTTGGAAATGGGATTAAACTCCCTCTGTATAAAAAGCTCTGATTTCTGTTGGAAAAAAACCATATCGCCTCTGACCACAGTAACGTCTACTACCACCACCGCCGCCACCACCGCCGCCGCCGCCGCCACCGCCGCCGCCGCCAAGACGAGACGAGATGGCTCAAGCTATTCCACTTTCAAGCTCGCCTTCACCGCCTTGTCCACCTGAAAAAAAGTTAATGCGGCTTGACAACGTGAGACGCGCGAGGCAGACCGATGGGGAGAACAGAGAGGTAGGACAGCGGCGGTTAGCCTATAGCGACGCCTTGCTTCGTCAACTAGGTAAAGAGTTGAGCGGCTGTTGGAGAGAGTTGGGCAGTAGCTTAAAAGTTACCGCCGCCCGTATGGATGCTCTAGTAGAGCGCAGTGTCAAGACACCGGAGGAGCTGTGTACGGCGATGTTCCGAGTCTGGTGGGGTGAAACCCCGCATCGTCATAGATGGGGAGAGCTCGGTCGCGTCTTCACCCGCATTAGACGCGTGGAACTGTTGGCTCAGTGGATGTCCCTTCTCCACAGACAGGGGTTGGATTTCGAAAACCCCGACTCGCGCGCGATGCATAAGCACTTGGGCACCCTCGGCAGACGTCTAGGTAGCAGGTGGAAAGAGGTGGGGGACCATTTAAAATTGTCGCCTGAGAGGTTAGATAAGATCGCTGAAGAATGCGAATACGGAGGAAGTCCCGCTGAGTGGGCCTTCCGAGTGTTGAAAATGTGGCAAGATGAAGCTGACGGTGCCGGCGGTACACCTTTGGAACTCCTTCGAGTGTTGACTGAGGACATGGGAAAGTTTGACCTCGGCATCGCGATATTACTTGACTTTATCAAGCAAGAAACAACGAGAACGACGGACATGTGAATTGTTGTGTTTTATTTTCATACGTCTTCTTTATTAGTAAGTAAAAAAAAAAAAAAAAAAAAATATCATAACAATTAAGACGCGCGCCCTCTTAAAGTGTCACTTCCTCCAGTCGCAGCTGATCGCCTCATCGAAGCACGTGATAAACAAAAAAAAACGAAGAGACACGCTTCTTCCTCTCGAGAGGAAGAAGCGTGTCTCTCGATTGAAATCTTTTTCTTTTCTTTTTTTCTTAAAAGAGACAAACGCCCCTTAGAGTGCCCCCCCACCCCCCTAGAGTGCCCCCCTCCCCCTCCCCCCCCTCCCCCCCCCCCCCCCACCACTCGCCCCATGCATCCTAAAAGCGCCCCCCTCCCCATGCATCTTAAAGGGGCCCCCCTCCCCTTCCCTCCCCTCCCCTCCCCTCCCCCCCCCCTTTATACACTCTAAAGAACGCTTCTACCTAGTTCAATAAGTCACTTCCAGTCGCTCGTAAAACAATAAAAAATGAAAAAAAAACAAAAACTTATATCGTAGTGTTTTTTATTAGTTTACCGAAAAAAATAAGAGACTCGCCTCCTTCTCCTCCTCCTCCTCCTCCTCCTCCTCCTCCTCCTCCTCCAAAAAAAAAGATATCACATTTTAAAGCGCGTGACCCCTTAAAGACGCTCATCTCTTCATTAAGTCGCGTGACGTCACTTCTTCTTCTTCTTCCGGTCACGTGATCAATCAGGTCACTTCCGGTCACGTGATCCTCAATCAGGTCACTCACTTCCGGTTGGCCATTAGGTCATGTGACGTCACTTCCGGTCACGTGACTCATCAGGTCACTTCCGGTCACGTGATCCTAAAGTAGGTCATATGACCTCACTTCCGGTCCCCTAAGTAGGTCATATGACGTCACTTCCGGTCCATAAGTAGGTCATATGACCTCACTTCCGGTCACGTGACCAAATGGCGGCCTCTGATTGGCTAACTAGGTCACGTGACGTCACCACTAATCCCCTAAGTAGGTCACTTCCGGTCACGTGACCAAATGGAGGCCTCTGATTGGCTGCAGGTCGATTGAGTAATAAACAGTACTTAACTATAGTCCCGTTCCGATACATACTATACTACTCAGAATTATATTAATTCTAATTCAGAATTATAAAATTGTGAAAAGTGTTATTTCATAGTTGTCTCATGACAAATCCTTGATCTAACCTGAATATGAAATGCAGAAGCAAAATTATTTGAATAGTACCAAACGGGTGTACTTGCGAAATAGATTACCGTACCGTCGCGATTTAGCGCCGGGGCGCTCTTTAATTTGGAGGGGCCTTTATATTCAAGACAGGCGCTTATTGAAGATCCTATTTTAGTGCTTAAGGAACCTTTCAAGACCCCTGTACCCCCGGTGCTAATACAAGACCGGCGCTCTTTTGAAACCGGCGCTTAATCGCGACAGTACGGTATAGATTATTTTGGTTGACCCCTCGCCAACAATCAATTTTGAAATGATTTTTGTAAATCTTTGGTCAAGAGGCTTGTAGATCTGTGTCTATTAACATGAATTGCAGAAACGATGCCAAGAGTGTGCTTTCCACAGAGATGGCTATATGAGGATTGCATTGACCTTGGTTTCACACCATCATGGAGATGTTTCCTTACATATGCCAAAGATTTGAAAATGTTGATACAAAGGTTGTTTTTCTGTAGGGGTCTAAAGCTGAAAAGGGCCAAAACTGCATATCTCGGGAGTTTGTGCCATACATTATGATCAGTAATACAGATTTTTTTTATAACAATTTTATAGATGGACAAACATCGAAGCTCACAATAGCAATTGCTGTCCCAGCAATTATTGTGGCTGTGGTCTCTGTCAGTGTGATTTGGGGTTTGTGTTATTTTCTCCGTAGAAGAGCACAAACGGGTGAGTAATTTACAGTATTTGAACTTTAGCTCACACTGTTGTTGTTGAATCCTTGAGTTCCTTCAGTAACTACGGGACACATTGCAATGACGCTCAGACAATGACCAGCACTTCTTGTGGTGTATCAACTCTTTACGGTCAGGATACTGCATAGATACAGTATGGGCAATCAGGTGTTACTCACCAGGACTGTATTTCTAATGATTGAAAAATGGTGTAATTAACTAAAGCACAATATGCCTTATTTTGTTATTACATATTAGTGAATGCAAAAGTGGCTCAAGCATGCCTATATGAATCTATGTATGTCCTCCATGGAAAATATGGTGTAGCCATATTACATGGCCTTCAAGATTAATAGATGAAAGCTATTTCAATGTATGATGAAATAACATGTGTACAATACCATGAAATGTACTTTTTAGCATAGTCTGTGACTACCATAGCTTCATTCTGACTCTTTCCACTTCACCAGTTAGTAGCTTAGAAAAGTATACATAAAATGTACTGTGTGCTCGAGTTGAAAATGCTGCTTCAGAATTAATGGACACTTTTCTATAGAATTAACTTACATAATGTAAATTTCCAGGTGACTCACACAGACAAGAATCAAACCCTGCACCTGGCCTGCAGCCCCACAGTATTGCTACTGGCATTGATGATTCATATCTTACACCGGTTGACTTCTACAAGCATGAGAACACCGCTGAACATGGTAGGAAATTTAATCCGCGGAAAGCCGTTTTTATACAATCAAGTGATTTCAGGAATAGGTCATGGCATGTTAATGTTGGGGCTTGAGTCTGATAATGTATGACATCCTTTGATGAAAAAGTACACCTGTGATTATTAAGAGGGTAATATAGCCCTGTATACCACATTGAGACGAGATGTATTTTTGTAAAATCACCAAGTGCTATATAAAAATACTTTACAAACCTAAAAGTTGTTAAAATTCCAGTTAGAGTTGTTCAGACTTTTTAAGAACAGGTTCTTTCTCTGATTAGAAATGATTAGGAAAGTAACATGTTATCTTTGGTAATAAGTTTCAGATTAAGATTCATTAATGAGCCAAATGAGACTCAAAGATAAATAAGATATTTGGTAGAATGTTTTTACACTTAAACCGTTTTGCACAGTGTTTTTTTGTCTAAATGTTGACCAGGCCCATCTGCAGTCCATCATACAAATAAACCCAAACTACACACCTAATTGACAACTGTATTTGTCACCTTTTGTCATGCATATAGATTCGTAAACATATTAGCTAAATGCTAAATGATGATGGCCTGATATGTCATGACCAGCATCTATATGATAACTGTTTATATTTCTAGGTGTATCAGCCAGTCAGTATCAGGAACTGGAACACAGGGTAAGAACTCAAGAAGAATAACTTGCGAAACTGTAGAGTCAATAAATATTAGTTCAGCACAAGGTGACAAGTCTGCTTTAAGCTTCATGTCATGACACATCTATTTTAACGTCTTGATACAATTACTTTCTCTTTGCCTTCTTGTATGAGCATAACATTTGTATAACCTAACAAAATAACCAAAACATTTGCAGCTTTATATCATCAGTTGATATCATCTCCAGGATACCTAAGCCCTTGCAAGGAAATATTTAGCTGTAGACATTGAACATATTCTGTTTTAATGTTATTGTAGCCTATAACCAAAGAGCAAATAACACCTAAAGGGCACTCGTTGCTTTTTGCTATAAGTATAAAAAGAAAGTAAAGGCCATTGAACTGTGTAAAGATTATTTAATTTATGGCCGGAATTAATTGCACATGTGTACCACTAAGCATAACCCTTTCACCCCTGAAGCGTTGCCACCCTGTGGGATCAGAACAATGCATAAATGTAGCACTAGCTTAAATACTCTATAGCGCAGTCAGTAATACATAGACAGAGCTGCACGCTAAAGTGACTGAGTCAGTGGTTAGTGCACGAGAGCTGCCTGCCCCGCACTGCATGCTGGCCGCAAGCCTAGTGCAGTACGGGGCAGGCAGCTCAAGTGTACTAACCACTGACGAGGTCACTTTTAAGTGCCGCTCTGTGTTTATTTCATGTTTTTTCGATGGAAATAGATATCCAGTCCATGTATGCTTACTTCTGAGATGTTTGATTACTTCCGCGGTGTTTGTTTACGTCCGTGGCGCAGACATTTTGAATTCTGTGCAGGTCACGTGACTCTCAGTAGCCTAGCAACTCCATGGCGACCCCATGGCGACCCCTGGCGACCCCTGGGAGCATGCAATACGGACACAGCATGCAATATGGCCAAGGGTTATTGCACGCTTCACTCGCATATTGTACTCCCATAGGGTTAACCTTGATAGATCGTATTCACCATGAAATAAAATATATTGTCTCCCACCTCTACTACAGCCATGGACCTTTGAGAAGTGGTTAGCCGTTAACAAACTGCCTGCCAGGGTTACCAAGAAACTGAAGAAGGAGAACATCACCTCGATACCCGACCTTCAGCGCCTCTCTGAGAAGAACATTGATGACCTACGACTGACGATTGGGGACGCTAACCGTCTCAGAGCTGCCCTTCAGACCCTGTGAAGTGATCAAAGAATGTTTTTCAAAAACCAGTCGCACTTAAATAGATTAGGAAACTAATGGGTTCATTATTGTGCCTAGAAATGGTAGCATATCATTTATAGGGTATAATCGTGGCGGGAGATGTTGGAGCCACCGGGTAACAGTAGGGGGGTTTCTGCGCATGAGCCAGGTCTGGCTGTATCCGGGAAGACGGTCAATTGGCCATTTGGTTTCAACTCCCACTGGAGAAGGGTGTCGGCGCAGTTTGGTTCGCATTGTTTTTTTTTTAGTATTTTTCAGTATTGTTCCTGATGGTATGGGCTTTCATTATGCTTCATATACTATTGATATTATGTATTCAAGATGACACAGATGGTATAAATTGGTTAAGGCTAATAGAATCAGCATAATTCAAAATAACTGCAGAGGATTGCATATTCATATACACCAGAGTTAACACTACAAATGCGACAGCAGTTAAATAAACTAAGAGGAGGTCATAAGAACATTTTCTCTTGAGTAAAGTGGAGTATGTAAATGAACAGATATATTCTAGCACTGCCAAATAGCTTCATTATCATAAACTCAGTACTATTGCCAAATGTGTTTTCTTTTCCCATTGTATGTATGTTAGATTTAACATGCCTAATTTACTAATCTTTATAGTTATGCTTTATAAGTATTGTATAACCCTGCGAGGGCTGCAGGGGGTTATGGCTTGGCCTTTGTTGTCACGGTACTTCAATGCAACCTTAGGGAGTCTACTGCAGGAGTGTATCAACCCTTAAGGTTGACATGATGCTTCGATGCGTTCAAGCATCATGAAGATAAAGACTGTATAGTATGTAAAGCTTAGGGGATTAACCCCTATTCAAAAGTATAACAACTTACTTGTGTGTTCATCACCAAGTGCAGAAGTTCTGAATTTACTCACTACCGGGAAGCACTGTCTTACCTGTAACCTAAGTGTGTCAATAAACAAGAATTGCGGTTGTTGCCGCGTAAAAAAATGCCTCAGGCATTTTTATACGCGGCAACAACCGCAATTCTTGCATTCGAAGAAACATAATGTCTAGATGGTTGGTATGTTTGAAGGGAACCCGTTCAAGACACCAAAAAAGCAGGGCCGGGAAGGGGTTATCAGGGGGAAGGATGATATTACTTCAAATATGGCATTTCCTATGAATTCCTTGGGCCCATGTTAGGGGGTAAGGAAATGTGTGTTGCTAGGCAGATAAACAATTAGAATAGCCGTTGCTAGGCGACCAGCTGTATTAGCAACAAACAGATAGAACCATTGAATTCCTTGGGTCCATATTAGGGGGGGTAGGTATGATTATAATCAACCTCAGGACCATGGAAATGTGTGTTGCTAGGCAGATAAACAATTAGAATAGCCATTGCTAGGCAACCAGCTGTATTAGCAACAAACAAATAGAACCATTGAATTTCTTGGGTCTATATTAGGGGGGATATGTATGATTATAATCAACCTTAGGACCATGGAAATGTGTGTTGCTAGGCAGATAAACAATAAGAATAGCCGTTGCTAGGCAACCAGCTGTATTAGGAACAAACAAATAGAACCATTGAATTCCTTAGGTCCATATTAGGGGGGGTAGGTATGATTA
Source organism: Harmothoe impar (assembly GCA_947462335.1). Classification (NCBI taxonomy): domain Eukaryota; kingdom Metazoa; phylum Annelida; class Polychaeta; order Phyllodocida; family Polynoidae; genus Harmothoe; species Harmothoe impar. The sequence continues at coordinate 34,377,066 of OX381717.1, read as the reverse complement.
TAATCAACCTCAGGACCATAGAAATGTGTGTTGCTAGGCAGATAACAATTAGAATAGCCGTTGCTAGGCAACCAGCAGTAAAAGCAACAAATGGATAGAACCATTGAATTCCTTGCAGCCATATTAGGGGGGTAGGTATGATTATGATCAACCTCAGGACCATGGAAATGTGTGTTGCTAGGCAGATAAACAATTAGAATAGCCGTTGCTAGGCAACGAGCTGTATTAGCAACAAACGGATAGAGCCATTGAATTCCTTGGGTCCATATTAGGGGGGGTAGGTATGATTATAATCAACCTTAGGATCATGGAAATGTGTGTTGCTAGGCAGATAAACAATTAGAATAACCGTTGCTAGGCAACCAGCTGTATTAGCAACAAACCGATAGAGCCATTGAATTTCTTGGGTCCATATTAGGGGGGGTAGGTATGATTATAATCAACTTCAGGACCATGGAAATGTGTGTTGCTAAGCAGATAAACAATTAGAATAGCCGTCGCTAGGCAACCAGCTGTATATGCATAAAACAGATAGAACCATTGTATTCCTTGGGTCCATATTAGGGGGGGTAGGTATGGTTATAATCAATCTCAGGAACTATCAAAGGTTGATTTATATTATTGTTATCACATAGCATAAATTTGTGTTGTGACACCTTAATCCAAGATGGCGGCACAATCCAAGATGGCGGCGCCCGTTCTGACTTCTGGCAAAGTGCAAACATCATATACCTCGTTCTGGTGGTGCCTGGCGGCACCACCAGGTGGCTACGCCACCACTTCGGCATAAAAAACACTACTTAACTTGACCTGACCATTTTTTGATGATCCATGGTGATGGTAAACTTGCCTCGTCTAGCCATCGCAGTCCCACCTTCAGATGAAAAAGTCGCCTTCTTGTTTCTTTTTTTTATTGTAGTAAAGAAGAGAATAAAATAAGTTTTGTTTTTCACAGCCCGCTGTTTCCATGGAAACTATTTTTTTCCAATTATTTGAATACAGAAGTCAGATTGGCATAGCATAATTCCTTGTTAGTGCAGATCAATTAAAGAATGGGATGAGAAAAGGTGACTGTCATTTTGGGGAGAAAGGCAGTGATATAGTACAGTAAGGTATGGGTGTCTAGATTTATGGAAAAGTGTGATAGACCTGAAGTAGGGGCAGCTTCTTCATGCTCCTTCACTGTTTGTTATTGGAATGAATCTCACTTTTGCATATTCTATGATATCATGAAATCATGGCTTTTTACTTATTATATGATAATTATATGATTTTATTATATTACAAAATATTTTGTAATGTTTCACTCCCACAAACCAACATGCATCGATAAGTGAGCCAATATTATACAATAATAGTTCAAAAAGATCCTACTTATATCCTGTAGAGGATGGTATGTGTCTTTGAAATATGAGGTAATACTAAGAGTATAGTATTGGATTTACATTACCTTGATTTAGCCTTTACACCATTTAATTTACAACAATGAAAATAAAAGCAAAAAACTAAACTGGAAGTTTCTGTCAACTTCTCATATATTTATACAAGGTGCAAAAAACTGTCAATTGAACCTGGTGTCCTTTTATACACAGTGTTTGCTTGGTCCCGATTCATGGTTGTTTGACTTAGACTGCACGCAGGGTAACTCGCTAGAACTGAGAACTGAGAGACACTCTCAATATGGCATCGGTTAAATGGCTACAGTTTTCTGTCATCTCCATCATCTTATGCAAAGGTTGGTATTTGGGAATTAAATCATCACAATTTCTATCACCTGGTCCATAAACTAAATTATTAGAGTATATATGTTTAGAAGCTAAATCACTCTTTCTGTAAATACTGTTAAAGTGTGTGTTTGTTGGTGTGTTGAATACAACACTGGGAAATACCAGTCTGTCAGGATGTATATGGACAAAGACATGAGTCTATGATATTTTGTTCAGTATTCCTCATCTTGACAACCATATTTGCCACCAGGGGGTCCCCGCTAGACAACAATGGAATTTTCAGTACCAAGTCATTACTGATTTCTAGTATTTATTAACTCTAATCATATGTACACATGGACACCTTTTTCATGTCTGAAGTCACATATACTAATGTTAGGATATGCTGTCAGTCACTATACACGTCTATACTTAATGGACTAATGGTGCCTCCAATTAAGGTCTGATGACAGGAGGAGGGGTAATTATAAAATCATCACTAGGTCAAAAAGTAATCAGGGTCATCATATATGATGACTCTTGTGATGACCAAGTAATCACTGGGGACGCAATCACCGTGATGATGAAAGTCTTCACCCCTGATGACTTTTTTCCCCAAAGAGTCTTCAGTGTGCCAAGCTCAAAAAATACCCCTGCCAGCTCAAAGCAGTGTCCACGAAATATACTAGGATTTATGACAGAGATGCTTTTATAATATATATATATATATATATATATATATATATATATATATATATATATATATATATGTATATATATATGTGTATATATATATATATATATATATATATATATATATATGTGTATATATATATATATATATAAATCATATATACATACATTGAACATAAATTCATTTTCTCTAAGCATAATTACAGTTGTATCCCTAATGACAATTGCTCATCCCTACAGGTAGCCATGCAGCTTTGGATATTGGCTTTATCCTTGATAACTCCGGCTCTGTCGGCCAACATTACACCATGCTGAAACGCTTTGTCGCCGATATGATCGAGTGTTTTCCCAGCGTTACAACACAAGTCGGGCTTGTGAGATTCAGTGGAACTGCGAAACTAGATTTTTATCTTGATCGATATTCTGACTTAAACGATGCAAGTGATGCGGTCATGAGAGCTCCTTTCCAGGATTCGGATACAAATACATCCGGGGCTTTACGACTTGCTCGTAAAGAGTTATTTAATGTTTACAATGGAGATCGAGTTTTTGCGCCCAATGTGGCCATAGTAATAACAGATGGTAAGAGTACAATTGACAAGGATAAGACTAAGTTAGAAGCAGACTTGCTCCTCCAGTGTAACATACATGTTATAGCAGTAGGAGTAACAAAGGAAATAAATGAAGAAGAATTGATACAAATCTCCTCTCCGCCACACCGAAGGAACTATCAGTACTTCCTCGTGTCTGACTACCGCGGGTTGTGGGACATAAAAGAGGCCATTTTGCAACAATTGACCTTCAAGCAACCAACGGAGGGGCCACCAACTGTAACCTCATATTTTAATAGGAACCTGTATAAGTACCATGACTTTTCAATGTGCCCTAAAAAGGAACCTCCTTTAGGTAGGCCATTATTATTTTATCCTTTTAGTAAATCAATGAATAGCTAATTAATGGTTGCACTGCTAGCCTAACTGGTTTTCTTTGGATTAATATACTCCTAGGAAATGATGTGGTGTACTCTACAGTAGACTCTACTGGAACCCAAACATATCCCCCTTAATATGGAGTGTTCATATTTTTTTCAATAACGAGGGAGGGGGTTAACAATAAGGACCACTTGGCCAGGGTAGGTTTCAACCCCTTTTGGGGAGGGGGGGTGGAATTTTCCTGTTTTCAGCGAAAAACCATACTTCTATGGGTGCATACGGGGCCCGATTCTCAACCCACAGGGGAGGGGCAAATAATTTAGAGCCTAAAAAGATGTGAGCATTTGCGTGAAATCCCCCCCGGTGTTGTTAAAACAAAAAAGTATTCCCTTACTCATATCAGTGTACATTGATATTTTGTTATTGATTATACCATGCTATGTTTCTGGTAGCAGGCCAAGAGTATGGACTGAATATGGTAGAGATCGCTGTGCCGACGATTACCATACCCGCGGTGCTAGTCTTGGGTGTCTTTTTTATATGGTGCATCTGTCGTTTCCGGAAGAAACCACAGATGAGTAAGTATAATTCGATGAGACCTCTCATCTAATTCTCTTTTAACTTTCAAATGCTTTTATGATAAGTTATACTAGATGGATTCATTTTCGGTAATGAATTTACTTTTATATGTTTCATTGTTTCCTATAAAGGTTCCCTTCAATAGTTGTAATGCTTGTTAACCAAGCAAGGCATGTAACTATAAATACAACATTAATGTGAAAAGGTATAGGGCACTACACTCATGGCTTATAATGCTACCACAAGTGTTAGTAATGACTTAAGCATCCAATGAAGTAAACCATAGCAGCAGGGCTGTGAGGCCCCTATCCCTCAAAAGGCCCCTATCCCTCAAAATTGGTCCATTTGAGATATAGGGACCAGGTGAAGTCCCTATGTACCAAACGGTCCCTATCCCTCAAAACAGTTTGAGACTTAGGGCCTATGTGAAGTCCCTAAGTAACAAATATTTTCAGCATGTCCCTATCCACTAAGGCCACTATCCCCTAAAAGTGTCCCCTTGGTTAAATATGTGCAATAGATAGATCATTTATAGCATATTGGATAATACTCCCACTACCAGCCCACCCTTAGTAACATCCCTTCCCGCCTCAGGAGGGATCAAGACTCTTGATAATAGATTACTGCTCCCGGAATAGGAAAGGGAGTGGTCATCTATTAGTTACAGGGTGTTTGGTGGATTCGGGAGGGGGTGTATAAAATGTCGACCCCTCCTTAGGGAGTGGTCATTTTGAGTTGGGGCAACCAAAAAAATCGACCCCTTCAATGGGGGAACCAAAAAAAGTTGGATCCCTCTTAAAGAGGGGGACCAAAAAATTGCATACATTTTTAGTGAAAAACCTATAGTGCAAAGTGTTAGGCCAAGCGCAATTTCAACCTGCCTGAGGGGGGGACCAAAAAGATTTGGACCTCCTTCTGTAAATCTTTTTGGCCAAATGTTGAATGATTGTGTTCTTGTGAGGCATGCTTTTTCACTGCAGAAGTAAGAAATAGTCCTCAAATTTGATTTCAAGTGCTTTTGCTGGATAGGGGTTTTGATACTTGGGGATATTTTGTAGGATAGGGGCCTGACATGTCCCTATGTCTCAAATGGCCCCTATCTCTCAAATTCTTGTGAGATAGGGGCTGTTTGAATGTGGTCCCTATGTCTCAAATATTTTTGGGATAGGGGCTTTTTGGCATTTAGGGACTTCAGTCTCAAAAGGCCCCTATCCCACAAATGTTTGAGGGATAGGGGCTTTTTGAGACTTAGGGGCCTCACAGCAGCCTCTCCCTGGTTCAGAATCACTACTGCAAATCAAGTTTAAACTGTTGTTTTTTGCTCCGGTTTTGCATAAGCTGTACTAAAGTTTAATGGCACAACAACAGTGATTAATTTGTGAACTCAAACCATCCAGTTGAATATAACATGAAATATATGTGAAGGCCTATTATTTTTCATTGTTTTCCATGAAATAGGCCATAAGCCAAGGGTGATCTAGACTACAGCCATCACACTTGGCTTATGACCTATAGCTGGTGTGGACCTATAACTGGTGTGGACTTGTTCCCGCGACCGCAATGTTTACACCAGCAATCTCGTGAGACTTGGTTCTGTTCTTACAATGTAGCTTGTTCTTGGCAATCTATGGTGTGTGTGAGTGTGGTCCGTGTCTAAGTCTCACGATAGATTGCGAGCTCAGAACTATCATGGCCGCCCTCAGAGAAACAAGACTATACATGGGTACCCAAGTTTAAAAAGTGATGTGACATAGTTTGTACCTGAATCCTGTTACTTTACAACGGGAACTTCCTCAGATGTATTTTACATATGGTTCAGTGAAATAAGTAAACATATTGTAAGTTTGTGCAAAATGGGTTATGCTATCAAGCATTTAAAAAGATGTCACAGCCAGTACAATAGCACTATGACAGTAGTGTTATTTGTACTTTTTATTCTAACCCTTTAAGTACATGAATTCAGATATGGCGATAGAATACAAATATTAAAAGGGCCCTGTCGCCATGTCACAGGTGCTGATTTTTAACCCATGTATAGTCACATATAGCGATGACTCGGTTTTCTCCGTATGGGCGGCTATGTTAGTTCTGAGCTCACAATCTATCGTGAGACTTAGGCAGTGACCAGACACTCACACACCATAGCTTCCAGGGAACAGGCTGCAATAGGAGAGTAGAACCAAGGTCTCACGAGATTGCTGGTGTCAGTGTACACAGAGTGGCTGCGGGAACAAGTCAGATTCTGGTAGAGGCCTATATAGACACAACGGGTGAGGAAGGGTGTAAATGATCCTCATACCAGTGGGCTCTTGTCTACTCCCATTATAGGTGACGCTGTAGAACCACGACAAACAACTCCAGATGTGTGCCCACAACCAGAGCATCAGAGGGCAGGTAGGTCGTCCTTAGAGCAAAAAAAAGAAAAGGTTTGTTTCAGGTAACATGGGCAGAAAATGTAGGGTCGGTAGGTCGGATTTTCTTTTTTTTAACTTTTTTTTTTTAACATGAAAATACCAGCTGGCCGGAAAATTGCCCAAAAAAGGGTAAAAACACAGAAATTTCTTCAAAATTGCATAAGAAAACGTAGGGTCGGCCCTGTTTTGATAGGGTCAGTCGGGTCACCTGAAACAAACCTCTTTTTTTTTGCCTTATTACTCCACCATGCGGTCACGGGTCATTTCTTAATTAGATGTACACATATAGCAAATTAAGAGACAAAAATAAACTGATAAGGAAATATACCCTCCATGATAACCCTTACTGTGAGCTGCATAAAATGGAATGAATACTAGTAAAAAAAAAAAAATGTTATAACATAACCAGTTGAACAAGCATCAAAATGCATTTTTCATTGGTTAAATTGTCTTTGATGTTCATAGTGGTCCATGGTAAAAGAATGTGATGGATATATTATATTCAAATATGATAATCCTAGTATACAAAGCAACAGAACTTTATAGATGAGCCAGTCTTAAATCAAATATTCTACATTTGCATAATATATGTCGCTAATTACTGTTTAGTCCTACTCTGTTTTTTTTTCTTTTATTTCAAGATTTAGTGCCTCTTGAAAATATCAGCCACTGGTATCAAGCCTTAGAGAATACGGTTTGTTAATGTTATTTCTAATACATTTTGACTGCCTTAATTTTATCAAAAATAGTATCAATCACTTGTAAGGTATGTTAGATGAAAAAAACATTTTACATTTTTGCTGAATGTGATCTGTTTCAGATATATCAATCATCCCAGCAATTTATGTTAGATTAGGGAGTGGTCATTTTTTAACAACATGGGGGGGGTCGGTGGATTTTCGCGCCAGCGGGTCGAAACTTTTTTGGTCCCCCCCGCGGAAGGGGTCACAAACTTTTCGGTCCCCCCCTAGGCAGGTTGAAAATGAGCGCGGCCGACCCCTTTGAGCTATAGTAACGCGCGGGCTTTTTCGCTAAAAAGGGGTGTAATTTTTTTGGTCCACCCCTCAAGAGGGGTCCAAATTTTTTTGGTCCCCCCCCCTTCAAGGGGTCCAAACTTTTTTGGTTCCCCCTCCAAATCCACCAATCCCCCCCTGTTGTTAAAAAATGACCACTCCCTTATATAAACACATTCATTTTTACATATAATTATATACAAATAAATGCAGCAAGAAATCTAGATTAGTGTTAAATTGAAAATTGATTTATAATTATTTCTTTTAGCCATGGACATTTGAAAAGTGGTTAACAGCGAACAACATAAGTGAGAGAATCAGCAAGAAACTGAAGCGTGAAAACATCACAACATTGGAAGACCTTGGGCGGTTGTCCAGCAAGAACGTTGATGACCTACAACTGACTATTGGAGACGCTAACCGCCTCAGAGCTGCCCTCCAGACTATATACTACCAGGAAGTTATCTAAGGAGGAAATATTTTTCAAAAAACTGGCTGCATTTCAATGAATTAATATGATAACATAGTGGGTTCGTTACAATAATTTACCAGTATTGTCCATAATGCCTCTTTTAATGTTATATCATGTATTAAAGATGATGCACATGGTATGAACATCATTGCATTGTGCGCAATATAGGGCCTTCTTTTGTCCTTCAAGCCAATTGTAATATCAAATGTGTTACTTATCCAAGATGGGGATGGTTTTCACTGTTTACTGAGTTGGTAACATGGTACCTGATAGCATGCAGTGAGTCACAATGGCCCTGTTTTATGAATGTTGTGAAGGGCCACACAGGTCTATATCTATAGATATAGCGTATCAAATTGATAAAAAATGAAATATTTTCCCCACTATTTTTTCTAAGTGACCGTTGATAGCTGAAAAAAGAAAACCAAAAAGAAAGTTTGTGTTTCCATGTTGGAGGAAAATAATAAGAGTTTTCAGAAATGATGTGGCTCTTCACGGTTTCCATACTTGCTGACCAAATGTATCTTTCACGGTGAAACATCTGCTTCAGAGATGATAGATATGGACCTCTAAAATTTAATCGCACTTGTAACCCTTTCACGTGTAAATACTAGCGAAATATCTCTAATGGAGACACATAAGGTATCAAAATAACCAAGATGAGTGATAAGACATAGTTTGTACCTGAATCCTGTTAATTTACATTGGTACAGGTACTTATTTATAAATGGTTTGACGAAATATCAAGTCAGGTAGGCTTACACTGAGCTTCGTATTGCGCTTAAGGTGAATAACCAACCCCTGTATTTCCTCAAACCTCTGTATTTCACGAAAACTTCACTTTCGGTCGTGCGTAAGGATACCTAGGGTCATAGGGTCAAATTCCCCTCCTGTTAGCAGCAAGTCAGGCTGTCCGAGATGGTCTAGTGGTTACTGCTCTCGCTTTTCAATGCGGCGGCCCGGGTTTGATTCCCGGACGAATCTGCTACGTCGTAGCATTTTCGTTTTGGGACGATATCTTTTTTTTTTTCATTGACTTCGATTGGGGGTTTCAACGAAATACAGGGACTTTTGAGGGCAATCTGTCGGGCAAATACAGAACATAAACAAATCCTGTATACTTCCTCATACGTATTTGTTTAATGTACTTACTTATGGTTCAGTGAAATAAGTAAACATATTGTAAGTTATGCTATCAAGCATTTAAAGAGATGTCACAGCCAGTACAATAGCACTATGACAGTAGTGTTATTTGTACTTTTTTTCTAACCCTTTAAGTACATGAATTCAGGTATGGCAATAGAATAGCTACATCCAAGCATTTTGCTGACCCTGTAGGGTTAATACACTCCTGCATAGTCAGAAAGATATATGAATGTAGACGGGACAAGTAAACTACAAAGCTCCAGGATTACAAAGGATATCAAAACGTTATGCAGCCCTTATAGGGTCAACAACAAAAAGAAAAGTACAGCTGGAGCTCCACTACCCGGTTTTTGGGCAATTTTCACGATCCGATCATACAGGTCTGTACAGTTTGAATAGGTAAGAACAAAGGCTTATTAACTATACTCAAGTGCGGCCAATTGGATCCATATGGAGTGGGGTTTGTTATTTACATTTCACCATAGGTATGTACAGTGTGATCAGGTATAAATATAGGCCTAGAGTCGCACTGTTGAGAGAAATAAAAGTCAAACTAGTTTGATATGAGATCGGAAGCCAAAATCGGCCTCAGATGCAAAATCGGAATCTAAATCGGGATATAGATCCTGTTTTATAGGCCTAGCAAGTCTATTTTCCAGTTCAGCATGGAGTATTTATAAACATAAACATGTTTATAAACATAAACCTATGGCAGGGTCTAGAGTGCCTAAGTACCTACTGAATACATGTGTATGATTCTTTGGTTTGGGCCCGATTTGTGAGAATAGACCCGATGTGAGGGAAAATCGGCTAGTGGAGCCCCAGTTTTAGGCATATATGTTTCCAGTCCCTCTCAGTGCAATGTTTGCTTGGTCTATGTCCATTCTTGTTGCCCGAGGATCGCACACAGAAGTAGTTTGGTAAACCCCCAGCCCTAACGCACAACCCCTTAGCATGTTACTGCTAAGGGGGATGCATCTTTCTCAAGTCTTAATCTTCATTCCCCCAACTATAGGCATGTCCTTCAAATGCAATATCATAATTCTTATTATTGAGTGATTATTCTTCAACAACAACAAGATAACCTCATCTCCTGGTGTAGACATTAGATAATTAGACAATTTTAGGGAAATGTAGCTAACCTATACTACTAAACGACCAGCAGTGCTCCCGCTGCTCACCAGACGGCGCGCCATGCATTACGTCATATTATTGCCCAATGGCTTTGGGCAGCGGTAGTGCTAAGCCTACGGGGCGTCTCAGTTTTTTGGCTCTAGAAGCTTTAATAATCATTGTATTATATCTACTAACCAAGCATGTCTACATGACCGGGGGAGTGATTCCCATCGGGTTTAGCACATAAAATTATAGCCTGAGGTAGATACGAGTATAATTTCAACCACAGCAATGGTGAAGGTATGGGGAGTTGCCCAACGGGAGACCCGTATGTCAGGGTTGGTGCGCGATTTTTTCATGTGTGCTGATGCTGTTAGATTAGTAGTATAATAGTAGCCTTTAAACTTATGAAAAGCTCAAGGTTTGTGCTTAATGAATCCTCAATTTAAATGATTAATTAGGATTGTAAAAGTGAATCATATTTATATAATATATCAAGTATTCTTAGACATTGTATTTAGTAAAGATAGCTTTACTTTTCTTGCAGCACTGGCAAGTTACTTGCTAGGGTTGCATTGGTGCATTGTGACAATAAATGTTGCCCTTTAGCGACATGCCATCCTAAAGGGGTAAAGCCAGGGTTTAAGTATATGGCATGTGGTGGTCAAAATGAAACACCATAAAACCATGATATGTTGTATGTCTTAACTCACCTTTATTAACCCTTTAAATGTCAGACTATGGCATACTACACACCTTAGTTATCACTATGTTTTGCTACTGCAAAAAGCTATGTGTTACTTTACTATGCCCTATCTGGGCCAACTAGAAAATACTTGAATGAGTCCCTAACTGCATTAATTTATCAATGAATCATTATTATTCTGAATGTAAAGTGTATCTTATAATCCTATGTACATATGGCTAAGGTTTTGGTTACAAATTGTTGCAACTTTCTCTTCTGTGTTGCAAAATATAGAAAAAATACAATGAATTTATTTTGTATTTTTCCTCATGGCTCGTGAGTTTCACCTATGACTAATTTTTTATGCCGAAGTGGTGGCGTAGCCACCTGGTGGTGCCGCCAGGCACCACCAGAACGAGGTATATGATGTTTGCACTTTGCCAGAAGTCAGAACGGGCGCCGCCATCTTGGATTGTGCGGCCATCTTGGATTAAGGTGTCACAACACAAATTTATGCTATGTGATAACGATAATATAAATCAACCTTTGATAGTTCCTGAGGTTGATTATAATCATACCTACCCCCCCTAATATGGACCCAAGGAATTCAATGGTTCTATCCGTTTGTTGCTAATACAGCTGGTTGCCTAGCAACGGCTATTCTAATTGTTTATCTGCCTAGCAACACACATTTCCATGGTCCTGAAGTTGATTATAATCACACCTACACCCCCTAATATGGACCCAAGGAATTCAATGGTTCTTTCTGTTTGTTGCTAAAACAGCTGGTTGCCTAGCAACGGCTATTCTTATTGTTTATCTGCCTAACAACACACATTTCCATGGTCCTGAGGTTGAGTATAATCATACCTACCCCCCCTAATATGGACCCAAGTAATTCAATGGTTCTATCAGTTTGTTGCTAATACAGCTGGTTGCCTAGCAACGGCTATTCTAATTGTTTATCTGCCTAGCAACACACATTTCCATGGTCCTGAGGTTGATTATAATCATACCTACCCCCCCTAATATGGACCCAAGTAATTCAATGGTTCTATCAGTTTGTTGCTAATACAGCTGGTTGCCTAGCAACGGCTATTCTAATTGTTTATCTGCCTAGCAACACACATTTCCATGGTCCTGAAGTTGATTATAATCATACCTACCCCCCCCTAATATGGACCCAAGGAATTCAATGGTTCTATTAGTTTGTTGCTAATACAGCTGGTTGCCTAGCAACGGCTATTCTAATTGTTTATCTGCCTAGCAACACACATTTCCATGGTCCTGAAGTTGATTATAATCACACCTACCCCCCCTAATATGGACCCAAGTAATTCAATGGTTCTTTCTGTTTGTTGCTAATACAGCTGGTTGCCTAGCAACGGCTATTCTAATTGTTTATCTGCCTAGCAACACACATTTCCATGGTCCTGAGGTTGATTATAATCATACCTCCCCCCCCTAATATGGACCCAAGTAATTCAATGGTTCTATCAGTTTGTTGCTAATACAGCTGGTTGCCTAGCAACGGCTATTCTAATTGTTTATCTGCCTAGCAACACACATTTCCATGGTCCTAAGGTTGATTATAATCACACCTACCCCCCCTAATATGGACCCAAGGAATTCAATGGTTCTATCTGTTTGTTGCTAATACAGCTGGTTGCCTAGCAACGGCTATTCTTATTGTTTATCTGCCTAGCAACACACACTTCCATGGTCCTGAAGTTGATTATAATCATACCTACTCTCTAATATGGACCCAAGGAATTCAATGGTTCTATTAGTTTGTTGCTAATACAGCTGGTTGTCTAGCAACGGCTATTCTAATTGTTTATCTGCCTAGCCACGCACATTTCCATGGTCCTAAGGTTGATTATAATCAAACCTATCCCCCTAATATGGACCCAAGGAATTCAATGGTTCTATTAGTTTGTTGCTAATCCAGCTGGTTGCCTAGCAACATCTATTTTAATTGTTTATTTGCCTAGCAACACACATTTTCTTACCCCCCTAACATGGACCCAAGGAATATGGACTCATAGGAAATGCCATTTTTGAAGTAATATCATCCTTCCCCCTTGATAACCCCTTCCCGGCCCTGCGTTTTTGGTGTCTTGAATGGGTTCCCTTCAAACATACCAACCATGTCAACATTATGTTTCTTCGAATGCAAGAATTGCGGTTGTTGCCGCGTATAAAAATGCCTGAGGCATTTTTTTACGCGGCAACAACCGCAATTCTTGTTATAGACTGGTTATGTCCTAGATCATCACCTCTAAACATCTGAGAAGTTTGGTTGGGATGTTATTGGTCAATTTTTCATAAAGTTCAAAATGCTGAAAAAATGGGGTTTTCACCTTGAATGGCCATAGTTAAGGGTGTTCTATCTTTGAATATCAATATACTAAAATCTAGCACGATGAGGTATCTGCAGCTGAGGCCTTGGACAATTACCCTGTCCTTTGCTTATATCACTCATACAGCAAATCACTAGTATCATATCTACCACATAAATTATTGTTTTCTCTGCACGATCTTGTACTAACATTTGAAACACATGATTTAAATATGGGTAAAATCTGACCATGTCACTTTAATTCAACTGTATCTAATCTTAGTCTGGAAAAAAAACTTCACACGCTGTCTTAACAGTAAGATTCAACATTTAAGATTCAACATTTTTATTCAAAAATATTCACAGCTTTCACTGCGATTTTCAGGAGTCGGAGAAAAGCATCAATAAGTACAACCATTAGTTATCATATCATTAGTAAAGCATTTCTGTGTTGAAAATTGTAATGTCCTGGATATTGGTATATCAAATGAGGACATTAGAGTAGTTTCTTCTGGACACAATTGCATACACTGCTTTTTTTAATTTTGTATGATTAGCTGCTGGGAAAATGTGTCATCTCAAAATAATGTTTCCACATCAGCAGTTTGACTCACACAAAGAAAATTAAAGGTGTCAACTGTGTCTTCCACATGGCTCTGGTAAAATAGAGAGTCAAACTGCTAATGACTCTGTTTATATGAAGAGTAACTTGATATAAGCAGAGTCAATAGCTGTTTGACACTCCACTTTCACCAGAGCCATGTGGGAGGCAGTTGACTCCTTTTCTGTGTGCAGTTAATTGTACTATCAGTCACTGAGTCATACATTATCTATATATACATACATAATTGTGTGAGCTATTCACCCCGATAATGCGCAGTAGCAGTATCATAGACGGGTGCCTATAGCATGTGACCTAAATAACTTGCATAGGCATAGAGGCATAGTAGATATAGGCCAATTCTGGCACACTCCCAATCATGAATGTGGTGGGTAATTCTACCCCATGTAACTGGGGTGATCAGTCAGGAAGAGTAACAGATCATCTCACACTGGAGACCGACAGGACCATCGTCCCATACTACGGTATGTAGCCCCTACACTCTAAGGACAGTGTGTTACGTTTACACACTTATCAACACTGCAGCTACTTTTTATCACACATTTTGGTGTAACACACTATGCAATACTCACTCTTTGCCAAAGGTGTGTTGATCTCAAAAGTGTGTTGCAAATATGTGTGTGTAACTCCTTATGCATGTTCCCGCAACACACTCTTCTTAGAGTGTAGGTGCTTTATAGAAAATATTACATCAAAAGCTACAGGGCCTGTAACACTAGCAGCACTGGTAGCTTTTGTTGCAGCATGTAGTTGCGGCAAGTTGCATCAGGTTTCTACCCTATTACACTGGCGGCATCTGCCGCACAAAACGTTCTGCGGCAGATGCCACTAGTGTAACAGGCCCTTATATATCTTACTATTCACATCACCCCACTATAATATTTTTTTATCAGTTATATATTCATTGTTTATTTTGAAATAAAGACACATTTTACTGATGTAAATATCAATCCCAATTGGTAGTATATGTGTTTTTCAATATCAAGTCCTCCATTTTACAAGCATTCTCATGTATATTTTGTAAATGCATATAGCATCTATAGTAAAACCTAGCGTTAAGGCTTCAGCTAGTACGCAAGTCAGATCCCCAGTGCGACTTATAGGATCAGGACAAAGTCAAAGGGCTGCTTATAGGCGGCTATAAATGTATACTACAGAACTAAAGTCGCAAAAACCCAAACCAGTCATAATTACGCATTACAGTAAATGAATGATTTTGGTAAACACTACGGTAAACCATGTAAACTAGCTATGTGTTCTAATGAAGCAACAATTTTACATACATCATTTATAATTTTTTCAGATTGGCTAAGCAAATATGGAGAGATTAATCAGAAGCAATGTTGGTGCCTTCCTACTAGTCTTCTGTCTATCTGCAGTCTGCACTGAAGGCCATTCTATTTCTGGTTTTATGAAAAGGAGATACGGTACACTTTCATTGTTAAACTTTATATTAATCTCTCTCTTGTATATCTTCATACCTTTGTGTGTGTGTTTATGTAACAGATCTATTGTACTGTATTGTGTAGTAAAAGTGCCAACAGGGGCTACCATTGTACCCGGGAGGCGATTCATAAGTTTGTACGATATAGAGGGCTATTTTACTGCTACAACCAGTGCTGATCGTCCAGGGGTCATTTTATACTATGCCTACGACACCTGGTGAACAGTTGTTAGGTGGAGAGAAATAAGCACACATACGACCAGCTTATCTCATACGACCAGCTTATCTCAAAAAATTGTAGAATGCTGTCATACAAAAAAAGGGGTGCATTTCACAAGAAAATTATAGCAAATTTCTCATCTACCTGATCGTACAGAATACCTGTAAAAGGTGGTTTTAAGGGCAAAAATGCCCATTGCACAATAGATGGCTGAGACAGCCTCTGAAGTCATCTCAGCCATCCAAAAAATCTTTAATAATGGTTTATTTTGTACCAAACCAAGATGTAATAAATGATAATGACATGTATACTAACCTGTAAGAATGAGTGGCTCAGAAATTCGAAATATCATACATTTTTTGAATACCATAATTCAACTATTTCCTCCTAAATCGTAGTGTGGTTGATATTCTAATGTACTCTGTAATAAAAAGTTAAAATTTTAGCATATTACTTTTACAACAACTTTCTAATGCTAGTGATACGACTGAATAAAGAAAATGTGTCCTAGGATTATGATTGTGAAATGCACCACATTTATCTCTACGACTGCCTTGTATGACTCCTTTAATACTACCTGTAAAAAAATACGATTTGCCCTCTTTTCCCTACAAACATGTTATTATGTGGTCGTAGCCTTTCTGAGCTGTCGTACATTGTTATGAATCGAGCCCCTGGCCTTATATATAGAAACTCTCAGCCACTGGACCAAGCGGCTCCGACTATGTATAACTATATATATATATATACTATGTAAAAGGTTATAACCAATATTGCATCATCAATATCGAGTATGACTACAATCAACAACAAACCTAATGATACTGGTCTTAGCCCTACATCTATGATACATTGCTCACCCTAAATGCCAAAAAGACTAATTATATTATTTTTGGTCTGAGAAGTAGGGTCAAAGAGATTGTCAACCACAGGTTAATCTAACCATCAGATCCATTGAAGATTACAAGTTGTTCAAGTTAGAATCGTAAAAAGTGCTTGGGAGTACTAACTATGCATTAGTTTATAGAGAATTTTTCTCCAGAGCAGTATGCAGTATAAATAAACGGGATTGTATTTTTATAAATTCTCATACCAAAAGAAAATTGTAGTTATAATGGATCTTGAAGGACAGAATATCAAACCTAACCTTTTATAATTTAGTTGGAGTCGTCAGGTCCGATGACCTGAGAGTGTCTTGCACCCATATTTGTATGTGTGTGTTTAACTGGAGCATTCATACATAATGTAGTTAACAAAGTGCTTCTCTGTAGTAGAACCAATGGCGGATCCAGGGGGCGACGGGCCTTCCCCCCCCCCCAAAAAAAAAAAAAAAAAAAAAAAAAAGGAAGGGGAGGGAAGAAAAGAGGGGAAGAAAGAGAGAAGAAGGGCATATTATATAACAAAGTGTAGTCTATTTCAGTGCAGTATGATGACAGCGTCTGACTGAGGGCCCCTGGATAGGAGACCCATCCCATACATATTTGAGCATTGCGGAATGACTGCCAAAACATATGACTATGGAAAAGTAGTGATTTTCCATCTCTCCCCCCCTGTCCGGCCCCTCTCCCATTGGTTTTGACTGAGCAACTGGCTTTTTCACCAACCCTCCTCTGTGCATAAATAATGACCACTCCCTTATTGTACCTAGGCTATGGGGTTGATACAGCATTGCATGCAAGTGTACTATCTAAGCTTGCATTCATGCATCATGACAACATAGGATGCAATACATTGAAGTAGTATATAATAAACTAGCAGTTCCAAAATCAATATATAAACTTGGTGATCTGATCTCTATTAGATACGTATGGAACAAACGTCTGTATGTTCCCAATTCAATAGGGCACTATAAATGCAGTAAAATGTATAATTTCATTGATAATTTTTCTATTCAGGAATTGAGACCACTGTTACCCCAAACAATTGTGCGTACAACCAGTTCCAGTGTGCCAACTTACGTTGTATATCTGAGGATTGGCAATGTGATGAGGATAATGATTGCAGAGACGGTTCAGATGAAGTTGATTGTGACTCAAGAACGCCAAAAGCCACTCCAGCTCCAATCCCTTGTACATCGCGGGAGTTTGAATGCGACAATAACCACTGTATACCACTACGCTGGAAGTGTGACAATAAGACTGACTGTTTTGACAATGCTGATGAACTGAACTGTACAATGCCATGCTCTGAAGGAACCTTCAGGTTAGTACAGCTGATTCATTCCCCCTAATGCCCTCCCATTTTGCTCTAATTCGATTTTATTGCCCAGCATAGTCATTTTAGGTAAAACGCTTTCATTCCTCCCAATGAAATTACACTAGAAAAGCCCATGGGGGAGGGGGGCATTGGATCCCTTTGCAGCCCATTAACACCCATTGAAGACATTTAATTGACCTCTTTTCTCTAAAGACTATACTGTTACAGCGTTTGGAATACATCTTAGTAAGATTAAGAATTTGAAGAAAAATCCGATATACCCACTTTCAGATGTGCCAACAGCGTGTTGTGTATCCGTGACAGCTGGAGATGTGACGGAGACGACGATTGTGGGAACGGTTCAGATGAGGCGGACTGTGCGACCATCCCACCAACCACACGTAACCCGGCTTGTGCTGCCGACAGATTCTCATGTGCCAATGGGAATTGTGTGCGAGATATTTGGAGATGTGATGGCGATAATGATTGTGGGGATGGCTCAGACGAAGCGGATTGTCCAGGAACATCACGTAGTACAACACCCGTACCTACCCCATCGTCATCTGCTGGTACATTTGCATGTCCTGCTGACAGATTCACAGACTACATCATACTGCTTAAACACATTAAACTGACATGGTCCGATATTTTTCCCATATTTTGAATTCTACTTCAAAGTGTTCCAATTGTTATTACAGTAAAATATTTTGAAGATAGGGAACAATAAAATATCCTAAATGGGCAATTAGAGCCCATTTAGAGGGTCCCGTGGGCACAGGTATAGTCTTTTACCTTGTATTTTTGATGGGTGGAATTATAACGTGCACACCAAAAGTCTTAAATTGAGCATAAATCTGACGATTGATTGAATTCTGAGCTGATTTCTGGGGAATAATGTTTAATAAAGTAGGAAAGGCATGAAGTATGCCCATATGGAACATTCTGGTTCATTTTTAACCAATTTGATTTTTGAGCCCTAATCATCAGACCATGCCACTTTAACGAGTGGTCATTATTTAACAACAAGGGGGGGAGGGTGGGGAGATTTTCCCGTAAGTGTCTGAAAATCTCCCCTTAAAAGGGGTCAAAATGTTTTTTAAAGTGAGCCTAGGCAGAGCCTAGCCAGAAGCCACTGCGTGGCTTCTGGCTAGGCTCTGCCAAGCACTTTATGCAGTGGTCGGATTTCATGGGGGATTTACAGCAATCAAATGACAACTTCCATGACAAATTCCAAAGAAGTTCATTAATATTACCCTTAAAAATAATGACAGATCATCTGCGATTATGTAGATCTATCATTCACCTGAAGATCGATCGAAAAATAAATAGATCTGTCATCATCAATGATGACATAATGCAGTAAAATCTTTGAGGGGTGACAAAATGGCCGATATTGTGTATATTTTCACATTCTCCTAACACATTAAGATACATCAGTACATTTTCAATGTAACTCGACTAAACCTCTGCATGGAGAGCGTCACAGTGACGTCACAGTCTTAGTGACGCCGCTACGTCACCAAGCAACGTCGCTACGTTACCTAGCGATGTTACCAAGCAGTGACGTCACTTCCTTTAGATCGAGTCCTTATTGTTTAGATTTGGCAGGAGCAGTTTGCTGTGAAAGTAAAGCTCAGTTTGCCGTGAAAGTGAAGGTCAGTTTTCTGTGAAAGTAAAGCTCAGTTTGCCGGGAAAGTAAAGCTCAGTTTGCCGGGAAAGTATAGCTCAGTTTGCTGGGAAAGTAAAGCTCAGTTTGCCGTGAAACTGAAAGTAAAGCTCAGTTTGCCGTGAAAGTAAAGCTCAGTTTGCCGTGAAAGTAAAGCTCAGTTTGCCGGGAAAGTAAAGCTCAGTTTGCCGGGAAAGTAAAGCTCAGTTTGCCGTGAAAGTAAAGCTCAGTTTGCCGTGAAAGTAAAGCTCAGTTTGCCGTGAAAGTAAGCTCAGTTTGCCGGAAAGTAAAGCGCAGTTTGCCGGGAAAGTAAAGCGCAGATTTATGACGTGACAGTCGGTTTGCAGTCAGAGAATGTCTTCAATGAGTCATAGTTTGGGGAAGAGGGGGGGGGTGCGAGAGGCTCACTTTTTTCCAGGGTCATATCCAATTTTAATTACTTTTGCCCCCCACCCATGACAGGTTGGTATTTTTCCGGTCCCCCTCTTCAAACTTTATTGGTACACAGGCTTTTTCATTGAAAGGGGACATTTCTTTCCCCCCCCCCCCAACGCATGAACCTACTTCTGTGCATATATAATGACTATTCCCTCATGGTCTTTATTGTCATTGAAGTAGTATAGAAGAAGTAGCAATTCAAAAATCAAGACATGAACTTAGTGAACGGATCTCTAGTAGATACTTTTATGTATGCAACACACGCCTATATGTGTTCACAATTCAATAGGGTGCTATAAATCTAGTAAAATGTATAATTTTATTGATAATTTTTCTATTCAGGAATTGAGACCACTGTTACCCCAAACAATTGTGCGTACAACCAATTCCAGTGTGCCAACTTACGTTGTATATCTGAGGATTGGCAGTGTGATGAGGATAATGATTGCAGAGACGGTTCAGATGAAGTTGACTGTGACTCAAGAACGCCAAAAGCCACTCCAGCTCCGATTCCTTGTACATCACGAGAATTTGAATGTGACAATAACCACTGTATACCACTACGCTGGAAGTGTGACAATAATACTGACTGTTTTGACAATGCTGATGAACTGAACTGTACAATGCCTTGTGCTGAAGGAACCTTCAGATGTGCAAACAGTGTGTTGTGTATCCGTGACAGCTGGAGATGTGACGGAGACGACGATTGTGGGAACGGTTCAGATGAGGCGGACTGTACGACCATCCCACCAACCACACGAAACCCGGCTTGTGCTGCGGACAGATTCTCATGTCACAATGGAAACTGTGTGCGAGATATTTGGAGATGTGATGGCGATAATGATTGTGGAGATGGTTCAGATGAAGCGGATTGTACAACCACCCTAAGAAGTACAACCACAAAAAGGGTGCCTTGTTACGAATTCAGATGTGACAATGGAAAGTGTATGCTCAATAGCTGGAGATGTGATGGAGATGACGATTGTGGAGATGGTTCAGATGAGGCTAATTGTTATGAATGTGACAATGGGAAGGTTGTACGTCATAATTGGAGATGCGATGGTGATAATGATTGCGGAGATGGATCAGATGAGACAAATTGTAACTAAATTCCACCAACAATTACCACAACACTTACCCCAAAGTACATCATATCTGAGTTCTTTGTGATATGATGTTGACATTGATGTTGACATTAAAGTTGGTATGCCTATGGGATGGCTATATCTGACCTCTAACGATAATTAACTGAAACATCCTAATATGATACTTATCTTCTAAAATGAGTCCATTTAATTCCTTTTTCAAAGAAGTGTATATGCATTAATTTCAGGTGTGAAATAACAATGAGATCTACTGTGTTGTTGGATAAAACACAAACATGTAAATCCACCTTCAGGAGATATGCTGCCACCTATACAGAATTTGATGCACTACTGTGCCCAATAATAGAAATAAGCCACTAGGTGAGTAGTGGGAATGTCTTGTACACACTGCACACAACTGCTATATTGTGTGTTGTAAGAGAGGCAAGCTAATTGGTTTAGTTACATATGACTGCTCAGTGAAAATTGCATAAAGATGTAATACGTTCACATATGACTTAGAATATCATCATGGCCATCATGCTTAGCCTCATGCCAGCAGTTGAAAAAAGGCCACCGCAACGGTTGGGATACTAACTTTAAAACTCAGGTGGGATGGTGGAGAAGAAAATAATGATCCAGTGCAGCTTTAAATTTAATAATGTCATGTAAACATTCCGGAAAGGTCATAACGGTATTGAAGTGGGTCTAAGTGGCACTTTATTGAATTAAGTATGCTTAACTGTGAGACCGTGTGGACATTGTGGGAGTTCAATTTTATTTGTTATCAAATATAGTCTTATCATATGAGGACATTTGTGGTAACAATTCAGATGCCCTGAATGATCCTGTAGTAGAAATCAGGTTGCATGCATTGATGACAATTGGATATCAACGAATGCCAAAAAATGTGATGGTGACATTTACAATGGTCCTCAGGTGGCAAAATATACGTTGTGATAAAAGCTCTGTTGATTGCTTTAATTAATTTGATATCATTGATTTTAACACAATGGTAAGCAAGTCTATATATTCATGTTTAGCCAATTCATTAACACTGTTCATTCTGCATGTTGAATAAAACAGTTCAAAATAAAGGTAAATTTGTAATCCAATCGATTCTATTTAGTTTTTCCCGATGAACAATTGCATCAATGCAGACCGTGCAGCATGATATGAGGGGAATTTCCACTACATCAATTGTAAAGACAAGGGAAGTTGGCCAATGGGGACCCGTATGTCAGGGTTTATGCACGATTTTCTCTTGGGTCCTGATGCTGATAGATACAGCATATTGGAGCCAGCCTTATGTTCAAATTAGATGTTAGTACTTGGATGATAATTACATCCATAATTCATCATTGCCTCTATAAACGTCCAGTACTTCTAAGATCATTGAGAATGTATTTTATATTTCATGGCAGATATGAACATGTTATAAATAGTTTTACTAAAGGAGAAAGAACAACAAATCAAGTATGGCCTTCAATGTGAAATTGCCCTTGATCTTTATACATTGATGTTCACTGGGAGGTTAAGCCTAACTAGAACCGCACACTCAAACAACAGGCAGGAAGGGAAAGCAGGACAAAGATAATTTTCCTTACTTTGTCATTTATACATCGTTAAGTTTTTGTGCCATGCAGTCATATATACATGTATAAACATCCTAGCTAAATGTGTTTAACCTGATACACAAACCAAATAGCATAATTCTGTGTTTGTTAGCTGGACCACTACTGACAAGACCCTGTCATAGAGTGAATTGACTTCCTGTTTCCCAACCCACACAGTCCCTCATTCCATCTCATGACCCTTCTTGGACATTTCTCACTTAGGGAGTGATCATTTATTATCAACAGGGGGGGGGGGTGGGTGGTGGTAAACAACGACTGGGAGAATGGGACGCCCTAGGTTGAAAAGTCCGCCCTCATTCCCGGGGACGGTTTACCCTCCCCCCCCCCCCCACTCCACCCGGCCGCCTTTGGTCACCGGGAGGCAGCCGGTCAGCTTCTGGGCCTCCCTGAGAGCTACACGGCCCATCTGAGAGCTATACACGGCCCACCATCAATAAAGTTATGCATTTCTGTAGCTCTTTATGTAGTTTGCTGTTAATTCTGCCATTATTGTGGGAAGGTGCCTGTGTCCTCTGTCACTTTATAGTTGTAAAATAAAATGATGCGGTACTATACATGTATTGTAGTTCGGTGAGGGAGGGGTTAGAGGTAAAGCACATCATACTACATGTTAGGCTATAGTTTACAGCAGTGCATGGCCATGCATTCAGTTTAAAGTGTCATACACATGAGTGTGACACTAGGCGCTCATTCTTCAAAGGGCAACAAAACGGTCCGTTGACCCTCACCCCCCCCCCCCATCCCTAACACCTCTTCTCACACAGCCACTGACCAAGCTGTGACCAAGCGGTGTGCGTAATGGTCTACGACTTGCCATGAATGTACCACGGGTATTGGGGGGGGGGGGGGGGTGCTCCGCGATGGGTGCAGGGAGGGGGGGGGTAATGAGAAGCCCAATGGGAAGTGCAGGGCTAGCCACCGGTCAATGTATACATGTAGATCTATGTAGCTTGATTAAACACGGAATTCCTCAGTTGCTCCGGTCAGGGGACCTTAGATCCTTTGGATTCACCTAGAGGAGATATATATCTATCATTCCATGAGAATGAAATTTTTCCAAAACTTGACAAAAAAATCACAATTGAGTTGTAGTTACACATTTCATGAATTTTCGATAAATCTGGTCAAATAAAGACATTTTTCTTATTTTTGATGTGATTTAAACGCTTGAAAAACAGAACAGGATATAAAGTAGTATTTAGTTTTCCATTGTGTGTGTCTTTTAAGCACCGGGAAGGACAATAATATGGTTAAATACCAAGTTTTGTGTAAGAACTATTGGATGGCAGTGATACACTAGGACGCTGCTATGACTCACGGCCTAGGCGTCCTTCCTGATGAGGGCGCCCCTGGAGGTAGCCATGTACCAAGAGGCCGGAGTTGCCGGGACCTGTTGGGGGGGGGGGCAAAATAATTTGGACCCCTGGGGGGGGGGGAAATTTCGCGTTGAGCGCGGAAACCCACCACCCCCCCTGTTGTTAAAAAATGATCACTCCCT
The DNA here is from genome assembly GCA_947462335.1 of Harmothoe impar. Lineage (NCBI taxonomy): Eukaryota > Metazoa > Annelida > Polychaeta > Phyllodocida > Polynoidae > Harmothoe > Harmothoe impar. The sequence goes on along the minus strand of OX381717.1, from coordinate 34,353,163 downwards.
TATTTGTTTACTAAATGATGGATGAGATGAGTGTCTCTCCATCATATTTGACATCAGTGGAATATTCCCTTCATCTCTTCTATACATGGATATGAGTTAACCAATATCTCTGAATGTCTGTATTATGTGCATCCGGTACTATGTGACACAATGGATATCTAACAAGTTACAAGTGTCCTATAATACTACCTCTCATAGGGACAGACATGGTTATGCTAATAGTTGGATCCAATCCCGTATTCCACAGCGCCAAGTAGTGTGCAAGCTGACATCCAATGAGTGAAATAACCCTTCGACAAACTTTTAAAGGGCGTATTATTTTGTGATAACATTTTTACCTCAAAAATAGATAAATGAAATGTCATTATCCCCTATGGAATACAAGCCTTGGTAATTTTGGAACAGCAAAATGCGGTTTGCCTTGTTTAATATTTGTGTCATTGTTTTGTGTTTTTTTTAAGTCCATTATCTATCTACTTTCAGTACAAGGAATACATAGTCATGTACTTAAACAAAATGTATTTATACAGAGAAGATAAATTACAGATGATAAATCTGATGTGAGCAACGCCACATCTAGTGTAAGCAGTATTATCTGTTTCCCAATATTTCCTCCATCATCAATCCTCATTTAACCCTTTAATGATGGATGTTGCGAAAAGATGAAATTTGTCGTCACGATACACCAATGCAGCCCCGGTGAGTAATTAACTGGGGATGCATTTGTGCATCATGCCAACCCTTCAAGAGTGTCTCAACCTCAGAAGGTCGGCATGATGCATGAATGCAGCACTGGCGTGTTACTGGCTGGGGCTGCATTCATGCATTACATCAACTAAAGACATGATGCATTAATGCATTATGCCATCTTTAAAGGGTCAACCTTATTTTGACACTGCCTATCTCATGATTGTGCCAGTATGTTGTGCACCCTAAACACGTCATACATAATTATGACTTTTGGGAATTCAAGGACCTCAGGAGTAAAAGGTGCGATGCTTATCATATGCAACTCAGTCAAGAGCCAAAACGGTGTGATGCAGACAGTCCACTTGGCATTGAAGATGTTTCTCTTAATATTATTTCTCATTCTGAATATAGGATCTACAGTTTCAAGAGGTACGTTCCACATGTATCCATTAACCCTGTTCTATTAGTAATTCAGGATCCTAATATCTATTACACGATTTTGATACTAAATTATGGTATTCATAATGATTATGTACAAATATTCACCAGCATACTCTGACATTATACTAGTAATCAGATAAACATTATAAATGCTAGCTCGGAAACATCTCTGCAAGCGTTTCTCTCCAACACAGAGGGATGTAAAAACAGTATCAACATTTCCTTTTCACTTATAATCCACAGATTATGTTGACTTGACCTTCAGTGGTCCACCTTCGCCCGTCATTATAGGGGACCATGACGTGAGGATCTCTTGCACAACAAATAAGCGCCCAGCTACCATGGTCATCAAAATCAAACAGATACAAATTACTAAGCATTTTCCAACCATTACACACTTTGACCAGAACCGTCAAAATAAAACAACTTACACTATGACTTACTACATCAATCGTGTGCTGCCTGTCGATGTTGGTGTCTACACATGCCTCGTCTCATGGCTAATTAGTGACAATTGGGTAGTAGCAAACAAAACATACAACTTGAAAATATGTAAGTTGAAAGCATCCTGGTCAATTCTATAAACCAAAGTGTCACTGTAAACATATTTGTTATATTAGATTTTACAATTCCCATTTAGAGCGATGGTTTCCTCTTTTATTAATATGAGTCATTTTATCTTTACAGCTGATCCGCTACTCATCCATCCAAAGTCTGCAATAGTATACGCCAATGGGGAGCCTACCCTGACTCTGTCCTGCCACTCCCCACGACCCGAGGGTCTTAGATCTAACATCTCCTGGTACAAGAACCTATCAGCAGATACACAGTATCTTAGTGATGGAGATAGCCTTGTGATAGATACTACTAGTGTAAAGCAGTCTGAATTGTACTTCTGTCAGGCCAACTGGTCGGATGTGCTTATCAATTCAAAAAAAGCCAGCGTTGCTATCAAAGGTATGTGATTACTTATTGAAGAAAGTAGGAAATAAAGATACCAATAGGCATAACGTGTAAATTTCTATTCTTCCCAGTGGGCACAGAACATTTGACCAAAATTGAAAACTGGTTGATAATATTGATTAAATATTGATTCAGCGTTGATTCGATGTGAATTTTGTGCCCACTGGGTTAAAGTGTTTTATTCAGGTGAACTATAATGGATACAAAAGGAAATGCATAAACCTAGAAATTAAACATTGCATTTCCTCCGCTATGGCCCCTTTCATTTTCAATAGTATGCAAATAATTTGATTATGGGTAGTCTTGTTGGGAGGGGGTGACTGGTTCAACTTTACCTGGAATAGAAGGGACTGGAAACTTTGGGAAATGAATATATACTAATACCAGAGTGCAGTTTAAAGGAAGGTTTCTTAATTTATATTAAGGGTCAGCATTGTCTTTTTTCAGTGACAGATAGTATTTCTTATCTACAGGTCATAACATCCCTCAACCTATATGGTTATTCATGTGGTGGTCAGTGTCAGCATCTAATAAAAAGCTTACAGTTAAAGTGGCACAATCACTGAGCGCATGCCACTCACAATTCTAGTACTGTTCTAGTCTACTATGTGGTTAAGTGTGAGTGATGTGAATGCCCCTTTAGGAATACTGTGAAAGTATGTTATTTCGCTGGGTATATTTTTTCACGATTTTCGCGGAAATGAAAAATACACAGAATTTTTGTATGCTTAAGTATGGAATAAATACCCGCAAAATTTTCACTCTTCCGCAAGAATTTACACCGTGAAAATAAGCACTTTCACAGAAATGTTCAATTAACCCCAGACCAATTCCTAATGCCTTTTGTTTCACAATACCAATTTCAGCACCGCTAATGATGGAGGCAATGTCACCAGATGTTAAGATCCTGGACTCTAGCGATGGTTTGTCAGTCAATGTGACTGTTTCAGGAAGCGATATTGTTGGGGCAAAGTTACTGTGGTCCCCTGATGGTCGTGCATCACCAAAAATAATTGATAATGACCCGACCATTATGGTCAGGATACAGCAGTGGTGTTCAGTACCTCACTTAATGTGGCTGACATTTCATGTGCAAACATTGTCTATCTTAATGGCGACTACACATTGAGGGTCTTCTCCAAATATGGCCACAGGGAAAATTGGTTGGACAGGAACTTCACTGTGGCTTCAAAAGGTATAGTCTTTCTCTTTTGTGTTTACAACTTTTTTTAAATACACCCATATTATTGATGTTAAAACTGGAACATGTTTTATCTGTGTTTGTTTCAACCTGGTAGACGTTTTACAAGGCTGAACATAAATGACCTGACCATCAAGCTCAGTGTTAGCATTGTCTGTCATGATGCATGAATGCAGCCGTGGTGAGTAGACTTGCAAGGGGTGCATTCATGCATCATTACGTCGAAGAGCATAATGCATTAAATCACTATGTGGTCCATAACGATTTAGCTGTACTATGGTGAACAGCATCTCCCTTGTGTTAGATGCCACCATGTCCACATCAGGTCACTAATATAACTTTCTCTATTATATATTCATTCTAGTTCCTTGTCAGAGTGAAGTGCTGATTCCATCCTTGGTTGGAGCATCCATCTGCTTCGTAGTTGTTATATTCATAGGTTCTGGATTGGTCATGTACAAAGTCAAAAAAGGTTGGTTTGACAGCGCTGTTCAGTATTTGGTGCCAATTTAAATTACTTCTATTGAATAGGAATGTAAGAATTCTGAATTGAATTATTAACTATGAATTTAAAGTTCACAGTGAGAATAAACATGGTTATATGCTGCAAGTAGGATAGCTTCCTGTAGCAAGTGACCGCCATATTCCTTGACAACCTCCCATGGCGAGTCGGTCATATTTGTATTCCCAAATCCTTCTGAAGGAAGGCTCTGGTAACAACTAGTATGACCTTGAACTAGAATTTTGCTTTGGCTTAGGCAGTCCCTCTATTTAGGTTCGAACCAGCGAACAATAACCGGAAGTGGAACCAGAAAGTATGGTAGGAAAATTACTATCATATTCTGGTATTCTGGTATTGTTTGATTCTAGGCAATGCTGAGAAATTGAGAGCCAAGTCAAGAGCAGCCTGGATTGAAATAGATGATGTCTTGAATTCTCGCCAAAACTTGTCGGGAGGAAGCACTCAGATACAACACTCAGTTGCAGGTAACAAGCATCATTGATACTCATTAAATCACAGAGAAGTCCGTTTTCTAATGTATCCCTTTAATAAATACTCAATTATTGTAATTAATTACAGTTTTATGTCTTTTTCTTCATTAAGGTGAAATTTCATCAAATCTTTTCGGCCCCTCCCCGTAAGGGGTTAACATCTCCCCCCCTCCGATGGATCAGATTTTTAAAAGATGATATAACATATATTTTCATGTGACTTCTTCAGTATTTATACACTTCATACACTACCTGTATCAACATGATGTCAAGGGGAATAGATGAAAGAGAAAGCTAGATAATGAGAAATAATGTTTATGCTTTATTTAATTGCAGAGGCTGCGACTGTCAACGACAAAGTAATGGTGGAGGATTACCTAGAACCTGTAATAAGGCGTAAGTCTAACTTAAGTTGACAATCACATTTTCTGAATATCCTTAAACGAAAAGATTTTTGCAGTTGATCCAGTAATATGTGTAGTTATAGTCGTTGAGTGGAGCTGAGAACAAATCACACATTATAAACATTATAACTCCGTGCCTTGGCACATCAAAATAAACAGATTTAATGATGACTGGTAGAAAAATATTAGATATGACTATGCACTATATTTGTTGAATACCACTATGAAGTTTTTGATGGGTCAGCAGGTAAACACGGTGAGATGTCCAATAGTCAAACTATTTAATGCACTTTTAAATATAACTGTAAATGGGGATAGTATGTGTGATTGTGTCTTGTTGAAGATGGCATCATGAATATGGTATCTGACACATGGTATTGGAAATTGATTTGGAGGCTACGAAAAATTATGTGTGATATTACTTTGCACTTCCTTGCATTATGTAATTTATTTATTTCAACACAGATCACTACGAAGTTGTCAATGACATTCAAGCAGGGGTGACAGGGGCTGTAGGACCTGTGACGGTGCCCTCAACTCAGGTGGAAAGTAAGTACATATCAAGTCAAAAATAGTTGTGTGTACGACTTTTCATCCAGAGTTGGATTAGTACTTTTCATACAGCAGGCTTATTATCACTCAATATAAATAGATAAAATGGAAAGTTTATGATATTTATGAAAAATTATACAGGTTAATTTAAATTGCAATGATTTGAGGAGACTACTGGTAAATATGTTATATATGAGGTTGCTGTCTCAGTCAAATCTAACACCTGTACCTAACACATCTAGTATTCTAAACATTTGGTTTCCAATACTAAGTATGATATATCATGCAAAATGTAACTCATTCAAGTAAAACACACTCTAACATTCTTCATATAAATATCTGTCCTACTACTGCAAGGCAGACTACCACTATTTGTGGCTGACTCCTTGTCCCGTGAGGTACTTGATGAACATCTGAACGTTAAACAAATCAATCAATCAATCAATCGCTAACATTCTCATAATTTATTTTCTCACGCTAGTCCTTCCTGCTAACTCTGATGGACGACACCTGCAATGCTACCAACCACTGGTTTTTGACGATAGGCCTTAGGTACAGCACCGTCATCTTGTACGAGGATATAGCTGATGATGCAAAAGATATATTGTAATTAGTATATTATAACATCAAAACTACCCCTTTTCGACCTGGGCGTAGGTGAGACTGGCAGAGTATTGAATGGCGGTTTAGGTGCATTTTCCATTAGCCGATTTGGGGGTGCTATCCCCCGGAATACCCTTTACACCCACCGATCATGGCTGATACGTCTGCCGACTGTAGGCTATTCTATAAGCCGGCACTTTGTTCATTTCCTACCATATACGCAGATTGACCTACCAACAGCAATCCAACAGCTCCCTGTAGATTTCACGACCTACTGATTGGTAGCCCTTCAAATCTGCTAATGGAAAATGGGCCTTATAGAGATCTCTCTGTAATAATAAAACATTTAAGTATAGAATTTTGCAAACAAAGTCTCCCCCCATGCAATGATGCCAATGGACAATAAACTGCACTACTGTAATACAACAACACACCCCTCATTTTAGCCAATTTAAAGTAGAAGTAATAGATCTCCATTTCTAGTACTGGATTCTTCTGTTTACAACTGGATGTAATTTCAACATACCGGTATGTGTTAACCCTTGAAGAGCCGCATATTGTCCTACCGTGCTATGCTTTTGGGAACAACTGTTTATTCGGATATATTTGCTCATCTTATATATATTTAGGTATCCTGCAATTTCAATTTCTAATTAGATTGCTTCTTATCTGAGACATTTATGAACAGTGACGATGGAATATACACTGGAATGATGTATGTGCTTTTGATATGTTCAATCATTGATATAATAAATTTTTGTAGTATTGGTATTCAAGAATTGGTACTTGTCTTCGGATATTCTGCTTTATGGTATTCAAGTTACTCAGTTAAAGGTCAAAAACCTTTGTGTGAGATTCTGATATTAGATATAGACAGTTACAGTATGCTGTGTGCAACAGGATGTGGATATAAGGTGGCAATTTCTTTCACTCAACTAATAATGCTATTTTCTGAATGAAAACATAGTAGTAAACATCATTGTTTTAAGGGGTGTCTCCATCAAAGACTGTCCACCCGTCCATCCATGAAAACCGTCCAAAAAAGCAGGGATCTGGACGTTTTTGATGGACGGACAGTCAGTTCCCGTCTCAACCAGCGTCCATCCGTCCCGTCCGTCTGTCACACTCTGGACAAATATCAGGATAAAATGGACAGACGGATCCTATTCCTGTTCCGTCCGTCCATCCATCCATCCATCCGTCCATTCCGTCCATTTTTTTTATGGAAAATGGACGGGCGGGCATATCCAACTTTTTAGATATGTCCGCCCATCCATGTTTGCCACTCTGTGATGGACGGAATAAACAGATGGGTGGACAGAATGGACGGACGGATGGACAGAATGGACAGACGGATGGACGAACGGAAGAAGGAAATGATCCGTCCGTCCAGTTGTGACGGACGGACTGGACGGACAGACTTTGGTGGAGACGCAAAGTGTCCGTCCGTCCATGAAAAGTGGACGGATTCATGCATATTTTGTCCATTTTCATGGACGGACGGGTGGACGGTCTTTGATGGAGACACCCCTTTAGCTTCATGTCAGATTCTAACTTTACATCAAGATGGGTGTTTTATGCTATATACAACAGGTAGTTTTCTCTCATGCAGTTTTAATCTGTAATGCTATATGAAAAAATATGCTACCCTTTAATGATGATGTGAAAATCTAGCTAATGTATAAGATATGAAAAAAGCCTTTTATATTAAAATGATGCTTCCGCTCATTTTCATTTTTTCCTGTCTGCATTTACATTGAAATGATTCATCTACATTTAGAATAAAAGTCATAAAAATGCTATTTCTATGACGTACCACAATTCCTAGTTTTGCTTTCCCCTTTAAAATAAGTTGTAAATTAAAGTTGTATATTCCAGCAAATTCCTAAAAAAGGAACTGATTATCAGTTGAAAGACCTTCTTAGAGCATGTGGAAAACATTTGATTGAGGATTTAAATAATCTAAATAATGACAATCTGTCGTGGGGTAAATAGTAGTGATGAATCTTGACTATGCCATAGTATTTTCCAAAATCCTTGTATTTCAATAGAAATGGTGATCTTTGAAGATTTTTTTGAAAGCTGTTTTAATCAAAGTCAAGCCATAACAGACCCAACATTTGTTCTTTAAAATGACATTGACATTGATAACCCAATCTTTGATACTCCTATAATGAAAATATATCTTATATTATAATGTTAGTGAATTTTCGGTGGCCAAAGATGTTTGGGGGGGAGTACCAATAACATTTCGGCAAAGGCTCACGACCATTGTCTGTTTGTCCCACCCAAAAACGGGACCTTCATATTCGATGGGGCATTCCTTGAGGAAGTCCTACACATAAAGTGCTGCCAAGCAATTGGCACAAGCATTAAACTCTACAATATCAATAGCCAGGCTGCTTCCCTTCCTCCCTTTCTGTAGTCCCGTATATGTTCCTTGTTATTCATACATTGTATTTTATTAGCTGGCATCCACTGCTATATATGTACAAACATCCTGGTTATACTAGTGTAATCCTGATACACAAACCAAACAAGGTCATCATGTGTTGGTTAGCATGACCACTATTGACAAGAGCCTGTCCTAAAATAACTCCTACTTCCTACTTCTCAACCCACTCAGTTCCTCAACTTATAATCCTCACTAAAGCAGTCAGAGACAGTTAGCCATCTGTCGAAGTTCATTATATTAAATGTTGACAGATAAGTAAAGGATAAGTGTATGTATACTAATTTGTCAGCAGTGGGATGCCCCTTCTAGCCCATCTATAATATGTGTAAACCAATATTCCTGAAGGTCTACATATTAGGGACATTTGATACAGTGATAATGAAACCAATGGCACATGGCTACCTCTGATAAGGGAAGATGTGGGAGTCAAATATTGTACATCCTCATATCTATAACACCCAATATGCTTTCGGTAAGGCCACTCCAAATAATATCCTGTTTCTCATCACCGCGCGCATTACCAAAATCGTGTTTTAGGGAATTTTTTTTTTGCAAATTTTAAGGGAAAAATTGATAATTATAGACAAATATGGGCATATTTGGTATCAAGTTGAGACTTACAGCTGCGCAAATACAATGGGCTAGAGGAAATATACCTATTTAAAACACTTCTAGATTACTAATTTCTTAATCATTAAAATGTGAATGTAAAGTTTGCTGAGTGCCTAGATCCCCCTACCTATTTGGTCTTCGGCAAAAAAAAAACAAAAAAAAACACCCTCGTCATATTTGTCATGGCTTAGTGATGAGAAACAATGATATTATTTGGAGCGGCCTAAACAAAATATATTTATACAGAGAAGATGCATTCCATCTGGTATATCTAATGTCAGCATCTACCAGCCTTAGGTCATCATCAATCCTTATTTAACACTGTTTGATATTGACACTGTTGATCCTGCCATCATATCTGTGTGTTTTACATCCCGGATCATGTAATATATAAGTCAGACTTTTGGGATTCCCAACAGTACAGGAGGAAGAGTTGGAAAAGGGAAACGCTGGAATTCTCCTTATACATTTAACTTGCGAACAACTCAAATACAACATGTTTCTCCTCATGTTAGTTCTGAGTCTGATTGTAGGCTCTACAGCCTCAGAAGGTATGTCCATGTATTATGCTACTTCTGTTCTATTTGCTTTCTAAATAAGTGATGTTCATTACTGTTATCCATTACAACACAGTTACTATTGGGTTATATTATAAAGGGGCGAACCCGAACGAGATATATCTATAATATGAAAGAGAGACAACGATGATAGATATAAGTTTGGCCTTTTATGTCTGAGGCTGGGCTTATGCCAGATTTATTAATAAATAACAGACACAAAAAAAAAATTAGTCCAATTCCTTAGGGAATGTCACCACTTAGGTGGAGGGATAGTGTGGCATGTTGTGTCCACTGAGAGTGTTGTGGTTGTATACAGGTAGCAACCCACACAGGTATAATGTATGCAGGTGACCCAGTGAGTTCTGGCTCCCTGCCAATGTTAGTTCAGGGGTCTAGGTTATATAATACCTATATAGAGCGGTGTTCTATATACACCATTATAAAGGGGCGAACCCGAACGAGATATATCTATAATATGAAAGAGAGACAACGATGATAGATATAAGTTTGGCCTTTTATGTCTGAGGCTGGGCTTATGCCAAAACCCCCCAAACAGACCAGTCACAGTTAAGGCTCATAGTTATCCAGAGCCGCATCTAACTCATTCGCGACACGTAAATCAAACGCGATCCTTTCCTCCAGCGGTTGATGGATGTACACCATTACTGCATCCGATTTCTAATCACCACGTAACTTGAGCTCCTCTATCGAGGCTCCTACTGATCTCAAATACGAAGTACCCCCTCGCCGAAGGCTATGGGAGGAGTAGTCCTTCTCGTCATAACCCGCCTCCTTAGCGGTATATTTTAGCATACCCGAGTAGTCTTCATACTCCACCGGGACACCTGGAGCCAGTAGAAATGCTGGTGATGATACCGGTGCCGGTATCTCGGCGAAATGTCTTTCGGTCCAATACACCGCGCACAAGGCCGTTTCTCGTAGTCTTGCGATCGGGATTTTCAGGATTCGGTGTCCGTATTGAATTGTTTTTGATCCCCGCACATTCACCATCATGCCCCATGACGTCATCACGATGTCGCCCCGTAACAATACCACTGGGGAATTCGTCACATTCTGCTTTCGTAATAGTCCTCCGAAAGCGGTCAGGATGGCCGCCCTGAACGCCACATGACCTGGATTGGTGGTCAAATGGCGGAACATGGCGATCAGTTGCTGGGGGACCAGCGGCGAGGCCCGCTTTACAGCCAAGCCCAACTTCCTTTTGACACCCTCGACCGCAATGTGCACCTTGTAGTTTGTGTAGTCGATAGGTGTGGCTTCCATCAGTTTTAGATAATGGTTCAGGCCCGAGAGATAGTCCCTGATTGAGGAGACCTTCATGGTCCTGGCCATGTACGCGATGAACAGCACCACTCGTTCGCTGTCGCATGGAAGCGGCACCAATCCCAACTCCATGCAGAACGTCATGTACTTTTTCTCCTGAGTTGACCTGGTTCTCACACTGGCGGGGGCATAATGCATCCTCATGATGGTTTGGGCTTCTGCCCTCAGCACTGCTAGCTCTGTGAAAGAGATGGTAGCAGCACAATGAGATGGGTGACATTAATTCCACTAGGGTATCAACAGATTTTTGTACATTCAAACGACTCAGACTATCACAGATCCTATTGACCTTGGTGTTTATATACACCACTTCTATATAGAAGTTATATCTGACAGCAATCCAGAATAACTCCCTGAGCATAGACATAGTGTGCTTATTTTTACTCCTGCCTGTTCTAATGGCATATAACACTTGTGTGTTATCCGTCACTGAGCACACACGTCTATTCCTCCACTGAGGACCCCATCGTTTAGCTCCATCAACGATAGGGATGAGTTCGAGGACATTGATGTTATCCACAACATGTTCCGCAGGGCCTTTACACAATGCCCCATCGCAGCTTCCAAGACTGGGGATTTCTTTTTCCCCTCGAACGAGGCTGCCAGCCAGTCCCCCGCATGGTAGGCACCATAGCCGTACTCACTCGCATCTGAGTAGATCGCTATCATGGATTCGGTGTGTTCAAACAGCTTAGCTTTCCCGTTGAATTCCGGCATGTAATCACGCCACCACCGTATATCCTCTCTGAACTCCTCAGTCAGCTGGATTTTGGCATAGCGGTTCCTCACCGACGCAGATAAATCATAGATTCTGCGGCAGAAAGTGCGACCACCTCGCACCACCTTGCTGCAATGCGCCAGTAACCCTGCCAGCTCGTCGATCTTTTCTTTCGTGGATTTTTTCATCACCGCAAACTCATTTACAAGCTTTTTCACCCGACACAATTTGTCCTCTGGGAGTTGCAGCTCTCTGTCTACCGAGTCAATGTCTATGCCGAGGAACCGTGTACAAGTCGAGGGAGGGGTACATTTCTTGTAGCTTATATAAAACCCGATTTGTCGGAGTACCCGGATGAGGGCACGCTGCGCAGCGGCACATTCCTCCCTCGTTCTACCCCATAAACAATAGTCATCTAGGTAATTTACACAGTTAGTATAACCAGCTCTGGCAAGACACCTGACAACAAAGTCCGAAGTCCTGTTGAAGGTATATGGGGCGGAGCTTATCCCCATGGCCAGTCTGTTATCCCTTAACCAGACCGGGCCCTCTCCGAAGTCCCAACGGAGCCCCTGAAACCTAGCACTATTTTTATGAATGTGTAATGCCCGGTACGCATTCTGTATGTCCAAGCAACACATATAATCACCCGGCTAAATATTGTCAGCCACTTGATCGACAGTTTTATATGAGAATTTTTCCGCCACTGTGTTGGTGAATTCGTTCACACTACCCTCCTTGGGGGAAGAACAGTCAATAATGACTCTCAGACTTCCATCCTCCTTTGGGACACCCCCAATGGGGTGAATGCAGCACATAGGGTGGTCAGTCACAGACAGAAAACCTTGGTCTAACTCTGACTTCAGCTTCTTATTGACTAGCTCATATTCCGGGCCTGACTTGATGTAGTTCTCACACTGGTATTGTAGATCACATTTATCATCGACAACCCTAGCCCCAAAGCAGGCATTATAGATAATCCATTCCCAGTCAGGGTCAGCTTCACCTCTCATGAAGCATTCACAGATGAGTCTACATGGTTTCATCTGAACTGGGACACTATTTACTCTATATACACAAGCACATGTACCTATATTGCAAGTCTGAAACACATTGAATTCCACATAATCTGTGTACTCACCCACACCTCCTCTCTCACCCTGGGGGCTGCCATTTTTGTTTAACTCCAGAGCCCTAACCCTGCCTAGAAGGGGTTCATTGATTGGAGGAGAGGAGGTGGGTGTGACAGTTGAGAGCCAATGAGACGGGGGGATACACAGAATTGGCGTCCGAGTATCCGCGGTAGACAAGGGGTCAATAACTGTGTACAAGGGTTTTCCCGAGGAATATATGACGTCATCACGCCGGGTGGGGGAATCCCAAGCAGCACAATTGGTCACATTCACGTTATTGGAGGGTATTCCTATGTGTTTACCACTGCTCCCGCACATATAATCATCGTACCTACGATTATCAGATGCTGAGACGATCAGGTTAGCCTGTTTACTACAATATATATCATAATAGCGACTCGTCAAGCCGTGAGCGGGGACACCCTCTGACGTCACAACAGAGTGGGCGCTGGGGGAGCAATCATTGCTCAGACCAGCTTGCGACCATCACTTCTTAGGACATTTCGGCTGTATATGCGACACATCACCACATCTGCGACATTCATGGGAGAACCTACAGCGGTCATTGTCGCACCCCCCATCGTCAAAGTTGTGCTTAACGCACGCATTGGACGTATCCGGGGTGCTACTCGCCGGACGGGATTTCCCTCGGCGACTCAGCGGGTTCGAATTACTAGCTGCTCCCGCAGTCGACTTTCTGTTGTCGGATGCCCGCTCACTTGTCTCCTGCTGCTTTCTGTACGCCTCCGTGTTGGTGAAGCCGTACCTGAACATGGATATCTCAGCGTCTCCACGTTGAAATGCCTCCCACCCTTTGGTTAGGCACTTCTTACGGACGTCATCATCATACTGTAGATGAGCTCGGTCTACAAAACTGTCTTTTATGGCAGCCTTCTGCGCAATATACGCCAGATGGTGTAGATATCGGCGTAGCTCGTCACCCGAGGCGTTGATGGCTTCCGAGCCCCACAACAAGGCTGCAGACATAAACTCCTGGTAAGTGGGTTCTTTTCTAACTGATGGCTCAAAAAAGTCTTTGTATGACCACTTACTCTGCTCCCTTTCCTGCTCCTCCTGTGTCAGCACAGTCCTCGGCGACCCGCCCGGGCCGTACGGCGATCCTCCTGGGGCTCCACCTCCAGTAGTAGGTTGGAGGGGGTGCTTAGCTCTCTCCTGCATTATCCTCACTCTCTCCTTCAATTCCCTCTTCCTCTCTTCACATTCCAGTTTCTGCATCTGTTTTATGAGATCCTCCTCCTCCTGGTCCTGGACCGCTGGGATCTCTGGGATCTCTACCCCAGCCATGGTAGGGCTGTGAACTATGGAGGTGGAAGTACTGGAAGTAGTAGTAAGAGGGGAGGAGGTGGTGGTGGTGGTGGTGGCAGGTGGCCTGGTAGTAGTAGTAGTAGTAAGTCCACTCCTCCTGGATTTCTGTTCCAGATCTCCCACAATTGGTCCCACACACCCAACACCCACACTCCCTGCGTGATGTATTCCACATTTGTAGCAGAATTTGTCCGGCATCACAAAATTAGTCCAATTCCTTAGGGAATGTCACCACTTAGGTGGAGGGATAGTGTGGCATGTTGTGTCCACTGAGAGTGTTGTGGTTGTATACAGGTAGCAACCCACACAGGTATAATGTATGCAGGTGACCCAGTGAGTTCTGGCTCCCTGCCAATGTTAGTTCAGGGGTCTAGGTTATATAATACCTATATAGAGCGGTGTTCTATATACACCATATTACGCGGAACATAGGTCACAGTGTATAACATATTCTAAATTTGGACTCAATGATACCTATGATGATATTGCATAGGATGATAATAGGACACAAAACGATGAATATTATTCTCACAGTACATTACATACCGTAAAAGCATGGCTAGTACGGGAGTCAGGTTGGCGGTGCAACTTATAGGATTGGCCCAGGGTCAGGGTGTTTCTTATATGGGAGTTTTTGCTAAAATGGTACAGTACAAAAGTTATGGTCTCACAGCACAGGCGTGTGCGTGTGGGAGGTCACTGACCGCCCCCTGGCGAAATAAGCACACACTATTCTTATTATGTAACATCATACCGGCTGTATATTCAAACAGCCCATTCCAACCAACGTCGTCAGACCGTCAACACGGGTCTATATTTTAGCGCAAGTTAGCGCCATTTTTGGCATACGCAGATTGGTTGGAAACCAATGGCTGGCACCTAGTGCCCGCCACCCTTCTCCACACACTAATACGAGGGGCAGGTAGGAGGTTTATACCCACATTCGCAAGTAAGGACGACATAGAGGAGTCTGAACATGTCGGGTCGCCGTCGGTCAAGAGCGGACTCCCGAAGGACCAGTACCCTCAGGAGCCACGACACCCGCCTAGGTGAGGCGGACACACAGGGCCCGGGAGGTGAGAGCCTATCCGGCGGGGAGGACACCAGCTTGTCAGGTGTCTCAACACTGGAGAAGACAAACGACTTCGAACAATACAAGACAATCGACCAGGCCTCCATGGACTCGGAGGTCGACTTCCCCGCCCGCTCCAGGGTGGAGTCACAGTCACGATCGAGGTCACGCCACTCCACACGGCACTCAAACACGCAGAGGAGCCAGAGGTCAGTCACCGCCAATACTACTGGCAACTCTACAATGTCGAAATCAAGGATTGACAGGGTAGAGAATGACTTACAGGCGCTCAGAGGAGACGTAAGGCGCATGACCGAACGCATGGACGACATACTCAAACGCCCGCAGGGTAACATGGCACCCATCGGGCACAGCACACCCAGGAGGTACCAAATACCGCCTCGGACGCCGGCGGCCGAGGACAGCGACACGGATGACTGCACGATGAGCAGCGCAGGCCTCCCGCGCGACATGCCGCCCCCCGCGGCGCGGCCCCTGGGAGGCCGCCTGCATACCAAGCGCCCGGCCACGGTTCCCCCGCGGCCCCGGCGGCGCCACACGGATGACGCAGCGCCACGCGCGGCATCAGCGCACCGCACACCGACGACACGACGCGCGCCACTCCAAGACCCGCGCCCACACATCAACAAGAGGGGCGCACTGGAGGCCCCACGCCAGCTCCGGACCCTGGAGGGCGCCGGGGCCTACATCCAGACAGAACTGGACCGGGAGGAGTACAACCACCAACACCAGGGTAGGAATAACCCCTTATACGATCCACTGTGCTCAGACCCCATATATAAACCATACATGTTCCTCAAACGCCAGGGGTGCTTCACACTGAAGCAGCGCCTGGATGCCCGGGGTAGCATGACCAGGCTTGAATACATAGAAGCAACCATGAAGCTCATTAATTTCCCAGGGGCATACTTTGAGGGGGACAGATCATACATCTCACGCCAACTGGAGGAGGTCACCCATGACGCCAAGGGCCGCTTGTGGCCCGACGTCATGGCGTGGTCACAACAGGTGTGGGACAGCATAGAGAGACAGGAGTATTGCTGGGAGGAGTACCAATTAATACAGAACGACAGGTTCCTAACATGCATTGCACCCCCACACAGCACACACCCAAAGCAGGCGGGGCACGGCGACCCCACAAAGCAACGGGCGCAGGCGGCCGACACGCTCCCCGCGCTGTGCAGGGCGTTCAATAGTAAAGGGGGCTGTCATCAGAAGGCGCACCACGATGGCCTCATGCACTTCTGCGCATACTGTGATGCCACCGGGAAGGAATGTCACCACAGCCTATACATGTGTGGCAGGAAAATCAGGGACATAAAGGGGGAATGGCAGGGCCCCAACCAAAACCACAACTATGGGAAGAAACAGGAGGGAGACAGACAACAGGACAAGGTGTCAAAAAACGCCTAGGCGCCGCGGCTATAACGCCGGCCGGGGCGCCCCCACACGACGCGAAGCTGTACTATCCCCATAACAATAACAAAGACGCACGTGCGCCGCCTGACAACACAACAAACGCACGTGGCCACACCGATACAATAACAATCACACGTGGCGATGACGTCACGCGCTCCGCGGAGCATAAACCCGCGGCATCTCTCGCGGACGGCGAGAGGTGGGGCGAGAACGAACATGGCGTCCATCAACAGGAATTCACGCTACAGACTGCAAACAGATTCGATTTACTAGCAGAATACTCAGAATTTAGTGACAATACTGGACCGGCGAGCCATCACGAGGACGAGTTGTACGGGGAAGCAACCACGGCCGGCGGCGGTACGCAAGCACACGCAGCCGGGACGGCCACACGGGCGACCACGGCCCCGGCCCCGCTCTCGGTACCGACCCCGGACAAAGACGGGGACGAACCGGGCCGGGTGAACAACAACACTCAGTCGCCGGCCCAGCCCATACTCGGTAAGGTGCCATGCACAGCACCCGACTTTAATAGTATTAGAGTTATATGTGAGTCCAATAACAATGACCACCCCATAGACACTCACCCGCGAGTGTTCATGCAACACCGCCAGACATATTGGCCGGACATGAACACACAGGCAGCCCCGGGTGACATAGTAAAGTTGTATCAGGCTGTCAAGGCTACCGGCCTCCCCAATGCCATGAAACACAGAGAAAGGGTCCCCTCAAAGCTAAAGCTAGACAATTGGGATAGGTATCTCACAGATTCACACAGCGACAGGGAATTGTATGATTTTCTACAGTTTGGATTTCCACTGGGCTACATGGGCCCCATCACACATGTGGACCCGGAATCCAACCACCCCAGTGCTACCCGATACCCAGAGGCTATTAATGCATTCATTCGCAAAGAGAGGGAGGAGGGCTGCATGCTGGGCCCTTCCCCGTCCCCCATCTTCACTCAGTGGTCACACTGCTCCCCCTCATGTCAAGGCCCAAGAGGGAGGAGCATGACCGCAGAGTAATCTCTGACATGACACATCCATCACAGCAGTCAATCAACGCATATATTATTAAGAACTCGGTGCACGGAGTCCAACGACAACACAGCCTCCCCACGGTGGAGAACCTGGTGGAGGACCTCCTGGAGGCCGGGAGGTCCGCCTTTATGTCGACGTTGGACGTGTCAAGGGCATATAAGAACTTCCGGTGCGACATTTTGGACCTCCCACTACTATGCCTCAAGTGGGATGGCCAATATTACTGCGACATGAGCATGCCCTTTGGCTCGAGGAGCTCCAGCCTCCACATGCAGCGAGTGGCGAGGGCCATCATAGAAATCCTTGCCAGGGAGGGAATAAAGGGACATATGTACTTAGACGACCTCATTCTCATAGCAGACAACAGAGACAAGGCATGGAGGGATTACGAGAGGGCCAGGGAGCTCTTCAAAGAGCTGGGCCTCCCCGAGGCAGTGGACAAGACCCAGGTACCATGTAAAGTGGTCAAGTGGCTCGGCATCCTAATCTCTGCCGAACACATGACCCTGGCAATCCCAGACGATAAGCTATGTGAAGTCATTAAGAAGGTCAATCAGTTCAAAAGGAAACAAGTGGTAAACAAGAAGCAGTTGCAGTCCCTAATAGGATGCCTAGTCTTTGTCGCCAAATGTGTCAGGCCGGCAAGGCTGTTCATCTCACGCCTATTAGAGGCCCTCAGGGCGATGAAAGGAAACAAAACAAGGGTCACACAAGACATGAGATTAGATTTAGAGTGGTTCGAAAACTTCTGTGGGACCTGGAACGGGGTCTCAACCATACCAGACCCGTCACCCAGCAGGGAAATAACAGTAGATGCCTGTCTTACAGGGGTGGGGGCATCTGATGGCACAGTGGCATACAGTGTACAAGTATGCCCACTCAAAGACCCAGTAGTAAACATCACAGAGCTGGAGGCTATAAACATACTCATAGCACTCCACACCATGGTGGGTGAACGCGACAGGGGTTCTCATATCAGGGTGCACTGCGACAACCTACCAGCAGTGCAAGTCCTACAGGCCGGGAAGGGTCAAAATGGGGTCATCCTCGAGGCAGCACGAGGAGCATGGATGGTGCAAGCAATACATGGGGTCAACCTCTCATACTACCATATAGCAGGAGAGAAAAACAATCTCGCAGATAAACTCAGTTGTGCTCACTTAAGTAAATCAGACAATGATAACGCTAGACAACTCATTGAACTGTATAACCTGAACCTTGTGGCACCATGCACATACGCCCTAGACATGACAAAGTCTCCTGTGTATTGCAGATCCGGACGTCAACTGTCTTCTGTCAAGGGCAGCCCGGCGGCAGCGGGAGTCCCGGGCCCCAGCTACATGGAAGGCCCACACAGCAGCAGCAGCGACATACCTAGCCTTCGCCAGAAGGGTAGGCTTCAACCCACGCAGGGCCAACCACGTGATGATATGCGCCTATGTGGAGTACCTAGCCAGGCACAACAAGGCACCGGGGACAATAGCCAACAACATTTCACATGTAAGGCAATACCTCCACCTGGTGGGGGGAAGCAGGACAGGGGCCTACCACCCAAGGGTAAAAAGGGCCCTGGAGGCGATAAAAAGGGTCAAGGAATACCAGCCCAGGGCCAAGGAAGCCATCCACATCCGGACCTTGAAAAGGGTCATCAAACACATCGAGACAAAAATGGGCGAACACCTGGTGGCAGCAGCGCTGAAAATCATGTACTTTACAGCCATGCGCCAATCAGAAATAGCACCAAAAAGGAAGAGCCTCTTCGACCCAGTGAGGAACATAACAAGGGGCGAAGTGAAGAGGTACAAGACCAGAGCTGTCATCACCATCAAAGCAGCCAAAAACCTCCAGCACACAGGGGAAAAGAGGGTGGTCGAGATACCAAGAATTCCACTCTCCCCCATGTGCCCGGTAGAGGCAATAAAGGCCATCATAAAGGCAGCACCGACGACAACAAAAACAGATCCGTTCATCATGACAGCAGACCGTGCCCCAGTGCCAGTCTCGTACATAAACGTTATATGGAAACGCGCCCTCAAAAAACTGGGGAAAGGACACAAACAATGGAGCCTCCACAGCATCCGCAAGGCAGCGGCCACAGAGGCACACAACCAGGGTTGCGATGACACAGCAATCAAGCAGTTTGGGGGCTGGAGGTCCCACGCACACCAGGTGTACATAAACTCAAATCGGCACAGGATGACCACTGCACTGGTCAAGTCGGTCAAATAAAAACAAGACAGACTGGGACGAAAACACCAACAACCACCAACCACCACATACAAAAAGTGGAACTCCAAGGAGAGACAATAACATAGGGGAACTCTTTACTACCCACCCACATCCCCATTATTTCATAATCAACATTAAAATACATAACATGGCAGTTTGGCACATATAATCATTGTTATAAAACACTTACATGTTTAATAATACAACTTCAAATGTATAAATACACATGTACTACCGTATCAGTCAAGGTATAAAAAGTTATAATTAAATTTATCATTTATTAAATTTAATTACCCCAAAGCCACTGCTTTTGTCTCATGCTTCATTTCGCGGGGGTACGGTAGTGATGGTCTCACAGCACAGGCGTGTGCGTGTGGGAGGTCACTGACCGCCCCTGGCGAAATAAGCACACACTATTCTTATTATGTAACATCATACCGGCTGTATATTCAAACAGCCCATTCCAACCAACGTCGTCAGACCGTCAACACGGGTCTATATTTTCCCACCCACCACCCAAGGACTTATATAAATCGCAGTGTAAACACAACATGACATTGAGTCCTACAAACTTTACAGTATTACTTCGTATTACACATATAATCATTGTTATAAAACACTTACATGTTTAATAATACAACTTCAAATGTATAAATACACATGTACTACCGTATCAGTCAAGGTATAAAAAGTTATAATTAAATTTATCATTTATTAAATTTAATTACCCCAAAGCCACTGCTTTTGTCTCATGCTTCATTTCGCGGGGGTACGGTAGTGAGATCACCATTACGGCTTATATGATTAGCCCAAATTCTAGGTGCGGCTTATAAACGAGTTAGGCATATACGTGAGGTTTTACAGTAGTTTGAGAAGATTATTATAACACAGGACTTGTTAGGTAGTTACCAGTTCCAGGTTCTGGAGGCAGGATAGTCCATTGAAACAAAACATTTCTTTTCAAACATACTCTGTCAAAATGCTAGCTGAATAATATGCTCTCAATTCTTTTTCAGAATACAATGTCACCCTGAGTGGTCCAACCTCACCAGTGACTGTGGGCGACAGTGTGATCATAAACTGCACAATAATAGCCTTTAAAAAACCATATAGCATGGAGCTCAAGTTTGGGAAAGAGAAAAAGCAGCTCATTAAATTCTATGGGACAGATCTAGCAAATTGTACCAAAAACAATAGTTGTGAACACGGCATGTCTCATCACATTGGCAGTGTGATGCAGATTCATGCAGGTGTCTATATCTGTGTTGCGTCATGGATTGTAGATGGTGGGGCAGCGGTGGAGACAGGAACAGACACCTATACTTTGGAGATATGTAAGTAAAAATGATGCAGGACTAATCTTTATTTTATGTCCAGAATAAGAGTCTCTATAGTAAAGCATGTGTAGATTCATTCATCAGAGGGGCGTGTAGAAACTAGAACTAGTTCTCCACGGCGCTGTCCTACACTGAACATTATCAAAGTTGCTATGAAACCAATATATTAAAGCATTGTCTTATATGGCATCAATCAATTATTGCATAGAGATTTCCCCTCAAATACGTCCACACTCCATTTCCTCGTGTAGCGGTGTCTTAGACTTCATTACACTTGGCTGATGTCTGATGATACAGCCCAAGCATCGCTAGTTGTTTTGACAGCAAATTGCAAACTTCTGTTTATATCTATCATCCTTTATCAATCTTATTACATCAAATGTTTTGGTTTTCTCAGTAGATGCCATGGTGATCCACCCGACGTTTAAAATGGTTAATGTCAATGATACATTAAAGCTGTCATGCTATGCACCACAACCCATCTCCCCTGCACCGCCAATACGGTGGTACAGAAAACAGTCTCCAGATCCACAGCATCTAGGTAATGGAGATGAACATATGATAAATACCACTAATGTAAAGTCTTCAGGATCCTACTATTGCACAGCATACCTTACGGAAAAGGCCGTTTCTTCAAAAGCTGCCACTATTATCATCAAAGGTACGTATAATATCCATAGAAAAAGATCTACATGATACACGACTTGGCCTAATTCCCAAATGTACATAGACAAATGTTTACATGTTTTAGTCTGACTAGGCTACTTCAAGAGTTGAACGTCAGGCCCCACTCCACTAGGCCGTATAGGTAAAGGAATAAATTGTGGCCTGAAAATTCAACAAGTCAAATGACCCATTCTACAGACTAAAACGAGTTTTTTTGTGTTTATTTCTCAACATTTCAAATTCAAATCAAAATGTAATTTTATACTCCCTAGGTATATATTGTAAACAACCCACCATTTTGATATCATTATAAGGTCATTAAATATGGGCATGGGTTATTCCACTCATGGCGATCATTACAGTCATTGACATTGTAATGTTCCCTTTTATTAACTTCATTAGAATAGGTTCATACATGGTTCATACTATTAACATGTGTGGATTGTTATCATTAATGATATCCTTCCAAAAATCCATTCATTTGAGTAATTATATTTTGACTGTGTTTCCAGCGCCTCTGGTGATAGAGTCAATGTCGCCAGAGGTAAACATCCTAGAATCTACTGATGGCATGTCACTCAATATCACTGTTTCTGGAAGTGACATTAGTAAAGCAACGTTACTGTGGTCTCCTGATGGTCAGACATCATCAGACATCATTGATGTCAGTGACTACATCACTAATACCATTGTCCCTGGGACCTTCCGTTATGGACAGGATACAGCAGTGGTATTTGCTATTTCACAAAATGTAATTGGCAATGTGGCATGTGAAGACATTACCTATTTCAATGGTGATTACCGATTCACAGTCTGTGCGAAATCTGGCAACGGAAATCAGGTGGAAAAGAACTTCAGTGTTGCTGTGGAAGGTACAGTTTTTGTTCTTCTCGCCCCCCCCCCCCCCCCCCACCTTCTTCTGAGCCCTTTTAAAGTTTTGTGTACAAATAAGCTGCTGTGTAATGTTATAACAGCTAACACATTGGTGAAAGGATGTATATGGAAATGGTGCTTTGAAGTGACGCTGTGATATCATGTGATAGTTGAAAAAATCGAATAATGTTTCTTTTCTTGGTTTCGCATCAGATACTGTGAACTTGGTAGATAAAGTTGAAAACATCATTATCCATGAGGGTCAACGCAACTTGACCATCAGGCTCAGTGAATGCGCTGTGTGTGTCCAACCATTTAACTGGACTCTTGATGACCAGCCTCTCACTGGTGACGTCACGGTTGAGGAAGGAGGGGTATATATATCAGATCTACATACCTACCATTACGGAGTGTACAAAGCTGTACCCACAGTGAATAAAAGGTGTAGGAAAAGGGTCTTCAAGGTAGATGGATGGAATGGTAGGTATCCATTTAACAGAAATTTATAAGATAGGGATCCAAGATTTGTGAATTCTAAGCATTTTCAAATGTCATCTTAAGAATCATAGTTGAAGGGATCTACCTCAGCATAACTCTGGTGACTGTTGATTATGAGCATATTTAAGATTTTAAAATATATCCATGCTAAAATTGAATATTTAATGCAGTGATGACAGTATATTATGTTTGATAGCCCCTCACATATTTCAGATGAATCTAGTGCATCCCAAGGAGAGGGTCTACTCATTATATCCGTAGTTGTCATCATCATAGTTGTAGTCCTGATATGTGGAGTATGTTTTTACATATACAAGAGAGGTAGGTGCAATAGAATTCATTAGTTCAAATTTAATCAAGTATTTATATCTTATTTCCTCTATAATAAATTACCCTGGACAATCCCTAGGCGTGCATTTTAGCCTCATATAGATACTACATACTTTGATGCCATATCATGGTAGTTTTATCTTATGGAGCCAGTGCAAATATGTCACGATGACCCTACTAATACATCATAATGCAAATTGTCATGTAGATAACAGAGCCAATACCTAGTAATAGTGTAAATGTACTGTGCTGTTATAGGGGACCAGCATGATGCTAATGCAGGAAGCAAGATGTCATCTTTTGCTGAGCGGATATTTGCTGGACCACGACCCGAAGAGGTCATTACCCTAAAGAGATTAATCTATTAGCTCGTCAATTTGCTGATCTACGTCTAGGATTTGTTTTTCATCTATCCAGCTTTGAAAATCATAATATGAACGTGTTATTGTGTTTGAATAAACATTATATACAATACATGTAGAAATATCAATAACAGTTAAGCCATGTAATTGATAACAAACGTATTATAACATTTGTGTATGAGAGTGCAACGAAAATAATTATTCTATGCCAATATTCTGCAAAGGTTTTAGCAGAGCACAGGCCTATCAACAAAGATCATTGTCTCCATTTTGAATACAAGTAGTTTTCACGACATGTCACATGATGCCAATGTTTTAATTTATTAGAACTTTAGATATGTTATTCTGTATTTATTTTTAGACGTTGGAGGAGGTGAACTACAGGAAGGGTGAGAGGGTGGACCAGGAATGTAACCGCGGCACCGGGGAGGAAGGCAATGACAAACAGGTAAGCCATCCTTGGGATTGGCTCATAGTCTTATGTATAATGTACTATTGCGATGTAGCATGGGTATTCTTTACTTTGGTGCTGGCTTTATTTCAGGAGAGCTGCTTATACAAGATCATAATTTATGCCACCTTTCAATACTCCTTTACCCAATGTGTTTAAACAGGACGGGCACTTTTTTTAAACCTGTGTTATATTGGGATGGTACGGTATACTACTAGGAAAGATCTGAGGATGTTGTATTTCTATTCTTTTTGATTCTGCTAGTTTGCAAACATGTTAATACATATATCTATTACCCAACAGCATTCAAATGGCTTTATTTAGTTTAAAGTAATGTCATCATTTATATTACAGGTGGATAAGGATGGCTTGGTCTACGCTGACCTGGATATGATCACCTCAATCGCCCCTGCAGCTTCCTCCGTCATCAGGGGAGAGGAGGACAGAGTGGAGTACGCCGACCTAGACTGGGTCAAGATGCAAAAGACTGAAACCCTCACTGACAATCTCACTCTCACTGACGAGTGAGAGGCCAACATGAAGACATGATCTTTTAGAATATACCGTGAAAGTATATATTTTCGAGAGTGTAAATTTTCACGGAATAGTTGAAAAATTGCAAATCATGCATATTTAATCCATACTGTAGTATATAAGAGATATCCCCATATCTTATTGCAGAATGTGTGGTGTACAATAAAGATGGAAAGCCTGACATACATCTCAATGGTACACAAAATGCAGGTCAATGTTGAATCAATGTTGAATCAACTTTGAAAACAGTTTATCAATGTTGATTCAATGTTCTGTGCCCACTGGGATGATGTGGACACACGGTTATGTAAGAAGGAGTAAGAGCTCACTCTCATTTTGTAGATTGTATACATTTTTTTGATATATCAAAACTTCACTGTAAAAAGTCGGTTGCCATTTTTGTAGGTGTACAGTATATTCTACTGTAGTTGTACAGTTTATTGTAGGTAAACAGTAGAATCTACTGTCAATACTAAAAATTGATGTGTTTACTGGAAGTATTATATTATTGTAATGCGATTTCAGGTTCAGAGACCAGTAATATATTGCGATATGGGATGGTGGCTTCAGAAGCCCGTATGGTATAATGTGCATGTTCTATATAATTATCTTCACATAATTTAATATTGTCATGGCGGTTGGCTTTACATGTAAACAAACATTTATGTATATATATGATATCAATTTGGCTTAAGTTAGGAAAACAAAGGAGTAAAATGCTTATAAATATGATGTATGAGAAAATCTCAATTATAGATCAAATTGTTACTTGAACTTATTGATGTGTATTCCTAAATAGCCTATTTGGTTCTATTTGATTCGTTATCATTTTGTGATCATAAATGGGTGATGTCTTAAAATTGAGAATTACTGAACAGAAAATATCAAAGAAATAAGTGCATTTGTCTGTTATATAAACACAATTCACATATTGCGGCTCCATAACGGTGAATAAACTCGTCTTTTTACACTCTATACTCTTTGTCTTACACTCTATACTCTTTGTGAGAGATCGTTACTGTTGTCTACTGCTATTAACTGTTGACTTGTATTGTGATGTCTTGTGACTATATTATGAAGAGCACCTTTGTTGTGAATAATGGTCAATAAACTTTTCAAACTTCAAACTTCAAACTTTGGCACAGCCAGTTCTGGTTTCTAGTTCATTTTCCATGTAAGTTACAATCAGTTCAGATCTATATTTTCCGATGTGTCGGTTTTAGCGTAAAAAACAAAAGGACAGAAAAATACATTGTGCACTGATTATGCTGAATAAAGTTGCTTTATGTAATAAAATAGAGTACAAGTCTTAGTTTGTGTCACATAAAACAAGAAAATATGGGATTCTGAAAATATGGAGTATTGTTAGACCTGCTGTTAAATCAAGCACAATCTGTCAGCAGTCCTGCAGAAGGGTGCTTTATATTAGAGCATGTGGCTGTGTCTCACGAACTTGGGCCAATGTTTTCGTCTCTGACTGGGTGCCATCTCTGACTGGGTGCCATCTCTGACCGGGTGACATCTCTGACCGAGTGCCATCTCTGACCGGGTGCCATCTCTGACCGGCCTGAATAAAAACGGGTTATTTAGGGCAGATCATGATACGCATTGGCTACTAGCCATGTTTTAGTACATACATTAAAGTCTGCTTCTTTTAAGATCATTATCTATATATATATATAAAATCAGACCTATCTACCCTTATTCTTTGAACCATGATGCCTAAGACACACCTTCCTTTTTGGGATCATCAGTCTCAGGGTATACACTAGTGTGAACAAACCATTTGATCTTTTAAATGCCACTTAATTAACACTTTAACCCTTTATGGACAGCACAATGTGTTAATATGTTGAATTGTCATGACACATATATGCATGAATGGTGAGTGGCTCATGAGTAACTCACCAGTGCTGCATTCGTGTATCCCGACCGATATAAAATCTTTTTTTTCAAACCCTTTAACCCTCTTAGCATGACACGTATCTAATGTATCTAAAAGGCAATATTTGTTGTTACTCCAACACAGCCCCAGCGAGTAACTCGCGGGGGAGTTAATTAAAATGAAGTTAGTCACATGTCAATAATTCATGCCCGCATCCAAGCAGTACTTGTATATCTGATACACAGACACAAACACCAAATTATGTATAACTGGGTGCTATCGCAACATCATGACTACCACATTCTAACACTTCTTTTTATCCCATCATTTTTCATTGGAAAATATGAAAGTCTACTTAGTGTGAAGCTCCTTATGACACATAACGATATAGGGAATGACTTGATGGAGGTTGACGGGGGTATATGAGTCCTCTGCAAGACCATATATCTTCTTTTTGTATATGTGTGATTGTGATATCTTGGTACAGTTTACATAATACATGTAGTAATGTGCACAGAATGTATGTATACAACGACGGCTCATCACATCTGGAAAATCAGCAAACGTGCCTCGAGTGTAACCAGTGTTATCTGTTTCCCATTACTTCCTCCATCATCAATCCTCATTTAACACTGTCTTATATTGACACTATATCATGGTACCATGGTGCCCTCATGTCTTAGACTCTGAATGTGTTATCAATAAGTCTAAGATTTACAGGACTTCAGAGGGGAAGTTGAGTGGATGCACATCACAAATGTAACTTGTAAAAGGAGTACATGTTTTAAGACAGCTTACTTCGTATTCAACATGCTACTTCTCATCTTAGTTCTCAGTCTCAATATTGGATGTACAATGCAAAAAGGTGGGCACATTGTGGATTTTGGACTATTGATATTATAAGGGAGTGCGCATTTTCTAGCACGGGGTGGTTCAGGGCAAATCTGTCCACCCTCCTATTCAACATTCTTTGGCCCTTTCATCCGGATCCAAAGCCAGGGTGCGCGCATGACCTTTTAAGGTTGATAGCTACTCTTAACTTTTCATCCATAGAATTTCCTCATTTTTTGCCTAATGGTAGTTTAAATCATTAAGAAATGGAAAATCTAAAAAAATCGGGGGGGTCCCGAGCTACTTTTTTTAATACAGATTTTGAAAAAAAAAAGTATTTTCTATTTTTGGCCAAAAATACCAAAAATTGGGAAATCTTCACGATTTTTTTTCTTAGTGAACCACTGCCCACATCAATGATGTATTTTAAATGAATATTCCTATATTGTGTCCTTGAATGGAAAAAATGAAATTATGGTCTAAAAACAACCCTTTTGTGAAAAAAAGTGGTGGTTATAGGACGATTGATTAAATTTGATGCTAAATTTTTCAACAAAATCTTAAATATTAGCAAAAAAATCCATAGACTTTTTTTTTTACTTTCTCAAAAAATAGTTTAGATCATTTGCTAACATAAAAAAGTAATTTTGATAGGTGGTCCCGAGCATATTTTTAGGGTTTTGGGCCTTTAAAGTTAAAAAATAGAACAAAAACTGTCTAAATCTCATATTTAAAGGCCAAAATAATGCGTTAAAAGCCAAGGATCGGGGTCAAAATTGTATATATTTTATACTCTTGTTTGTTTGAAGCACAGTCATGAGATCTATATCAATCTCGATAATGATTTATAGGTAAATAATTCCAATATTCTAGAATATGTTGCAATAATCAAATATCACTGGCTCCAAATATATCAAATATTCAAAATGCAATAAAATGCTCAATTTTGCTCGGAATTGTCCAATATTGGAATATGGCTTAGTGGGCATGTATATGTATCCGGTCCTCTAATATTGGCTCATTCTGACAGGTTTAATCTATATGTGCAAAAAGCTGCGCAGTAGTCCATATTGCATGAGTAGCGATCAACCTTAAGCATAGTAACTCATAGTATAGTAGGCTTTTTCTAAAACACAGTCCCCCCTCTGACCTTTTTTGTCCCTCCCCCTGCTGTTATTAAAAATGAGCACTCCCTAAACAGTATGAAATCCCATATATCAAATGTCGCAATTGCATGCGAGATACTATACTGATGTTATAAAATAAATATTTGAATCTGATAAGTAATCTATTACTGTAATAAATATCTACAAATCTATACAGAAATTCTTTTCAAGGAAATTGACATGAAAACAGTATGTGGTAATATTGCTCCACCCGGCTGAAATTGGTGGCGTAAGTTTGCGGTATGGTTTACTGGAAATAGTGCCTTTATTTGGAGTATTACTCACTTTTAGTGTTCATGTGTTTGGAAAAATATGACTAAACATATATTGACCCCCATTATCCCATTTTATAATTGATACCAGGCACTGTCAACCTGAAGGCTGAAGTAGAAAACATCACTGTCTGTGAGGGACAAAACCTAACTATCAGCCTCAGTCAATGCAGTGTGTGTGGACAACCATTTAACTGGACGCTTGATGACCAACCTCTCCCTGCTGATGTTGTTGTTAAGGATGGTGGAATCTTCATAGCAAATGTACAGCATGACCATTATGGGGTGTACAGTGCTCTGCCTAAAGTGAATAAAACGTCCAGGATTCAAACATTTAGAGTAGACGGGTGTGAAGGTAATATTCTTCTAGCTTTGAAATAAATTATCATGAAACAAATGTAGAAGCAATGTTCTAAATGAATAGATTAATAAAGTACAAAAAACTTAACCAATAAAGATGTGCTCTATCCAAGATGTCAAGCCACTAATACATGTAGATGATACCTAGCTCACATGAGTGCACGAATAAACGTTAACACCAAGTCTTACAATAATCTTACTGAAGTCTTAGTCTTAGTCTTAAATATATTTCTGCTGCAAAGTTTTGACACACCTCCAAAGACTATTGGTAATTGAGTGATGTATAAAGAAGAAAATGGGGGTTGGGGGACAGAGCCCCCCCCCCCCGCCCATGACATACATGTTAACAAGACTTCAATAAGACTGTTATAAGACTCACGATAAACGTTTGTCTGTGCACTCGCTCGACCTAGGTCGGTCATGCCTAATATATGTTTTGTACTTTACATTCAATCCAGTTCATGATCAGCCTTATGACCCGATTCCATTCATGATTGAATCAGCTGCCTGCATCATACTTGTAATATGCATAGGTTGTGGGCTGATCGTGTACAGGGTCAAGAAAGGTGAGTTTGATTGTATTAAATCTTTTTCCTTTCATGGTAATAACTGGTTATGTAAATGTCTTAAGCAGTTTCTCATTATCTATAAAGGTTAAATTATACAGTCTTGGGACGAAATTATGGTGTTGGGGCAAGTGTTTATAGTAGATTCTTCTATTGAGGCAAAAAAAAGGTTTGTTTCAGGTCACCCGACCGACCCTATAAAAACAGGGCCGACCCTACGTTTTTTATGCAATTGTAACGGCCGTGGAAAAATCATCTGGAGAAAGCGGGACTCAAACCCATGACCCTCAGATCATGTAACATGCTGCTCTACCAACTGAGCTACTACCCCATCTGACAATCTGACCACGCCATACGTTACTGGGTCGGTTCGGTGCGCGGAAGGGGGTGGTAACCACTTCCCTTACTCAATTTTGAAGAAATTTCCGTATTTTCACCCTTTTTTGGTCAATCTTAGGGTCTTTGGACTGGCCGGCTAGTGCTTTCATGTTAGTGTAGGGGCACGATGTCACCGGGTGTGTCCTGAACCCCGCAGGGGGTGCCATAACCGGCTGTCATCGTGCATTGTGCCCTATACGTCCGAGGGACTTGTCAATGTAATCTAGTAAGGTAGGGAGAGGAGAACAGTCAGACAAGGGTCGATAGTGTAACGGTTAGCACGCTTGTCACCGGTGCGAGAGGTCTGTGGTTCGATTCCCGGCCGATCCAATGACTAAGTTTTCCGCGACCCCCTACATAACAAAAAAAAGTTTAAAGAAAGAAAAATCCGACCTACCGACCCAAGATTTTCTGTCCATGTTACCTGAAACAAACCTTCTTTTTTATTGGCCTAAGGATTCAGCTTCCCAACCCCAGGTATTGAAGCTATAAGTATCTGAATAATTATTTGAATATGTATAGGCAATGCAGAGAAAGTGAAGGAACAGTCGCGCGCAGCCGGGATTGAACTAAATCGCACTTGGAATTCATCAAAAGATATGTCAACAGGTGAGACTGGGAATCAGCCTCAACTCAAAGATAATATATAATCATGAGACTTTATGGCCTTATGTAACATAGAATTACCTTTGATAGTGTTATTCTCTACCTACCCCAAAAGCCGTGGTTTGAACGCAAGTCAGAATCAGCTTTATTTTGATACCAAACATGCCAATATAGGATGCAGCTTATACAATAGTTTTTATATGTATAGTACAGAACAAAATATGTAATTTTCAGAGTCCCTCTGCAGCTTATATAATTTGTCAAAGTTACGGGTGTGGCTAATACGCGAGTTAGTCTTATACGCAAGGTTTTACGATAATTTCAAAACATGTTGCTATTGTAAACACTGTTATTTCATGATGAATACGGCACTCCAATTGACTTAACCAAGGAAGGCCGTATTTAACATCCCCCGTGAAATAACCTTTGACCGTAGTTAATGGCCTGTCAAATCACCCAAATTGTTGATTTAAGCAACATGAAATGAACACAAAGGAGCTCTTAGAGTTCCCCACTGAGGGCTATTTCACTTGGCTTCGCCTCGTGAAATAACCCTCAGTCAGGAACTGTACTCGTGCACCTTTGTCTATTTATCTTCATTAATATATATATATATATATATATATATATATATATATATATATATATATATATATATATATACATATATATATATATATATATATATATATATATATATATATATATATATATATATATATATACATATATATGCATGCTGTTAGCACTGTGCATTGTATAGTGTTGGTATGATAGGAGCGTTATCTAACATGCAATGTGTGATTTGATAGGATATTTACTTTGTATCCCTATTTTCATAATGCAGGGCCTGTCATTGAGGATTACCTAGACCCACCGTCCATAATGGGTAAATCTAATTTCATCTTACTACAATATTCATTCAGAAGTAGTTGAGGCGCACGAAGTCGGTGACCTAACCCTGCCGAGTTTTGCACGCAAATGACGTCGTGGGGTTTGCTCCTTCAAAACAACAATCAAGTTGTACTTTGCTGTTCATGTTTTGGAACTTTCTATGAATAAATAGATTGCAGAACAAAGCCCTGCATTTACCGTTTCCTTAATTGTAAGCTTATATTCTTCTCAAAGGTTATGATAATTGTATGATATGTAATATATGATTGTAGAGGATATTTGTTATCCACATTTTAACATTGCAGGGCCTGTTGTCGAGGATTATCTAGAGCCACCGTCCACAATGGGTAAATCGTTTTTTGTATATTGCTTAGAGTCAGCTTCTTAGAAATGAGGGAATTTGATGAATAATGAATACTTTTTTGTTTAGGTTTGAAAATGTCTTTATTTGCACAGTCACAGGTTATAAATATACAAGTGTTACCGGTATGTATTATCAATTCGGTTATAATCCAAGAATGAGTTTTCCTTTTGCCCAGCTAAATATGTACTTTTAATCAGAAATTATGAAATATTGCTTGATTCAATCCAGACCACTACGAAGACGTCGATGCCATCTATGAAAATGGGACTGTGGGTGCTGCCAAAACCATTCAAACCCAAGGAAGAGGTAAATCTACAATTAATTTATCACTATTTGTAAGATACTTCACACAGTCTGAATCATCTTCTATTTGCATCTAGCTCTCTTTATTACCAGCAATTACAAATTGAAACTAAAGTATATATAGAGGGGTGATTATGCCTACGCTCTATCATACTAAATTAGAATCAATTCTCATATACTCTTTAATTCTTTCCTACAGTCGTGCTTCCTCAGATCCCAGATGAACGACACGGATCCTTGCAACCAGCTGTGCGCTTATATGAGGTTCAGTACCAATTTCATCATATGAAATACTTTAATGTGCCAAATCACTCAACATTAGAGGGGTTTCTTTTCTTTTTTAAAAACAATTTTCAATTATTTTTTATCTGGGAACAAACCACCAGTTGCAAGAAAAATGATATCTGAGGAAAAAGAATCTAAAAATCTCTTTGTACCTGTTTTAGACAATATTAGAAAACGGAAAACACCCATTCTTTTTCAGAACCTGTCCATTTAAACCTAAGTGAGACCCACCATCTGATGAGCAGGACAACTCAGCGTGCCCATCGGTGACGCAGATATAGCGAAGACTCGGTTTTCTCCATATGGGCAGCCATGTTAGTTCTGTGCTCGCAACCTATCGTGAGACTTAGGCAGTGACCAGACAGTCACACACCATAGCTTCCGGGGAACAGGCTACAATACGAGAGCAGAGCCAAGGTCTCACGAGATTGCTGGTGTCAGTGTAAACAGTGTGGGTGCGGGAACAAGTCCGATCCCGGTAGAGGCCTATACCACTGCCGACAAATCAAGGGGCGGACATTCGTTCATAGGGCCACTCCAATTAATATCTTTGTTTCTCTTTTTTTTTTTTTTTTTTAAAGGGAAAAGTCGATAATAGTAGTCAAAATATGGGCATATTTGGTATCGAATTGAAGCCTACAGTGGTGCAATTGCAATGAGCAAGAGGAAGTATACCTATTCAAAACGTTTGTAGATTATTAATTTCTTAACCATTAATATCTGAATAAAAAGTGTGTTGATAGCCTAGATCTCCATACAAAAAAAAGAAGCGCCTTCATCATATTTGTCATGGCCTAGTTATGAGAAACAAGGATATTATTTGGAGTGGCCTAGTATAGCTGATCAGTTTAAAGGCGCACTCAACCCAGGACCTAACCCTGCCGAGTTTTGTACGCAAATGACGTCGTGAGTTAAGTGCGCCTTTAAGTTGACCACTTAGTAGACACTGACGGATGAGTGGCATATGACTGCCCATCCGCCAGTTTTTGGCAGTGGAAGAGCCCCTTAAGAGGAAGCTGTCTGCTGACAAAAAGAAGTGGGGAATGATCAAAAGGAGCCAATATTATGATCATACATAGGTAGCATGGCCAAGCAAAAAGATGATGAAACACTGTTGTCAGCTGACCATCAATACTTGGCCGAAACCTGTGGATCCATATTTCAGGGCAATCTGTAATGTGATCAGAAGGGGTTCGCATTAAGTGCATGGATAATAATTGATGATACATGTCATTGGTAAATGTTCATTTCTAAAAGAAATGTGGTAATTAGCGAGTGGCATTTCATAACAAGATATGATAATTATTAGAGAGTTTAAGATTGTGAAACGGGTACGGGTACTGCTACGGCAAGGGTTAAATGTACATGTTCTAGTACACGTACAAGAAATTTAGTTAAGATTGCAGACACTATATGAGCATACCAATAGGTTATCGTGACCACACCCTCAGAAAAGTGAGAGTCATTGTCGCTAAAACTACCCTCACCTGAGAGTCAGGCAGTTTTAGGGACAACGACTCTCACTTTTCTGTGTGTGCACCCTTGACCAGGTACCCATGCAGGTGAGAATGGCCTAACAATCAAGTTAATTACAGGGTGATATATTTATCCCAGGGCCAATAAGCACCTGTGGGAACTTTGTTGTTGGTAAGATAAATAGAGCAAATAATATTCAGGGGGTGATTTTTGTCATTTTACAAATCATCATTTATAAATATCATATCAATTGTTTCTTAAGGGTATTGACAGCAATGAAATAGTTCAAACAAGCCCTTTTACTATCAACAACACAATGTGATGTGTAGGTAGCCATAATGATTACTTCTGCAGTCTACATGCTAGAGGAAGAATTCTACTTATTTGTAAAAACCTGTTAATTTTATGCCTTCATATTGTAGTAATTATGCCTGCTTTTGTTGAAGATGAATCTGTACATTTAACAAGGGAATGATGAATAAAATGCTTCTTATAAATGTCATGTTTCTTCTGTTGGATCATATATTGGCATATAAAGATATATATATTAAGCGACATAATCTTTAACACACTTAGTGTAAATAAGGTACAAACTGGCTGTCTATTTTTAGCCCTTTAATTAAGGATGGCGGGTTATTCTAAAGCAACAGTTGTCAGTATAATGACACTGTAACTCATTGGTGCTGCATAAGCCCAACCCTATATAGAGTAGGCGTGATGCACGGATGTAGCACTGGTGAGTTACTGAGTTACTCCAGAGGGGTAAAAGGCGACCTGGCGACCTGGGCTGTTTTCCAGGTGATCTGGCGACCTGGTACAATAATTTAAGCGACCTGGCGACTTTTGGAAAAATGTGTCTAAAAAGGCGATTTTGTGACCTGAGGCCCTTAATTTCGGCGACTTTCCGACCTGAGGGGGGGACCCCTCTGCACCCCAATGAGTTACTCGCATGAGCTGCAGTCGTGTACATGCATCATGATAACAAAGTACCCAGCACATTAAAACAGTCTAGTGACCCTAAAGAGTCATCTCAGGGGGATTTCAATACCAGCCTTTAATGTACTGAGAAGCCAGGAGCCCTCACCCGCTCAGTCCCTCCTTTCCACCTTCATCAATGACACAATGGAGATAACTATGTCTGCTTCTCTCAGCTCCATGAAATGTCCCCCAATATAACCTTTAATGGGGGCTGATTTGGGTGTATGAGTATTCTCCATTAGGCCAAAAAAAAAAGGTTTGTTTCTGGTAACCCGACCGACACTATCAAAACAGTGCCGACCCTACTTTTTTTTAAATCCAATTTTGAAGACATTTATATATTCTTACACTTTTTTGGGGTCAATTTAGGTTTACAAATATTTTGATTTTTTTCCACCCATTTTTCCACTTAATTGGTATCGTAGAGGGGCTGTAAAAAAAGTTTTAAAAAATAGCTTTTTTTTGTTTGGCCTTAGTAATAATTAGTATATCTGATTCTGTATGTAAACTTGATATCTTGGTGCAGTTTGCAGAGTAATGTGTACAACATTGTATTCTTATAGGGAAGATATATTACATCTGGTAGATCCAGTACCAGCATCAGGGTACCTACTGTAACCAATGTTATCTGTTCTGCAGTACTCCCAGCATCATTAATCCTCATTTAAAGAATGTCTAATATTGACACTGTCTCTCTTACCCTCATGTTTGACATGCCAATTATGTGATGTGTAAGTCTGATTAACAGTTACAGTATCTCAAGACGAAGGTTAGGAAATTAGTAGACGCTCCTCTTGTGGCTAGCAAATTTCTGGTAAACGGAAAATGAAGATCACTAAACTGCGTCTCAAAATGCTTCTCGTTGTTCTCCTACTCGGCCTGAATATAAAATACACATTTTCACAAGGTAAGTCATCCCCCATTTTTTATCCCTGTTCTGTTAGTCGTCTGGAATCCTAATTTGCATTTATGAGTTGATGTGTTGCTATGTGCTGTGAACCAATAAAATAGTTTCCAGTGTACGACAAAGTTGTTATATCATTAAATGAAGTAATAAATAATACATAGCTGTTATTACATAACAGTTGATGTATACATCTCAATATGACTGCCGAGAATTGTTTTAATTCAATCAAAAAGAAACTATCTCATCTTTTTTTAGGACCTGATGACCTTGACTTTAATTGTCCAAGCCAACCAGTTACTCTAGGGGACCGCATAAACATGGTTTGCACTATCACTTCATGGAGAATGCCATCTAGCATGAGGATAACATATAAATACCAAACACTGGCCATGAAGATTAGGAAACACTCAGACAAATGTAGAACATGGTGTAGCTACAGCGTTACTCACACCATTAGTAGTTTGATGTATGGTAATGAAGGCAACTACACATGCTTTGCCTCATGGTCAATAGATGGTATTAAGCCAGTAATAGGATGGAAATCCTACACCTTGAATATAAGTAGGTTGAATTCATGCAGAACAGGCTTATGAATATGTTTTACAATTTGCATTATTTGACTTCACCTCTTTTTTTTATGTATTTTATGGGTAAAAGATAACAAATACAGAAGTAGATGTATCATCCTAGCTTAGGCACATTGCCTCGCTTCCACTAGGTCCCCTACTATTTGACTAGAATAACATTTGTGCAATCACTTGTTGGTTATGGCGTGACACAGTTGTATATGATCAATGGATAAGCACAATGGGTTTGAGTGATCTTGGCACTTTTAGTGTAATACCTTGTTTATTTTGGGTTGGAATATCAAATGAATATCATGTCTCACATCTAGATACATACATTCGCTTTCCTCATGCAACTGTACAGTGTTGTATAGTGGGTGGGCCTCAAGTTTAACTATATACCATCCTGAGTGCCTTGTTTTGAAAATATTGGAGTTCCTTTTTATCTCCTACATTACCCCTATTCCACAAATAGTCAACATAATCAAAAGATGGTAAAATCATTGTCTTATACATTGTTAAAACTGTGGGGATATCCACAAAAAATCTTAACTGATACATTTATCTTGAACAGCTGTTACTCCATGTTTCCTTACAATTCTGTGGGACTTCTTCACAGCTTATGCCATGGTCATTCAGCCTAGTTCTGCAGTAATATATGTGGAGGAAACACTGGTGCTGGCATGCAACACACCACAACATGCAGCACCCAAACCCAAGGACATATATTGGTACAAGAATAATGACACTCAGGCTGTTGGTGATGGAGACGCACTTATGATAAATACCACCAGTGTAAAGTCTTCTGGGGTCTACCATTGTGAAGGCTATACCAACGGGAATCTTGCACATGCTAGAGAAGTATCTGTTACTATCGAAGGTACATAACACATAACATTGGTTGCCCTAGAATCAGTATACACATATTGACTAAATTTCGTAATTAATATCTTAAGTGCGATCCGTATCACAGTAGTCATTAATAAGGTAAAACAAAGTCAAAAGCATGGGAGTTTCCTATTGATCTGTTATTATCATGCATATTGGTACTACTCTAATTCAAATTCATTATCAAACCTCACAATAATTTAAGATTTTCCTCACATTATTTTCAGCACCCCTACTGATAGAGTCAGTGTCCCCAGAAATATATATTCAATCTAACAATGGTTTGTCAGTCAATGTGACTGTATCAGGAAGTGATATTGCTGGGGCAATGTTATTATGGTCTCTTGATGTTCCTGTATCATCAGAAGTAATTGATATCAGTGACTACATCAGTAACACATCTGTCAATGGGGCCTATAGTTATGGGCAGGAGACAGCAGTGTCATTCAGAATGTCACAGACGGTTGATAACATTATCTCACTTAGCAGAGATATCATATGTGAGGGCATTCAACACTTCAACAGTAGCTACACATTCAGAGTCATCAGCAAATCTGGTCACAGGGAAAATTGGTTAGACAGGAACTTTACCGTCGCTGTGGAAGGTATAGTTCTTTCGCTCTTTCTCTTGTAGCATTTCAATACTTCGAGAAGACCCTATATATATTATGACAGTTAATGCCGTTACCACCATAATATTTGTATGTTTAAGCAACAAAAGAAAGCTTTTTATCAATTGTGTATGTGCATCTATCTTCAACTTTAGGCCCCTAACATGATCTTCCTTGTGTTCGCTTTATTTCAGTTCCTGACTGGATTAGTGTGTGTCAAGGTTGGCTGTTTCCATCCTTGATTTGGGCGGCTATCTGCATCACAGTGGTTACATTCTTATGTTGTGGACTGTTCGTATACAAAGTCAAGAAAGGTTGGTTGGATTGTGTTATACTATGCCCGTTTAAAGCAATTCTAGGGTCCTATTATCTATTCATAATACGTGTTGATCTTTGTCCCCTGTCATTATCTAGTTGGAGCATCCAAGTGCTCTTCTCTATTTGCATAATAAACTACGACATCTGGTGACAGGCGAAAGAAGATTTAAAAATATAGTGACAGTGGACATGAGCATTTCTCAAAATGGACGCCAGCGGTTGATTTGTGGGTTTTCATTACCCTGGATCATTTACTCAGCTGGAGGGGGCAGATACCCCCACCCCCCTAAAAAAAATAAAAGGGGGGCGGAACAGATTATGTCTCCCTCCAAACATATAACACCTACAGTTAGTTTTATAGGCCATCAGAAAAATATGCCCAGTGCGGGGCAAACATTGCAAACAACAGGTTGTGAATATGTGACCCCAAGCTGTGAACATACGGAAACGCATGAACGCAAGTGTGCGACAACCACTGCTACAACAAGAAATCTACTTTTTCTTGGAGTAATGCCCTTCAGGAATGAACTCAGTCCAGAAACTCAGCGCTTAACCCTATAACGCTGACCAGAAAAAGTATTTGCTGGTGATGAGGGCAAGACATTTTCCCTGGGAACTTTCCCTGGGCCGAGCCTTTGCTGATTCCCATAGAGTTATGTCGACTATAGTCGATGCTCCGCCGTTCATGGCATCGACTATAGTCGATGCTCGGCCATTCTTGGCATCGACTATAGTCGATGCTCGGCCCTAAAGGGTTAATAGTGGTGGTACCACCCTAAATCCCTAACCGGGCCTAGAAAAAATCAATGTCACACACCTTGGGTCTAATATTTGAAATACGGAAAATTCCCTGAGAGCTAAGCCAAATATACCATATTTTAGCTATTGAAATGGAGAAAATTATACAATAGGCCCAAAATAAAAAAGTCACCCTAGATTTAGTATAAATAGCGATGGAATCCAGGACATTGATTTTGTGCAGTGAGACATAATTAGTGTATGAAGACTATATATAGCCGTTTCACCCCCATAAACCTCCACTGTTCACATGGTACTAATAAAATATTTAGCCTGGACTATGAACAAACACCTCGAGATTACTCCCAAATAAGCATACATTAAACACGTTTACCACCCTGAGGTCCAAATTCCCAAAAATTACAAATTTTCTGAGGGACTATTCTACCTGGCCATTCTACCCAGAAGTGGCGGATTTAGGGTGGTAAATGCAATCAGAAGCTATCAGACGCACCATTGGTCTGACCAGATGTATTTCTGATCAATAGTTTATCTCAAACACCTTGAGACAAGTGTTTATAGTTACATCTGTAATCTAAGCAGACTACAAACTCTATCTATAGTGGTATCTCTCTTGACATTCTTCTTTGGCATATTATTGATTGATTACATGATTCAATAGTGTTCTTAAAACTTACCAGGTTGCAGCAATTGTCAAAATTGTCCTTGTGATATAACCAGGACCCCCCCCCCCCCCTTTTTTTTTAAATTGTATACCAATGCTGACAATGCCTTATTATTTAGCACCTTGGTGTGTATCACATGACAATGCAGGCCTACATGTGTTTTTATTACAGGCAAGTCTGAAAAAGTGAAAGCTAAGTCAAGAGCAGTCTGGATTGAAATAGATGATGTCTTGAATTCTCACCATGTGTCATCCGGAAGCACCGAAAATCCGCCTTCAGTCCCAGGTTGACAACCATCATTAAGTTACATAGAATATTCATTTTTGTAACTATACACATTACTACTTAACTCCAAATCTGTCATGGTTGGAGTGTCTTAGTGTTATACACCACTGGTATCACTGACATTCTCTTCACATTGCAGATGCTAGAAGTGTTAGTGATAATGCAGTTGTGGAAGCTTACCTGGAACCCCCATCAACATTGGGTAAATATTACTTTATAACTTAGCTGTGAAATTTTCAGATGGAAGTACACATTGCAAAGGTTGTTATAAAGTATCAATTAATAGATTCGGAATAGTATCAAATAAGAACCATTATAGATATTTCAGTTAAGTTCAAACCTTTGATTTGAAAGGGGAAATTTTGGATAGGTAAATGAATCCTCCTGATTTGAAATGGAATGTTGATTGTAAATCACTATTATCAAATATGTACAGTCTGTGGATGAATCAAGGCAAAAAACATTTTGCATTTTAATCTGTATTTTCTAATTCAAGTTTTAAAAATTTGTTTACGTAATCATAGTAAGCTGTACATTTTTTTGACAATTGTGTATGTAAAAGTGCATATATTACATCAAATATAATATATTATACCTTTATACTATAAATTTCAATGATATCACAATATAATCTACATGTTTTATTCAAAACAGAAGACCAGTACGAAGTTGTTGATGATAGTCATGTTCGGGGAGAAGGGGCTGTCGGTCTTGCAGAAAGAGGTAAAGGTTGAAAAAAAAATTTAATTTAAAAAATTCAAAAAAGAGGGGAAGAAGAGAGGAGAAAAGAGGGGAAAAAAGAGAGAAGGGGACAATACTATATAGACACTAACCATCAGCATGTCCCCAAACCCCCATAGTATGGCTTCTGTAAGCTTCACTTGCACTGTGCCAGGTTTGGGCCCCCCCCCTCTGGAAAATCCTCGATCCGCCACTGTCACAATTGATATAATTTGGAAAACGGGAAGCAATATTTACAAAATATAGCTTATAGCATAATGTCAAACAATGAGTGAAGCCTTTGGGGGGGGGGGGTGTGAATGCAATTCTGTTCATGTTATGGAAGGTAAGACATGATATAAACTAATATCTGGTAGAGATTTAAGGGCTTACTTGCCCTTATTACCTTCTAAAGGCATAAATATGCAATATACATATCTATCCATCAAGGAATAAAAAAATAGGTCCCAATCCATCTGTAATGGTTCAAGGTAAACACTAAGACAATCATCTCTAAGTAAATTATGGTTTTTGTAAATCATTTTCTACATATATGTTGAAGATAACTTACCCAGAGATGGTGTAGCGTACACAATTGATACCAGGATAAGTAACATGTCCCATTGTTTTGATTTATTCAGTTCTTCCTGATGTCCCAGACAGACGACCCGAGTCCCTGCATTGCTACCAACCCCTGGAATTTGCTGAACAGGTTTGGTATAACCCAGTGAACACAACGACGTTGGTCAGACGTAAATCTACATTGAATTTTGGTCTGAACTACGTAATTTTAGTAGGTTTATCAACGTCAAAACGTTAAGGTTTATTTACCAATCTCAAACCTGCAGGTCTGATTTACGTAGCTCCTGAAGACCTAAATCTATGTTTAACACATTGCATATAATTCTACATAGTGGGACTCAGACAAAGACTTGTAATATATTGCAGACAAATTTACATTTACAAACAATATTCATATAAAGTAACTACTATAATGTTCAATCTCATCTAATTCTACAAAGTATATTCTTGTAGTTCAATTGAACAGTCTGACAGTATAGATCTGTTGAATAATTTTGGCTGCAGAGAGGCTTTGTATTTCTTCCATTACCACCAATGTGGTGTCCTCACAGTAAAGTGCCTCAAAGCACCTATTCATGCACAATACTTTAATCACCTGTCCTTTATATATAAATATTCTATTGAATGCGGTTTATTTGCATGATATTGAATTCACAATTAATGAGAATTTACTGCTTGAATGTGGTAGATTTGTAAAGGAGCTGTAATATACTCTCCATAATTGATAGTGCTGCCACCTAGTGTGACACGGAAAAGTCATCTACCCAATTGAAGTTGAAAAGTTACGTCTTTTAATGTAGATCTACGTAGAATTTTTACGTCTGAATGAGGTAGATCAACGTAAATCAGACGTCTACATCTGTTGAACGTAAATAAACCTTAACGTTTTGACGTCTACAAACCTTCCAAAATTACCAATCTTAAACATTTTGGTTGGACATCTACCTAGAGAAACCTCTGAGCTACGTTGGAACTACGTAGGGTGTTTACTGGGAAGAGGCCACATTGTGTACACAATGTTTTACCTTATAATTCTACCGTGATATTTCAAATCACTTTGATAGATCCTGGAGAAGAATTTGTATTAGTAAATCTTAGTACAATGACTTTTTCATAGATTTTACACAGTTTGGAGGAAAATTTGAAAAGGTGGAAAAGGGAGTTCTGAATCCCCAGCAGCCTTTCCTTGCATACAATATAATCCTGATAGGATTTTCAACGAATACAATACTAATATAACACAATATAGATCTAAGACTTACTCAAACAGTTAAAGGTAATATTCAATCTCTTCTCAGAACCTGCCCTTTCAGACCTGGGTAGCAAACACCAACCTCCCTCCCATG
This sequence comes from Harmothoe impar, assembly GCA_947462335.1. Classification (NCBI taxonomy): domain Eukaryota; kingdom Metazoa; phylum Annelida; class Polychaeta; order Phyllodocida; family Polynoidae; genus Harmothoe; species Harmothoe impar. Next base: position 34,310,322 of record OX381717.1, on the reverse strand, counting down.
ATCGTGGAGGCCTTGACCAGAGAGCACCTGACCACCCTGGAGGACGTGAGGGGGCTGACTGAGGAGGACGTCCGGGACCTCAGGCTGCCCATCGGCAAGAGGAACCTCCTCCTATCTGCTGTCAAGAAGCTCAACGATAAAAGTGGTTCTGTCTCAAAGAGGCATCCTTGGATACTCCCTCCAGAGTTAGGTAGACTCTTCCCGCAGCATCAGACAGTCATTGACTCTGAACCCAGGTTGGCTTGATTCTCCTCAGTGGGCACAAAATGCAGTTTTACATTGAATCAATGTTGCATCAACATTGCATCAATGTCGATTCAATGTTCTGTTCCCACTGGGTTATAATCAACCCCTTTGATACATGCGAGCTGGAATCTCCAGAAAAATGCTTTTGGGGATGTATGGGTGAGCCTGACAGGGAAGAGGGATGGGTTGAATATGTTTTCTCTATACATTACTTTATTGTGGGGTTGTGTATGTATCATATAATTAAGATCTGACAGTGAGGTCCATACATCACCCTAGAGTTCTTAGGTTGTTAAGGAATTGACTACTCCCAAACATCAAACCAAAAGGGAACCGTAGCCATAACACCAGAGGTTTGGTGGAGCAATAATAACACATTGAATCATGTTTGTTTATGTGATCTGCACATATTCTATAGACATTGTGTATAAAAATAAACCGGTTTATATACAGGCCCATCAGACGTTTGTGCATTAACAATGTCTTATATGTGAAGAGACAGTATTGAATAGTTACAACAAAGATTTCAGACAAAAAAACTGATGTATGGGGTAGATGAACATGGATCTTGAACTAAAAATATGGAATTGTCTCTCATCATACAAATCTATTGAGACATGTATGGTATCAAGTCGAGATGAAGTTTGATTTGTCTGTGTAAATGTAATATGTATTTCATTATAGGTAACAAAGATGCAGCAAATAATATTCTGGAAGTAATTGCTTTCCTTTTACAAATCATATTGATCATGACTCATGGGAATAATATTAGATGTTCTAAACGCCCTTGAGAATTATTTTTAGAACAAGAAAATCTCTGTTAATATATAAACAATAAATGTGTAGGCTATGGTATAAAGAGGCTTTATGATGGCTTAATATAGTAGTAATATAATGTAGTAATGAGATTTATTGTATACATACTGAAGGAATAATTCTACTGATTTGTAATATGTGGTATTGCATGCTTTTGCATGAAACTGAGTACCGTAAAACCCCATCTTTAGGACGACCTCAAGTTTAGGAGAAAAAGCTTTAGAGTTCTCTTCTGCATGAGAAAACCCCGCCCTTAAGACGACCCCCTAGTTAGGGAAAATCCCAGAATAATGCCGTCTTAAAGGCGGGATTTTACGGTATATGTACTTTAATGAATCTGCATGTATGACAAAGCAATTGTGAATAAAATACTGCTGGGTAAATGATTCAGTCTTTGTCCTTTGGGCAATATATCATTACATGCAGATGCATATATTGAAGCAAAGTAAAGTATATAACACATCAGTGGAGAGTTGTGGGACTCGTGTGGTGGTGGGGATGGGGCTGGCTCAAAAGTATTGACCTCTCTAGAGGAGCCAAAAAATTCCACTCCTTTTGAGCAAAGAAGAAATCAAGCACTATTTGAGTTCAAAAAGAGCAGAGAAAGATTTGAATGGAGGAACCTGAAATTTGTCTGCTCCCTAACACAGAAATCCAATATCCCTTGTTTTTGAATATAATGAGCACTCCATGAATATTATCTCTCTACTGATACAAAGTCCTATTAACAATTCATCACCCATCTATGTATTTATTCACTCAGGACCAAACATTTCTCAATATAAAGACATTGCAAAAATGTATCAATAAATAAAAGATATAAAAGATATATATATATACATATATATGTATGATATCAGTCCAACCGGATAACATTAATATATTGGGAGCAGCGGCAAATGGTAGTTCCTAAGGTACATACCAGAAGCTAGTCCCCCCCGCCACATCTGTCAAATACCTCGGTCCTATTAACAATTCATCACCCATCTATGTATTTATTCACTCAGGACCACATCTGTCAAATACCTCGGTCCTATTAACAATTCATCACCCATCTATGTATTTATTCACTCAGGACCAAACATTTCTCAATATAAAGACATTGCAAAAATGTATCAATAAATAAAGGATTTAAAAGATATATATATATACATATATATGTATGATATCAGTCCAACCTTTATTTCACGCTGTACATATTTTCGCGATTTTCGCGATTTTTAAAATCGCGAAAATATGTACAGAGCGAAAATTTATCCAGTATAGTCACACAACTACTGAATGCAAAATCCGCGAATTTAGATACACGTGAAAGTGCACTTTGTAGGCGATTCGCGAAATATTCATGTGCGAAAATATGTACGTTTACAGTAAAAGGAAGTTGGTCTCATGTCCATTATGTATGCCCGTATCAAAGCTGTATGTGCATATCTGACGGATGCAGATACCAAATTGTGTACAACTGTGTGTTTTACGCCCCTATTGACAGCAGATTGTGACATCGTACGTACCATCTCCAGCTCACCCACTCAGTCTATACATTTCTACTTTTATTGGAGTGCACCCACATATATCTCTATTGACACGTTTTCTCGATCCATAAAGTGTTCTCTAGTGTCACATGTGATGAGGAGAAGGGATGAGGGGAATGATCATCTCATTTATTTGCTCTCTAATCTACACAATCTTCATGGTTTACATAGTAACCCCCATTTTATCAATTTGGTGTGCTAAACATATTCAGGCATTTGCAATATTCCATTAAGACTGATTACAAAGTTCTTGGCAACAGATCTGGGTGATGTCACACCAAAAAATCAATTTAGGCCCAGAAATGTCAATATTTACTACCCAAAAGATATCACTAGATAGCAACTTGAAGGAGTGTCATCTCTGATATCCAAAATAGCATTACAGCTCAATACAACCTCTTCATATTGTAACATATTATACCACAATGGTATACCAACCACTCATTCTGACTATAGTAGTGCAAAATACAACTTGATATCTTGCTGCAGATTACATAGCAATGTAAACAACAATGTATTCATACAGAGAAGATGTATTACATCTGGAAACTCTAATATCAGCAGCAGTTTTTATAGTGTAACCAGTATTATCTGTCTTCTAAATCATTAATCTTCATGTATCACTGTTTACTGTTGACACAGTCTGGTACCCTCATGGTATACATCCTGAATATGCTATACACTCTTAGGCCTCTCCAAAAAAATTGTTTCTCAGGATGAGTTTTTCATGGCATTTAGGTAGGCCTAGTTAAGAATTCATTGATCTTTAAAGGTGGAGAAATGTAAGTTATTTCTATCCTACAGCATTACTGGCAGTATTAGCTTTAATTTGATACCAAATATGCCAATATTTGTCCTTGTTCTTTTTCATTAAAAATTAGCAAAAAAAAACGTTTTCCTCAAAGACATGATTTCTATGATGCGTGCAGTGATGAGAAACCATTTTTGAGTGGCCTCAGATTTCTAGAACGTCAGGGGAAAGACATTTGTAGATGCTACTCTTATAGCTGACAAGATGAAGTCAACGCAACTGGCACTCAACATGTTTCTTCACATAGTAGTACTATTGTTGAGGGGCAGGACATGATGCAAACTAATTCTTGATAGAAAATTTGAAGGTCCTATTTTGGGGGGGGGGCATCGATGCGAAAATTGGCCACAACCCATCTGTAATGCTCGAAGTAGACCCTGAGACAATCATGTCTAAGTAAATTATGGTGTTAAGAAAGGAGCAGGGGGATTTCAACACTATCCATTGTACTAGAAACAGAGGAGAGAATAGATGCAATGACAAGACTGGATACCCTTGCATATGATATTAGTCCTTGATACTCTCATTCAAGCTGGCTGTATATACCCGATGCCCACAGACACCAAACTGTCTACAATTGTGTGTTTAGACAACTACTGATTGCAATATCGTGACAAACATCTCCTAATCCTCCCCCACTCAGTCTTTCCTTTCATCCATGACACAATGTAGATAACGATGTCTGCTTTTCTCAGTTCCATGAAATGTCCCCCCAATATAACTGATGTGGGAGTACAAGAATTCTATGATGTATCTGACTCTGTATGTATATACACTCAATATCTTGATTGCAGCAGTTTACATGGTAATGTGTACAACATTATATTCATACAGAGGAAGATATATCACATCTGGTAAATTTATTATCAGCATCAAGACATCTACTGTACTCAGTGTTATCTGTACCGCAGCACTTTCTACATCATTAATCCTCATTTAACACTGTCAGATATTGACATTGCCTATCTTACCAGGGTACCCTCATGGTGTAAAGTCTGACTAGCAATTGCAGCATCTCAGAATTAAGGTTAGGAAATTAGTAGATGCTCTTCATGTGGATGGCAAATGTATGGTAGATGTCTGAAGATGTCTAAACTGCCACTCAACATCCTTCTTCTTGCTCTAGTACTCAGTTTTAATGTAGAATACACACTTTCACAAGGTAGGTCATCTCCTATTTTTTACCCCTGCTGTGTTAGTCATCTGGTAATATGCATAAGGGTCAGACCCTGGATTTTTGTACAATTGGTGTTTTACCTTTAAAGGCCTCTCGGACATAAAATACCTGATGCGTTGCTATGTGCTGTCATTTGGACATGGGTATCAATGTTTATCACGTTCTGATTAGGTTATATGACTATACAACATTTTAAAAACAATCTTACATTACACACCTGTTCATCTGTATTGTTTAATGGAGTAAAACATAATACATAGCTGTTATTACATAAACATTAATGTAAATATCTCAATATGACTGCCCAAAATTGTTTTAATTTACTCTAAAAGAAACTATCTCATCTTTTTTTAGGACCTGATGGCCTTGACTTTAATTGTCCGAGCCAACCAGTTACTCTAGGGGACCGCATAAACATGGTTTGCACTATCACTTTGTGGAAAATGCCATCTAGCATGAGGATAACAGATAAAAACAAAACACTGGCCATGAACTATAGGAAACACTCAGACAAATGTAGAACATGGTGTAGCTACAGCGTTACTCACACCATTAATCATGTGATGTATAATAATGAAGGTGTATATACATGCTTTGCCTCATGGATTAAAGATGGTATGCGAGTAGTGAAAACGAAGTCTTACACCTTGAATATAGGTAAGTTCAATTTATGCAGAACAGACTTATAGATATATTTAATTGTTTACATTATTTGACTGTACCTCTTAATTGATTTGTTACATTTTTCTTGAGGAGTAACTGTTACTCCATGATTATTTTCTTACAATTCTCTTGGATTGTTTGACAGCTTATGCCATGGTCATTCAGCCTAGATCTTCAGTAATATATGTGGAGGAAACACTGGTGCTGTCATGCAAAACACCACATTCTGAGGCACCCAAACCCAAGGACATATATTGGTACAAGAATAATGACACTCAGGCTGTTGGTGATGGAGACACACTTGTGATAAATACCACCAGTGTAAAGTCTTCTGGGGTCTACCATTGTAAAGGCAATACCAACGGGTATCTTGCACATGCTAGAGAAGTATCTGTTACTATCAAAGGTACATAACACATAACATTGGTTGCCCTAGAATCAGTATACACGTTTTGACTGAATTTTGTAATTAACGTAATAAATTTGATCCCTATCACAATAGTCATTAATGAAGTACAACTATGTCAGAAGCATGTGAGTTTCCTATTGATCTGTTATTATCATGCATATTGGTACTACTCTAATTCAAATTCATTATTAAACCTTACAATAACTTGAGATTTTCCTCACATTATTTTCAGCACCCCTACTGATAGAGTCAGTGTCCCCAGAAATATATATTCAATCTAGCAATGGTTTGTCAGTCAATGTGACTGTATCAGGAAGTGATCTGGCTGGGGCAATGTTGCTGTGGTCTCCTGATGATCCTATATCATCAGAAGTAATTGATATCAGTGACTACATCAGTAATACATCTCTTAATGGGGCCTATAGTTATGGGCAGGAGACAGCAGTTTTGTTCAGGATTTCACAGACAGTTGATAACATTATCTCACTTAGCAGAGATATCATATGTGAGGGCATTCACCACTTCAATAGTAGCTACACATTCAGAGTCATCAGCAAATCTGGTCACAGGGAAAATTGGTTAGACAGGAACTTTACCGTCGCTGTGGAAGGTATAGTTGTTTCACTCTTTCTCATATAACTTTTCTAAATTTCAAGAAGATCCTATATGATATGATAACAGTTGATGCAGTTACCACCGAATTACTATGGAGGTAATGTTTTATCCTTTAAGCAACAACAGAAGCCTAATCATTTTTGTGCATCTATCTTATACTTCAGGCTACTAACATGATCTTTCCTGCGTTACTGTTATTTCAGTTCCTGACTGGGTTAGTGTGTGTCAAGGTTGGCTGGTTCCATCGTTGATTGGGGTGGCAATCTGCATCACAGTGGTTACATTCATATGTTGCGGACTGTTAATGTACAAGGTCAGGAAAGGTTGGTTGGATTCTGGATTTTTAAGCAATTCTAATGTCCTATTATTTATGTATAATATATGTTGATCTTTGTCACCTAACATTATTTAGTTGGAGAATCAACATGGTGTTCTGTAGTTGTATGATAGACCATAACGTCTGGTGAAAGGCGACAGTCGATTTAAAAACATAGCGACAGTGGACATGAGTATTTCTCAGAATGAACGCCGGTGGTTGATTTGTGGGTTGTCATTACTCTGGATCATTACCCAGCTGATGTCCATACACATTGGTGGCGGAACAGGGGGGCAAGGGGGCAGATTCCCACCCCCCTCCCCCTACAAACTTAGAAGCGAGGGAGGGGGGTGACAGTGACTTCCTAAATGCAATCACAACGCTATAAGATGCACAGTTGGTCGGACCAGATGTATTTCTTTTCCTCCTAATCGATAGTTAATCTATTTCGAGTCCAGATCCGGAGGTAGTTGCGTCCCTTGAAAAACACTATGGGCCGAGTCTTTCAAGTTCCACACCAGAACCAAGGAGAGGCAATCCTGATTCTATTCGAAAAGATCTAGGGTAAAACCTAGAGGATTCGTTATTCGAAACCGGCGGTTCGAAGAGGCATGTAGCTCCAATGCCGACTCAGGGCATGAGCATGCCACACACTGAATGACATCAAAGACAAGAAGTCACACGTCGTCACTTTGCAGAAGAAAAAAGCCGGTTCGAAGAAGCAAGGATTGTGGAGATTGACAGGATGAATGCAGAGTTCGAAGCCTTGAGTCATCAATTTGCCCAACTCCGTATGAAAAATGAGGAGTTTGATGGGGAAACAATGGAAAAACAAGGTCGCTTAGATACGAAGAGGGCAGAACTTGTTCATATGGAAGATCAGTTCTCCCAACAACAAGATGCCCTACGATGAAGAACTGAGAACATTGAACGGCGTCAAGACCAAGCCGTACAAGAATCGGATGAACTCCATGAGACAATAAGGGAGGCAACCAAAGCTATGATGGATGAACGTGAATCTGTTGGCCATGAACTGAAGGAATTACAGTCAAAACGAGATAAAGAGAGTTTTCAACTCGGGTTACAAACGATCAGGTTCTCATGATAGAACCAGCCGTTTCGGTTGCAGTGATAGATCTACAAGGTCTGATCCGAATGAACGGTTAGGCTCCTCCACTGGGAGGACAGGGAGGTCTCCTACCAATGCGGGTAGACGAGTTTCCCGGCGTGAATTAATGTCCCCAGGGATGAAATTAATTTACGATTCGAATCCCTGCATTGCTGAGATGGGGGTTGATGTGTAAGCAGACATACTGACAATGCCGATATCGTAGATTGGAGCGTTGAGTAGTCACGTTTGTTGAATAGAGACAAATACAATGCTGCAAGACATACGGCAAGTACTCCGATTCCTTTCACTGGCAGGCAGGAATGGTTTGCAGACTTCATGGACGACATGAGGTACAACCGGTGGTCTGAGCAGGAATCGTTAGACGAGCTACTTCAAGCGCTCAGAAATGGGCCTGGCAAGTTAGCTGTTTCGAGATGGAGAACGATGCATGGTGCCGGATCGTTTACCCAGTTGGTGGAATGCGCCAGTTACCTGATCGGTAATGTGGATAATGAAGATCTGCTTCGTCTGTTTCGAAAGAGGACTCAGAAACCAAATGAGTCTCATCGTGTCTTTGGCCTAGAACTGCAAAGTCTTCTACAAAAGGCTAGACCACAATGGCAATTAGATGATTCCCAGTTTCTTGATGATTTGTATTCACAATTCATTGAAGGCTTGAGGGATTCTGATGAACGAGCAGCAGCCTGTGATAGTTGGAAAGCTGGAACTTCTCTGACAGATTTGTTCATGGCCATAGAAAACTATGACAGGAAACAGCATCTGCTATCTTCGAAAGTGTTTTTGAGAACTTCCAGTATGGTACAAAATCCACCTACCTCTGATTCAGAGGAAGAAGATTCTGGAAGGGAGGAGGAGATTGGCGCAGTTTCTCAAAAGAACAGCGGCAAATCTCATTCCAATTCGCATTCGAAGCGCTATCCGAAGGCGGTCAGGAAAACACCCCCTGCAACGTCTGCAACCACAAGCGCACCTTCGACTACACCCTCAACTCCTAGTTCTGTGGAAGGACTTCTGTTACAGTTGACTGACCTGATTTCTGGAAATCAGCAACCTGCAGTGAGGAATTCGAAGCCAAGGGTGGATAAAACCACCCAGAAGTGTTATAGGTGTCAGGCGCTGGGGCACTTTGCAGCAGAATGTCCAGCTGAGAAGCCGGTACCGAAACCTGAAGATGAGAAGACGGAAAACTAGAGGGGGTTGCTCAGGATGGCAAGGAAGTGACCCCTAAGGTGAATGTGTGCCAGCTTATCACCAACAGTGCAAACGATGAAACCCACGTACAGAAGAGATTGGAAGCTTGGAGGAGGGACCTGATCAGTTCCTACCAGGTGTGTCAGTAAACACAGTGAAGAAGACATCCGGGAAGAAAGTACTGGGGAAGCGACAAGTTGAATACAGGAGCTGGAGATAGTCAGCAGTGCCCAATTGTTCCCGGATCACCCCTGCATGAAACATTTGAAGCGGCGAGGGGTGGATCTTGGTGTTACCAAGGATTTCAAACGTTTCACCGTCAACCCATCACCACTGGATGGGAAAAGGTGGTATTTGACTGTGGCAGTGAAGGGTAGATCTGCGGAGTTTTTGGTCGATACTGGAGCTAGTCACTCTATGATCTCCAAAAGTTTCCATGATCTTGTAGCTGATGAGCCGGATAACCTCAAAACAAGGGTAAAAGCTCATTCAGCCGACAGTAGCTGCATGCAGACGTTTGGTAAAGCGTTTTTCGAAGTCAATATAGGTGGACGGGATTACCTCCTGTCGCCTACTATTGCTGATCTAAGTGATGATGGCATCATTGGATCAGATTTCGCTGCACTTAACGGGGCAATGTTGGAACCTTGTAGGGGGATGTTGAAGATAGAACATCTGTACAAGATGGTCGTACAATGCGTATTGAGAAAGGTATTTTCTGTAGCCTCGGTGGTACAGACGGTTAAGATACCCCCAGGACAGACTTGTGATGTCCGGTTTTCGAGTGACAGTATCTCCCGCGACCAAATGGCAGTGATTGAACCCGATGTGGTGAGATTGGCGTCCATTGGACTGCAGATACTTTCATTGGCAGTGGCAGCAGGAATTTGATTCCTATTTCGAATCCTGGAGGTGAAGTCCGATATCTGATGAAAGGTACTCCCGTGGGGCAGGTGATTGTTGCACAGGCAAGCACCAGTATACTCTCAGAAGATACCAAACCGAACCTTGGGGGGATATTCGATTTGTGTCCAGAACTTCAACAGTTGGTGTACGATTCAAGCTTGGTGACAGGGGACCAGAAAGACCAATTGAGACGATTATTGATGGAATACGATGTAGCCTTCGGAGAAACCCACTGGGTTGGGTCGAACTGATATGGTGTTACATTCCATCAATACAGAGGATGCTGTACCTTTCAAAATCCCTTATAGACGCCTACCCCTGAAGAAGAAATTGATGGCCGAGAAGGAAATCGCTGATCAGCTGAGATTAGCAGTGATTGTTCCCAGCACTAGCCCCTGGTCCAGTCCTGTTCAGATGGTAACCAAGAAGGACGTCACAATTCGCTTCTGTATCGATTATCAAAAATTGAATGGTTGCACAAAGAAAAACTCCTACCCTCTACCCCGTATAGACGAGACTATTGACTTCCTGGGCGGAAATCAATGGTTCTGTACGCTGGACTTACAGTCCAGATACTGGCAAGTCGGAATGAAGGAAATGGATCAGGAGAAGACAGCTTTTTCAATACAATGTAATGCCGTTCGGGTTGTGTAACGCCCCTGCAACATTCGAAGCCATAATGGAAACTCTGTTGAGTGACCTGTTATGGAAGGAATGTTTGGTGTACCTGGACGATGTGATTGTATTTGGGAAAACTTCGATTCATGTCTGGCTAGTTTAGCTAAGATTTTCGAGAGGTTGAGAGTCAATGGTTTGAAATTGAAACCAAAGAAATGCAACCTATTCAGGACTTCAATTAACTATCTCGGTCGGATAATATCCACTGAGGGCATTAAAGCGGATCCCGAAAAGTTGGATGTTGTGTCGCAATGGGAAAAGCCAGAAGGACCTAAAGACACACGGTCCTTCCTCGGCTTCTGTATTTACTACAGGGACTTCCTTCCAGGGTATGCCAGAATAGCTCAGCCTATGCAGGCTTTAGCTCATTGGACTCCGGGTAGAAGGAAGGAGCCTTTCCCATGGGGTCCTGAACAAGATCTATCCTTTGAAGCCGTGAAGAGCCTATTTCGAACTACTCCAGTGTTGAGATATCCCACAGCGGAGGGTCATTTCATACTGGACACTGACGCCAGTAACGATAGTATAGGTGCTGCCTTTTCCCAGATGCAAGATGGGAAAGAGGTACCGCTGGCTTTTGCAAGTAATACCCTCAATAAAGCACAGAGAAATTACTGTACTACTAAACGTGAGTTGTTGGCTGTAGTAGTTTATACGAAGAAGTCTAAACACTTCCTGTGGGGAGGTGATTTTACTTTACGGACAGATCATTCCTCCATAAGGTGGTTGCTCAACTTTAAGGAAGCAGAAGGAATGATAGGTCGATGGTTAACCCATCCGTCCAAGTTCGGGTTGGAAAACAGCCAAATCCAACACCGAGCAGGGAGTAAGCATATCAATGCTGATGCCCTTTCGAGAAGATCCATACGAAAATGTTCTAGAATGGATTGTGATAACTGTGGAGCCCATAATGCTGTGGTGGCTGGAATTCGAGTGCCATATGATGTAGGACACTCCAAAGCTATGGAGTGGTCTACTGAGACTATCAGGCAATTCCAGAAGGGTGACACTGTCATTTCGAGATTGATAGAACAGGTCTCTGGCGGTATCCAACCCCAGAGACCAACCATTTCGATTGAGAACCGTGAAACGAGACAATTCCTTGCTCAATGACCAGAGCTAACCGTTGTCGACGGTATCTTATGTAGGTGGAAGACCTTACAAGGCCAAACTTCAACAAATCGTGATATCCACTGCTATGCGAAGGGATATCATGTATTTTGTACATGGACATCAGACCAGTGGACATTTTGGAAAGAAACGCTCACCCGCGACTCTCCAGAAGGTACTACTGGCCCGGTATGAGTAAAGATCTACTCCGGTGGATCTCCACTTGTCCAGACTGCTGTCTAAATAAGCCAGGTGAAGGCCTGGGGAAATTACCACTAACTCAAGAGCTATGGGGAGTTAGATTTGCACGCATAGCGGTTGATATCATCAGTGGTCTAAAACCCACTCCTGATGGAAACACGTGCATGATGGTAATCTCTGATTATTATTCGAAATACACGAGAGTGTTTCCTCTGAAGGATCATAAAGCCCACACCTGTGCCCGTGCATTTGTAAAAGGCTGGGTGCTCCATCTAGGTGTACCCTTGATGTTGCACAGTGATCAAGGAAGAGAATTCGAATCCGAGTTATGGGCAGCAAAGTGTCATAAACTTGCTATATGCAAAACCAGAACGAATACATACAGACCTCAGTCTGATGGACAAGTAGAATCCTAATACAAGTCCTGAAGCCCTTGGTCAACAGTCAGATGGATGATTGCGATGAACAATGCGAATTTGTGGTACATGCATACAACAGTACGGTGCATGCATCCACTTGTTGTTCCCCCAATCTGTTGGTGTTCGGAGAGGATTTGATTATGCCTGCTGACTTGGTGTTTCGCGTGGCTGGGATAAAAGCTGAAACACCTTGTCAGGCAATGTTCGTGGAAGCATTGAGGGATCAATTTAAATCCACATATGAGATGGCTTGATGTGAGCTGAGCAAATCGGCATCTTGGCAAAAAGTTGGCTACGATGTTGATTTGAAACTCAGATCCTTTCGAGTAGGGGATGAGGTAGTAAGGCTCGAGTGAAGTGAAATGATTGCCTCCAGGTACGGGTAAAATCAGAAGGGGCCATGGCAGGCCTAAAAAAAATTTTACCGGTACTAAAATTCGAGCTTCTGGCAAGAAGGATAAAAAAAATGAAAAAAAAGTCTCGGCAAATGAAGGTCTGAAGGGGAGGAGGGTTGTCCAATTGACTACTGGACATCCTTTTGAATCTTCCCGGAAGACCAGGTCTAAAGAACCCAAGTTGGGGTTGAAACGCAGCCCTCGGTTAGGCCAGGCTGCTGCTGTGACCTAATTTGTATACACAACAAGAAGATTCGATCCTATGGTGGTCGTGCAGACCTAATTGCCGTCGAGTAATCAGGGCTGAGGCGGTGCTGGCGGATGAATGAACCAGAGGGTGGCAGACGGATTAATCCGGCGGGTATTCTTATGTTACCCGTAATGACATTTGCCTACACTCCCGAAGAATTCATAACCAGCAGCAGCCACGGCTCTGTGGAATTGACCCAATGAGGACTTCACCCGGTGAGCTACCCATTCGATAAGTGGCGGGAAACACGAGCGTCTCCCGCTGCGTTATCCGTTGAAAATGGCTATCCGGTGAAGCGTGATCACTGATTGGCTGACCTTTGCTCCCACGGCGGGCGTGGCATCACGAGACAAGAAGGGCGGTCGCCATTTTGAAATCTTGCCAGACGACACGCGCCCGCATCTATAACAAAGGAGGAGAAAGTTCCGTCCAAGTTCCTGGAAAACCATATCATAAGACGCTGAAAGACGGTTAGTTCCACGTGTGAGTGTCATTAGGACACGAGGAACTCCGGTTCCCACATAATCTTCGATCAACTACGTAAAACAACTTCGATTTTGATGGAGGAGGTACCCTTCTACACCCCTGGTGAGGGCCTCCAGTCCGACGACTTGGATTTATTCCAGGACGTCGATGATGGACAGTTCAATAGTGTTCACGTGTCGGATTACGAGTCCACCTCTGAGTCTTCTGGGAGCTCAACCGCCACTGTCTGAGTGGCTGGAGTGGGTCCCTATTCGACAGCCGAGCACGACGCTAGGGCCATGCCGCCATTGGCAAAGGTGAATTTGGGACCTTTGCCTTGGTGCAACACCCAAGGCGCGTCCCAGCGAAAGACATTGAAAACTCCATGGAGACAAATCCAGCGGGGGACCTGGAGGAAAGTGAGATGCCAGAATTGGAGGAGGTGAGCCGAATGTCCATTCATACAGTAACAGAAGCTGAAATGGAAGATGCCGTTCGGAGATCCTTAGCTCAAGAACAGTTGATGGAGGTGTTAGAGTGCGAGCCGCCGTTCAATACTTCATTACATCTCCACCCAACCCTAATGGCGATGGTGCTAGAGAAGTTGGAAGAGCATGGCTTCTATCACCGAGAAGGAACTTGGCTAGAAAGTTACGAGGGAGCCATTCGTGGCGCCTATAAGAACGATATTTTCGGTCAGATTCTCTGACGTTGTGGTAAGGACTTTCGAGCCCTTGAAAAGGCCCCATCGACTGTCGAGTCAACCTTATCGAGTGAAGGGAGTGATAAAAGTACCAAGGGGAGGAAAAAAACGGCTCACTAAACGTAAAAGTGACCGCAGACTCTCCCGTTCGAATTACCCCTCCAGCCACTCCGCAGACACCAGGAGCACCTGAGTCAACCCCGGCTCAATTCGAACCCATTTCGAGTCCTCTAGAGTCGACCCCGACTCAATTCGAAGCACATACTCCTACAACTGAGATTACTCAGACTCAATTCGAATCTCCTCCACCGACTTCTGAACCGTCCATGGTTCAATTCGAAGAGTCTACGGACCTCCTCAAGCCAACACCCATGGATGTTACCTCCTGTACACCAGACCAAGCCGAGCTCAGGCACGGAAAAACCCTATCCTAAGAAGGGACGTGCCTCAATTGACTCCTCAGCACCCAATTCGGATGTTGACGAGGGTCAGTTCGAAGTACCCAAGGCCCAACGACGTAAAGCGAAGAAGGCTGAAGCCCGACAGCCCTGTGTTCCCCACCCTCTACCCCCGCAGACTACCGCGATAAATGTCTCCCACTGTGAGACTGGTAGATGTGGTTTCGAAAGGTGAAGTAACAACAACGGCTTCCCCTTCGACACCGCCAGGAACACCGGCCAAGGCTTCAGCGCGGGTCCCTCCACCTGCGTCTCCACCAACGCCCCCTGTGTCTGGGCATTTGAACCCTTCGAGCCTAGTGACCCTTCCCTCAGCGGCAGCCACAGCAGCTGCCCCAGCAGCAGCAGCAGCAGGTAGTCCCCAGGACCAACCTAATTCGAGAGCTGAGGAAATGATTTGCCGAAACGCTAGTGGGGGCTTTAAATTGTTCAGACGCGAGTGTATTGAACACTGCAAACGATCCCGGGGAATGCATTCCTGTCCCGAGGCTACTGACTTTGAAGACCTATCTGATGATGACGAATGGATGAAATCCAGCACTGCATCCATCAGCTGTTTTCAATGGACCGAAGACTGGTTTAACCGCCTCTCGGATCGTAAACAATTCCCTGAGACATATTACAGCCACGAGGGCCGCCCCAAGATCCGTGGGCCATGGCGAGGTATAGACAAGGGATAGATGAAGAATGCCCATTTGATTCCTGCGTGCACCATTACAAGCACAAGAACCAAATACTTCTGTACCATTCCGTCCAAAGTCACATAATGTGCATTTCACCTACCCATGGTTATAAAAAGAATCCATGTTATTTTCGATATCTCATCAAAACCGAAAGCTGTGATCTCGTTAGTTCAGTAAAGTAGAGTAGAAAACACATATATAGTCATATCTTTATTAAAGATGGATACTCACGTATCCAATCTCGTCGTTATTACTGTTGGATCTCTTGGATCCCTGTTTTGTATATAAATTGTATAAACATTTGTTAATGTAACAGGTCTAAATCAACATTCGGTTTCCTCGTTATGTGTACACTGATATTATTTGCCTATTTGAACTGTATATTATATCAGATGTGTCAACCCTTGTTATAATCTGGTGGGGGTGATGTAGGGGCACGAGTAATACGTGTAATCATGGGTTCGTGGAGTCAACGCGGGAAGTGCCTCCTTCAGACACTAGGTGGCAACACCTATGCCATGTCCTTTCGATTATCCGGTAGCAGAGCCAAACAGGGCACTCCAGACGGCGCTCCGGTGGAGTGCCACATCGACACTGCTTGGTCCGCGCTCAGGGTATATAAGAGGCCGAGGTTGGCTACCTCAGGGAGTTCGTCCCAGGACGAGCTCTGACCCACACCCTTTCGATCAAGGGGCACCTACACCCCTCCCACAGCTATGCTGGTACAGGACCAGATCATCCAGCTTTGCTGACTTCGAACCAAGCTAGAACGCTATCTGTACACTTCGAGTTGGTTTTTGATTGAACCGAACAAACCTACGTGTTACTTTCGAGGCTGTGATCGTGACTGAATAAACCTGTTGCATTCAAACCGAATTTGGAACCTGTGTTCGCGTGATACTTCAACAACCCCTACACTTTGATAAGAAAGCTTTATTTCAATTCAAATGCAATCACTGATTATGCAATGATGGAGTGTAATAGTTAATATTTTTATTTTTATTGATTGTTTATTTATCCTGATATGATATTCATAATACTAAACAATATTTTCTGAAACCAAAGGGATTTGTAAATAACATAAGGTACCTTCTCTTCACATTGCAGATACTAGCAGTATTAGTGATAATGTAGTTGTGGAAGATTACCTGGAACTCCCATCAACATTGGGTAAATAAAACTAATTTAACTAAGCTATGAAATATTCAAATGGAAGTACACATCTCAAAGGTTGTTATAAAGTATCAATTATTAGATTCGGAATAGTATCAAATAAGAAGCACTATAGATATTTCAGTTAAGTTCAAACCTTTGATTTGAAAGGGGAAATTTTGGATAGGTAAAAATTGATGTGTCGAGCGCCGGAGAAGAAGTAGTACAATACCGGTAGTCGAGCCGTATACGCGGATCACACTGGTGGCTCCCCCTAGAGGCCTATCTATGCCTTTACCGCCTGGGAATATACCGTGGTAACCCAATACAACCTGTTACCACCAACATATATTACATCAAATATAATATATTATACCTTTATACTATAAATTTCAATGATATCACAATATAATCTACATGTCTCATTCAATACAGAAGACCAGTACGAAGTTGTTGATGATAGTCATGTGGGGGGAGAAGGGGCTGTTGGTCCTGCACCAAGAGGAAAAGGTTGAAAAAAATTAGAAATGAAAAAAATGAAAAAAAGAGGGGAAGAAGAGAGGAGAAGAGAGGGGAAAAAAGAGAGAAGGGGACAATACCATATAGACACTAACCATCAGCATGTCCCCAAACCCCCCTAGTATGGCTTCTGTAATTTTCTTGCGCTGCGCTTCACTTGCACTGCGCCAGGTTTGCCCCCCCCCTCTGGAAAATCCTGGATCCACCACTGTCACAATTGATAAAATTTGGAAAACGGGAAGCAAAATTTGTGAAATATAGCTTATAGCATAATGTCAAACAATGAGTGAAGCCTTGGGGGGGGGGGGGGGTGAATGCTATTCTGTTAATGTTGTAGAAGGCAGGACATGATACAAACTTGCCCTTATTATTTCCTGAAGGCAAAATACAATCTATGCTTCAGGGAATCAATGTGAAAATAGGTCCCAACCCATCTGTAATGGCTCATGGTAGATCCTGAGACAATCATCCCTATTAAAATAAATTATGTTTTTTGGAAATCATTTTCTATATATGTTAAAGATAACTTTTTCAGAGATGGTGTAGCATACACAATTGATACCAGGATAAGTAACATGTCCCATTGTTTTGATTTATTCAGTTCTTCCTGATATCCCAGACAGTCGACCCGAGTCCCTGCATTGCCACCATCCCCTGGAATTTGTCGAACAGGTTGGGTATAAGAGGCCACATTGTGTACACTATAGGCCAAAGTCTTGCTTCTTTCTTGCTTCACTGGTGCTCATGTCATGATTTTTCAGTATCTTTGTATTTCTCCTGTCATCTATCACTAGGCTCCATGTTGCCTGTCGATTTAAAGAAAAGGTCATGTCGCTTCTGTTTAGCTAGGTAGGATCGGGTAACCTGAAACACACCTTTCTTTAATTTATTTGGCCTAATGGTGCTACATTTATATGCCGATGGTATGGTATACTCCTTGGAAAGATCTGAGGATGTTCTTATATCTCTTGATTAGGCTACATTTTAAACATGGAAGTTACATATTGACTGCAGCATTCAAAGTGTTTATTAAGTTACAAGCTTTATCATCATTACAGGTGAATAGGCCTGTTTTGATGTACGCTGACCTGGACATGACCACCTTAGCCACCTGTGGAGCTTCCGCCGTCATCAGGGGAGAGGAGGGCAGAGTGAGGTACGCCAACCCGGATTTCGTCAGGATGTCGCAGACTGAGACCCTAACACCCGCGGTGTGAATCGAGTGATTTGTAAGATGGCTAGCACCTCACATCTACACTAAAACCTGCAACTAGTTTTACCCAGAATACAAATATATATATAATGGTAATTTGTACTTGCAATTTTAATAATTCAATTTAAAAGCTTATTAATCTACTGCTTACATAATCTACAAGGTTAACTTTTAAAATGGACGAGCAAAGTGCGACTGTCCGCCCGTGATGCAACCTTGGATATGAAGATTTCAAAACTTCAAAATGGCCGCCGTTGTCATGGCGCCGCCCTCATTATGACGTCACAGTGACATCACAAGGATTGATCTCCCTGGTAACCAAGTGTAACATGGATACTGGTTGCTATCAACATCTCCAGATCGGTTTTGTTGATAGTTACAAGTGTAAATACATTTGTTGTGGGAGATTGGCAAGGTTTCGCTATGAAATAGCTCATCAGGCATCTAAATAATATGAAATACTCCACACTATCGCGGTTCAAGGTGTCTAGAAAAATCTAGAACTTTTAAGAGGGCGGTCCAAATCAAACATAATTAATTTTCTTTTAAAGAAAAAAATGTTTATGTTTGACGATGGTGTGAGAGAGCCCTCTCACTGACTAAAATATCCGTAACAAGGAAGAAAAAAAAAAAAAAAAAAAAAAAATCAAAAAAAAATCTACAAGGTTATAATAGTTCATGAGTAGTATAGTATGTATCGGAACGGGACTATAGTTAAGTACTGTTTATTACTCAATCGACATGCAGCCAATCAGAGGCCTCCATTTGGTCACGTGACCGGAAGTGACCTACTTAGGGGATTAGTGGTGACGTCACGTGACCTAGTTAGCCAATCAGAGGCCTCCATTTGGTCACGTGACCGGAAGTGACCTACTTAGGGGATTAGCGGTGCATTCTGGGTAACCCTGCAGCCAATCAGAGGCCTCCATTGGGTGACCGGAAGTGACCTACTTAGGGGATGGTGCATTCTGGGTAACCTACTGACCTACTTAGGGGACCGGAAGTGACGTCATATGACCTAATTTAGGATCACGTGATCGGAAGTGACCTGATGAGTCACGTGACCGGAAGTGACGTCACACGACTTAATGGCCAACCGGAAGCGACCTGATTGATCACGTGACCGGAAGAAGAAGAAGTTTTTTTTTGTTTAGGATCCCGTGACTGGAAGCGACGTCGTCACATGAGTGACGCTTTAAGAGACTGCGCGACTTACTAGTAAAAGAAGCCGTATGATAATAAAAACACAACAATATTTTCTTTTAATTTTTTTTTATTTATTTTTTTTTCAATCTTGATAAACACTCTATTTTTGAAAAGATGCACACGCTTATTTTTTTTTTTTTTTTTTTTTTTCATATCTCTAAAGGACTCGTTGTCACACCGTCAGAATGCACGCGACGCTTATAATACAAGTAGCGCACGCCGTCTTTCTCTATGGTGTAGGTGACCATTTTGTTTCGCACCACTTTGAAATTTCTATTTACAGCAATGAGAGTTTTTCGTTGGCGAAGAACATCCAAGAAGGCGTCTGGTTCCTGGGGGTTTTGTTTCTTCTGTACGCCTTTTGCACTCCATTTTTTGGATTTTCTTTCACCGGTGTCGCTGACTCGGTCGTAGCAAATGTAAGTCTTAGGGTTGAGACTTAGGATCCCGTCACCTTCCCACTCCGCTTTCATGAGCCCCGAAGTTCTCAGATCGTGAAGGTACCGTCTCTCACAACATCCGCCGGGCGGCGCACACCATTCTCGCACTCTTTCCGTTTTTGTCTTCACGAAAAGCTCTAAGTGCTCGTCGCACACCGCTGTCGGAAGCCACTTTCGTTTCTCTCTGAAGTACGTCTCTCTCAGGCGAGGTTTCACTAGGTCATCCAACGTGGCACCGCTGAGAGCCATGTAAAGACTGTCGGTGTCCATTTGACAAAGGGCATAATCGCGCCGATCGACGAATCTATCCAAGAAGTCGTATGTGAACTCTAACATTTTCAACTTCGCGTACTGGTATACCATGAACCCTATCTGAATAGGGAGGTTGTTCTTGACCGTTTTCGGTTGTAGTTCGACTTCAAACAGATCGGAAGTCAACTCGGACGCCTTTTTGAAGCGCCACGAATTGGCCAATAGTTCGAACTTCCGACTGTCAGTGTATCTCACCGCCGTGTGTTTTTCTTTGTTGCAGATTGTTTTACCGTACGTAGCGTTTCCCATTAACTTGTAACAGTCTGACAGAATTTTCTCGTTCTCGTTCACGTCGCCACGTCTTCGCGCCGCCGTCACTTCGTCCGCGAAACCGGCAAAGGAGCGTTTAGGTAGGTATTCTACCACCAGCTGCACTTTGGTGACTATCAAACCGTGCTCTAAATACCACTTGAGAAGCGGCGTTCCCAAGAGAATATTTTTTCCGTGGTAACTCCCTATCAGACATCTCTGAGGCGTGCTCAACAGCTTTTCTTCCTGCGCAAAGTCTGACATGTGAGGGCCTATGTCCGATTTTGAAACGGTCGCGTTCTTGAAAACGGGGGTCATTTCTTCGAAGTACTCTCGTAGGTGAGGCGGCGTAGTGATGTCCACTTGAACTAAACCGAACATTTTCTCCTCTTTCACAGCGGAAAGGATGTCGCTCTCGCTCATCGCGTTTCGAGACACTTTCAAAGCGTCAACCTTCCAGCGTTGTTGGGAGGCCTTGACCCGCTCATCTCGACGCTTCATCTCTCGCCATTCGCACTCCCACACGACGACCAGCTTGTAACCTAACGCTTTCAAGTAAGCGCTTACTCTGGTCGTTCTGTCGCGTCTCTCCTCTCTCAGTGAAGCGCACTGATATCGGTGCGACGGTATGCACTCGTGAGCGTGGAACCAACACCCGTGAAACTGGAAAACCGTATTAGAGGCCGCGTGAAATCCGTCCACGCGAATTCTCCGACAGCCTACCGCCATCTCGCCGCCGTTCAGAGCGTGGCGCAGTTTCACGTCGCGGTCGTGCTCTACGAAGCGTAACCACTCCAAAGCGCTGTGAGAGTTTCTTTGCCTGATTTCGGGCTTGAACTCGGTCTCGGGCCGTCTCACCGCGTAATAGCCCGTGCAGTGCGCTTCGCTCATGCAGCGCAAGTACAGTGAGTTAGCGTCTAGTCCTAGGATGTGTTGGCACGGTCTCGCTTCTTCGCCGTACTTGTGCTCCCTTATCCGCGTGGTGCCCTTCTCGTGAAATCTATGGAAGATGATGGAAGGACCGCCGACTAGATTCTCTTTGATCAGAGCGTGGAGGACGGCGTCGAACTGGGGAAACGTTGTGAACGCGTCTTCTAGGTTTTGGAAGAGGAAGCGTAAAGTCAAACCGGCGAGAGAAACTCCGTCTTTCAACATGTCGATGCCGCGATCTTGGAAAAATTTAGCGTGATTTTTCAGAGCTTCTATGAAAGGTTTCACGTCTTTGTTGTTGTAGTGGATCAAGTAGTCTTCCATAGTTTGCATCTTCTCGTCGGACCAAACTTTCTGACATGCGGCGTAGTCGGATTCGGACATTTTGACGCCCGTCAGCTCGCTGTCGAAAGCCGATCTCGGCGGCAGCGTTCTGTTTGCCAGTTTCCTGGTAGACGTCATCCATTCGTAAGGAAAGTGACCTTTCTCTTCGTTCCTGGTGGAAGCTCGCAAATAGGTCGCGTAGTTGTAACCGGGTGCCAAATAGTTGACTACGTCCAAGAAAACCGTGTGCTGTGTGTAAACCGCCAAGTATTGATTGCTTCTCTTTATGACGCTGAATTCTTGGTTTCTTCGGTCTCCGGAGGCGAAGAACGAGTGAAGGCGTATTTTGATCAGGTTCAAGTCGTAACGCCCCGAGTTGAAGCCCACCACTGGAGCTTGACGGATGTATCTCAGAAGACGCTTCTTCAGTTGAACTAACGGGTGTCTGGTCTGAGCCGCAGCGAAGCCGCCTGGAGAAGGGGTGGTGAACGTCGCCTCCTCCAGCAGGAGAGCTTCACCTATCGCCGCATCTAACTTCGCTAACGTCGGTCGGTAAAGTTCTAGCACAGCTTCCCCGATCGCTTTGGCGTTCTCGTTTATGTGATTTAAAACTCGGTCCAACAAGGGGTCGGAATCTGCGTCGGACGCTCTGACGAAGCAGACGGGCCCCTCCCACCCCGGAAAGTCGGATGCGACGCTAGCCGACAAAGGGACGTGATCCCACAGCAGGGACACGTGCTCCGTCGACGGTTCTTTGCACGGTCTGAAGAAAGCCTCGAAATCGAAGGCGATCTTGTAAGGGTAGATTCCGGAATGTCCGTCGGGGGGAAAAATGGAGAAGTCTGCTAGCGCTTCGAAAATCGTTCTCGAATTTTGGTAGATGCCACCTACGTAGCGCAACTTGACTTGTCGGCAAGAGGAAAGCTGGTTCCTGTGTCTCTTCAGCAAGAACTCGGTGGTGAACGCCGCCTTACACTTGCAACATTCGTATATGCCCGCGTACGCGTTGAAGTCCGTGACGAGAGAGACGTGCAAACCGCCTTTCGCCGTCAGGTGTAGGTTGACTTTACCTCGGGCGGCCACAGTTCTGGAAGGCGGTCTGATCAGAGTAACGCGTCTTCTCAACTTCCGCCCCGGCACTTGACGCGACGCGGTGTAAACCGCTATTTGTACGTCAAACAAGTTCTCTAACGCGGGTAAGTCGCGGATGTTCAGACCCGGAAAGGATTCAGGTGTGGCAGCGGGACAGAACTGACGTAACAAATCTGAAGCGCGCTTGCTGGTGTTGTATAAGTGAAAGGAAATGCAGCGGAAGATGCAGAGGTTGTCCTTGTTGGGAAAATCTAACACGCCGCTTCTCTTTCCAACTCGACCGGCCTGAGTGATCCTACCGCCTATGGGGAATTCCCCCGGTCCCATGTAAACGCAGATGTTCAAATTGGTAGGAAAAAGAACGTGCCACTTGGTGTCAGCGTCGCAAAGTTTCCGTACCTCCTCGCAAGCGACGGTGTTTTGCATCTTTGAGAGGAGCTCTTCCAAAGTTTCTGAATTAGTTACAGTAGGGAGCGGTTGTATGAGAGTTGCGTTGTTCTGGGAGGCGTGGAAGTAGCGCAGTTTGCTCTTGTCTTCTCTGTGTTGTAACAGTAAGCCTACCGAGAAACCCACTTTGTATCTGAATCTTTGTGTCAAGTGAATGCGACGCATAGTATCTACAGCGTCACTCAACTCGCCGGTTGGTAGCCTGAAGTTTGTTACACTCACGCGAGTCCCGTGCATCCTGACGCCCGTTTGTATCGCAGGCCAATTCGCCGTGAACGTTTCCTCCCCGTTCGGTACAGCACATATGCGCGGAGGGACGGTCACCCCGTCCAGAGATTCGCGTCGACAAGCGCTCTTTCGGCAATCCCCTTCGCCGCATAGAGGGCAAAACTTAGCTACTACTCTACAATTTTCTACGTGTCTCTCGTGGTTGTACGCTCTTTTAAACATTTTGAAACACTTTTCGCATACGTACTGTGTCATGTTTTTTTTCACTCGGTTACCAACTACTTAGCCGTCTAACTATCTATCTATCTATCTAGCCATCTATCAATCTGTCGTCTATGTAACTATCTTTCTGTCTGCTGTCTGTGTATCCGTCTGTCTGTCTGTCTGTCTGTCTGTCTCATACAGCGTACGTCAAACGCTGTGTGTGTGTGTGTGCGCGCGTGAGCGTTGAGCGTCTCTCATTCCGAATCTATGCCGAGATATTTCAGAATGATCTCTGTTTTGTCATCCAACTCTTTGAGCGCTCTGGCGGACAGCGTCACTCCCTGCTGTGTGGGTTTTTTGTCAGGACCTTCGTACTTGCGCACGTGGACGAGGTTCTTACCGCTGTAGTAGCTCACAGCTGCGTACACTTCGCCCGCCTCATCCAGCACTGCGAACCAGGGGGTGTGATTAGGTTTTCCTTGCGCGGCCGCTGTGTCGCGTATGCGCACCACTGCGCGGATATCGGCGATGCGTGCTATGAGCTCGCGCAGCGCGTCGGCCGTGAAGTGCACTCGCTTGCTTCTGGTCAGAGACGCCTCTTTCACCTGGCCGTCTTTTGTGTAGCGCGGCCTCCTAGACAGTCTAGCCACGTCCTCCCAGATCTCCAGCGTCAAAGCTCCGTCTAAGCAGAACTCTAACCCGAGTGTTTTCTCTGCTTCTTCTCGTCCATCTCCTTCTTTTTCTTGTATTTTTCTCTTCTTAGTGGGCCTTGTTGTTCTGGAACTCACCTTAGAACGTTTCACACCCGCAGGATGAGTAACACCATCAGCGTGAGCTGAATCAGCAGCAGAACCGATAGCAGGAGCAGCGTCAGCGCTGGTGGTATCGGAGGTCTCGTTGTTGGAACAGCGCAGCCACACGCCGTCCGTGCTGTGTGTAGCGGTAGAAGATGAAGCGCCGCCGCCGCCCTCGTAAGGTGGCGGTGAGGGCAGTCGCCACGGACCGGACGGGGGGGCGCTAGCAGTGGAGGAAGTGAGGTCGAAAGGTCGAAGAGGGAAGCCGAAAAACGTACCGCTCACCCCTTGCCCTTCGGGTTCTTCGTACGCCTCGTCGTCAGCGTCGTTCTCTGTCTCACCCTGTTGCTGCTCCTCCTCCTCCTCTTCTTCTCGGTTCAGGGGCTGAGTGTCCGAATAGCTGTAACTCTCAGCGCGAGCGGCGTCGAGGGCGTCCGTCGATGTAGTGGTGGAGGAGAGGGGCTGTGCAACGTGCGGCAGGTCATCAAAGTCATCAACAGTAGTGGGGAGGTAAAAACCCGGTTGCCAGTACTGCGCTGTGCCAGGAGCGTTGTCGTCAGTAGTAGTAGCAGTAGCAGCAAGTGCAGCAGAAGTAGCCGCAGCAGGCGCAGCCGCAGCAGACGCAACAGTAGCAGGCGCAGCAGCAGCCTCAGCAGGCGCAGCCGTAGCAAGCGCAGCAGTAGCAGGCGCAGCAGCAGCAGCAGCAGCAGCAGCAGCAGCGGCAGGCGGGACGGCGGTAGCAGCGGCAGCGCGCTTAGCAGCAACGTGTACCGTCGCGAGTGTAACAACGTCGCTAGCACGACGACTGCTACCAGTAGTACTACTAGTACTACTACCACTACTACTACTACTGCTACTACTAGTGCTACTGCTACTACTACTACTACTACTACTGCCGCGAGCGCTCGCTACAGCAGGAGGGTGATAAGACCAACCGGCTGCGGCGGTAGTCTCATGTTCAGTAGCAAGAGCAGGCACTGACGCTAAACGAACGCTGTTCCGCGTAGTCTTCTTGTTCTTGAACGCCGCTAGCTGTTGTCTTTTGCTCATGGTGGTGACTGTAGAGAGCAGCAAAAAAGAATGAGTGAGTGAATGGAGGTTTCCAAGCCCCTTATATACGCCTTCTCGCTTCTAGAGCTAAGCTACTTACCGACCCTGTTCAGCTGCCGCCGGCTGGCCGGCGGCCATTCACAAAGAGAAACAAAAAGACATAAGGCATGACGTTTTCAGCTGGATCCCTTTCCCCCCCCCTCTTTTGAGAGATCGACTGTGATGATGAGCTAAGCCGCTTACCACCCTGTTCAGCAATTCAACGCGCATTAGCTGTATAAAGGGTTAAGCGGTTGCTGCATGCCGTCGACTGACCGGCGGCGGCCATTCACAAAGACATAAGGTATGACGTTTTCAGCTGGATCCCTTTTTGAGGGATCCACTGTGGTGAGCTAAGCCGCTTACCACCCTGTTCAGCCATTCAGCGCGCGTTAGCTGTATAAAGGATTAACGGTAACGGTGATGAGCTTACAGTGTGTATACAAAAAAAAACTACAGGAGGCGTGTGGCGTGAAGCAGGACCCCCCTAAGACGAACGTGTCTGTCTGTGAGTAGAGGCGTGTGCATGTGGTGAGCGACTTAAGTGTAAGACAAAAATCGCCACCTCCTGCCGTGGTGAGTAGACCGGGCCGGCCAGGCGGGCGGGCGGCCGGCTAGTTCAATAGGGAGGGGTGACAGCTGCCTAAGGCTGTGCATGAAAAAAAATCCGATTTTCACCTGACCTCTGACGTTTGTTACAATGAATGTCAGAGGGAGGGAGACGTCCTCGGGTAGGGGGTAGGAGGTATTAAGGCTATGAGTGAGGAAAAAACACCGTTTTCAGCTGGTCTCCACGGATAGCGATGCCACACCCCCTCGTCATCTAAGCTCTTAAGGAGCGGAGCGGCTGAAAAAGCGTCATGCGGACAGGGCGCTAGACAGCTGGAGCGCTGTTGGAAATGGGATTAAACTCCCTCTGTATAAAAAGCTCTCATTTCTGTTGGAAAAAAAACATATCGCCTCTGACCCCAGTAACGGCTACTACCACCACCACCGCCACCACCACCACCGCCGCCACCGCCGCCGCCGCCGCCGCCGCCGCTGCCGCCGCCGCCAAGACGAGACGAGATGGCTCAAGCTATTCCACTTTCAAGCTCGCCTTCACCGCCCGGTGCGCCTGAAAAAAAGTTAATGCGGCTTGACGACGTGAGACGCGGCGCGAGGCAGCAGACCGATGATGGGGAGACCCGACAGGTAGGACAGCGGCGGTTAGCCTATAGCGACGCCTTGCTTCGTCAACTAGGTAAAGAGTTGAGCGGCTGTTGGAGAGAGTTGGGCAGTAGCTTAAAAGTCAGCGCCGCCCGTATGGATGCTCTAGTAGAGCGCAGTGTCAAGACACCGGAGGAGCTGTGTACGGCGATGTTCCGAGTGTGGTGGGGTGAAACCCCGCATCGTCATAGATGGGGCGAGCTCGGTCGCGTCTTCACCCGCATAAGACGCATGGAACTGTTGGCTCAGTGGATGGCCCTTCTCCACAGACAGGGGTTGGATTTCGAAAACCCCGACTCGCGCGCGATGCATAAGCACTTGGGCACCCTCGGCAGACGTCTGGGTAGCAGGTGGAAAGAGGTGGGGGACCATTTAAAATTGTCGCCTGAGAGGTTAGATAAGATCGCTGAAGAATGCGAATACGGAGGAAGTCCCGCTGAGTGGGCCTTCCGAGTGTTGAAAATGTGGCAAGATGAAGCTGACGGCGCCGGCGGTACGCCTTTTGAACTCCTTCGAGTGTTGACTGAGGACATGGGAAAGTTTGGCCTCGGCATCGCGATATTACTTGACTTTATCAAGCAAGAAACAACGAGAACGACGGACATGTGAATTGTTGTGTTTTATTTTCATACGTCTTCTTTATTAGTAAGTAAAAAAAAAAATATCATAACAATTAAGACGCGCGATCTCTTAAAGTGTCACTTCCTCCAGTCGCAGCTGATCGCCTCATCGCAGCACGTGATAAACAAAAAAAAAACGAAGAGACACGCTTCTTCCTCTCGAGAGGAAGAAGCGTGTCTCTCGATTGAAATCTTTTTCTTTTCTTTTTTTCTTAAAAGAGACAAACGCCCCTTAGAGTGCTCCCCCACCCCCCTAGAGTGCCCCCCTCCCCCCTCCCCCCCTCCCCCCCACCACCCGCCCCATGCATCCTAAAAGCGCCCCCCTCCCCATGCATCTTAAAGAAGCCCCCCTCCCCCCCTCCCCTCCCCTCCCCCCCTTATACACTCTAAAGAACGCTTCTACCTAGTTCAATAAGTCACTTCCAGTCGCTCGTAAAACAATAAAAAATGAAAAAAAATGAAAAAAAAACTTATATCGTAGTGTTTTTTATTAGTTTACCGAAAAAAAATAAGAGACTCGCCTCCTCCTCCAAAAAAAAAAGATATCACATTTTAAAGCCCGTGACCCCTTAAAGACGCTCATCTCTTCATTAAGTCGCGTGACGTCACTTCTTCTTCTTCTTCTTCTTCTTCTTCTTCTTCTTCTTCTTCCGGTCACGTGATCAATCAGGTCACTTCCGGTCACGTGATCCTCAATGAGGTCACTTCCGGTTGGCCATTAGGTCATGTGACGTCACTTCCGGTCCCCTAAGTAGGTCAGTAGGTTACCCAGAATGCACCATCCCCTAAGTAGGTCACTTCCGGTCACCCAATGGAGGCCTCTGATTGGCTTCAGGGTTACCCAGAATGCACCGCTAATCCCCTAAGTAGGTCACTTCCGGTCACGTGACCCAATGGCGGCCTCTGATTGGCTAACTAGGTCACGTGACGTCACCACTAATCCCCTAAGTAGGTCACTTCCGGTCACGTGACCAAATGGAGGCCTCTGATTGGCTGCATGTCGATTGAGTAATAAACAGTACTTAACTATAGTCCCGTTCCGATACATACTATACTACTTTCATGTATGTTTCAGGTTAGGAGAGAACCATCTGTGAATAATAAAATGAGATACAATTGAATTAATTTAATGTGATCCAAATTTTCATCTATGGAGGGGGTGGCCAAAGTAGGTTACACTCCTCATATTCAAAAACATATTATATTCACGACATATCCAAAAACTACAGAAAAGAAGATAAAAAGGTGATATTCTTTGTTCCCATGATGAGTATTATATTTAGTTACGCCAATTAAAAAAGAAGACTTCTCTGACTTGACAATCATATAAATATATAAGCAATTGTCTTTCCTTGGAAAAATATGAACATGTAGAGAACAATT
This sequence comes from Harmothoe impar, assembly GCA_947462335.1. Lineage (NCBI taxonomy): Eukaryota > Metazoa > Annelida > Polychaeta > Phyllodocida > Polynoidae > Harmothoe > Harmothoe impar. Next base: position 34,281,735 of record OX381717.1, on the reverse strand, counting down.
TGACCTTACTATTCAATTATCCGAGTTACCCACAACCACCCCTCTCATTCCAGCCCAAATGAAAGGGTCAACACCGGTTTAATATTAAATCTTTTATTGCATATAAATGAATCTAATAACTCCGGGATATAATATCAGATTTAGTATTATTAGTCTTCTACAGATACATAAGTCGATGTATGAATATGCTACCGATGATGGTTCTAGGTGAATAAGTGTCACTAATAAAGTGTATTTACCGACATGGTACATGATGTGTTTTAACAACTTATATGGCATGTGATATTTGATATATAAACACAGAGACAAATTTTCATGTTGGCCTCTAAAGGCATTACTGGAAAGTTTATAACAAATGTTTTAGTGGCTAATTCAATATTCAATAAAGTCTGTCTTTCAGGACAAATTTGGAATGATCCATGATTGAAACATCATGGCACATATACTTTGTACATTTTAGTAATTAGAGCACAGTGCATTTAACACATAATAGAAACACATTTATCGTACATGAAGTTAGGAGTTAAGCACTTATAAGCAGATGTGTGACAATTATAGCGAATGTGGAAATATAATCTCAGACATTGGTAACTATGGCAACACACACCTATATCACTGTTAGTGTGTGGTTTTGGAATGTGTCTATGTCTGTAACTATGGTGGTATACAATAAGTTGGATTGCTACACTTGTATGGGTAGCATATTGCGATCTGACTCGTGTACTAGCAACGGCATATAAAAAGGGAATTACGGTAGGTAGTGGGGTGGCGGAGAGGGGGGGGTTAGTTGAGCTCTGTAGTGGGGGGAGGTGGGTTAGGGAGTGATCATTTTTTAACAACAGGGGGGGGGGGGGTGGTTTTCCCGCGCGGAGCGCGCGAAATTTTTTACACCCCCCCGGTCAACGGGTCAAAATTTTTTACCCCCCCCCCCTACGGGTCGGAAATCGGCGCGCGCGCGCCGGCCCTTTGAAGCATAGTAACACGCAGGCTTTTTGGCCCAAAACAGGTTAAATTTTTTTGACCCCCCCCCCAAGAGGGGTCCAAATTTTTTACACCCCCCCCCCGGTCAAGGGGTCCAAATTTTTTTGCCCCCCCCCCCCAAACCAACCCCCCCCCCCCTGTTGATAAAAAATGATCACTCCCTTAGTTAAGGAAGTGTCTCACGAACTTGGGCCAATGTTTTCGTCTCTGACCGGGTGCCATCTCTGACCAGGTGCCATCTCTGACCGGGTGCCATCTCTGACCGGCCTGAATGGAAATGGCTCATTTAGGGCGAATGTAGATAGAATTTGGCTAAAAGGTTCATGGATATTATAACTCTTTAAAGCAGTAATAAGTTGCCCATTTTTATCATCAATTGTCCTAAATAAACCATTTTTATTCAGGCCGGTCAGAGATGGCACCCAGTCAGAGACGTTGACATTGGCCCAAGATCGTGAGACACAGCCTTAAGCGGTGTAGTGGGGTGGCCAGGGGTATGTTTGGTTTAGCTCTGTAGTGGGGTGGCCGGGGGTATGTTTAGTTGAGCTCTGTAGTGGGTGGCCGGGGGTATGTTTAGTTGAGCTCTGTAGTGGGTGGCCGGGGGTATGTTTAGTTGAGCTCTGTAGTGGGGTGGCCGGGGGTATGTTTAGTTGAGCTCTGTAGTGGGTGGCCGGGGGTATGTTTAGTTGAGCTCTGTAGTGGGGGTGGGGGTGTGTTTAGTTAAGCTCTGTAGTGGGTGGCCGGGGGTATGTTTAGTTTAGCTCTGTAGTGGGTGGCCGGGGGTACGTTTAGTTTAGCTCTGTAGTGGGGGTGGGGGTGTGTTTAGTTAAGCTCTGTAGTGGGTGGCCGGGGGTATGTTTAGTTTAGCTCTGTAGTGGGTGGCCGGGGGTACGTTTAGTTTAGCTCTGTAGTGGGGGTGGGGGTGTGTTTAGTTAAGCTCTGTAGTGGGTGGCCGGGGGTATGTTTAGTTTAGCTCTGTAGTGGGGGTGGGGGTGTGTTTAGTTAAGCTCTGTAGTGGGTGGCCGGGGGTATGTTTAGTTTAGCTCTGTAGTGGGGTGGCCGGGGGTATGTTTGGTTTAGCTCTGTAGTGGGGTGGCCGGGGGTATGTTTAGTTTAGCTCTGTGGCAGGTAGCGGGGTACCCGGCGGGTTGACCACGGTCTCCCAGTGTGGCTGTATGATAACGGGCAGGCCGCTCGAGTCCTGTACCACCTGGTAATGTCCCGCCTGTGCCACCCCACCCTGCTGCTGCTGCTGCTGCAGCTCCCCCAGCCCCACCATGTCAAACTGTACACCCTCCACCCCCGCCACCCCCGCCCCGGGCGGTACCCCCGGGTAGGGGTGTGTGTAGGGGAGGGGGGGCGTGGTGGACGGGGCGTCAGGCGTGGCGGTACTCAGGGGGGTCGGTACATACTGCTGGGTGAACACCGAGCTGTGCAGGTGAGGCAGGACTTGTTGTTGTTGTTGTTGCTGTTGTTGTTGTTGTTGCTCTGGCATGTTGTGGCTGATAGAAGAAGGCAGGGGTATGGACAAGCACCCCATGGGCTGCTGAGTGTTGGCGGTATACACGGGCGCTGTCGTCTCCACAAACAGCGGGCGTTCCTCCTGCACCGGAGACGCTTCCTCTTTAACGGCTGCGGTTTTATCGGCCGGTTCTCCAATCAGCACGAAGTACTTGCGGTCGTACAGCACCCCCTTGTGCCGCCGCTTGAAGTGTTTAGTCCGCGTACCGCTCGTGGTGCGCATGTTACATAACCGACACACCATTTTGCGGAGGCTCGAGTTGTTGGGTTTCTCACCGTGTCCGTGACTGTTGTACTTGTGACGGACCAGGGTTGGGCGCCATTTGAAACGAGCATCACACTGGTCACACGCAAAGTTTAGCTCCTCTGAGTGGGTGATTTGGTGGTCCTGGAAAGGAAAAGTATTCAAATACTTTAACAATTTGTAAAAGCTTTGTATAAGCATAATGTGACTCTTGCCCCCAAACCATCCAATTTGTAACGCTGTTATGCACCTTTTTTTAAATTGAAACAGCATGTGGCCTCAGTTGAAAATGGCCTCAGCAATAGTTGAAATTCAATTATTGTGGGGCTAAAGCTTACCTACATTTCAAAGCCTTTTTCTCTAAAATAGTTTTCTCAAAACCTCACCTATTATAAGCCAATAGTGAGTGTAAGGGGAAAGATTCGGCTTATAGATTTTAAAAACACCAAAAGGTACTACAGCACTAATAATTACATTGAGGTGGCTGAGCGTCTTGAAGCGGTTGCCGCAGGTCTGACAGATGAAGGGGCGGGCGTGCTGCTTGCGGTGGAAGTTGAGCTGGGACAGGATGGCGAACGTCTTGTGGCAGATGTCGCACGGGTAGCGCTGCTTGTTGGTGTGGTTAGCCATGTGCTGACGGAACCCAGAGCTGAGGGCGAGCGGAGTTAAAATTGAGTTTTTAACAGGTGTAATTAGCGTTTTTATTCGCACGGTCTACCTACCGTGATTCAGGCTTAGTTTTAATTTGATAGCAAACATGTCTATATAGGGTGTGGCTTATATGTTTTTTTAAAAATAAGTATACTAGAGTGCTATAATCATTAGCAATTTCGAGACCCCCGGTGCTGCTTGTAGGAAATGTCAAGATTAGGAGTGCGGCTTATACGCGAGTTAAGTTCATACACGATGATCATGGTACTCACAAAATTAGACACATGTCAGGATTAATGCTTTAAGGTATACTGTCTATTAAACTCTATACCAGTGTAGTATGATATACTTCCACAACCAATTGAAATTTACTCTAATAAAGACTGATATTCGTGCATGATAATATTATAATGGTGGAAAAGATGAAAAAAAAAAATAAAAAATTCATAAATATCAATTAGGTAAGATGGTTTGTCTTACCTTGTCCTGAGCACACTCCCACAGAGGTTACACAGGTACTCCTTGGGCTTCTTCTGTCCACTGTTACCACTGTTAGTACCACTACTGGTAGTTTTACCACTACTGGCAGTATTACTACTGGTACTGTTGGTACTCTTGGTACAGTGGTGTTTGCGGTGGGAGGCGAGTGTGGCGGCAGACTTACACATCTTCCCACACGTCCCGCATACAAACACACGCGCAGCCACCACCTGCTTGCCTTTGCTTTTCTTTGGTTTCTTTGGCTCTAAGAAATTAAAACAAAATGTTGACAATTTTTACTTTCTGACACGACATCTTGGGAATTAATGCTTTTAGGGAGTGATATGTCTTTTTTTTGGCGGGGAGGGGCGTCAGTGCCATTTATGGATGTATCAAGGTAAATTTAATTTTCTGTCATGAACCTGACCTTCAGTTGTCCTATTGTGTATATTTATATAATTCATTTGAATATTCTGTTAAACTATCACACATGTATGGATAAATCAAAATATAACAAGTTATATGCCAGTGAAAGGCTAATACTGGAAACTAGATAATTACTGCAGTGGAAGCAGCTTTCATTTGATACCAAATATATGCATATATAAAGTGTGGCTCATACAAGAGTTTTACAAATATACTACAGTATTACATTAACAATTTTAGACCCACTGTTAGGCTTACATGATTTGTCATTTTCAGATCCCCTCTTAGGCTCACATGATTTGTCAAAGTTGGGGGTGTGGATAATATGCGAGAATTTATGCCGGTAATAGCTAAACACCCACCATTACGCATCATTGTCTCGGTGTCTGGGGGTGGCTCGTCGTCGTCCTCCTCCAGCAGCAGGTAGTCCATGTTGTGTGTGAGTTGGGGGTCGGGGGCGTGCGAGGCCAGGATGTGACGCAGCAGCAGCTTGGTACTGCTGTACCGCTGTGTGGGCCGGCAGTAGTTACAGGCTCCCAGAGCCGTCTGGGCACTGTACCTGTAACAACAGTAATAGGTGTCATGAGAACCGCTGTGTGGGCACTGTACCTACAACAACAGTAATAGGTGTAATGTGAACCGCTGTGTGGGCACTGTACCTGTAACAACAGTAATAGGTGTCATGAGAACCGCTGTGTGGGCACTGTACCTGTAACAACAGTAATAGGTGTCATGAGAACCGCTGTGTGGGCACTGTACCTGTAACAACAGTAATAGGTGTAATGAGAACCGCTGTGTGGGCACTGTACCTGTAACAACAGTAATAGGTGTAATGAGAACCGCTGTGTGGGCACTGTACCTGTAACAACAGTAATAGGTGTAATGAGAACCGCTGTGTGGGCACTGTACCTGTAACAACAGTAATAGGTGTAATGAGAACCGCTGTGTGGGCACTGTACCTGTAACAACAGTAATAGGTGTAATGAGAACCGCTGGGTGGGCACTGTACCTGTAACAACAGTAATAGGTGTAATGAGAACCTCTGGGTGGGCACTGTACCTGTAACAACAGTAATAGGTGTAATGAGAACCTCTGGGTGGGCCGGCAGTAGTTACACACACCCAGAGCCGTATGGGCACTGTACCTACACAACAAGGATGCAACAAACGGGTATAGATAGGAGTAAAATAGGAATTTTGACAGCAAGAAACTGGCAATAATAGGATTGAAATAGGAGTAACGACAGGTTGTGCTGCTGTGTGGGAAGGCAGTGGTTTACAGGCACCCCTCATTGTAATGTACACTATTTGAAAGATAATTGTATATTCAATAGTATGAAATATTTGTAAACATATGTAAAATTATATATAGTCATTACAGAAAATGATATAAGGATTCTGCTAAAGCCAATGTAAACACAACTTTTTTTATGAAAAAGCCACCCCATTTTGATGCATTGGTGTATAATACAGTACCTTGCGGGCACAGTCAGGTTGTGTAGCATGACCTGGTGTAAGGCGAGTGCACTAGTAGAGTGTAGCTCCTGACTACACAGCAGGCAGTAGGGTATGATCCTGGGCCGGGCCCGCTCCGTCACGTGCTCTATCAGGTGGTGTCGCATGGCATAGCCCCGCTCCGGGGGGAACACCGACGGACACTGCTGACACTCGTGCATGATGTTACGATGCAGCTGGGCATGTTCCGTCATCTCAGTCAGCGACGACTTAAGCTCTGGACACAGCGCACACTGGAAGCTGTCACCACTCAGCCACCAATGGTAGCTCTGTGGGGGCAGAGGAAACATTATAGGTCACACCAAAAAAAGATTTGGTCAATGGATTTCAAATTCTTATTTTCGAAAATGCAATTTTTTTTCATGTCAATGGATTTCGCATATCTCATTTTATCAAAAATTTAGATTTTTTCCCTTTTACATCGTGATTCTCTAAATTTACCTGCAGATCAATTAAATATTTGCGATGGGTTCACTAAAAATAATTGTCAGTCAGAGGCCCAACGCGCTCGTTCTGGGGGTAGGGGGGAGACCGGATAAATTTAATGCCGCTCGTACGAAAATCCACTGACTGCCCCCTCCTTCCCCACTTGTTAACAAATGACCACTCCCTTAGAGGGTTATAGCGTATTTCATTTTGTATTGTACATATATATTCACAGAAATTAATGTGGTAAGATTTAAAACATTATTAAAGGGTTAAATCACTATGCAGCCCTAGGAGAGTTATCATATTTGACGTAATAAGCGCGCTCCCCCTAATAAGCGCCCCACCCCCTTTTTGGGTACATTTTTAGATTAGAACAAAGGCTCAATAAAAAAAATTTAATTGGGTGGCAATTAAACTTTTAATTACTAAAAACGCCATGGAAATAATTTTATAAGCGCCCAGGGCGCTTATTACGTCGAATATGGTAATCAAAGCTCTGTGCAGCCCCTGGAGGGTTACCCACCCACCTGTATGTGGTTCTTCCAGGAGGTGTGACGTGTGAAGGTGACGTCACAGACAGGACACAGGTACTCGGTGGTGACGGACGTCGTCACCTCCCCCTCCTCCCGCCCCGGCGACACGCCCGGGGACCCGTCCGGGGTCGTCCCCGGGGCCGCCTTCAGCTCAGACTCTATCAGGTCTTGGACCGATGTCGCTGCCTCTTCCTCTGCCTGTTGAGAAAATATCATGGAGAATTGAAATTTCATTCTAAAGTTTAAATTGAAATTGATTTAATATATTTTTAATTTTTAGTAGTAAACTTGTGCATTAGAGTCGCTCTCTCCATTTATTAGTATGTCAAAAAAACGGTCAATATTTACTGAATTTGATATAAGACTGTGATTTTCTCTAAGTCCAGCTGTGGCTGATACGCACAATGTGGGCTATACACTGGAATTTACGGTATACAGAGTTCCTAGTTAAACTTTATATCACCTTGAGACTAGCTGTAAAAAGCGCACCTCCGCCTTTTTGGGGGCTTTAACTCTAGAAAATCCCACATTTTTACGATTTTGAAGATACTGGTACCGTTAAACCACTGCTTTAAGATGACCCGTGACTTTGAGAAAAAACGATTCGTCTTGTACAAAAAGGAATGACATTTAGGGGAAAAAAACAACCTATAAGGCGACATTAAGGTCCTGCCCAGACCCCCTTTTAGTCACCCAACTCATCAGTTTTGATCATTTTTCCATGAAATCATTGTAGTCCAATACATGTCACCGTCCAACACCAATGAAGGAAACGTTCATGAATTGTACAAGTTATCCACCAACCCCCTTTTTATTCAGACACTTTTCCAAATGGAAATGTTCAAAATCCCACATTTAAGACGACCCCCTACTTTCAAGAAGAATCAATTTTCTTAAAAATGATTATCCCAAATAAAATCCGTCTTAAGGCCACACAAAAAGAAAGTTGATCTATGAATGCAAATTTTCTTTTTTTTTGGGGTGGCTTTTTCTTTCATCAGGAGCCAAGAGTTAAGTTATTTTTTTAATCCGTAGAGAAAAAAAATAGGAATCTTTTTTTTATCACCCGCCCTCACCAATTTTTGATAACCCAAATCCGTAGACCATTTCTTTTATTTGGTGTGGCTTGAAGAAGGGTTTTACGGTAAATATATTCTTCTGTGCTAAAATATCAAGGAATTGTTCCTCCTGAGCACCCAGGGCGCTTATTACATCGAATACGGCTTCTCTATATAGACAACGTCACTGTAACTCATCTCAATGTTGTATCTATATTTATTTATTATTGTACCATGACTATGTGTTCACGTCCATGGTTGTACCGTACAGTGTGTACATACAAGGTATAAGGGTGACTTGTGACTGATATTGCATCGTGAATCCTGTCATATATAACGCCATAATTATAAGCCCCACTGATAACCCTTTAAGGGCCACATAGTGCTGTAATACACCATGTCATTTATCGTCACGATGCATTTACGCATTGGGAGTATCAACCCCGTAGGATAAGCAGGATGCATGGGTGCAGCACTGGTGAGTTACTCACCAGGGCCGCATTCTTGCATCATGACAGACTAAGGGCATGGCTATTAACGCACGATGCGGCCATAAGAATTAAACACATGTATATGATCGAAGCATGATTACTTGTAACAGGATGCCAAAGTATAGCATTGGAACAATAATGAATATAGCACTATTTGCATAAATACACCAATAGCATTAACCCGGTCTATCAACCTGGCAGTGCTCTATTCGATAATTATGCTGAGCCGGTGAGTGTGTATGTAGCATGTAGTGTCAGCATAATGCATTTCCGGCGAGTTATTCGCTGGGCTATATTCATGCAACGTGACGACATAGAACCTAGTGCATTAAGGCACGAATGCCGCACTTCAACCGCTAAACTTTTTTTTCCTACATCATATATCTTTAATGAATATATAACATAACAATTGTGCAACTTTTTCTTTCCATAGAGCATATTGTTAGAATAGTATTCTAAAGAATAAAACAATGATTAATATAAACTACACTTTTGTGAAATGATAAATAATTCTAAACTTTCTGACAGTTGTACATGGTATGAACATTTCAGTGTACATTCTAGTTTTTAAAGCTTTGGCTGAGAGGGGTGTTTCAAGTGACAAATACAAATGTTAACCAGTATTAAGGCCATAATAACCCCTCTAATAGTAATGCATAATTTTAGTTCATTTCATTATATCTAACGATGAAGATATGCGAATCAACGCAAGCACCACAACTCCAGAATTGACACGTGATACTTTCTATATTGAAGTCAGACAGCATAAATCCTTTTCTCTTTTTTCAAAAAACCTAATCCCAACCCAAATCTACCTCCACCACCATCTGACAAATGATAAATGAACACCTGATGATATAGCTGATGGAAAACACGTCCATAAATTAACCTTCAATTCATGGTCAACCTGACACTTATGAATTGTAGAGTAAGGGAGTAGATATTTTCAAAAAGACAATGCTTCAAAAATCCCCCCCCCCCCTGCAGGGTTCAAAAATTCTTATGACAATTCTCCGAGTTGGGTAAGACCTTCCAGTGATCTTTACGTCAGATGTCCGCCATTATGTGTGGGGACAGACAACGTTGCTAAGTTTAATGTGCATTAATGTCCAGCATTTATGTTTAGTGTATAGCATTTGACAATAAAGGACATACTCCACTATGCACCCCTTAAAAGGTTTAGTATCTGTAGACATTGTTAAGTCACTTTTCTGTTATAAGCAGAGATGCCACTCAGCCATTGTCAAAAAGTAGGAAATCTTATAATTTTGGTCAATTTTCTGTAGGAAATTAACATAATCCAATACAGAAATTTCAGCTAAAATGTAGGAGTTTCTACAAAAGTAGGAAAAGTGGCATCACTGTATAAGGTATATTATTTAAGAAAATGTACACATGTATATTCTGATCTATTCTTCTAATTGAGGGATGAAAGTGACCAATCTCAAAAGTCCTTGAAATTTGCAAATAGAGGTCCTCTGTATTTTATCCCAAGTCTTGAAAATCCCGAAGAAACTTTCACCCCTATTTGTTAAATACCGGTCCATGTTGTAACATTTTAAACTCCGACCAACACCTGGCGGATTCAGACAGGCATACAACGGCGTTTACAGCCTATGCCAAAATAAAATTATGCGCTTGCCATTTGAGTCAGTCACTCCCTATGTGTTTTACTATTTGAGTCACTCACTGTGCAACATGTGGTTGCTATATGAGTTACTCAGTATACTTGTTAGTTTGTATGTGCGTGTCTAGCTGCCAGTGGGGCTGTATAACCAGGGTCCCCGCCCCTGGGTCCTGCACCACATAATGTTGTTGTTGTTGTTGTTGTGGATGTTGTTGCTGTTGTTGTTGGTGATGAGCATTAATGGCGGCCTGCATACTGATGACGTCAAAGGTCATTCCGTCCTCGGGGTGGTGCTGGACCCCCATGGGTACGGCGGTGGTGTGTAGGTCGGCGGCGGTGCCTGCCCCGGTGATGTCGCTGTGGACGGTGTGGTACACGGTGTGGTGGGTGGGGTCTAGGTAGGACTGGGAGCTGACTACATTGGGGGCGGCCACCATGTGGTGTGTGCCCTCCTCCAGCTCCCCCCCTCCTCCAGCCTCCAGCTTTAACTCCAGTAGCTGCGAGGCGGCCACGTAGCGGTGGTGTCCCTCCAGGGTGGTCACCGTGCTGCTGCTGCTACTCGGGAGGAGTACCGGATGTGCTTGTGGCGCGGCCGGCGGTAAACTCGACACGGTGATAATCGCGGGCTGTGCCTGCGCTACAAGCGGTGCCTGGATTGCCAGGGGAGCCATAATCTGCTCCGACACCGACTCAACCACCACCGCCTCCTCCTGCTTCTGATCAGGACTTGGCGCGATTAGCGTGAAATACTTCAAATCGTACACGATATCCTTATGTCGTCTCTGGAAGTGCTTGGTGCGCTTGCCGCTGTTGACCTTCATGTTACAAATCAGACACAGCATCTTGCGGCGGCTGGAGCTGTCGGGTTTCATACCCTCCCCGTGCTCCTTGTACAGGTGCCGCATCAGGGTCGGCCGCCACTTGAACTTCTGCGGACACTTGTGGCAGCTGAACGTCATCTCGTCACTGTGCGTGATCTGGTGGTCCTGGAAATAAACAATGGGGAAATTTGTATATTGCAGGGAAATGTTGGGGTAAAAAAAAAATTGTAAAACCTTGGCTATAAGTTGTAGTTTGGGGGAATCTCTCTATGTTTTCCTATCCAGAAATAAGGGTGCAATTTATAGTGAAAAGATTTTGACTTTTTTTCTATTACTGCTAGGTTTTAATCTCAAAGGAGGGGGTCGACTTTTAGGTATGTTTGACTTATAGCCGAGGTTTTCAACTAAATGAGACATGCAAAACAATTTTGGTCAATTTTTTTAAAGGGAAATTGATATGATATGGCCTGATAATTTCTATAATACAATTGCCAACTCCGCATTGAGTTATTCACACTTACATATTTTTAACTTACAAAATTTTTATCCAAAAATACTGCAGACAAAATGCGAGTACAAGAGACTGAGTCAACAACAAAAACAAAGATGGCCACTCACCTTAAGATGACTCAGCGTTTTAAACCGTTTTCCGCAGGACTGACAGATGAAGGGTCGGGAGTGCGTCCGTCGGTGGAAGTTGAGCTGACCGCGTTTGGCAAAGGCCTTGGGGCAGAGGTCGCACGTGAACTTGTGTCTGTCGTAGTGGTTGGCCATGTGTGACTGGAAGCCGGAGTAGGAGGTGAGCACAGCCCCACAGTGACTGCACAGGTAGGACTTCTCCTTACGCTGGGTGCGCTTATCCTCCTTACTCTTCCCGCAGTAATACCGCACGTGGGCGATGTAGCTCGACGACGACTTATACTCCTTCCCACACGGCTCACAGATAAACGGCGGCCCCGTGATTTCAATCTTCGGCCGTCGCTGCCACTTTCTTTTAGGCTTATTCACCGCTGCTGCAGTGGTGGTGGTACCGGTTGTATCATCAGCCGAGTCGTAGTCGTCCATTTTGAAATCTAAATCCTCAGCACTCGGGGTATCCTTGTGGGTTACAGTGATGTGCTTTATCAGTGCCGTGCGGCTTACAAACGACAACTCGCAGTAGTTACACTGGTGTGATTTACGGCGTGATTTAGTGGCCATGGCCTTTTGATCGTGCACCGTTAACAGGTGGAAGGCCAGCTCAGACAGTGTGGGTGCCTGGTGGGTACAGAGGCTGCAGGGGAGGGGCTGCACGGGGGCCGCACGACCCGCGAGGTGCTCCTGCAACCCGTGCTTCCTGCGGTACACCTTCTCTGGGGGCAGGATCACCGGGCACTGCTGGCAGTAGTACAGCAGTTGTCGGTGCGTGCGGGCATGGGCTGCGATCGTAGCGATGTCCTCCGCCACCTCAGTGCATTTAACGCAGCCGAACGAGCCATTGGCTTGCACCCAGTGGTAGCGCTCTAAGTGTCGGGTCTGGAGCTGGGGGGTCTGGTAGGCTACGTCACACACCGGGCACAGGTACTGGAGGAAACCAGGCTCCCCTCCTGTACGCCGCACCTCCACCTTCACCCCTCCCGCTAAAGACTTGTCCACAATCTCCTCATCCTCATCTTCCTCCTCTGGTATCAGCATGGTGGTATCATCATCGTTATCATCATCATCGTTGTAGCCGTGTGAGGTCCTGATGTGGGTGTAGAGGAGTTTGGTGGTGGGGTAGGTGGTGTCGCAGTAGTTACACTCATACTGCTGACTGCGGGTTTTCACGGCCGTACACATGTTCTTGTTGTTGTGTACAGTCAGCATGTGAAGAGCGAGGTGGTGCGGGGCCGGCAGCACAGCGGTGCAGTGTGGACACGTGTGGCGCAGCGCAGGTTTCACCGTCCGCGCCTGGTGGTACTGGAGTTTGTGGCGCGTTCGGAAACACTTATCAGGTGGCATGACCATAGCACAGAGCGGGCAGCAGAATAGGGCCTCGTCCTGGTGACTCCGAACGTGCTCGGCCATCTCCGCTAAACCCCGCTTCACGATAGGACACACGTTACAGTGGTAGTCGTTATACTCGGTGAGCTGCCAGTGGTACTTCTCAATGTGCGTTAACCGGGCGTTCTCCGTCTGGTACACCAGGTCACATACCGGACACAGATAGTTCATCTTCTGAGGTGCCGGTGTGACCGGTAGGTGGCGCTTGATGGTTTTGGGTGGGGTCACCATCACTACCTGCCGCTTTATGAACTTGAGTGGCGGGCGTCCTCGCAGTCTCCGTGCAATCTCCCCGCTAGAGTCCGGCTTCGTCGAGGCATCACTGGAGGATCCCTGTGGGGGTTCCGGTTTGATTTCAGAGGGGTCTGATGAAGTCGTGGCGGTTGTTCCCGGTGGCAATGGTTTGCCACTAATGTCGACCTGCCAAAACGCAAAGACACAAAAAGGAAATCTAGAGTTTCAGCCCTGCTCACAAAAAACACATCAGTTAATGGGGGGAAGGCTTTTATTGATACAACTTCAAGCACAGACGTAAATCATATAGAGTATTTTTTGAGTACATATTTTCTTTATTGTGGATAATTATTAGTGTACTGTTACAATAAGATTGAATCTTGTTGACTATTAATAATCATAAACACGCCTGAAAATAATATTATATTTTATTGTTGATATTATGGAATGTTATGCCCTCTTATCGTCATGATGCTTGAATGCAGCCCTAGGCCAGAGTTGATACACTCCCGAGGGTACGGCATGATGCACCAATGCAGTGCTGGTGAGTTACCCACCAGTACATTACAGTGGCGGATCCAGCATTGTCTAGAGGGGGGGGGGGGGCGCCCAAACCTGGCCAATCTGGAATAACTGTCTTTTTCCCGTGAGCGAAGCGCAGCAGCCATACACGAGGACTTTGATTTTGATGGTCTAGATTTGAAATGGTGCATTCTCACGCATTTTAGCACAGAATATTTTCCTGTTTTTTTTTTTTTTTGGGGGGGGGGGGGGGGGGGGGGCCAAGGCCCGTCCGGCCACCCCCCTGTATCCGCCAATGTCATTATGACGACAAATGGACATGCAACGTGAGTCATCAACCTGGACTTAAAGGGTTATATCGGCGGACATAAATCCGTATCATGGTGTATTGTCCCATTGCTGTTATGTGCTTATTGTCTATGTGTTGTACACGTATTTCTCAATATTTTGATCACGGTGTGTGGATGGGTGTACTACTGCCTAGACACATCCAGGGTTCCCACTATTTTTCAGTCACAGTTGTAACAACTTATTTTACAACTGACATGTTTAGTATCGTAATCTCCGGTGTATAACCCGCATTTCGCTTAAAACCAAACCTAGAAACTTTTGAAAATATAAAAGTCAATTGGTGAATTCTGGTGTCTCTGGTAGCATTCTGAAAACTTTGCTCTTAAAGATTTTTTAACTGACATTTTTCTTAAAATCAAGAAAAAACCTACAAAATATGACGATTCATTTTTTAAACTGACTTTCAAAGGGAAAAAAAGACTGAGGGAAACTTGCACATAGCAATGCAAACCTATTTCCCACTACGGACAGTATGACTAACTTTGGAGTTTGCTAACATGATGCAGGGATGTCATGACAATGTGATTTCATTTCGGACCATGGAGTGTAAGGAGTAGGAATCTAGATGACTAGTTGATCGTAAACTAGTCTTACTCTCCGATGACTATAAACCTTTAAACCCTATCTACAGATGGATCTGTGTAAATCCCAGGTGTACCAGTCCATCCCACTAGGGTGGGAAAGGCAGTAAATTCTCGTGTATAACCCGCACCCAGACTTTGGGAGAACCCTATAACCCGTACTACGGTGCTCAAAATATGCACTTTAAGGACCCACTCCTTCCCATTTGTTTAAACCAAAAGAAAGACACGAATATTTTATTATTAATACTTTATTTCTCATAACAATCGATAACCTTGCTACGCACATCCTATTATGTAACAACTTGAACGAGTCATTTATCCTCTGGAATTTATGCAACATTAACTGCGTGAAATACACAATCCATTTAATATAATTGATTGCGGTGAAATACATCCCGAACAAGATATTGATAATTTGTCTTGTTTAGACACATGATACAAATACATGCATTGTTTCTAAATGAACAGAGCAAAGTCTTTGTTTTCGAGAGAGTACCACAAATTCCATTTGTGATCACTATGCGGTAAGAAGCTGCTGTCCCCGCGATGAAAAAAATACCCACAAAAAAATACTCAATTTTAAATCAATTCCTAGCCATAATAATGCATAATATATTTAGTTATATTCAGTGATATTCAATACCGCAGAGATGCCACTACCTTGTCGACAAAAAATAGGAAATGTTAAGAGTTAGGTCAATTTTCTGTAGGAAATAAGCTTAATTCAATACAGAAATTCCACCAAAAAAAAGAGTAGGAATTCCTGTAAAAGTAGGAAAAGTGGCATCTCTGATTTATACCAGTGTTCGCTTTATACTTGAATATAAACTGTTTAAAATATCGTCAAAATGTAGCACTGTTTATATATACGTCATTTCATATTGGCAACATCTATTGTCATGAATGACGCACCAACGCAGCGCCGGCAACTAACTGACATTGGTGCATCATGCCAACCTTTGGGGAGTGTATCAATCCTGTAGGGTTGGCATGATGCATAAATGCAATTCTGGCGAGTTACTCAGCTTCACCTAATCCTGTTCAAAGGACTAACATCAGGGGTATCGCGGATTAATAGCTGCTGGGTGCAGAGCGATCGGTAGATCATTGTCGTCATTAATATCATTTCTATATCATTCAAACTTCTTTTCTTAGTTAAACCTTTCCACACTACGTCTAGTTCTTTTAATGCCTGTCGTTATAATGCACAAATATATGCAAATAATGCAACAAGGTTGCACTTATGCATCATGCTGACCCTAGAAGATTGATACACTCCTAAAGCACCAACGCAATGCTGACTAGCTTTCCAGAATTGCATAACTGTATCATGACAACGCTATTATTACCTTAACTAAGTAACATACTGTCCTTAACCAGCAGATGTCACATGATTAAATCACAAAGTCATTGATTTTAGCACACGTCAGTTCTAGTTAATCGGTTGGTATTATCCGGTGCGGTGTTATCAGCTGGTGTTATCCAGTGCGTCATCATTATCCGCGTGGTGTTATCCATGCGGTGTTATCTGGTTGGGGCTATCCGGTATGCTGCAATTGGCCTGTGCCTCAGTAGTGGTGTTATTTGGTTGGTGTTATCCGGTTGGTGTTATCCTGTTGGTGTTATCTGGTTGGTGTTATCTGGTTGGTGTTATTGGCCACACTGCACGACCTGTGCCTCGGTTGGTGTTATCCGGTGTGTCATTATCCGGTGTGCTGCTATTGGCTGTACTGCACGACTGCCTCACTGGTGGTGTTATCCACGTTCTGCACTAACACCCTATTACCCGGCTGGATGACCAGCGTCAACCCGTTATCCAGCAGCACCTGCTGCGCCGCCGGGTCCACCATGATGTTATCGTTTATCTGCATCACCGTCGTCTCCACCTCCTCTACCGCCAACCCCATCGATGCCACCGCCGACTCATCGACAATCTCATACTCCACCTCCTGAGTCACATCCACAGTCTGCCCATCCCCCTCCCCATCCCCCTGCTCCAGGGGCCCCTCCACTGTAGTAAAGAAGTCCAGGGAGTAGGCTACATTTTTGTGCTTCTTCCTGAAGTGCTTGGTCCTGGTTTTGACTGACATGGAGCGGTTACAGAGTTTACAGACACACTGCGGGGTGGCCTTGGGCTCCTTGCCGACCTGGTGTATGAGGTAGAGGTGACGCCGCAGACTCATCCGCCATGTGAACTGCTGGTTACAGATGGTGCACGTGAACTTCTGGTCTCCTGTGTGCATCCCTTCGTGCTCCTGGAATTGGAGAATACAAACAACATTTTACTAAAAGAACTCATTTTCGATTTTCTATTTTTTTAAATTATTTTTTCCCTCGATTTTTTCCTTTAATTATTTTTTCCCTCGATTTTTTCCTATAAAGTGAGGAAAGAAAACTTCACTCACAAGAGCCATGCTTTTGTAATCTGTCTCATCAAAAAACTAGCGATTATATTTTCATTTCATGTATCAAGATTAGAATATGTCTAAGTGGATATGGTCTTAATATATTAGTAGTTAAAAGGAAATCGGAATGGGAGGAATAGACAAAAGAGCCCAAAGAAACCTCGTTTCTAAACTAAAGGAGGCAAAGATATACCAACATTTAAATTTAAAGTATATCCTCTAGATACGGGGGAATATTTTAGTTTTTAGAGGTATAGAAAAGTGCTGACTCATTCTTAGAGTAAACATAGCCTCTAGATTTTGTGGAATATATCAAGTTTTTAGAGGTATATAAAAGTGCTGACTCACCCTCATGTGCGGCAGCTGACTGAACTGCTTGCCGCAGTAGCCACACACGTGTGGCTTGGTGTGTATGACCATGTGTCGCCGCATTACTTGACGGGTCAGGAACCGCTTGCCACACGTGCCGCACGGGAACGCTCCGTTCAACACATGCTCGTTACTCTGGTGCAGCTCGAACGAGTGTTTGTGTTTAAACACGCGGCCACAGTTAGAACACAGGTAGCCCGAGTGTTTGGGGGTTGGGCACTGGTGTTTGGCCGCCCCGGAGCGGGTCGATAAGAGGCGCTGACACTTGTTACATTTGTAGCGGTTTTCCACCAGTGTGAAGCCGTCTCGTTCTGCGTTCTCGTTGGTTTGTGTGAACGGAGGTTTCGGTGCTGCTCTGGCTGCTATGGGCGCTCGCACACGGCTCTTCTTGAGGATGCGTTTCTTGTGAGGATCAGGTTTGATCCATGCGTCATAGTTGGACTCGATACACGGGTGGTTCCTGGTATGCACAATGAGATCATGCTCCTGTTGGAACGTCTGGTCGCAGTAATTACACGGGAAGGGATCATTCCCGATAAACACTCGCATTGATACGTCATCATGATCCGTCATCAGGTGGTAGCTGAGGCTACTCGACTCGTGAAACACCGCCCCGCAGTGACACGGGAACTCCGTCTGTCCCCGCGTCCTCATATTACGGTGCTCAAACATCCGGTGTTTAGTCCTCTGCGGCTGCTCCTCTAACGGGAAACCTGCCGGGCAGGCTCGACAATACCACAGCGACTCACGCTGACACTCACGCGCGTGAGTCACCATCACAACCAGATTATCAAATGTAGCGTCGTCATCGCACTGTCGGCACTTGAAGACACCGTAAGACGGACATGTCCAGTGGAAGTCTTTGATGTGTCGGTCGAAGGCCTTAGGTACAAAGAAGAAGGAGTCACACACGGGACACATGTCCTTAGCCACACCTTTGTGCTCGTCAAATTCTGGTTCTGTTTTCACGAGTTGTTCCTCCATGTTATCAGCGTTTTCATCTTCAGCACCAGACCCACCCTGGTCAGCCTGGAACAAAATGATACATGAATTAGAATTGTCATCATCCCACATTTATATCATCCATAACCCTTAGCATAGCATATGTGGTATGCCTTTTCACCAGGGCTACATTCAAGCATCATACTGACCCTTATGCAGCCCTGGCGAGTTACTTGCTAGGGCTGTAATCATGTATCATTACGTCAAAGAAATTACACATTAAGGTACTTTGTGGACTTAAACAGTTTAACAAGAGTTAAATCGATACATAAATGATTTAAAAAAAATTCTAATACCGCTGACACTTACAAGGAGCCATTCAATGACCATATTTATAAATACTTTTATCTATTAGATAAACTAGCAATATACAAACGCCACTTAATATAAAATTAATCGAGCACTTACCTTAGGTTAGTGTGAAGATTAATTGTTGTTCCCTGAGCAGACAACAAAAGTTGTCTGCAGCGTACACAGGAGAGTCGCACGGTACCAGCGGTCACTTCCGGAGCAAGCGAGCAGTGGATTTTCTGTAAATTGAAAAGTACACAGGAAAAACCCCCTTCTTTGTCTATGTCTTCAGGTTTGTTGTAGATTGGTATTGGCCCAGTTAAAACCCCCAATTCCATCTAGGGTAGGTAGGGTGGGCCTGTGTACGCTGCAGACAACTTTTGTTGTCTGCTCAGGGAACAACAATTAATCTTCACACTAACCTAAGGTAAGTGCTCGATTAATTTTATATTCCCTGTCGCAAATCAACAAAAGTTGACTTTAGCGACACAGGAGATTTTAAAGTGCAGTCAATCCACTGCGTTCACCCCTAGCGACTCGGGGCAACTATTAGAAATTTCTAATTTCATTCATTAATTATCCCTGTCTCACAGAACACTGTGACTCGGTACATAGGTGATAATTTGACAGTATTTATTAACCTGACAAAAGTCAGATCATAACAGGTAACGAAGTGGCTCTGGCAGTGGCCAACAAAATAAACTAGTAGTTTTATCTAGCACCATACTCGGTGGAGGCATGAGCATAATATTGCTCCCAGTATGTAACTTATATGAGATATAGTAGCAGTTATAATGCTAATAGGTAACAGGTAGCACTTCAGGGTACAGACAACACAGAGGCGTTCCTCCTCATGGAACGGTTCCAGGACCAGTTCCTCCAGAGGCTCACCAGTGCGTGCTGTTTTCATTAAGCCCTACAGTATAGCCCTAGAGATCCAGGGCAGGGATGACCTGGCCCTCCTGGCCAGAAAACTAGTAGTATGAGCACTACTAGTTTAAACCCCAAGTACTGGAGAGACAGTAGCTCGTTTGGACCCCAACGCAGTTACATATCCAACACTACCTGCACGTCCCAGAAGGTGTTATATCTCTTCTGTCACCTAAACAAGTGAAGGTATGTGTAGTAAACTGCCTGAATTTCATGAGAAAACATAGCAGAAACCTTAGTGTGAAAGACCTTCCTGTACCCACTCTCATCCTTAGTAATTTTTCCTTCATGCCACTGGGTTAAGGTGCTCCTTGTTGAAATTCCCTTCAACAAATTCCCCAGTGCTTATTGCAATAAATTGCAATTCTGCTTGAGAGCATTGAGTTTAACCTTCACCCATACGTCTAACATATAATGTCTATGACATGAGTGCCTACTATTATGTCTATCATCATGAGTGCCTGCTGCTAAGCATACCCCATGAATGGCAGCTCCAAGTCAACAAGTGAGAAGTGAAAGTCTTCTGCTTTGTTCATAGCCGGAGCGCCAGCTTGCCGTATCTTCTAAACGAACGACAACTTGTTGTGTCCATAACACAATGCCTAGCTGTTAACGTTAATAATGTCCGCAAATAGGTGTATTGGCCATAATGAAGTTTATAACGTTAAAACACTCATTGTCCCTTCGTCAACTAGTTATAGTCATTTGTTGATATGTCACGCAGATCCAGTCATAGGGCCATTGTAAGATCACCCAATACACCCTGTTGCGGACAAGACCCCTATCCTGCTTATGTCTATTAGCAGCTAGCAGCTGCAGCTAATAAGACAGTGCCAACAACAAAAGCACTAGCATCTCCTAGGACTGGAGCATCAAGTATCTACGAGAGTCCCAGCACCTACATCTACTCCGAGAGCACCAGTTTCTATCTCAAGAGCTTAGAGTAAACTTCAAAACCCCCAAAAGAGTACTTGTTTACTTCAGTCACCCTTACTCGGTAAGTATAGGAGGCAGATAGGTGTATTGCTTTATTTTGAAGTAGAAATCATCCAGTTTTGCAAAGTCAATGGCGACAGCAGCATTAACAGTGATGACATCAAATAAGTATCATCTGTTTGGATGACAATTCCACCAAAATTCAAAAAAGGATGTCGAAATCCTCTGACTGACCAATCCACCCTGTTGCCTCCAACAAAGTTGTCTGCGTCTATGACAAGAGCGCCAGCTTCTGTGTCTACAACAAGAGTGCCAGTATTTGCGACAAGGACTCTCAGGACAAGAGCGGCAACGCCTGACACTCAGGGCGAGAGCGGCAGCGCCTGCGTCCCCCGACGAGAGCGGCAGCGCCTGCGTCCCCCGACGAGAGCGGCAGCGCCTGCGTCTCCCGACGAGAGCGGCAGCGCCTGCGTCTCAGGACGTGAGCGGCAGCGCCTGCGTCTCACGACGACAGCGGCAACGCCTGCGTCTCACGACGACGCCTGCGTCTCCCGACGACAGCGGCAACGCCTGCGTCTCCCGACGACAGCGGCAACGCCTGCGTCTCCCGACGACAGCGGCAACGCCTGCGTCTCCCGACGACAGCGGCAACGCCTGCGTCTCCCGACGACAGCGGCAACGCCTGCGTCTCACGACGACAGCGGCAACGCCTGCGTCTCACGACGACAGCGGCAACGCCTGCGTCTCACGACGACAGCGGCAACGCCTGCGTCTCACGACGAGATCGGCAACGCCTGCGTCTCACGACAAGCGGCAACGCCTGCGTCTCAGGACGAGAGCGGCAACGCCTGCGTCTCAGGACGAGAGCGGCAACGCCTGCGTCTCAGGACGAAAGCGGCAACGCCTGCGTCTCAAGACGAGTCTGTACGCCGGCATCAGCATCTGCAACAAGAGCCCCTGCGCCTACGACGAGAGCCCCTGTGCCTACGCCCAGAACCCCAACGACAAAAGCTCCAGCGTCTATGACGAGAGCGCCAGCGTCGGCAACAGGAGCGCCAACGTCTTCGACAAGAGCGCCAGCATCTGTGACAAGAGTGCCAGCTGCAAAGAGAGCTCAGGCGTCTGCAACGAGAGCGCCAGCATCTATGACGAGAGCGCCAGCGTCTGCGTATATATCTACGATGAGAGCCCCAGCATCAGTGTCTAAGAAGCGAGCCCTATCTTCTTCCTCTGTCGAGAGCGCCTGCATAAACGTCTACGACAAGGGTCTACGAAGAGACACCTGTGTCTGCATCTACGACGCCAGCCCCTGCCTCGACAAGAGCGCCTGCGTCTACGATAAGAGCGCCTGCGCCTACGACAGGGCATCTACGGGGGCGTCAGCATCTACAGCGGGAGCGGCAACGCCTGCGTCTCACAGCGAGAGCGGCAACGCCTGCGTCTCACGGCGAGAGCGGCAACGCCTGCGTCTCACGGCGAGAGCGGCAACGCCTGCGTCTCAGGGCGAGAGCGGCAACGCCTGCGTCTCACGGCGAGAGCGGCAACGCCTGCGTCTCACGGCGAGAGCGGCAACGCCTTGCGTCTCACAGCGAGAGCGGCAGCCCCTCTGTCTCACAGCAATGTCTGCGTCTCACAGCGAGAGCGGCAAAGCCTGAGTCTCACAGCGAGAGCGGCAACGTCTGCGACTCACCGCGAGGGCGTGTCACACACGGAGAGCGGCAACACCTGAGTCTCACAGCGAGAGCAGCAACGTCTGCATCTCACAGCGAGAGCGGCAACGCCTGAGTCTCACAGCGAGAGCGGCAACATCTGCGACTCACAACGAGAGCAGCAATATCTGCCTGTCTCACACTCACAGCGAGAGCATGTCACACATGGAGAGCAGCAAGCCCTGCGTCTCACAGCGAGAGTGGCAACACCTGCTTCACACACGGAGACAGCAAAGCCTGCGTCTCACACGGAGAGT
Source organism: Harmothoe impar (assembly GCA_947462335.1). NCBI lineage: Eukaryota > Metazoa > Annelida > Polychaeta > Phyllodocida > Polynoidae > Harmothoe > Harmothoe impar. The sequence goes on along the minus strand of OX381717.1, from coordinate 34,259,347 downwards.
TGCAACGCCTGCGTCTCACAGCAAGAGCGACAACCAACGCTTGTGTCTCACAGCGAGAGCGGTAATCAACGCTTATGTCTCACAGCGACAGGCGGCGACGCCTGCGTCTCGCCACGAGTGGGGTTGACACACTCTCTATGACCTAGAAGTGGCCAATCAGTACAATTACTCGACCTGCTTTGCCCGAGTAAGACTACGAGAGTGCCAGCGGCTGTCTCTAGGACTAGAGTGACTGCGTCTACATCAGAAGTATGACACCGGGAGCGGCGAAGCCTGAGTCACACATGAATCTGCGTCTCAGGGCGAGAGCGGCAGCGCCTGCGTCTCTCGACGAGAGCGGCAGCGCCTGCGTCTCCAGACGAGAGCGTCAGCGCCTGCGTCTCCCGACGAGAGCGTCAGCGCCTGCGTCTCCCGACGAGAGCGTCAGCGCCTGCGTCTCCCGACGAGAGCGTCAGCGCCTGCGTCCCCCGACTAGAGCGTCAGCGCCTGCGTCTCAGGACGTGAGCGGCAACGCCTGCGTCTCACGACGACAGCGGCAACGCGTGCATCTCACGACGACAGCGGCAGCGCCTGCGTCTCGCGACGACAGCGGCAACGCCTGCGTCTCGCGATGAGAGCGGCAACGCCTGCTTCTCACGGCGAGAGCGGCAACGCCTCCGTCTCACGACTACAGCGGCAGCGCCTGCGTCTCACGGCGAGAGCGGCAACGCCTGCGTCTCACGGCGAGAGCGGCAACGCCTGCGTCTCACGGCGAGAGCGGCAACGCCTGCGTCTCAGGGCGAGAGCGGCAACGCCTGCGTCTCACGGCGAGAGCGGCTACGCCTGCGTCTCGCGCTGAGAGCGGTAAAGTCTGCATCTCACGCTGAGAGCGGTAAAGTCTGCATCTCTCACAGAGGGGGTGACACACTATGACCTAGAAACGGTCAACCAGTACAATAACTCAACCTACTTGGCCTGAGTAAGACTCAGGACTCTCGACGGACTCAAGACGAGAACGGCAACGCCTGCGTCTCCCGGCGAGAGCGTCAGCGCCTGCGTCTCAGGACGTGAGCGGCAGCGCCTGCGTCTCACGGCGAGAGCGGCAGCACCTGCGTCTCACGGCGAGAGCGGCCACGCCTGCGTCTCACGGAGAGAGCGGCCACGCCTGCGTCTCACGGCGAGAGCGGCCACGCCTGCGTCTCACGGCGAGAGCGGCCACGCCTGCGCCTCACGGCGAGAGCGGCCACGCCTGCGTCTCACGGCGAGAGCGGCAACGCCTGCGTCTCAGGACGAGAGCGGCAGGGCCTGCGTCTCAGGGCGAGAGCGGCAGGGCCTGCGTCTCACGACGAGAGCCGCAACGCCTGCGTCTCACAGCGAGAGCCGCAGCGACTGCGTCTCACGGCGAGAGCGGCAGCGCCTACGTCTCACGACGAGAGCGGCAACGCCTGCGTCTCAGGGCGAGAGCGGCAACGCCTGCGTCTCACGGCGAGAGCGGCTACGCCTGCGTCTCACGGCGAGAGCGGCTACGCCTGCGTCTCACGCTGAGAGCGGCAAAGGCTGCGTCTCACGCTGAGAGCGGCAAAGGCTGCATCTCACGCAGAGGGGGTGACACACTATGACCTAGAAGTGGTCAACCAGTACAATTACTCAACCTACTTGGCCTGAGTAAGACTGGGAGTGAAACTGATTAAAACACAAATAATCAGTGAAGCATCTCACCTGTATACCCTACAGTGGTGGTGCTTTCTTAGTGTCACTGTTATCATACACTTCCTCTACAGACCTCAGCGGATCTACAAGTTTAGTCATCTACCAGCTTGGCTAGACAACACTCGGAGGAACAACTGCTCATAGCAGTAGCACCCTTCCTGGTAAGAAGGTGCTAGAGTAAATAACTTCCCTGTACACACTCAACATTTCTTCTGTCACCTAAACAGGTGAAGGCATATGGAGTAAAACTGCCTAAATTTCATCAGAAACCATAGCAGAAGCCTTAGTAACCTTGCCCCATGGCACTGGGTTAAGCTTTTTTGTGTAAACAGGGCAACCCAACACATACCTAAAATAGGTGTTCCTTGAAAAATAGTCTAAGAGCTATTTCTCCAAATTTGTGAAAAATTTGGGCATAAGGTATGTGTCTTGGTAACTTTCCAGTCCACATACAGGTTAAAGCTAATTCTGCTTGAAAGTAATGAGTTGTCCCCTTGTCTGGTTGCCTGAATATCCATCAGGATGCATAGCAGAGCCATTAAGGTTCACCCCTTACAGACAGAAGCATGAAAAAAGCCCAAGTGTAACTTCTAAATAAATAGAAAGTGCTGGTTAACACCAGGCACCCTTACACAGTAAGCATTGGAGGCAAATAGGTGTATTGGTCTTTTTTAGAAGTTGGTGTCATCCTGAATTGCCACTGTCAAAATTGACAGCAGTGTGACAGTGATGACATTGAAAATATTTCCATATTTTTGGATGACAATTTTCTAAATTTCTAAATTATGGATGACAATTTCCTTAGCCACCAATACACCCTGTTGCCTCCAATATAGCCACAAATAAACGCAATTAGAGGCAAGTAGAGAAGACGATTTGGGAAACCAACGAGTCTAGCGCTAAAATTGAGCCCCGGCCACGCCGGTGAGCGATAATATGTGTATTTGTCGCATTGGCTTCAAATTTAGCGCTAAAAGTCGCTGAAAAGATCCTCCTGTGCGACAAATCGCCCCCAATGCCTCTAAAAGCGACAGCATAACAAAATATAGGCGACAAATATGGCATAATCCGGTTAAAACATCGAAATACTCACCATAATCGTCGCTGCTGCTCCGAAAAGCGTCCCACCTTGACGCATGCGCGAACGGAAGTGACCGCTGGTACCGTGCGACTCTCCTGTGTCGCTAAAGTCAACTTTTGTTGATTTGCGACAGGGAACATATTAGCCATATAAGTAGGTAGTTCTACTGTAAATAGATCATGTATTTACCCCCAGAATACAGAAAGACTCACCATTGACTGAGGCGTGGAGAGTTTCTTCCTCCGCTTCCTCCCGACCCCCGCCCTGCGTCTGGCGGCACCTCCCGTGGTACGCCTCTTACGGTGACTCTGCACCATGTGTCTATCCCGCATGATTTTGGAAGTGAATGATTTACTACAATAGCTGCATTTCTCATCGTATCTATCTAATTTCTCTATGATGACACTCGAGTCATCATGCTGCATGATGGCATGGTAGGCGAGCTGACTGCGCGAGTCAAACTCAGCCTCACAATGTCCGCATTTGAACAAAGTCGGGACGGCCGTTTCGATCCAGCTTCCCTGATGGTCCTTCCCGCGATGTTTACTCTTCTGTAGTACATCGCCGAATACGAGAGTACAGTTCTCGCAGGCGGAGAGTTCAGAGCGGTGTTTAGTCTGGACGTGTTCTACGATCTCCTTAACGTGGGTGAACTCCCCGTTACATGAGGAGCAGGAGAAGCGGTCCCTGTCCCGGGGCGTCCAGTGGTAGCGAGACACGTGCTCCGCAAACCGCAGCTCTCCGTGGTAGCAGCAGTCACAGTGGGGGCAGTGGTAGCGCAGGAACTGACGCCGACCCCCGCCCGACTTACTGCTAACCACCGCTGCAGACTTACTGCTAACTACCACCGCAGGGTTCTGCACCTCTGGGGTACTACTGGTCCCCTGCTGGAGCAGGTCATTTAGCGTCATTTCATCCCCTTCAGTGAGAGTCATATCACCTGCAGTGACAAGTTCTGCGTCTTTGGTTAATGCTGTATCGGCCAGTGTCCTTCCTTGGCTATCCTGACCCTGTTTTGCTACTTGACTGGAGGCTACACTCTCCTCCTTCACTCTGGGTGCACTACAGTCTCTGACGGCCACCTCTGGGGGTGTCAGCGGGAGGAGGATATCCAACAGCAGACGGCGGACACTTTGTGTAGTTGAGATTTTATTTTGTCCGTCAGCCATGACCGCCTCGCCGGTCTCCTGACTGTTATCATCACCATCACCGGGAGCTATCCCCTTAGCCGCTAGCTCCAGGTGGACATCCACATGGGTGCTTAACTCACCGTGCTTCGGGAAGACACAGGGGCAGTAGTTACAGGGGTAGAAGAGCTCCTCGGCGCGAACCTGCTGAGTCATGGAGTAGTCAGAGTGTTGTATGAACCGATGAAACCCGAGGGCGGCCCGCGTACCGAACATGGCGGCACACTCACAGGCGTACATCCGCAGTGGGGTGACGCGCGGCAGGCGGTGACACTCCTTGACATGGTCGTTACGCTGCTTGAAGTCGGTGGTCGGGAGGACGTAGCGGCAGTCGGTACACGACCACATGGTACTCCGGTGGGTGCGTGCGTGGGTCACCATCCCGTGTAGCGTCTGACACACCTCGTCACACGACACACACTTATAGCGCCTCCCCCCACGCAGCACCGTCCAGTGGTGCCGCGTGATGTGCGTCTGGATGACCGTCTCGTTCTTACTCTCCCGGTCACACACCGCACACAGGTACAACACCTGATGTTTGTTCCCAGGGGTCGCTGAGTCCCGCGCCGACTGCTCCACCTGAAGGCAAGCGCAATAAACCAAGGTGAACAAACGTTGACAACTTGTTTTTAAGGTTTGAAAATATCTTTATTTGTCAAATCACAGGTTAAAAACATGTGTTGTAGGTTGTGACAAATATAATACAACACTCAGATATTGTGATGTGACTGGTGTGGATGTTTATTAGGAAGAATAGATACAATACAATTGATACACTTTAATATGAACATTACATGGATTCGATACATGTGACTGTTACATTCATATACAGTAGTGGCTTGAATCAGCGCACATTTGCTTATACATTTAGATGGTACCAATTACTCGCCCTCGCCGCTTAGACCTGCTTATTCAAGATATAGAAATAGCTTAAATGTTCAGTTAGATATCTTCATTTACCCTGCCCGTATTCAAGACCTCCGCTTTTTGAGACTTCTGCCCTTATTCAAGCCACTACGGTACTTATACTATAGCAATGTACCTTGTTTAAGTGCCGGGCGCTTATAGATATCAATACCAACTTCACCCCTGCCGCTTATACAAGACAGGCACTTATTCAAGCTACATGATTTGGTATTTAATACTTATTTCAACACCCCCTGTACCTCCGGTCCTTACTCAAGACTACCTTATTACCAAATACCCAGTATTTAAACATGATGTTTTTTAAAGTGTTTTATTCGGGAAAATGATACAATTAAATCAAAAGATAATAAATGTATTAAACCTAGCATGTGCGCGTTGCATTACCTCTGCTAGGGCCCCTATGAGTGCAGTCATTACAATAAACGTATACAATACAATTGTTTACGGTATGCATACCCAGTATTCATTTATCACGGCCAGTTATAGCCAACAAATATACCAGTGGCTTAAAAAATAAACACTGCTCTGCAACCTACCCTATCCAGTGTATAAAGAGTTGCTAAAAAGTTGCTCGCTTTTCTTTACATGGTATGTTGTCTGGGTGTTTGTGTATTAAACGTATCACAATTCCTCATCTAACGGATTAAATACTTTAAATATCATCCCGTGTTTGTTCGGACATTGTGAATTCTGTAAAGCACACGCCATTGTGAATAGATCAATTTAACCCTTAACCCTTTTATTTCTGTCATCGTAAGGTTTCTCATACAACCTGATACTAGTAGCAGAAATTCATAACCAGCACAAATATCACAGGTACAAATATCACATGCTGAGCATATGGGGGCCATGCCCCCCCCCCCTTCACCCTTAGGTCCCCTGAGTAGAATTTTCAAATTCTCCAACTCATGTCGTGCTACTGCTTTTGCTGGAGTATCTAACATCAACTCTAGTTTTTACCATTGCTGGAAAAAGCCCACAAAGATATGATATTATGTGTCTCCGTAAAAGACAAAGACTATCCACAAACAACTCTGGATGCCTCCTTTTCAGGTGATGACTGCTGTCTTGGTAACTGCTGGGTATTGTACGTCTCGCTGAGTACTCTTCATGTCACATGTGTATAGTCCGTACCCATCTACCGCCCAATCTACGACACGAGTCGTGCTGGCTCAGTCATTGCTGGTAACCATGGTGATTTATAGTCTCTGCTGGTGATGTGTTTACGGACTATTTTATCTACCTAAACATAGGTTGCTCCCAAGTCGCCTGACCCACGGTTTGTGTGAGCCTGTCTCTGCTGGCCCCAACTCCACTCCATATATGGACATCTCACGGCATTAGCTCACGTGACCTCAAACTGTCTCATCACGTGACTTCTGTCAATCTTCATTCCCTTATATGGGGCGGGTTGGGGCCAGCAAAACCTTGGTATTTCAAGATGGCAGCTTCAGCCAAGCACAGTCGGTAATCCAACGACGACTGACGTTTTGACAGTCTATCTATGGCCATGTTTACAGTGTCAGGTGACACGGGCCGTGTGTGGGTTGTGTGAGTGCCTGGGGTCGGCATGTGTCATTCACCTCTCCCGACTCTCCCGCTAAATCTCCCTCCGACTCATCTGCCTCTTTATTAACAACCCGTGTGAAATACTTTGCATTGTACTCAGTATCTGGGTGGCTCCTGTGGAAGTGGCCTGCGCGACTCCCGCTGTACAGTACGCAGTGACAGGGGCTGCAGGTAACGCTGTAGGCTTGAGTGTGGAGTGCCCCCTCCCTGGTGATGGGTCGTCCACAGGTGGCGCGTCACACTGAGGCACCACCTGAAGGCCGCGTCACACCGCCCCCGCGGGGGCCGCGGGTCACACCGCCTCTTATAAGCCGACCCAACATATAAGCCGTACCCTTATAAAGTATAAGGACATGAAGTTTGTTTGATGTTACTAATGCATAGTACTAGATAAGTCATGATTAACATATACATCTGAAGTCTATAATTAATGGTATAACTATACCATAGGATGGGTTTGAAGCATACCTAACTTCACGACTACAAATGTACATTTGTTATGCTGGGACGAAGATAAGACAGGCCAAGTAGCGCCTATTTAGATTTAGAATCTGATAAGCATTTGGTGAATCTGATGAGTTGCTTGCAGAGGAATAGTGTGTCCGTGCCTGCTCCAAAATTTCCACAAAAGCACACGCATACCCCATCTTGATCCAGGGACATTCTGTTTGCATGCACAACATGACAGGCCGAACACGGGTACTCTAGGTGCTCCAGGACAGTCTCCTTTAATCTCTTAATAATCACTTTTTTGCTTGATGATAAACCGCGCTTGGTGTGCTTGTGTCCGTGAGGTTCTCCTGTTGTCACTAGATGGAGGTCTTTGGGAATAAAACTATTATCTACGAAACTTTGAGACACGCATTTTGCCGCCTCAGAAACCTACCGGAGGTAAACAGAAAACACAGACTTATCCTACTAGAGTCCCCACTATCCTACCGATGTCACGATTTTGTTTTTAAGACGGTCGCGAATCTAATCCGTGATAAAATATATATGTGCATAATCTTACTGAATGTATATGAAGCAGTTTACACCTATATTTTCTATCTTTTCAATCAAAATAAGAGTACGATTTTTAATTCATATCCTTTCCGGTATTGGTCAAGATTCATAGATTTTATATTCCTAACAATGTGTAGTACTAGTATATAGAATACAACATTCATGGCTTTGAAAGCCTGCCGCTACTATACGATACAAAATAAACATATCTTCACCCTTGGAGTCGGCACAGTGCTTTAATACATTATGCCCTTTTGTCCCCATAAAGCATGAATTCAGCACTGGCAAGAAACTAGTGCTGCGTTCATTTCGGGCCACTCAGCCGGCGATTAGCTATTACAGCACCATGCTGCCCTTAAAGGGTTAGTGACATATTCACTCTGTAACTCTGCACTGCTGATACTTAGATGAAGCCTGATGAGAGGTGACTAAAATAGGATACATGTACCTCAAATGTCACTAACACTCGGTCGTCGAAACAAAATATCATTAGGAGATCATTTTTACAACTCATGCTCCGCTTCAGTGACCCAAAACAAATCAAAAGATGTCAGGGTGCTGGTTTGTTCGCCTTCTCCCGACGATAAAACTCCCCTGTTGGCGATGGGGCAACTTCTGGTAGCAATTCTAGATACATGTATCAACCATCTCTCTTGCAATACCATTCTGTCTCCAGTCTTCTAACCCCTACAGTGTTTTACCTATTATCTATGGTACACATGTAAAGTTCTCTCCTCATTTCAGCCTGTACAACTGAAAACTGTGGCCGACAACATATTTGTGACCAACTCAAGTCTCCTCCATCTAATCGGTAGGAGAAACCTTTCAGTGATGGTAAACGATAAATTGACCCTGAAGTGTTGCAACATATTTTTTTAACATTGCAGGGCATAAATATACAGTTTTGTAACAGTGGTCCATATCTAACGAAAATACCTTATACTACGAAAATAACTTAATATTGTTAGAAAGCAGGAATCTAGCAAAAGTTGTTCGTATGGGAACTCTTCTACCACTCCTTACAACATCTACCATTACCACTTTTATATAAAACTGACCAATTTCTTTTCATTTCCTAACCCTTCATGGCTTAATTGGCAGTGATGCATCGATGCAGCGTGAGCAAGCACTGCATTGGTGCATCATGTCGCCCCTTCAGGAGTGAATCGAAACCCCTGGGTGGGCATGATGCATAAATGCAGCAGTACCGAGCTACCCACCATGGCTGCATTCATGCATCACAACAATAAAGGACCGACCCCCCGATCACAACAAATGCACTAACCCTTTAAAGACGCATATCTCTAAATGATGACATTATGCCGGCCCTTTGGGAGTCTCAACCCGGTAGGGTCGGCATTATCTAATTGTGATGCTTGAATGCAGCTCTGGCGGGTTACTCGCCAGGGCTGCGTTCATACATCATGAAGACCAACGGCATGATGCATTGATGCACCATCCCGTCCTCAAAGTACAACTACAAAGCTGCTCTTAACAAGTTAAATAGTGCATTTGGGTATCAGGGTCTTTTCTAACAAAGTGTATAAAAGTGTTAACATAAAAGAGTGCCTACCTCTACGTTTGGTTCTTGGTCTGCGACGTAATCTTCATCATTGTCATCGTCAAGATCATCCTCGTCTGCTAAGGCTGCTTTCACTGTGGCCGAGACTCGTGTTTTGCGGAGTGACATTTGGCGAGCTGTCAACTTTGATGTGGTCGGTTCTTCCTCCTCTACTTTGACCTCCTTTTCTGACTCAGTAGTTTTTCGTTCTCGCTGGGACTTCCTCTGTGGTGATGATTTCTGAAACGGGATATTTATGGCATTGATATTTTGCTTGCAACTCGCCAGGGCTGTATTATTAAATGTATCATGGCGACACTTTGGGATTGGGTCACGGACAACAAGTGAAATAGTCCATTATAGTATTATGCGGCCCATAAAGGTTTCACTTAAAAATACAGTCGTGACTGACAAAAGAAGAGGTCTTCTTTCTGGAGACGCGAGCAAAAAGGTCTTCCTCCACCGCGATGCAACCTTGTAATGAAGTTCAAAACTTCAATGGCCGCCGTTGTCATGGCGCCGCCCTCCATATGACGTCACAAGTGACGTCATACAAGATGAGTCTCCCTGGCAACCAGCTGTAGGCTGGAAACGGTTGCTATCAACACTGTGTTGGAGTTGTTGATAGTGACAGAGTTGATTATTATGATCAACACTGGAGACAGATAGGTTTCGCTTGTTATAAGCTCATCAGGCATCTAAATAGCTTCATTATATTGAAGCTATCGCGGACAAGGTGTCTAGACTTAGTCTAGAACTTAGAGAGGGCGGGCCTAGACATTTATTTTGTAGCTAAAGCTTGTAATAAATGTCCAAGATTGGACTGAAACAGTTTCACACATTTACAAAAAATACCGGTAACAATGGAATTTTTAGTTGAGGCAAAAGGATTTAATGCCAGTGTGAAAACAGGTCCAGAGGCAATCTGGTGCCCATGAAGTGGGTCTAGGTCCCCCATTTATTTCCCACCCCGGAAGATATTTCCGAATTTTGGGACTGGGGGCCTCACAGGGGGCGCCGGTTTGGGTATTTTCCTCTTAAATTTAGGTTTACCACTCTTTTTGACACCAAAGAAGAGGTCTTGATGGAAGAACGGCAACGCGCCGAATCATTGTAATTACATATGTAATTAATTACCTGAATAAATACATTTAAAAAAAAAAGTTCTTTCAGCACTATCGAAGGTTCCTTTCTGTGCACCATATATCGTTGTCATGATGCAAGAATGCAGTTGCCAGGGCTAGTTGCATGAATGCATTAAGACAGCAAAAGTACTTCACGGATAATCCATTTTAGCATCATAAGACCTTTGAATGGTTAAACCAGAGAAGCCACTTAGTCTTCATCAAAGAATAGGAAATCCTACAATTTGGTAGATTTTCTGTGGGAAATCAACATAATTCAATGCAGAATTTCCAGCAAAAAAGTAGGAAAGGTGGCATCTCTGTTCGCCCTTTAAGGACGGCACTATAACTTAATGCATCATGCCCATGGTCGTCATGATGCATGAATACAGCCCTGGCGAATAACTCACAAGGGCTGCATTCAAGCATGATGCCGACCCTATGTGGTTGAGACATTCCTGAAGGGTCGGCATGATGCACCAATGCAGCACTGGCGAGTTACTCGCCGGGGCTGCATTGGTGCATCATGACGACAAATGTTATCTTTTCGCGACATCGGTCCTTAAAGGGTTAAAGCAGCACGTACCAGGTTCGTGTCCTTGGTGTGCACCTGTTGGTGGTGGCGCTGTAGGTGCATGTGGGAGGAGTACGTCTTCTGACACATGCCGCACGCAAACCGACCCCCGTGTTCCGCCTCACGGTGTAGCCGGAACTCCTGTACCGTCTTAAACTCCGCCCCACACCCGCAGTTAAGGTCCTGTATCAGGGAGGGAACAAGGGACGAGTTAGTAACATGGCCAGGTGTTGTTCTATTCATTCAGTACACTACTGTTAAAATCTACAATAATCAATATCCCTAAGTCGTCATCTCCTTTCTCTAGCCTTTTAATATATCACACTAATTCCATCTTGAGTCCTCTTAGTTATTATAATTCTATTATCATTTTAGCATAGCCTATAAACAGCATTGTACGCCTGCCCAACGCTTCGCCTTCAGTTTTAAAATGAATCATCATCATCACACTACTGTAAACATATTCAATTGTGGTCAAAAACAGGGTTGCCACCGACAAGGTAGTTTTAAATTCCCTGGCTTTTCCCTGACATTTCCAAGACGTTATATCAAATTTCCCTGACAATCGCGACATAAACCCAATGTTTCAAATGCCCTCCAACTATTAATATGCACTCTTTTTTAAAGTTATCTTCTACTTAGCAAGTGATCGTTATTTAACAACAGGGATTTTGTGTATCGCGTGCGGGCAAAAATTTAACCCCCTCCTTTTTGAGGATTTAGATATTTTTATCTCTTAAAATCATAGTAAAATACAGGCTTTTTTTCAAAGAAAAGAGGTGACTTTTTTAGTATTTCAAAGATTTTCCCTGACAAAACATTATTTTCCCTGACACTTTCAGAAAATATCATATTCCCTGACATCTTGCCAAAAATATTGAAATTCCCTGACATTTCCCTGACCTGTAATGAAAAATATTTTCCCTGACATTTTCCCTGACAGTGGCAACCCTGAAAAAGAGAAAAGTCCTATTTGCTAGCTGTCGAGTTGGGTAAAATGCTTCTTATTACATTATTGTATTTCTCTTTAATCAGTCACCCATTGGTTCCTCTTAAATTGATGACAAGCACCACATTTTTGCCAAATGTGTATTATACTATTGAATTGTAAAATATATCATTTGACATTAACCCTTTAATGTCTTCACAATTTTGCCCGTGTCACCATGTCAAATTTTAGCAAAAGAGCTGTATCATCGTGTCGAATTTTAGGTATATAAGAACTTGGAGAAAAATTCCTGTGGGTCGATTTTCATGCCAAAGTTTCCTGTGTCTGTCGATTTTTAAAAAGGCCTAAAACGGCTGTGTCTCCCATGTCGATTTTTACCCATGTAGAGGCACATTTGTCGCCATGATGCACAGACAGGTCTAAGTCACGCACCGGCATCATATCGACCCTTCTGCAGTGCATCCACCCTGTGTGGTCATGACGCAGCACTGGCGAGTATCTCGCAAGGGCTCCATTCATGCATCATTACAACCAAATAAGAATTTAAGCACTATGCGGCCCTTATTGTATGAATCAGCATTTTAACTTACATCTTCGACTTCAAAGTGGGAGGAACAAGACTTGGAGAATCGCTGGTGAAGTTTCAGACTCGGTATCTGTGAGAATCCCTCCCCGCATATCTGAAATACATATTCACCACACCGTTAAGAGTATCAAGAAGCACAACTATAGTGTTCAATGTACAGTGTAGAGTGCGCTTTATAAATATATGAAAACTTTTCTAGTAGTTGACAGCTAAGCTGCTTATTTGGGCTCGTATAAATTTTGACTTATCTATAGCCTGAATTCATTGAAAAGGGAGGGGGTGAGCCTTTTATAAAGGGTTAAGGGATTATGTAAAATATTTTAAAAAGGGTTGGGGTATGTTAACACTTACAATACATTTGAAGGCATCTGAGGTGTGTGCACTGGAGTGCGCCTTGATCTGAGCGGTGTCCGTCAGTGTTAGCCCACAGTCCCGACACACGATACCGCCCCCGTGGTTGTCCCGTCGGTGAACCTCCAACTCATTCTGGGACGTGAATATGGCCCCACACCCACAGTCCAGCTTCCTCCGTTTGGTGCCCGTGACATCCGCGATGTCATCCGTCTCCTTGTTGCCATACGTGTGGTCGTCAAGGACTGTGGTTTTGCCGACGTCACTTTTGTCATCCGGCTTGGCAGTGTCGGTTGATGTGGTGGCGATGGATTCTGTGAGGATGGTGGCAGCTTCTAGGGTGGTTTGGGTATCGGGAGCTCCCCCTTCACCCTGAATGAGGTAATGTGTCATAAGTTAGTAGGTGGCAGTTACTTTGTCTGTTTAAATTTTTATAAGTTTTAACAATTTTGCATATAATTTGGGGTCAAAATCCTTTTTTTTTCAAGCGTTCGACTGTAGTTTTAAGATATTACCGGAAACACATTAGGTTTAATACCGTAATTGTTTTAGCCCAAGTACCATAAAGTGTCAACCTGTACCCGCATATGAAGATTGAGCATGTGAGTGGCCTCACAGATGACTCAGGGTAAGCTGGAGCTGAAGCTTATCATGTACTTAGATATAGTACTCCCTTATAATCATTCATTGGTCAATTCTGGCATCAGAAATGAATTCCTTGTTAAAAAGTACCCTCAAGTCATGTGTCATTCATGTATCAGGGTACCCACACAAATTTCATTTTCAAATTCCATGTGTTTTCCCTGAGCCACGACAGACTTTCCCTGTGCTATTTGCTTTGGAACGGTTATTAATATTCATACTCAAATTTTGAAAATCTAGAAGCCAAATTATGGATTCTCGTGCTTTTTGAGAATGGATCATACATACCACCACCATTATGGTTCCAAAATGTTTTTCCCTGTGTGCTAAAATGTTATTCCATGTGTTTTCCCTGTGTTTTGGCAACATTTTCAAATTCCACGTGTTTCCCTGACAGGGAATAGTTTTTTCCATTTTCCCTGTTTTCCATGTTTTCCCTGTTTGTGGGTACCCTCAATGTATGTTATTTCATTTCAGGCCAGCAGGTGGGTGTCAGCCTCGACCAGCATCTATCCTACCAGTTGGATAGCCTGGGAGCAGGCAGCAATTTTACCCTAATACACATATCCTGTTTAGTTCAGTCAACTATAGGTGTAATACACACAGTAGCCCAAGCTAATTTAATTACCCTTTTGATCTAGATAATAATCTCTCTGTTGCTGGATGTGTATTGACCAATACACACCCATTTGCGCCACCAATCTGGCGCAAATGGGTATCAGATGAAGATAAGCTCTGCTCCCATACCATACTCAGCAGAGGGGACCGGAGATGTGTTGGTATGGGAGTCCGAGACTGGGTGGGTGTGGGTGAGCAGGTGGGTTTGGGAGAGCAGGTGGGTGTGGGTGTGCAGGTGGGTGTGGGCGACAGTTGAAGGCTGCGGGCATGTACCGCCTTTTGTCCCTATCAAAAAGCGAGTCGATCGGACGATAAACAGCAGAGATACGGGCGGTACAATTTCGTCTGCATACATTGACATCTCGCACAGTTCTCGGAGTGCACGAGAAGTCGCAGTGGCGCCACCCTCTGCATGACAGTTGCAACAGGAACTATAATATTTGTCTACTGTTGCTCTGTATTGGTGTCTTTGATTTAAATTTAAATTAAAGTAGCTAGATGGTTCTTTACTCTGTGTTCGAGGGTATTTCTAGTGTACAAGATGGCATTTCTGCATGTAAAGAGAAAAATATGGGGCAGTGTGGCTGAAAATGTGATTTCTATCTTTGGTTTAACATTGAACCCTATGTGTTGTCTTCTGTTAAAGGTAAAGCAAAAAAGGCTTTAATATGTAATGTGTATAGACCACCGAGTGGATCTATAATCAATTTCTGTGACACAGTAAAAGCATTACTATTACAAGTTGACGAGCTGGATTCACATGATGTATTTGTGATAGGAGACTTTAATGTAAATGCCCTGGTTAATAGCAACGAAAAGAATCTCTTGTTTGAGACTATGTCACTTTTTAATTTCACACAGTTAATACATGACATAACTACCACATCTGGTACTAATACATGCATAGATCTACTGTTTACAAATTGTGATGAAATTTCCTCGTCAGGTCCGCTTAATATTCATCTTAGTGACCACCTCCCTATACATATCATCAGAAAACATGAGCATGTTAAGAATGGTACCAGGTCATTTACAGGTCGCTCTTACAGAAATTTTGATAAAGCACTTTTTCATGAAAGTTTAGAGAATTGTGATTGGACATACTTTAATACATGTGTCACCTCTGACGAAGCTTGGGATGTGTATGAGAATATGCTCAAGAGAATGCTAGATGTACAATGTCCTGTTAAAACATTTAAGGTAAAAGACAAGGCTGATCCATGGATAACTCATTATCTCATCGAGCGTATCACTGATAGAAATAATCTTCTCTCGGAGGCAAGGAAGTCGTCTTCCATTTTAGATTGGCATACGGCACATGACCTAAAAAATGTTGTAAATCAAGAGATAGAGGACGCACGTGATAAATATTTTAATGATTTAAGTTCTGAACATTTAAATGACTCTAAAAAATTTTGGTCAATTCTAAAGGAAATTTTACCTTCAGCCAAAAATGGTTCAAAGTCTATTAATTTAGTTGATGACACGGACAATACTGTCCCCTTGAGTGACACAGCCTCTTTTATAAATGAATTCTTTGCCGGTATTGGCACGAAACTTGCTGAAAAGCATAATTCCGAGTGGAAATTTCAGGGTACTGTCTGTGAGAATACTTTGCTAGATTTTGATTTTACCGATGATGAGATAATCAACTGTGTAAAAAGCCTGGATGTTACCAAATCTTCTGCCATACCCTATCTCTCTACTGTCATCTTTAGAGATGCTGTGCTAGCTAATCCTGTAAGATTTATTAAGATTATTAGGATGTGTGTGACTTCTAGCAAGATACCCAACTCGTGGAAAGTGGCCTCTGTAACACCCCTTCCAAAAGGTGGCGATCGTACCAAGGTCACTAACTATAGGCCCATAAGCCAATTGCCTGTGCCTGGCAAGCTGCTAGAGAGACTTATTCATAATAAATTGTCTGCTCATATATCTGTGAATAATATTTTAAGCCCGAGGCAAGGTGGTTATCAAAAACACAAATCAACTTTAGATTCTGTTAGTACTTTTGTAGATGACATTTTAATTAATAGAAATAAGGGAAACTTTTCAATAGCTGCCTTTATTGATATCAAAAAGGCTTTTGATTCTGTAAATCACGTAATTCTCTTAAAAAAACTAGAAAAATATGGAATTAGAAACAAAAATTTGGACTTAATATAAAATTACCTAATAAATCGATTTCAGTGTACCACAGCTAACAACCTTACCTCTAGCAAAGCAGCGCTTACTTGTGGAGTTCCACAGGGCTCGATTTTGGGGCCATTGTTTTTCTTATTGTTCATAAATGACTGTATATTACCTGGTGATGTGCATAAAACACTCTTATACGCTGATGATTCAGTTCTATATGCCTCTGGCAGGGACATGAGACAGATCTCAAACACGATTTCTACTGCTCTGGAAAAATTTAGCTCTTGGTCTTCTTCTAATGAATTAACCATAAATGAGTCTAAAACAAAAATAATGACTATAGCATCGGGTAGAAAGCTAAAGAAGCTTCAAAAACCCAATATATGGTTGGGACAAACACAATTAATGAATGTTAATTCATATAAGTATTTGGGTGTCCTTTTGGATGAGGAATTAAATTTTAAGATTCATTTAAAAAACCTGATTAAAAATACCCGGTTCAAGTCCTTATTATTACACAAAGTAAAGAAGCGTATGTCACAGAAATCGCGTTTGAGAGTGTACAAATCACATGTTGTCCCAGTCATTGACTATGCAGATATTTTGTACGAGAATGCCAATGTAGATTTATTGGCTGAGCTCCAGAGGGTTCAGAATAAATGCCTCAAATCCTGTCTAGATATGCATATATTAACGGCTACTGATAAAGCCCATGCTTATGCTGAGGCACCTATGTTAAAGGACAGGAGAAAATTTCATGCGGAGAAATATGGTTTTAAGAGAGCTCAAAATGTTAAATACAGAACCCCAGTAAGACGTGTTACTAGATCAGCTGAAGCACCTTTATTGTATTATTCAACAGTCAAATGCTCTGCATATGAAGGCTCACCCCAGGTTATTTGTGCTCGAGCGTGGAATGCCCTTAAAAATTCTGTACGGGCTATAGAGGATGCGTCTGTTTTTAAAGCGAAGGCTAAGCAACGAATGTTAGATACTATTCCAAAAAA
Organism: Harmothoe impar; assembly: GCA_947462335.1. Lineage (NCBI taxonomy): Eukaryota > Metazoa > Annelida > Polychaeta > Phyllodocida > Polynoidae > Harmothoe > Harmothoe impar. The sequence continues at coordinate 34,242,341 of OX381717.1, read as the reverse complement.
AAACAGATTCGAGACATAAAATTAAGTATTTTTTTTATTAAATCATAAATCTGTATTAAAATTTATTGAATTGTGTGAGCCATATTGCTTAAACAGAAATGTTATTTCAGTACAATTGATCGACGGTTTATACATGGTAGAGATATAACAACAGCTTGCTGATGTCTCTACCATTCCTTATTCACTCATACTTATTGATAATGGCTACTGTATTATAGAATGGCATCTTGAAGTATACATATCATACAAGCCGAGACGAATTGTAAATCGACGTGGAAACCTTGAGTGAATAAAGATAATTTGTTCTAAAAAAAATGTGGCTTTCATTTAGAGGGTAGCAATTTAACAGTAGTAAGGAGTTTATGTGAAAAAGAGAAATTCATGTCGAAAGATCGCAGTTCAATATTGTATTGAAAAAAAGAGATATTTGATTTATTTTCAAGGAAACATTTGTGCCCCGATCTTGCCCATCTATCCCTTTGGTCATCTGATGTCTATCTATAACACAGGCTGAATGATAGACATTTTCCTATGTAACAAAAACGTCTTAAAACGTGTTTCAGTCATTAGGTATAACTCAGTTTACCCTGAGTCAACCAGCATCTGGGGCCTAAAAATTAGTTCAATGGCAGTTTATAGAAGTTAACGGTAACCATTTGATTATCTCCAAAATTGCAAACATTTGGGGCTTTCTTCAATTCTAAAAATTGCCCAACATGAGGTGGGGGGACGCTGATCATGATACAATCCAATCGGTATAAAATGTATATAGACTTGATATCATACCTTAGTGATGTGAGCTGGTTTAGCATTGACCTTGTAGACCTCCTTGAGGTCTGTGATGAGTTCTTCAATCTGTAACAACTTGAGGTTACACACGGTACACAGAAAGGCGGCCTCCAGTAGCGTTAACGTGGGACACCCGTCCTCCAGCTCTAGTATGGTGCGTAGACGACGCACCAGCCGGTCATCTATCTGTGACGGCAGACCCGCAGAGCACACAAAGCACAGCACCTCCGCTGTCGCCATGTTGACTATTAATGAGAGAAAATGGAAAAATATCCTTAATATTAAACAACTCTAGTAAAATCAATATGCCACAATAAAACAAAAAATTCAGGCAAAATGCATGAAAATTGTCATATCTGTTGATGGAAAAACAATCCTCAACTCTACTCTGACCAGACATTAAAACTTTGACCCCTATATTAGCTCTATTAAAACAAAAAAGCCATCAGGGATTTCATTATATCTTCTTCTTCAGTGGTGTTATTCAGTGGAATTTAATATCTCAGATATTTAAAAATATCGGGAATTTTTAGCCCCCCCCCCCAACCCACCATCCCCCTGTAACTAAGGGAGTGCTCCTTCTTTAACAACAGGGGGGGTGGTGAGTTTTTGCACAGAGGGAGCGAAATTTTTTCACATCCCCACCCCCCTAGAGGGGTCGAAATATTTTACCCCCCCCCCCCCGGTACGCCGAAAATTGTATGTGTTCGCGCCCCTTTGTAGCATAGTACTAACGTGCGGGCTTTTTCCCTCAAAACAGGTTGAATTTTTTTGACCCCCCCAAGAGGGGTCTAAATTTTTTACACCCCCCCCAGTCAAGGGGTCCAAATTTCTAACACCCCCGAGATCCACCACCCCTGTTGTTAAAAAATGACCACTCCCTAAATCTAAATGAACACTCCGTAATATCACTATGGGTATAGACCCCTAAAATCGACATAGCGACATGGGCATTTCTTAAAATCGACATGGCGACATGGGCATTTCTTAAAATCGACATGGGACATGGCCAGTTAAGTGACATGTGACATGGGCATTTCTTAAAATCGACATGTGACATGGGGCTTAGTGACATGGAAAAAGAATCTCATGTAGAGTGAGGTAGGCTACCAAACCCTTTCCTCAAATTTGGTCCCTGTGGGTTTTAAAATTCAAAATTTTTCCTGGGGCCTGTGGCCCCAAAACCCCCATTTAAAACTCTCTATATGCCCCTAAATTCGGCTATCTACCGGATTAGGTCGCCCTCAATTGCAATATACCATATTTCATGAGCTCCATGATGGTTGAAAGTGAAAAGTGGAATGCTAATGGCAGTACACAGAAAGGCACCAAGTGTAGTGTACATGTACAAGGTAAAATGATTGAGGGCGACCTAAAATCCAGTGCGACCTAATTATAAAATACCTTTAGGGCGACCTATAGCGGTAGTATATATAGGGAGGACACCCTTTCAAGCTAAAAGCATTCCAGGGAAAGGAATCCCGGGGGAAAGGGTTTTCTTTTGGGGGCAAAGAAATATAGAAAGAGGGGCTTGGAATTTTTGGGGGGGTTCAAGGTAAAATGATTGAGGGCGACCTAAAATCTAGTGCGACCTAATTATAAAATACCTTTAGGGCAACCTATAGCGGTGCTATATATAGGGAGGACACCCTTTCAAGCTAAAAGCATTCCAGGGAAAGGAATCCCGGGGGAAAGGGTTTTCTTTTGGGGGCAAAGAAATATAGAAAGAGGGGCTTGGAATTTTCGGGGGGTTCAAGGTAAAATGATTGAGGGCGACCTAAAATCTAGTGCGACCTAATTATAAAATACCTTTAGGGCGACCTATAGCGGTAGTATATATAGGGAGGACACCCTTTCAAGCTAAAAGCATTCCAGGGAAAGGAATCCCGGGGGAAAGGGTTTTCCTTATGGGGGCAAAGAAATATAGAAAGAGGAGCTTGGAATTTTTTGGGGGGTTCAAGGTAAAATGATTGAGGGCGACCTAAAATCTAGTGCGACCTAATCATAAAATACCTTTAGGGCGACCTATAGCGGTAGTATTATATAGGAAGGAGATCCTTTCAAACTAAAAGCATTACATGGAAAGGAAGGTAGTATGTGTTCAAAAAATTGGGGGCTTTATTTCTGGGGAACAATCTTTTGTAGTCTTCTTTGGGGAGGTCCAATCATTCCCTTTATTTCGTTAATTGCATAAATTGAGTGAGAAAATGTTGTTAGATGAATAGATATTACAATGATTTGAAGAAATAAAGGGAATAATTAAATCTATGGTAGTACTGTTTATTTATAATAAAAAACAACAACTATACATTGAATTAACGAAATAAAGGGAATCATCTGAACCAAGAGAAACTACCCCAGCCCTTCATGGTACAAACGTAGAATGCAGAATATTTCCACATCTGTAAACGGGAAGAACCCAAGAAGGCATATCTTAACTACTTAATGTTAAGTAGTACATAAGTAGGGGGTACATTTAAATATGAAGTAGGTAAAACGGAGGTATTCCTTATCTTTGATTAAGATTCCACTTTTTACTTCCAACCCCCGGGCGACCTAATCCAGTAGATAGCCCTAAATTCTTTTCCTTAGTGACACTAGTGACATAGCTTTTTCCTTAATGACATGTGACATGGCCATTTCTTATAATCGACATGCGACATGGGGACCCCCCATCTACCCCCCCATCATTTTAGCCACACCCATGGCACTGCCAATAAATGGGCCTAAGTCCAGTTCAGGGGAATGACTTTTATATTAGGGTATTTTTTCCTTTTATCCCCGCAATTTCTTTATTTTCTCATTGATATTCATGCATCCACACTTTTAAATAATTTAGATCGATACCTAAGACACTGTTCTATCAGGTAGGTGCCTTTTAAATTCCAACATCAAATACAAACCGATACTAGGAAAACTTTTAGATCGACTCCATGCCTTTAAGAGTCATTCCCCTGAAATGGACTTTGGCCCTTTAATATGCCACTTGTCAGACCACTCCCATACGAACACCATATGGCAATACCCCAAAGACAGTTCGAGCCTCTACGATCTGAGGGGGTGATCATTTTTTAACAACAGGGGGGGGGGGGTGTTTTCTGCACGGAGCGCACAAAATATTTTTGCATCCCCCCCCCCCCCCCCCCCCCGGTCAAGGGGTCGAAATTCCTACGGGTCGGAAACCGGGGCGCACGCGGGCCCTTTGAGTTTGAAGCATAGTAACGCGCGGGCTTTTTGGCCTAAAACAGGTTAAATTTTTTTGACCTCCCCCCCAAGTCTTCCAAGAGGGCCAGGGGTCCAAATTTTTTACACCCCCCCCCCCGGTTAAGGGGTCCAAATTTCAGCCCCCCCCCCCCCCCGTTGATAAAAAATAATCACTCCCTATTAAAGTTACCCTGCTCAGCTGCTAAATGATACCAATGATATTTAGGCCTAGATGGGTGCGTTCACTGTGTTGCAACATTATGAAAATGACCCGCCGGAGCTAACCGTCGGTTTCCGTGTTCGCCAGATGTGGTGACGCGAACGGTCCTCTTCCAAATAACGAAGACCAAAACTCTTAGAACATGAATAAACACTCATAAAATGACCACCAGAAAACCCAGAACAAGCAGGACAATAAGAGAGCATACCTCTTTAAGGAGTAGAATGCAAAAAGCAGTAAATTTGCAGCAGTCTGGCGGCTGGCTACATGTCTGTTCGTGTTCGGTGACCTACTTTAACGCCTGATCTGCGTCCGTGATTCTGTAGTCTCTGGCAGAAGAGATGGCGACAACCATCGAGTTTGATTATCTCTCTGTTTGCATACAGCCATGTCTGTCGTTGTGGATAAAATGTATTCATTGTGGTATTTCCCTTTGAATCTTAATCAAGTATTATGCAGGAGTGGTGCCTCTGCTAGTGATTTTAATGTATCAGAGAGGGACTTTAGTCACCTCCTTTGCCGCAGAATGACCCTCAGTTTGCCGCCTTGTGACACCAGGCGGCGCTACAAGCGTCTCATCCGCAGCGCCACCTCGGGAGTTAGGGGTGAACCAGTGAACGCACTCAGCCAGTGGGGAGCGCACTTCTGTGAGCAACTTTCACTTCATGCTCTATTTCATTATGCATAGGGGAGACCGGGGTCCAGTGAGACAGAGAAGTTTATTTTCACCATAGGACCTAAACTTTGGATTGGATAAATGTTTATATGTCACGTTCAAAAGTGTATAATTTTCACTCATTTTGGAGTTCGCAACATATATGCTGTTCAGCCTATGGACAGAACAAAATATTTTCTCACTGTGCCCCACTATGAAAAGTCAGGGGGCACAGCGAGATGCTGTGTGGGGGTGCAGTGAGACAGTGTTACAGTCCCCTGTGCTAGATCATGTAGCCTAATTAATTATTAATTGAATATATGAAAAAAGAATAACACTGTTGGAGCATACAAGCTGTGAGTCAGAGTGATGTTAGACTTCTTTATTATCAGTTGAGTTACAAGTAGATCTACATCAATACATGTTGGGACACTGTCTGCCATGTGCGCTCAAGTCCGCCATCTTGGATTCTGGTGTCGCACGTCCGATGCGCCCCCTAACATCTCCCTTTTATTAAAAGATTTTTTTTTTTATATATATTTTTTTTTTAAAGAATTAAACATCCCTGCAGACATGTATAGTCCCAATCATACGAAACACAATAGTGACGACCTCCATAGTCATATTATCCCATGATAGCAGTACTTTGCTGGAAAGAAACTGGGAACAATGAGGCATAAAATAATGTCACAGGGTTTAACATAGCAGGTAGACCGGGAATGAAGTCCCAAAGTTGGTTTTATGTGAGGTCGTAGTCATTATATTTTGTCGGTCGATGTATGTCTCTCGTCCTTGTACGACGAGCAGGTGAAGGGCTTGGTGCGAGGGCCAGTTTATTGCTCATAACTGGGCCACTACCAGCACCAGGCCGCAGTGCACCAACACTTAATTGGAATAGACGGTGCGGGACCCATTGCATGGGGACCTCACTGGAGAGCGAGGTGCTGTCACCCCAGGCTGCGACTCAAGCTGGTTGTCTTGTAGGTCTGGCTGACCTGGGGCCCTCACCAGAGGTGGGCCACCAGGTACCAGTACCTATGGTGCTTGTACGCATCCAAGGTCTTTTTGTGGGGGAGCAGCTGGTCGCACATGAACCCGGTTACGGCTAGCTGTCCCACGGTCGGTCTGAAGGGTGTATGATCTAGGTCCTTTGCAGTCCACTACCTGCCCATAAGATGGGGGTGGATGGCTAAATTCGACATGGCGACATGGCCATTTCTTAAGATCGACATGCGACATGAGGCCTAGTGACATGCGACATGGGGTTTGAAATGATAGTGACAGGGGACATGATCAATTCTTAAAATCGACATGGGACATGGGGATTATTAAGCGACATGGACATGCGACATGGCCATTTCTTAAAATCGACATGCCACATGGGGGGCCCCCCATCTACACCCCCCATAAGCCCATGGCTGACCACGCTTGTTCAGAGGGGGCTTTAAGTAGGCATAGTCCCCGATTGAGAGTGGGGAATGGTGGACCACATTCCTGTCATACAATGTCTTGCTGGCCACTCTCCGAGCCTCAATCTCCTCCTGAACCACACGAGTGTCCACCACCTGAGGGTCCAACAGTCTGTCTGAGGTAGGCAGAGGGGTGCGTGTTTGGCGACACAACATGCGCTGCGCAGGTGAGTATGTGTAGCCAGATTGAGGGGTGTTCCGATGAAGGAGTAGGGCCAGGCTGATGTTCGTGGATTTCTTTAGTAGGCCTTTGGCTACCTTCACAGCCGCCTCTGCTCGGCCATTTCCCTTGGGGTAATAAGGAGATGACGTTGTGTGGTTGAAGTTATACCTGATCGCCAAATCTGCATAGTCCTTACCTATAAATTGAGGGCCATTGTCTGTGTGTATTCTCGCTGGGGCGCCAAAAGTGGCTAGATGGGCCTCGGTCTTGGCTACTACTGTGGAGGCCAGAGTGTCCCCCCGCTCATCTACCTCAATCCAGTCGGAGAAGTGGCACACGGTTACTAGGTAGTCCTTCCCCTCAAAGGCACACAAGTCCTGGCTGAGTAGCTCCCAAGCCCTGGTTGGTATCGGTAGTGACATCATGGGCTCCTTTTGTGAGGCCGAGCCATACAATGCACAGGTCCCACAAGCCTCACACATGTCCTTGATTGCCGCTCTCATTCCAGGCCAGAACAATACCTGCTTTGCCATTCTGTAGTTCGACTCAGCCTCAAGGTGATTTGCATGGATCTTGCCTAACATTTTGGCCCGGAGCTGTTGAGGCACCAACACAGTCTCCCCCTTATATATAGCCTCATTCAGTACAGACAGTTCATCCCTGTATCCCCAAAATGGCCTAAGATCCTTGGGCAACAGGGTACGATCGTCGGGCCATCCTTCAATGATTGTGTCCCGAAGAGCACTGAGGGTCTCGTCAGCATTGGTGAGTAGGACTATCTCCTTCTCGGTCTCTCCAGTCAGCCTGGGGCTCCGGCAGATAGATTCACATTCCAGCCTGAACACCTCAAACCCAGTTACAGGCGTGTTGACTGGGGTGTGCAGGGCTGCAGGGAGAGCGTGTCCGCAATGAGCAGGGTAGTGCCTTTCTTGTACTCAAGTGCGAAGCGATAGTGCTGCAGGGTCATTACCATCCGCTGCAATCTGGCAGGCCCCTTGTGTAGTGGTTTTGACATAATCGGGACAAGTGGTTTATGATCTGTGTGAACTGTAATGTCAGCTTTCCCGTATAGCCACTGGTCAAACTTGTGTAGTCCCTGGCATATTGCCAGACATTCTTTCTCCATCTGAGAGTAGCGTTGTTCTGTCGCACTGAGGTGACATGAGCTGAATGCTACGGGTTGTAACTCACCCTTGGCATTTGGTTGAAGGAGCGCTGCACCCAGTCCTGACTCACTAGCATCCACCTGTAAGGTGACAGGCTTGTCCAAGCAGTAGTACAGGAGTGTGGGTGCTGATGTGATGAGGGCCTTGGCGCCTGTGTGTCTGACCATATGAAGCTTGCACCATCCTTCGTTAGCATCCGAAGTGGCTGTAGGGTTGAGCTCAAATTCTCGCAGAACTGTGACAAATATGTGGCCATGCCTATAAACCTGAGCAACCCAGCTTTGTTGGTTGGAGTCGGCATCCCAACAATGGCTGCCACCTTGTCCGGGTCAGGTCGCATACCATTGTCTGTAATAATGTTGCCCATGAACTTGAGTTCCTTGAGAGCAAACTTGAATTTGTCTGTGTTCAGTCTGATATCTTTGGCCACACAGTGCTCCATTAAAGCCACTAGTCTCCTGTCATGGTTGACCTTGGCCACATCATAGCTCTCACCCTCGCCATACACTAGAATATCATCCGCTATGCATATCGTACCCTCAAGCCCTTCAAGGGCATCCAAGAGCCTCTTCTGAAACTCCTCCGGTGCACTCGATATGCCGAAAGGCAGCTGCAGCCATCTTTATTGGCCATAGGATGTGTGCATAGTGGTTTGCAGTGAAGACTCCTCATCAAGAGGTATGTGTAAGAATCCTTCACGGACATTAAGGAGGGAAAAACACTTGGCGTCACCCAACTTGTGCAAGTGCTCCTTCAGTGTGGGGATCTGGAAGAAAGGCCTCATAATCGCCTTACGTAAGATGGCATCTTTAGTTAGCTTGCCAGCGGGTGGTAGGCGTCTAGAGAGCAGAATCTGGATAGTCTTTGGAGATGGTGGGCATTGCCCCTGATCTGTCGCATCTACCACATCTGGGGAAAGAGACAGGACCTCATCTGCCATGATCTTGATGAGACCTAAACTCTCACTGTCCTCACCAGAAAGCAGTGCAGGCTTGTCACCAATGTCACTGTCTGCTAGCACCTGGAATACTAGATCATAGTATCGATTCCCGCGGTCACACAGGAGGTTGATCTGACCAAGGGGTTTCACAGGTGAGGTCTTTTTGTATGGGAAAAGTTGATATGGTTAGCGTGACATGGTGATGGTGGGAAACAGCCTCTTATAGCTAGGCACTCAGGCATTGTGTTGATCCCTGCTGAAGAGTCAATCTGTACCGGGGTTCTGACAAAGCTGTCCCCCTTGTCTGATAAGAGAAGGTGTGCAAAATACTTACGACCCTTCCTTGCACCGGCCTGAAATGCATCCACATCACCAAGTGAGTAACACTGTTTGTCGTACTGATCATGAGGGTAAGCACTCTCATGTGCGCAAGCCTGGTCGTCATCAGCTTGAACTGCATGGACACTGTGTTGCCGGGCTCAATCATCGGTCGGAGGTTTGTTCGGAGTTCCATGATAACCTCCCCTCCCTCGGCGGTTCCTACGTGACTGGCCAGCACCACGGCCCTGGGACTGTGGACGGCGGTTATCCCCCTGTGTCTCGAGACAGACGCGGGAGAAGTGATCATTACCGCCACACTTGTCGCAAGTCTTTCCCTTGGCAGGACAGTTCGACCAGGGATGTGGGCCACGTTTGTCACCACACCAGTGGCATGTGCCGCTCTCACGCTTCAACTGCATGTCCTTGTGGGCCTTTCCCTGGGCCGCCCAGTTGACCGTCTCGTCCGTTCTGCCACTCGCCTCGCCAATGAGCTGATTCGCTCTTTTAGCCGCCTCAAGTGTCTTGGCCTCCGCCACCACGTCACTCAGGGTCTTCTTTGTGTCGTCGGCTTTGACATGGCATTTTAGTAGATCGGCCCGTATGTCACTGTTCCGGAGTCCGAAGATAAATTTGTCGCGACTCATCTCATCCGTCAAGGCATCATAGCCACAAAGGCTGCAGTCACGTCGTACATGGGATAACCAGTCTTGTATAGACTCGTGAGCACCTTGTGTGGCCAACCAGAAGGTGAATCTGTCCGTGCCGGTGTAATGTATTCTGAGCCATTCTGGGCCATTTGCCTTGTCTGCAACCGGAATCTGGGGCTCTATGCTGTACCGGATGATATGTAGTGCCTCATCCGGCATGGACGATCGGAGCGCCGCGATCTCCATCAGCGGCTTGGCATAATATTGACTCTATGAGTCACCGGGTCCTTGGCCAAATCTCTGTATTCGGCCTCTGTACAATAGTCATGGAACCTCATCTCAAAATTTTTTAAGTTCTCTGAGATGTTCCCTGACAGGCTAAGTTCTGGTTTTCTAGGCCTAGACATAGTGTAGATGAAGGTGGGTCCTGATCTGACTTGGAACAATTAGGGCTACTAGTGTGCTAATTACTATAGATCTGGTGCAATTAGGCCTACACTATAATTTCCACTTCCAGACAGTCTGAATGAAAATTGAAGGTGACTCTGGCTCTTGACAGCTCCTGTGTTTGAAACTGACCCCACTTCTGACACCATGTTGGAGCATACAAGCTGTGAGTCAGAGTGATGTTAGACTTCTTTATTATCAGTTGAGTTACCAGTAGATCTACATCAATACATGTTGGGACACTGTCTGCCATGTGCGCTCAAGTCCGCCATCTTGGATTCTGGTGTCGCATGTCCGATGCGCCCCCTAACAACACTTAATGATAGTTAGTCACTCAAGCATTTCATAAGGTTGCTATCCCGGGTTGCTATCTCTCGAAATGTCCACGCTATGTTAGCTGTCTCACTGTGCCCTGTGACACAGCCATTTCACTGTAACCTATGATATTCCTATGGCTCGTCTCACTGTGCCCAACCCTCCCACTGTAATAACAATTCAATGTAAAAAAAATATGGGTCCATGAAAAAGTTATCCAAAATGATAATTTTGTAAAGTATATTAGTGCTCTTCAAAATTATGGGAAAATTTACGAAAATTCCCTTTGGTTGCCTAACTAAATCCGTAAAATTACTTTGTTTATTACAGATTTTTTTTGAAAATAAAATAAAACTATTTTCGCCAAAAACAAAATGGGGGAAATGTGAAATTTGCATGTTATATATGTCTTTTTTTTCACTGATGAAGTACATCTCCACATTAAAGTGTTAGTCCCGGGTGTTAGTATAGACATAGCATAAAGATATTATGTAGGCCCCCCTATACTTTGTATAGGCATTTTGACCGGGCATTTTGATCATTTTTGTTGCGTTACGACTGCTGGATCTGAAGAGTAGCATCATTATCTGCCTCATCAAACATAGATCTATTGTTTCTTGACCATGACTATATATAGCTGTATCACTGTTAACCCTTTAAAGCACGCATAGTGTTTAAATGCATTATGCCCTTTATCGACATGATGCATGAATAAAACCATGGCGAGTCTACTCGCCAACCTTCCCAGAGAGCATCAGTCACATAATTATAGATAGGCATGATGCATTCATTCTGACGAGTAGATTCGACAGGCCTGTATAAATGTATCATGACTACAGAAGGCATAATACATTAGAGCACTATGCGGCCCTTAAGGGTTAATCCTGATAACAGCAACATGAGAAGGTAAAGACACCTGTCTTATCTGCATCATGCTGTATCACACCCCGTTATGACATTCTCTGAGGACGCATCTGTCAGATAGCCTCCCTTCTCACGGGCCCTGGTAACTGACTCAAACTGATAGCCACAATGATTAACCCTGTAAGGGTAGCATAATGATCATTACTGTTATACCCTTTTGTAAGCATGATACCTGAATGCAGCACCTGCGAGTAACCTGATGGTGCTGCATTCATGCAATTACTAGTAGGCTCACTCCAGAAGGGATGACATGATGCACTGATGCAGCACCAGCAAGTTCCTTAGGTGCATCTTGATGACGAATGAACATGACTCTTTAAAGGTTTATGGCCTAAGGCTAGGCTAACTAAAGCTGCAAGTGTGATACCTTCCTGTCCAGATTACTTTTTTATATAGGTTTTTTTTTTTTTTTAATTTTTCTGTTGGAGAATTATCCTAAAAATTTCCTGAAAACGAAAGTGATTTGTATCCTTTATCTAATATAAGAAATGTTCATTATATTGGTACATATACTTTGTAATAATCAGGTATTAAATATATCTGGTTACAGACCCTCATTTTAACAAAACAGCAATCCTTTGCAACACAGCTTTCTTTGCCATAGAGAAATAGGACCAACTGTAAAACCTCGCATATACAAGCTTAACTTGTGTATAGACCGCACCCCTAACTTTAATAAATTATATAAGCCGCAGATGGGGGTTGATTATGGTGACTTGAGTAGTGCAGTATGTATACAGTTAAAAACGTGTGTATAAGCCGCAACCTGACTTTCTCCTGCTACCATAAGCCGCACTGACTTGCGTAGTAGTCACAGCCTATACATAAGGTTTTATAAATGGTGAATAACTTTGGTCCCCAAACACCACCTAGGGTTGTGACACAACGCTGTGCTGTGGCCTTGACTGATAAAGTGGTATGCTGTTACTATATAATGGCTGCACAGTGTGACTGTACCATCTCACACCTTCACCCAGTCGGTGAGGGGACACACACACTCCTTCTACAGAGGGAGGCCAACACCAGCAGCCAGCAACAGGTAAGCGTCCACAGCTAGCAAAAGGAAATTACAAGTTCATGAACAAATTAATCATAAAATAATTGACACTAGATAATGTTAAAGGGAAACATTATCGGGATTAATCCAAACCAATTAAAAACGTAAAATAATGTTATAGGCACAAACATTCCAAAACCCTGTAGACCAGTTGGGAAACGGTAGACAAATGTGGTTCTTCGTTAGCTCATGACAGTCCAAATTGGCTAACTCCAGTCAATGGTTCTGTAAAATGTGAAACGCCATTATAATATCATCCAAGCATGAAGGCCACTCAGAGTGCCCTATAATTGGCTATTGATTGGCTATTGATTAGTGGGCATGTATACTCGGTGTTTTGCATCATTTGTTTTTACTTCTGATAGGCACATGTCACATATTTCAATATTATAAGATTTACAAGATGCCTTTAAGAACAAGCTTAAAATCAATAGAAGGCTTCATGAAAAAGGGCTAGGCTTTTCTTATAGATATACAATATACCTTTCTTCAGCAAGATGCATGAAGGCAGCCTTGGAGACTAAATTGACAGAGCTCCATTCATGCATCGTGCCGACAATACATGGCGATAAAACTATTAAATAATTAAAAGAGGTTGCTTAGCAATCAACCATCAAAGATATAAAACCAATTACATCGATGGATTCCTTGGGATTGATTTATGCTGGAAATGGATGGTTTAACTCCTGACTATTTAAATACCATAATCATGCCATAGGAGATATACATGTCTGTCATCTTGAGACATGTATTTGATCAGCTTTAATTATCATCACTTAGCCTTAGGCATTAAATAGTATCAGCCATAGCTATAACAAGTATAATCCCTCACAATAATAGAATAGTTCCTACAAATACAAGGAATAGATTATATTGTAATTTTTGGTGGGTGAATGGACAAATAAGTAAGTTCCATCTTTGATGATTATCCTTAATAACCACTGCCTCATTGTTATCAAAGCATCATCATAATTGTGTCCAGTCTTATGCATATGCACTGCTTTGAGGCAGGTACTGCATCACTTGTTTCTCCTTTTGATAGGCACATGTCACACGATTTTTAAGATCAAGTTTTATCAATGGAAGGCATCATCCAAAATGGGTGGGCTTTCTTTTGAATACCTATAAATGCTATCCTTGATGTTGACCCTTATTGCTAAGTTTTATCAATGGAAGACATCGTGAAAAATGGGTGAGCTTATTTCTACATACCTAATTTCTATCCTTGATATTGCTCCTTAATGCTGACTTGTTGTTGCAGACTGTGTGTCAGGATGTCGTCCAAGTGGCTGACCATCTTCACCTGTGTCCTCCTTCTCGGGGGAACACTTGCCAAGACCATCACCGAGGAACAGAAGCGCACCATGCGCGCTGGTATCCAGGCCGGCAACCAGCTCACCAACGCGCTCCAAAAGGAGGGTTTCCAGAGCGCCATGAAGAAAGCTGACCTCTACGTCCTACCCTGGCTGGCCGCCATCGAGCTGGCCTTTGAGTTTGTTGGCTCCTTCTTCCCTGACACTGAGGAGCAGATCCTGGAGGAGATCATCCGTGGGTTTAAGCAGGTTAATGCTAGGCTGGATCTGGTCATCCGCGAGCTGGGTGAGATCAAGAAGCTGATTGAGTGGAAGAACATGGAGGTGAAGTTTGAGAACATTGAGTACAGGATCCGTCTCTTGGACACCACCCTCAAGGAGTCCCTCTCTGCCCCCAATAAGAAGGACGGTGTAAAGCGTTTTGTCAACACCTACAGGTCCGAGTACAGCAACGCTGGGTTCGCACTGTACGATGCTGTTGCCAACAATGACCAGGTGTTCAGCAAGAACCTGCTCACAGCCGCCATGAAGTACTCAGACTACAACCGCCGCGGGACCCAGAAGTTCAGCAAGGGTCTCTTCGGGCTGCTTCTCAAGGCTACCAGCGTGGAGCTGGCCAACGAGAAGTTCAGGCAGGTAGGACTCGGCATGAAGAACATCTGGAGCGGCCGGCTCAAGAACTCCCGGATTGCAATGACCGGTGCTGATAAGATCATGGAGACTGAGGCATGGAAGGGACAGTCCAAGGTGGATGCTGAGAAGACGGCACAGACCATGAACGGCAAGAGCAACAAGGACTTCTCCAAGGTGCTCTACGACCATCTCAAGGCCAAGTACTACTGGAGGTACTGGTACGTGGTTGCCTACGATGAGTGTGACGGATACAACGACCACGGAAGCCGCCTGCCTTCCCACGGCATCCTCAGCGTTAAGAGATGGGGACGTAACTACATTGCCGTGTCCACAGACCCCAAGAGCCCCTGGAACCTGAACACTGCTAACAGCTACACCAAAGACTACACCTGCGGTGCCCTGCCCCATCAGTGCCACAAGGACACTGGTAAGTGGATGCTGGACCTGTCCCCTAACTACGGAGCGGCTAAGTTGGTGGTGCAGGCATGGAAGGCACCCAGTATGGCCATCAATGCACACCCCGGCCGCCACACACGTCGTCGTGTCAAGCTGCTGCGTCCCACTGGAGGCTGGTACAACCGCTTCGACATGGTATACTTCGGCTAAAGGGAAAACTGGAAAATAAAACACAATACATATCTCGTTAATGTGTGTCTTTCATAGTGTCTTCATTAATTCATTAATCTAAAGGCAGCACAGTGTTTTATGTTGTTCTATACAAATCCTCAATAATACCCCCCTCGTAAATTGACTGGGACTTGTGGGCAAATATAGATATAACAGTTAACAGTTAACTGTTCTTGAGCTTCCCGTTGGTGTTACTTAGTTCTAAAGCAGTCTTAACTAAAAATACTGAAAATGACATCAGGGTTCACAATGGCTGGATTCTCAGTCTTAATGGGCAACTAGTCTAGTAGTTCTGATGATTGACACCAGATGTCACTACTATACACTATATAGAGTTTTCCAACAAAGCCAGATGAAATTGAGATCATACAATAACACAAGAAAAGGTTAGAGCAATGTAAAATAGGAAACAATAAATAGATGTTCTCACAGTTTGGAAATAAGATAGACTATATATTTGAATGATGAAAAGGAGGTTCTCCAATCAGCTATCAAGTGTAGACACTATTTCTGTGGTATTACAATGTGCTTAACACAGTCTCATATGCTCCATGCGGGTATGAACTATGGATCTGCAGGCCAATGTACACCCTAGACACTTTTCTATGCTGCATGTGGCTTTAACCTGATTATAATAGGCCTGCTTGATACTTCTATTATTGGGTGGGAAGAATATGGTTATGCCTTAGCAGGACCTAGGATATCTGGTTCAACAAATACTAGAAATCATTGGGAAATGATGGAATAGATTCTAAAAACCCATAATTATCAGACAGTACTGTAGCACCAAATTAGCAAGCCCGTCCAAAAACCAATCTGAACCCGCTTTCAACCCATCCAAAATCCGATCTGCACGCCCGCTTTTAGCCCGTCCAAAAACCGATCTGAACACGCTTTCAGCCCGTCTAAAAACTGATCTGAACCCAAAGTGGGCAGCCCGTCCAAAACCTGATCTGTGCCCAACATGGGTAGCCCGTACGGGGCCAGACCAAAGCCCAGTGCCCTAACCCGACGGGAGCCCGTCGGTTAGCCCACTCCAGGCCATACTTGCAAACACAGTCTGGCCTGTCCGGGGCCACAGTGTGTTTGCTACCAGGGATGTTGCAAGCAATAGTATGGCTAACTCACTTTGAGGACATGAGTTTGCCATTAGGGGCCCTACTATACAACAATCAATATACAGCACCTACTCCGGGTGATCTACAGATTAGTACCTACGCTAACCTTGATCACAGGTACCAGTATGCATAAATAGGGGATGTGAAGAGATTCAGTAATTTAGAAGGATATTATGGCAATATCATTATAGGAAGAGTTATATTTAAACAAGTTCAAGTTCAGAAAGTTTTATTGATTACAGTCGATCAGCAGCAATCACTACATCCTTGGCAACATAACGTTGACAATCACAGGAACATTGTCACAGTGGTTTTACAGGCACTTGTCTTAATGCAAAAATGCTGTTTTCCCTTTAACCTTGCTCCTCTTTAAGATGCATCTTTTGAAAATGATTTGGAGCGTTTCAAAGAACAAACGCAATACAATAATAATGTACAAGCAATGACCTTACACATACCACAACACAAAGTTAGCAATTCTGAGACCCCCGTATATCCGTAGTATGGAAGCCGATGAGGGCCATATACATGCACTATGTCTCTTAGTACTTTTGCATATAGGCCCATGTACAATACTCTACAGGAAATACTATATGCATGTTTTTATTGCTGTCACCAGTGAAAAATGTGCTGTCAGTCTGTTAACTTCTGTAATTGAGCTTGCTGTCAAAGGGGGAAAAATGCTGTCTGTCTGTCAACTATTTTTATTGAAGCTTCTGACAGGTATCCTTTAGGCCTGGGATGTAAGAGGGGCATGGAAGAAGGTATAGTCAGGGGGAGGGAGGGAGGGAGGGAAGGAGGGAGGGGGAGAAGGAGGGGGAGAGGGAGGGAGGGAGGGAGGGAGGGAGGGAGGGAGGGAAGGAAGGAGGGAGGGAGGGAGTGAGAGGGAGGGAGGGAGGGAAGGAAGGAGGGAGGGAGGAAGGAAGGGAGGGAGGGAGAGAGGGAAGGAAGGACAGAAGGAAGGAAGGGGGGAGGGAGGGAGGGAGGGAGGGAGGGAGGGAGGGAGGGAGGGAAGGAGGGAAGGAAGGAAAGATGGAGGGAGGGAGGGCAGGAAAGAGGGAGGGAGAGAGGGAGGGAGGGCAGGAAAGAGGGAGGGAGAGAGGGAGGGAGGGAGGGAGGGAGGGGGGAGGGAGGGAGGGAGGAGGGAGGGAGGGAGGGAGTGAGAGAGGGAGGGAGGGAGGGAGGGAGGGAAAGAAGGAGGGAGGGAGGGAGGAAGGGAGGGAGGAAGGGAGGGAGGGAGGGACTCTGTATTGAGCACTAACGCTAAAAGATACCTGTCACAAAGTGGTTTGCATAAGTTGACAGTTTGACAGGTGAAAAATCCATATTGACAGCAATTCTTTTTCAACTTGACAGTGTGACAGTTGAAAAATCAATGTTGACAGCAACTTATTTTTCCAACTTGACAGTTTGACAGCTGAAAAATCAATGTTGACAGCAACTTTTTTTTCCAACTTGACAGTTTGACAGCTGAGAAATCACTGTTGACAGCAAAAAAATTCGCTTATAAGATTAATGAACACATCTTTTTATTTTTCTTATTTCATATAGTTGTGGCCCTCCTCGGCCTCCGTACTATGCTGTGTGCCTTGTGGCATTTATAGGCTTTTCAAAGTTAGATATGCTGCTTTATACGGAGGCTCGTTGGGACGACCTCTCGACCCATGCCTCAATATTTGCAAACCATGCAAAATCTTAAAATCTTACAAATAGCTGGTGGCAGGTGGGCATTTACAAACAATGCATAGTCTTAAATTTCAAATGGTGCAGAGTCTTTCAAATAGTTTGCCCGTAGATGACACCACCAGATACTATTCTGTCTGCTTGGTTTCTTCTAAAATACAGTCAGGATAGAAAGTTGTTAGTGTAGTTTGTGGTGCCATGTACAGCCAAACCATTTTAAAACTACGCACCATTTGTATTTTAAGACTATTCATTGGTTTGAGGCATAGGTCGAGAGATGCTGTGTGTAAGAAGCGGCTGGGATGCTCTCGCTAACAATCGCGACCACATAATTAATCTCAAAATCGGCTCCAGCACCGAGGAGGTGAATAGGTCTAGAGATGGCTACTTCTTGCTATACATTGTTAGGTTTATAAGCAGAAACAGCACTACTCACGCACCTAATAAGGGCACTCACTGGCCCAAACAGTGGTGGCACATTTACATGTGTCTATGAAGTCAGTAGTATAGTATGTATCGGAACGGGACTATAGTTAAGTACTGTTTATTACTCAATCGACCTGCAGCCAATCAGAGGCCTCCATTTGGTCACGTGACCGGAAGTGACCTACTTAGGGGATTAGTGGTGACGTCACGTGACCTAGTTAGCCAATCAGAGGCCGCCATTTGGTCACGTGACCGGAAGTGACGTCATATGACCTACTTATGGACCGGAAGTGACGTCATATGACCTACTTAGGGGACCGGAAGTGAGGTCATATGACCTAATTTAGGATCACGTGACCGGAAGTGACCTGATGAGTCACGTGACCGGAAGTGACGTCACATTACCTAATGGCCAACCGGAAGTGAGTGACCTCATTGAGGATCACGTGACCGGAAGTGACCTGATTGATCACGTGACCGGAAGAAGAAGTGACGTCACGCGACTTAATGAAGAGATGAGCGTCTTTAAGGGGTCACGCGCTTTAAAATGTGATATCTTTTTTTTTTTTGGAGGAGGAGGAGGAGGAGGAGGAGGAGGAGGAGGAGGAGGAGAAGGAGAGGAGGAGGAGGCGAGTCTCTTATTTTTTTCGGTAAACTAATAAAAAACACTACGATATAAGTTGTTGTTTTTTTTCATTTTTTATTGTTTTACGAGCGACTGGAAGTGACTTATTGAACTAGGTAGAAGCGTTCTTTAGAGTGTATAAGGGGGGGGAAGGAGGGGAGGGGAGGGGAGGGAAGGGGAGGGGGGCCCCTTTAAGATGCATGGGGAGGGGGGCGCTTTTAGGATGCATGGGGCGGGTGGGGGGGAGGGGGGGAGGGGGGAGGGGGGCACTCTAGGGGGGTGGGGGGGCACTCTAAGGGGCGTTTGTCTCTTTTAAGAAAAAAAGAAAAGAAAAAGATTTCAATCGAGAGACACGCTTCTTCCTCTCGAGAGGAAGAAGCGTGTCTCTTCGTTTTTTTTTGTTTATCACGTGCCTCGATGAGGCGATCAGCTGCGACTGGAGGAAGTGACACTTTAACAGGGCGCGCGTCTTAATTGTTATGATTTTTTTTTTTACTTACTAATAAAGAAGACGTATGAAAATAAAACACAACAATTCACATGTCCGTCGTTCTCGTTGTTTCTTGCTTGATAAAGTCAAGTAATATCGCGATGCCGAGGTCAAACTTTCCCATGTCCTCAGTCAACACTCGAAGGAGTTCAAAAGGTGTACCGCCGGCACCGTCAGCTTCATCTTGCCACATTTTCAACACTCGGAAGGCCCACTCAGCGGGACTTCCTCCGTATTCGCATTCTTCAGCGATCTTATCTAACCTCTCAGGCGACAATTTTAAATGGTCCCCCACCTCTTTCCACCTGCTACCTAGACGTCTGCCGAGGGTGCCCAAGTGCTTATGCATCGCGCGCGAGTCGGGGTTTTCGAAATCCAACCCCTGTCTGTGGAGAAGGGACATCCACTGAGCCAACAGTTCCACGCGTCTAATGCGGGTGAAGACGCGACCGAGCTCTCCCCATCTATGACGATGCGGGGTTTCACCCCACCAGACTCGGAACATCGCCGTACACAGCTCCTCCGGTGTCTTGACACTGCGCTCTACTAGAGCATCCATACGGGCGGCGGTAACTTTTAAGCTACTGCCCAACTCTCTCCAACAGCCGCTCAACTCTTTACCTAGTTGACGAAGCAAGGCGTCGCTATAGGCTAACCGCCGCTGTCCTACCTCTCTGTTCTCCCCATCGGTCTGCCTCGCGCGTCTCACGTCGTCAAGCCGCATTAACTTTTTTTCAGGTGGACAAGGCGGTGAAGGCGAGCTTGAAAGTGGAATAGCTTGAGCCATCTCGTCTCGTCTTGGCGGCGGCGGCGGCGGTGGCGGCGGCGGCGGCGGCGGCGGCGGTGGTGGCGGTGGTGGTGGTAGTAGACATTACTGTGGTCAGAGGCGATATGTTTTTTTTCCAACAGAAATCAGAGCTTTTATACAGAGGGAGTTTAATCCCATTTCCAACAGCACTCCAGCTGTCTAGCGACCTGTCCGCATGACGCTTTTTCAGCCGCTCCGCTCCTTAAGCGCTTAGATGACGAGGGGTATGTCATCGCTATCCGTGGAGACCAGCTGAAAACGGTGTTTCTTCCTCATCCATAGCCTTACCTCCTACCCCCTACCTGAGGACGTCTCCCTCCCTCTGACATTCATTGTAACAAACGTCAGAGGTCAGGTGAAAATCGGATTTTTTTCATGCACAGCCTTAGTCAGCTGTCACCCCTCCCTATTGAACTAGCCGGCCGCCGCCTGGCCGGCCCGGTCTACTCACCACGGCAGGAGGTGGTGATTTTTTTTTGTCTTACACTTAAGTCGCTCACCACATGCACACGCCTCTACTCACAGACAGACACGTTCGTCTTAGGGGGGTCCTGCTTCACGCCACACGCCTCCTGTAGTTTTTTTTGTATACACACTCTAAGCTCATCACCGTTAATCCTTTATACAGCTAACGCGCGCTGAATTGCTGAACAGGGTGGTAAGTGGCTTAGCTCATGACAGTGGATCCCTCAAAAAAAAAGAGGGGAAAGGGATCCAGCTGAAAACGTCATACCTTATGTCTTTGTGAATGGCCGCCGGTCAGTCGACGGCAGCAACCGCTTAATCCTTTATACAGCTAATGCGCGTTGAATTGCTGAACAGGGTGGTAAGCGGCTTAGCTCATGACAGTCGATCTCTCAAAAGGGGGGAAAGGGATCCAGCTGAAAACGTCATGCCTTATGTCTTTTGTTTCTCTTTGTGAATGGCCGCCGGCCAGCCGGCGGCAGCTGAACAGGGTCAGTAAGTAGCTTAGCTCTAGAAGCGAGAAGGCGTATATAAGGGGCCTGGAAACCTCCATTCACTCACTCATTCTTTTGCTGCTCTCTACAGTCACCACCATGAGCAAAAGACAACACCTAGCGCCGTCCAAGAACAAGAAGACTACGCGGAACAGCGCTCGTTTAGCGTCAGTGCCTCCTCTTGCTACTGAAAATGAGACTACCGCCGCAGCCGCTTGGTCTTATCACCCTCCCGCTGTAGCGAGCGCTCGCGGCAGTAGTAGTAGTAGTAGCAGTAGTAGTAGCAGTAGTAGTACTAGTAGTAGTAGTAGTAGTAGTAGTGGTAGTAGTACTACTGGTAGTAGTCGTCGTGCTAGCGACGTTGTTACACTCGCGACGGTACACGTTGCTGCTAAGCGCGCTGCCGCTGCTACTGCCGCCCCGCCTGCTGGTGATCTTCGGGCTGCGGCTGCTGCGGCTGCTGCTGCTGCTGCACCTGCTACCGCTGCGCCTGCTACGGCTGCGCCTGCTGAGGCTGCTGCGCTTGCTACTGTTGCGTCTGCTGCTGCTGCTGCTGCTGCTGCTTCTCCTGCACCTGCTGCTACCGCTACTACTACTGACGACAACGCTCCTGGCACAGCGCAGTACTGGCAACCGGGTTTTTACCTCCCCACTACTGTTGATGACTTTGATGACCTGCCGCACGTTGCACAGCCCCTCTCCTCCACCACTACATCGACCGACGCCCTCGATGCCGCTCGCGCTGAGAGTGACAGCTATTCGGACACTCAGCCCCTAAACCGAGAAGAAGAGGAGGAGGAGGAGGAGGAGCAGCAGCAACAGGGTGAGACAGAGAACGACGCTGACGACGAGGCGTACGAACAACCCGAAGGGAAAGGGGTGGGCGGTACGTTTTTCGGCTCCCCTCTTCGACCTTTCGACCTCACTTCCACTAGTAGCGCCCCGTCCGGTCCGTGGCGACTGCCCTCACCGCCACCTTACGAGGGCGGCGGCGCTTCATCTTCTACCGCTACACTCAGCACCGACGGCGTGTGGCTGCTCTGTTCCAACAACGAGGCCTGGGATACCACCAGCGCTGACGCTGCTCCTGCTATCGGTTCTGCTGCTGATTCAGCTCACGCTGATGGTGTTACTCATCCTGCGGGTGTGAAACGTTCTAAGGTGAGTTCCAGAACAACAAGGCCTAGTAAGAAGAGAAAAATACAAGAAAAAGAACGAGATGGACGAGAAGAAGCAGAGAAAACCTTCTCCCGTCTTCTCGGGTTAGAGTTCTGCTTAGACGGAGCTTTGACGCTGGAGATCTGGGAGGACGTGGCTAGACTGTCTAGGAGGCCGCGCTACACAAAAGACGGCCAGGTGAAAGAGGCGTCTCTGACCAGAAGCAAGCGAGTGCACTTCACGGCCGACGCGCTGCGCGAGCTAATAGCACGCATCGCCGATATCCGCGCAGTGGTGCGCATACGCGACACAGCGGCCGCGCAAGGAAGACCTAATCACACCCCCTGGTTCGCAGTGCTGGATGAGGAGGGCGAAGTGTACGCAGCTGTGAGCTACTACAGCGGTAAGAACCTCGTCCACGTGCGCAAGTACGAAGGTCCTGACAAAAAACCCACACAGCAGGGAGTGACGCTGTCCGCCAGAGCGCTCAAAGAGTTGGATGACAAAACAGAGATCATTCTGAAATATCTCGGCATAGATTCGGAATGAGAAACGCTCAACGCTCACGCTCGCACACACACACACACAGCGTTTGACGTACGCTGTATGAGACAGACAGACGGATACACAGACAGCAGACAGAAAGATAAATAGATAGATAGATAGACAGATAGATTGATAGATAGATAGATAGTTAGACGGCTAAGTAGTTGGTAACTGAGTGAAAAAAAACATGACACAGTACGTATGCGAAAAGTGTTTCAAAATGTTTAAGAGACCGTACAACCACGAGAGACACGTAGAAAATTGTAGAGTAGTACCTAAGTTTTGCCCTCTATGCGGCGAAGGCGATTGCCGAAAGATCGCCTGTCGACGCGAATCTCTGGACGGGGTGACCGTCCCTCCGCGCATATGTGCTGTACCGAACGGGGAGGAAACGTTCACGGCGAATTGGCCTGCGATACAAACGGGCGTCAGGATGCACGGGACTCGCGTGAGTGTAACAAACTTCAGGCTACCAACCGGCGAGTTGAGTGACGCTGTAGATACTATGCGTCGCATTCACTTGACACAAAGATTCAGATACAAAGTGGGTTTCTCGGTAGGCTTACTCTTACAACACAGAGAAGACAAGAGCAAACTGCGCTACTTTCACGCCTCCCAGAACAACGCAACTCTCATACAACCGCTCCCTACTATAACTAATTCAGAAACTTTGGAAGAGCTCCTCTCAAAGATGGAAAACACCGTCGCTTGCGAGGAAGTACGGAAACTTTGCGACGCTGACACCAAGTGGCACGTTCTTTTTCCTACCAATTTGAACATTTGCGTTTACATGGGACCGGGGGAATTCCCCATAGGCGGTAGGATCACTCAGGCCGGTCGAGTTGGAAAGAGAAGCGGCGTGTTAGATTTTCCCAACAAGGACAACCTCTGCATCTTCCGCTGCATTTCCTTTCACTTATACAACACCAGCAAGCGCGCTTCAGATTTGTTACGTCAGTTCTGTCCCGCTGCCACACCTGAATCCTTTCCGGGTCTGAACATCCGCGACTTACCCGCGTTAGAGAACTTGTTTGACGTACAAATAGCGGTTTACACCGCGTCGCGTCAAGTGCCGGGGCGGAAGTTGAGAAGACGCGTTACTCTGATCAGACCGCCTTCCAGAACTCTGGCCGCCCGAGGTAAAGTCAACCTACACCTGACGGCGAAAGGCGGTTTGCACGTCTCTCTCGTCACGGACTTCAACGCGTACGCGGGCATATACGAATGTTGCAAGTGTAAGGCGGCGTTCACCACCGAGTTCTTGCTGAAGAGACACAGGAACCAGCTTTCCTCTTGCCGACAAGTCAAGTTGCGCTACGTAGGTGGCATCTACCAAAATTCGAGAACGATTTTCGAAGCGCTAGCAGACTTCTCCATTTTTCCCCCCGACGGACATTCCGGAATCTACCCTTACAAGATCGCCTTCGATTTCGAGGCTTTCTTCAGACCGTGCAAAGAACCGTCGACGGAACACGTGTCCCTGCTGTGGGATCACGTCCCTTTGTCGGCTAGCGTCGCATCCGACTTTCCGGGGTGGGAGGGGCCCGTCTGCTTCGTCAGAGAATCCGACGCAGATTCCGACCCCTTGTTGGACCGAGTTTTAAATCACATAAACGAGAACGCCAAAGTCATCGGGGAAGCTGTGCTAGAACTTTACCAACCGACCTTAGCGAAGTTAGATGCGGCGATAGGTGAAGCTCTCCTGCTGGAGGAGGCGACGTTCACCCCTTCTCCAGGCGGCTTCGCTGCGGCTCAGACCAGACACCCGTTAGTTCAACTGAAGAAGCGTCTTCTGAGATACATCCGTCAAGCTCCAGTCGTGGGCTTCAACTCGGGGCGTTACGACTTGAACCTGATCAAAATACGCCTTCACTCGTTCTTCGCCTCCGGAGACCGAAGAAACCAAGAATTCAGCGTCATAAAGAGAAGCAATCAATACTTGGCGGTTTACACACAGCACACGGTTTTCTTGGACGTAGTCAACTATTTGGCACCCGGTTACAACTACGCGACCTATTTGCGAGCTTTCACCAGGAACGAAGAGAAAGGTCACTTTCCTTACGAATGGATGACGTCTACCAGGAAACTGGCAAACAGAACGCTGCCACCGAGATCGGCTTTCGACAGCGAGCTGACGGGCGTCAAAATGTCCGAATCCGACTACGCCGCATGTCAGAAAGTTTGGTCCGACGAGAAGATGCAAACTATGGAAGACTACTTGATCCACTACAACAACAAAGACGTCAAACCTTTCATAGAAGCTCTGAAAAATCACGCTAAATTTTTCCAAGATCGCGGCATTGACATGTTGAAAGACGGAGTTTCTCTCGCCGGTTTGACTTTACGGTTCCTCTTCCAAAACCTAGAAGACGCGTTCACAACGTTCCCCCAGTTCGACGCCGTCCTCCACGCTCTGATCAAAGAAAATCTAGTCGGCGGTCCTTCCATCATCTTCCATAGATTTCACGAGAAGGGCACCACGCGGATAAGGGAGCACAAGTACGGCGAAGAAGCGAGACCGTGCCAACACATCCTAGGACTAGACGCTAACTCTCTGTACTTGCGCTGCATGAGCGAAGCGCACTGCACGGGCTATTACGCGGTGAGACGGCCCGAGACCGAGTTCAAGCCCGAAATTAGGCAAAGAAACTCTCACAGCGCTTTGGAGTGGTTACGCTTCGTAGAGCACGACCGCGACGTGAAACTGCGCCACGCTTTGAACGGCGGCGAGATGGTTGTAGGCTGTCGGAGAATTCGCGTGGACGGGTTTCACGCGGCCTCTAATACGGTTTTCCAGTTTCACGGGTGTTGGTTCCACGCTCACGAGTGCATATCGTCGCACCGATATCAGTGCGCTTCACTGAGAGAGGAGAGACGCGACAGAACGACCAGAGTAAGCGCTTACTTGAAAGCGCTAGGTCACAAGCTGGTCATCGTGTGGGAGTGCGAATGGCGAGAGATGAAGCGTCAAGATGAGCGGGTCAAGGCCTCCCAACAACGCTGGAAGGTTGACGCTTTGAAAGTGTCTCGAAACGCGATGAGCGAGAGCGACATCCTTTCCGCTGTGAAAGAGGAGAAAATGTTCGGTTTAGTTCAAGTGGACATCACTACGCCGCCTCACCTACGAGACTACTTCGAAGAAATGACCCCCGTTTTCAAGAACGCGACCGTTTCAAAATCGGACATAGGACCTCACATGTCAGACTTTGCGCAGGAAAAAACGCCTCAGAGATGTCTGATAGGGAGTTACCACGGAAAAAATATTCTCTTGGGAACGCCGCTTCTCAAGTGGTATTTAGAGCACGGTTTGATAGTCACCAAAGTGCAGCTGGTGGTAGAATACCTACCTAAACGCTCCTTTGCCGGTTTCGCGGACGAAGTAACGGCGGCGCGAAGACGTGGCGACGTGAACGAGAACGAGAAAATTCTGTCAGACTGTTACAAGTTAATGGGAAACGCTACGTACGGTAAAACAATCTGCAACAAAGAAAAACACACGGCGGTGAGATACACTGACAGTCGGAAGTTCGAACTATTGGCCAATTCGTGGCGCTTCAAAAAGGCGTCCGAGTTGAGTTCCGATCTGTTTGAAGTCGAACTACAACCGAAAACAGTCAACAACAACCTCCCTATTCAAATAGGGTTCATGGTATACCAGTACGCGAAGTTGAAAATGTTAGAGTTCACATACGACTTCTTGGATAGATTCGTCGATCGGCGCGATTATGCCCTTTGTCAAATGGACACCGACAGTCTTTACATGGCTCTCAGCGGTGACACGTTGGATGACCTAGTCAAACCTCGCCTGAGAGAGACGTACTTCAGAGAGAAACGAAAGTGGCTTCCGACAGCGGTGTGCGACGATCACTTAGAGCTTTTCGTGAAGACAAAAACGGAAAGAGTGTGAGAATGGTGTCCGCCGCCCGGCGGATGTTGTGAGAGACGGTACCTTCACGATCTGAGAACTTCGGGGCTTATGAAAGCGGAGTGGGAAGGTGACGGGATCCTAAGTCTTAACCCTAAGACTTACATTTGCTACGATCGAGTCAGCGACACCGGTGAAAGAAAATCCAAAAAATGGAGTGCAAAAGGCGTACAGAAGAAACAAAACCCTCAGGAACCAGACGACTTCTTGGATGTTCTTCGCCAACGAAAAACTCTCATTGCTATAAATAGAAACTTCAAAGTGGTGCGAAACAAAATGGTCACCTACACCATAGAGAAAGACGGCGTGCGCTACTTGTATTATAAGCGTCGCGTGCATTCTGACGGTGTGACAACGAGTCCTTTAGAGATATGAAAAAAAAAAAATAAGCGTGTGCATCTTTTCAAAAATAGAGTGTTTATCAAGATTGAAAAAAAAAGAAATAAAAAAAATAAAATAAAATATTGTTGTGTTTTTATTTTCATACGTCTTCTTTTACTAGTAAGTCGCGCAGTCTCTTAAAGCGTCACTCATGTGACGACGTCGCTTCCAGTCACGTGATCCTAAAGACCCTCACTTCCTAAACAAAAAACTTCTTCTTCCGCTCACGTGATCAATCAGGTCACTTCCGGTCACGTGATCCTCAATGAGGTCACTCACTTCCGGTCGGCCATTAGGTCATGTGACGTCACTTCCGCTCACGTGACTCATCAGGTCACTTCCGGTCACGTGATCCTAAATTAGGTCATATGACGTCACTTCCGGTCCCCTAAGTAGGTCAGTAGGTTACCCAGAATGCACCACTTATCCCCTAAGTAGGTCACTTCCGGTCACGTGACCAAATGGTTGCCTCTGATTGGCTGCAGGGTTACCCAGAATGCACCACTAATCCCCTAAGTAGGTCACTTCCGGTCACGTGACCAAATGGAGGCCTCTGATTGGCTGCATGTCGATTGAGTAATAAACAGTAGTTAACTATAGTCCCGTTCCGATACATACTATACTACTGAAGTCATTTCCTTTGAAATGATGGGTCTGCCTTTCATAGGAACAAGTAGAATTGACATGGAGTCATTTTGCACCTTGGCTCCTGACAATTGGACAAATAGGAGAGATTCTATGCAAGAAAAGGGATTTATGTCTTCTAATTCTGCAGGAAATAAGTAGGTAGTGCATAGGAGCCTATGATTTGCATAAATTGCAATGTGCAAGGTGCATCATAAATTTATGATAGATATATGACATAAAATGTACAAAGTTTTCTTCGGAAATCAAAATAACTACTCTTTTTAACAGTGGGGTGCATAGTGTTTCATAACAACTACATATTTTTGTGATCTCTCATGGAGGGGCTTTGATAACTACAAGCTTTTCATTATGACTCCTAATTCTTGAGAATATGTAAGGAAAGGCTTGTGGCTGTGTCTCACGACCTTGAGCCAATGTTTTTGTCTCTGACCGGGTGCCGTCTCTGACCAGGTGCCGTCTCTGACCAGGTGCCGTCTCTGACCAGGTGCCGTCTCTGACCAGGTGCCGTCTCTGACCTGGTGTCCGAAAAACGTTTTTTTTTAAATATCAACCTATACTCATATATATAAGGATATGTAGAAACGTTATGGCAGCTGTTATATGTAATTATTATTAGCCTCATGCTGTTGGTAGAACATAACTAAATTCCCAAAGTGACATCCGGTCAGAAACGGCACCCGGTCAAAGACGGCACCTGGTCAGAGATGGCACCCGGTCAGAGACAAAAACATTGGCTCAAGGTCGTGAGACACAGCCTTGTACATGTAGTTCTGAAAGTCCATCTATAAGAAATCAAATGCATAAGCAGTTGTTATGAAACATGATGCACCCCACTGTTGATTACCTCACCTGGGTGGCCTACTCCAGTCTACCTGAGTGGTGCCACTAGCTATACTAGAATGTACTGGGTAGATTGGGGCTATTCCTTCCACATTCTTTAGACCTCCCTAGGACAGGATATTCAGCCTTCAAAGGGATTCTAACTTCTTAGCCTCATGCAGCCATTGAAGTTAGACTTCATTATATGTTTAAAATTTGATATCAAATCATTGAACATGATCAAAAGTGCATTTACAATCTTGAAGCGTGATTGAAATTTCTAAAACAATGCTTGTGGTGCCATCTGGTGTCAATAAAAATGTGTGTATATTGTACACGCTTTTATTACTTACACACATTTGACAAAAAAGTGTGTAAGTGTGTTAAGAAAAGTGTGTTCACGCTCAAGTGTGGTAAAAATATATGTGTGTTACTCTTTATCCATGTTCCCGCAACACACATTTTTTACAGTGTTATTCTTTGCAGAGATATATTTTTCTTCTGGGTTGTAGCAATGGACTTCTCCGTTTCCACTACTGGATTCCGGAATAAATTACATCTGATACATCTTATGTCAGCATTTACCATCCTCCCGTCATCATTAATCATTTAATGCTATCTTAGCATGGTACTCTCATGTATTACATCTTGAATGTGTGATATATTCAGTACCCGAATGAACAAGTGATGAAAGATCTGCTTTTGCCCTCGATCTTTGAGGCAGGAGGGGTTTTATTAGACATGTACATGGAATAGATAAGCATACAATAAGAGAGGAAAAAATTATTCTCGACACCGACGAAGGAGGAACTAATCAAGCCCATGAGACACTACTCGAAGATAGCACCGTCTCCCCCTGGGGTGTAAAGGAGAACCTAATCTGTCAACGTGGTTGAATATACCACATTAACCCTATGTAGGTTATTTTCCTCATATTCAGTCCCTGAATGAACAGCGGATCCAGGATCTACTTTTGCCCTAGATCTGTGACCGTTATATATCCATTTATATCTTAACTTGGCCTTAATAAACTGTTTTCTGTTTGGTGGTCAAAAATGGCATCCAGTCAAAGATGGCACTCGGTCAAAGATGACACCCGGTCAAAGATGGCCCCCAGCCAAAGACGTTCACATTGGCCTGAGCTGGTGAGACACAGCCTTACATTCATTCATTTTAGGCTGATTTAAGCTTTGACCTTTCTTAAATCATCAACCAAGGCCCCCACATTTTGAGTTGTGTTAAAAGCAGAAGCCTTAGCTATTTTTGCACAACACATTTTTGCAACATGCTTGGGTAGTATATAAAGCTATATAGTTGTAGTTTGTTGCAGCTATTTTCATGAATCCAGCTTGTTGTTTAATCAATTATCGATTGAACAAAAAATTCCACACATTCCATACCAGTTAAAATTGGCTAATAACATTTATTACGGATTTTGTTACATTGATTAATGGAATGGGGCTTCAATTGAGGTCCCAATGCTTAGTCTTATTTAATGGGACTTCATCAGGCAGTGGTTAATTATTGGTAGGGCTATTTCTCTTGATTTGGCTGTATTTTTGCAAACAGGGAAAGGAACATATCTACAAGGACACTGTAGTTTTCCATCTTTAATAGTTCGGAATAAATGGTCTGAAATAAGGAATGAAGCCCTAGCATCCATGACTCAGATAAAAGGTTTTATGATAAAGAGTGCAGTCAATTGAAAGAGTGAAGTCCAGCACACAAGATATCAATTGGGTATTTTGTAATATATGGAGTGAGAGACTACCCCTGTGTAGACAGTGTCTTATATAAATATTGGCATAGTCATAAAAACAAGATTTCTCAAACTACCTCATAACCTTCTAGGTCTAAAATAAAGAGGAAATATATTTCAATGCTATATGAACTTTATAGATATCATCAAATTGCACTTTGTCCCATTTTATCATCCTGAAGAATATTTTTGCAACTTTCAAACTACTGGATCATAAGCCAATAATAATAGGTAGGCTATTATGATAGATTAAGATAAATGGGTATGATTATATGCTATGAAAATGTATGTTCTGATAGGTTATAGTTAACCGCAGGTAATTAGGGTGTAATCCGCAAAGCTGATTATCAATTTTAGGCAGCCATCGTTGGATGAATGGCCATATCGGTACAGATTTACACTGTTATACATTATAATGTAATAAGTGAGTGCAGAGTATTAGATATCTGGGTGTTCTATATCGATTATTTCCCCATGGTGGGGTCAGCGGGGGGACATTCTGTGTCAGCTGTCATTAATAGTTTTCTACTCCTCTCATACACATTATAACCTCAGGGATTATTTTACAGGAAATAAATCAGCATTAACCAGGGGCATTTTGGCTCTGATCTCAAGTTGTACCATACCCATACATGTGCACTGCAGAATATTCCTTCAAATTCCCCTCATACAATCGGCCCTCACCTTCTCGAATTTGGAAAATGCATAGAAAAATGTGTCAGGAAGCAAAGCCCAAAAATAATGGGCCATATAAGGGCAGTCATAAGGCAACTGTCTGACAAATTGAGGGGTCAGAGAAAGCAAATCTTTGAGGCTGTTAGGGTCGACTGTACAAACCACAAGAAGATGGGCACAACACTCAGGCACTGCATGATTTAACAAGTACTTAGGCTTGTTACAAGGGATGATATGGCCACACTCAGGTTAGAGCAAGCACCCAAGTCACCATGTATAGGCCTGGTACCCCCTGGTTACCAGTTATAGGCATTGCACCCCCTGTGTACCTTGTACAGGCCTTGTACCTGTAGCCTCATGTTGTTGGTACAAGACTTACCTGACTGCTGTTGGTGTTCAGGAATTGTTGAGGTAGGCCTAGTGCTGACTGTGACCAGTACTCATCTCAGACATACACTGTACAAAGTGTTTCTAATTCAAACACATAAATTTACACAAACACATCAAAGTTTAACACTCTCACTGAATCTCAGCATCTAAGCACTTTCTTCTGTCGCCAGGTACAGGGATATGACCGCTGGTGATGGGTGGGCGTATAAAAGTGAAACAATAGTGGACAAGGCCAGTTTGGCTGGCTCACTGGAATATTCTGGACAGCACTATCTACTCATTATTATTAACATTATCTAAATTGTCCAAGCAAAAAACTAATGACACCAGTGGATTCCTTGGACCCATTTTAGGGGGATAGGTAAGGTTTAAATCCTTGAATATTGTTGTCATGGGAGATTTGCAGCTTTATGGTATTTAATTCCAGGTAAAGACCTAAAGTTCCTGTAATAATAGCAAAATGATATTATGTATACTTTGTATAGGCATTTTGATCAGTCTTGTTGCATTATGGCTGCTGGATCTGAAGAGTAGCATCATTATCTGTCTCATCAAACATAGATCTATTGTTTCTTGACCATGGCTATATATAGCTAGGCCCTATATGTATATCATCACAGTTACCCCTTTAGGGCACGCATATTGTTTTAATGCATTATGCCCTTTATCGGCATGATGCATGAATAAAACCATGGCGAGTCTACTCGCTGACCTTCCCAGAGAGCATCAGTCACATATGGATAGGCATGATGCCTATCCATAATGCCATGATGCATTCATTCTGACGAGTAGACTCGATAGGCCTGCATAAATGCATCGTGACTACAGAAGGCATAGTACGTTAAATCACTATGTGGCCCTTAAAGGGTTAATCCTGATAACAGCAACAGGAGCATGTTAAGACATCTGTCTTATCTGCATCATGTTGTATCACACCCCGTTATGACATTCTCTGAGGACGCATCTGTCAGACAACCACCCTTCTCACTGACCCTGGTAACTGACTCAGACAGATAGGCACATTGCTAACCCTTTAAGGGTAGCATAGTAATGCATTACAGGTATCCTCTTTTGTCGTCATGATACATGACTGCAGCACCTGTGAGTAACCTGATGGTGCTGCATTTATGAAAACACTAGTTGATACACTTGAGAATGGTTAACATGTTGCACCAATGCAGCACCAGCAAGTAACTTGCCATCTCTGTTTGGGTGTATCATGATGACAAATGAACATGCATCTTTTAAGGGTTACCGTAGGATACATGAAGTGTTGTGGCCTAAGGCGACAATAGCTAAATCTGGGAGTATGATATCTGCCTATCCAAATTACTTTTTATAAATGATTATCATTACGAGGATTAACGAAAGCTAATCCTAAGTTTTATTCATGAAATTTTCTATTTCTGTTTGAAAGTTATCTATTTCCTGAAAACTAAAGTCATTTGTATCCTTTATCTAATGCAAGAAATGTTCATCTTATTGGTACTTTGTGACAATCAAGTATCAGAGATATCCGGCTACAACCCCTCATTTTAACAAAGCAGCAATCCTTTGCAACACAACTTTCTTTATTATAGAGAAATAGGACCTACTGTAAAACTTCGCGTATAAGCTGAAATTGTGTATAGGCCACACCCCTAACTTTGTCAAATTATATATAAGCCGCAGATGGGGGTTGATTATGGTGACTTGAGTACTGAAGTATGCATACATTTAAAAACTTGTGTATAAGCCGCGACCTGACTTTGTCCTGATCGCATAAGCCGCATGGCCATCTGACTTGTATACGTGTACTAGCTGCGGCCTATACTCAAGGTTTTATGGTAAATAACTTTGGTCCCGAAACACCACGACTCTGTGCTGTGGCCTTGACTGATTATGTGGTATGCTGTTACTATATAACGGCTGCACAGTGTGACTGTACCATCTCACACCTTCACCCAGTCGGTGAGGGGACACGCACACTCCTTCTACAGAGGGAGACCAACACCAGCAGCCAGCAACAGGTAAGAATCCACACTCACAAGCCCTGTTGTGTTTCTCGTACAAAACCTCCTTTACAAAATTGTTTTTTCAAAGGGAGAGTTTGAGTCCCACTGCCACTGCCACTGCCAAGTATTTTGAAAAGTACAACCAGCCCAGTCTAAGCCCATTGATACATTCCCTACAAAATACTGACTTTAAAATGTTTATACCCAGATATTTGTTTATATAGAGCATGATTCAAAATATCAGGGATATTTACAAAGTATGTTGCAAAATTTAATTGCCCAACTGGGGCCCCACTGAATACCATGGATTTGCTCAGTCCACAACGTAGCCCTGTCTAGATCAAAGCTGCCCAAGGTAAACCAAACTGGGCACCAGTTGGGCATGTTACTTGGGTATGTAATCAAAGTTGGTTCTATAGACGGTGAAATGTCTTCCTGTGAATCTACCTGCATGTTTTGTTGGATCCCCATTGACCCTCAGCACTTGGACCGATTACCTATATATAGTCCATGCAACTAGCCCTTATACTCTTGATGTGTCTCCTGTATACAGCAATGTATATTTTCCAAGTTGAAAATCACACACAGTGCCCTATGACTGGCACTTAATTGGCCTTTAAGAGGTTCTCAAGATGTAGTATATTACTGGTCAAACAATCAAAGTGCCATTGTACATGTAATTGTGTCCAGTCCAATCAGTGGGCATATATACTCAGTGTATTGCATCAGTTGTTTCTCCTTTTGATAGACACATGCCACACGATTTTTAAGAACAAGTTTTATCAATGGAAGGCATCATGAAAAATGGGTGAGCTTATTTTTAGATACCTAATGTCTATCCTTGATATTGATCCTTAATGCTGCCTTGTTGTTGTTGCAGACCGTGTGTCAGGATGTCGTCCAAGTGGCTGACCCTCCTCACCTGTGTCCTCCTCCTGGGGGGAACACTCGCCAAGACCATCACCGAGGAACAGAAGCGCACCATGCGCGCTGGTATCCAGGCCGGCAACCAGCTCACCAACGCACTCCAAAAGGAGGGTTTCCAGAGCGCCATGAAGAAAGCTGACCTCTACGTCCTACCCTGGCTGGCCGCCATTGAGCTGGCCTTTGAGTTTGTTGGCTCCTTCTTCCCAGACACTGAGGAGCAGATCCTGGAGGAGATCATCCGTGGGTTTAAGCAGGTTAATGCTAGGCTGGACCTGGTCATCCGCGAGCTGGGTGAGATCAAGAAGCTGATTGAATGGAAGAACATGGAGGTGAAGTTTGAGAACATTGAGTACAGGATCCGTCTCTTGGACACCACCCTCAAGGAGTCCCTCTCTGCCCCCAATAAGAAGGATGGTGTGAAGCGTTTTGTCAACACCTACAGGTCCGAGTACAGCAACGCTGGGTTCGCACTGTATGACGCTGTTGCCAACAATGACCAGGTGTTCAGCAAGAACCTGCTCACAGCTGCCATGAAGTACTCAGACTACAACCGCCGCGGGACCCAGAAGTTCAGCAAGGGTCTCTTCGGGCTGCTCCTCAAGGCTACCAGCGTGGAGCTGGCCAACGAGAAGTTCAGGCAGGTTGGACTAGGCATGAAGAACATCTGGAGTGGTCGGCTCAAGAACTCCCGGATTGCAATGACCGGTGCTGATAAGATCATGGAGACAGAGGCCTGGAAGGGACAGTCCAAGGTGGATGCTGAGAAGACGGCACAGACCATGAACGGCAAGAGCAACAAGGACTTCTCCAAGGTGCTCTACGACCATCTCAAGGCCAAGTACTACTGGAGGTACTGGTACGTGGTTGCCTACGATGAGTGTGACGGATACTACGACCATGGAAGCCGCCTGCCTTCCCATGGCATCCTCAGCGTTAAGAGATGGGGACGTAACTACATTGCTGTGTCCACCGACCCCAAGAGCCCCTGGAACCTGAACACTGCTAACAGCTACACCAAAGACTACACCTGCCGCGCCCTGCCCCATCAGTGCCACAAGGACACTGGTAAGTGGATGCTGGACCTGTCCCCTAACTACGGAGCGGCTAAGTTGGTGGTGCAGGCATGGAAGGCCCCCAGTATGGCCATCAATGCACAGCCCGGCCGCCACACACGTCGTCGTGTCAAGCTGCTGCGCCCCACCGGAGGCTGGTACAACCGCTATGACATGGTCTACTTCGGCTAAAGGAAAAACTGGAAATAAAACACAATACACATATCATTAATGTCTTAGTGTCTTCATTAATTAACTCTAAAGGCACCAGAGTGTTTTATGTGCTATGTTATTCCAAACAAAATCCTCAATATTGAGTATTAAAAATGGTATCAGAAAGAAATATAAACATACATATCCCCCCTGAATTGCCTGGGATGAATAGTCAATTTCATTATAGGTAAACATAAATATAACATAAGGCGGTTATTATCAGTTGGCTCCAATGGCAGTCTATCTATTTTCTAACTAACTATATTCTACATAAGTCATATCCAGAACTTTACACTATAGATATCACTATATGGCACAAACTATAGCTCCATAGAGAATCAGCAGTGCACATTCTCACCCCAAGATGACAATTGAGACTGTTCTGGCTTCTCGTTACTTCAAACCCATAAGTTTAGTGTTCTAGAGTCTCCATTCTGTGTTACTTTGTAGTCCTGGCTGAAAATACTGAAAATGACATCAGGGTATACCACTGTTGTATATGTTGTCTCAGTGCCCTAAATATTGCTGTTGCGATGGTAACTAATGAATATGAATATGAATCTTTCTAGTGAACAGGGGTAGTTTGGTGGGAAGCATAATGGTCCCAAAAGAATTGTTCAAGCCTAATTATGGGAATATCCATGGTCAGAAACAAGGAATAATGACATAATAACCCTGTTGCTATGCAAAATGCACAAAGAATCAACCGTTGCTAAGCAACCAAGGATGCTAGAAGAAAGCCATGAAGAAAAATAGATTTCTACGATATGATTTTAAGGGGGTAGGAGTACTTTTATCTTTTGTATACCAATTGATTTAGTTATTTTAGGGTGATTTTTGTCACTTTTCAGGGTTGCTAAGGAAAATGGTTGCCATGGTAATAAAAATGTCACATAAATTTGTGAAGTCTGATTATTGGATTCAGTGGGTTCTTAGCTTTCCAAAAATGTAAAGTTCACAATTTCCCCACAAAACCCGTACAGAAGGACTTTCACGTACAAAAGGAACCCTACTAATACCACAACACGCAAAAGTAGCAATGCTGAGACCCCCTGTGTGGCTATGTGGGTGCTACCTGGGGGGTATCACCCATATAGTCACAACAATATGACTTTACATGTCTCTTTGTGTCCCTTATGAAGGTTTCTGACCATTTTGATGAAGGCATGATGGGTGTGGAGTAGGAATCTGAAAGCCTGAATTTTGGCTGTTTTCACACTACCCAGTAAACACCCTACGTAGTTCCAACGTAGCTCAGAGGTTTCTCTAAGTAGATGTCCAACCAAAAGGTTTGAGATTGGTAATTTTGGAAGGTTTGTAGACGTCAAAACGTTATGGTTTATTTACGTTCAACAGATGTAGACGTCTGATTTACGTTGATCTACCTCATTCAGACGTAAAAATTCTACGTAGATCTACGTTAAAAGATGTAACTTTTCAACTTCAATTGGGTAGATGACTTTTCCGTGTCACACTAGGTGGCAGCACTATCAATTATGGAGAGTATATTACAGCTCCTTAACAAATCTACCACATTCAAGCAGTAAATTTTCATTAATTGTGAATTCAATATCATGCAAATAAACCACATTCAATAGAATATCTATATATAAAGGACAGGTGATTAAAGTATTGTGCATGAATAGGTGCTTTGAGGCACTTTACTGTGAGGACACCACATTAGTGGTAATGGAAGAAATACAAAGCCTCTCTGCAGCCAAAACTATTCAACAGATCTATACTGTCAGGCTGTTCAATTGAACTACAAGAATATACTATGTAGAATGAGATGAGATTGAAAATTATAGTAGTTACTTTGTATGAATATTGTTTGTAAATGTAAATTTGTCTGCAATATATTACAAGTCTTTGTCTGAGTCCCACAATGTAGAATTATATGTAATGTGTTAAACATAGATTTACGTCTTCAGGAGCTACGTAAATCAGACCTGCAGGTCAAATAAACCTTAACGTTTTGACGTTGATAAACCTACTAAAATTACGTAGTTCAGACCAAAATTCAACGTAGATTTACGTCTGACCAACGTCGTTGTGTTTACTGGGTATTTGCCGATTATTTTTGTGATTTCTCGTGTTTTGGGGCCGTAATGCATAGTTTGAGCCTGTACCTGAAACCGTACCACAAAATTTGTGATTTTAACACAACCCCCCCCCCCTTAACCTTACCTAGGTGGCCTACTCCAGTCTACCTGAGTGGTGCCACTAGCGATATTAAAATATACTGGGCAATTGGGGCTATTATGCACAGTACTTGTCCCTGTAATATGTACACGAGAGGTCATGGGATCGATCCTAGGTCTAGCCACCTCTCATCAGGGATCTTTAGCAACAAGGCTGTAGCTCATTTAATACAGACATGGCAGAGGTAGCTTATATCCCAATATGACCATTTGTAACACTGGCTCTGTGGCGCAACGGATCAGCGCCTGTCTCCAACACCACAGGTGGTGAGTTCAATCCTTGGTGGAGCCACTTCTCTTGTTTCACGTACATCTACTTAAAATTCGTTTTTCCCTCACATGGATGATTAAAAATATCACCAGCACCGGGAGGCGAACCCCAGACCTTTACAAATTATTATCAATCAGTTGAGAAGTAGAGTAGAGATATATCCCAATATGAATGTTTGTAACACCGGCTCTGTGGCACAACGGAGCTCAATCCTTGGTGGAGCCACTTCTCTTGTTTCACCTACATCCACCTAAAATTCGTTTTTCCCTCACATGGATGGTTAAAAATGTCACCAGCACTGGGAGGTGAACCCAGGACCTTCAGACTATGATTTACAATCAATTTTGCTGTACAGTAACAGAAGATTCTGCTGTCCCTATACAGTAAATAGTGCTGTAAATATACAAAGGCTCACTTGCTGTAGGTCTACAGCACAATCTACTGGAACTAAAGTTGCCCCCAGTATTTGGTGTACAGGAACACTACTTACTTCTAACAGTGGATAATTGTCCTTTCTTCTAGGTTGTGGCAATGGACTTCTCAAAGTTTTCACTACTGTATTCCCAAGTTACATTGTGTTTTCTTTTGTAAAACTATTTTCCCTAAACGTCCCTATAGTATAAGCCTAATTTGCTTATCTATGACGGGAGAATTTACGGTACTCAATGAATGTGAAACCTATGCCAAGTGTCCTATAAAGCTACCTCTGTCAGGGGAAGAAATGAATATTAAAGGGTATCGCTACCTGTTTGATGATCTAGATATTCTATTGATTTCTGCATATAACTTAGTTAAATATTAGTTCAACACATTAGGAACTAGAAAAAGTAGAGAAAATGGCATGGTACAGTGCTCAATTCTATGGGAAAGCCACTTGAAAAAGCTAGTTCTTGACTAAGCTAAAATAGAATTTTTATTTTGTGGTTAGATGACCGTGTTCTTCTATTGCTATCTTCGAATCACTTTGCATTCGATTAGTTAGCAGAATAATCAAATAGAAAATGGGGAAAAAATACATGTTATAGTACTCATTTTTCTGTAATGCCCATTTAAAGAAAAAGTACTTCCTTTGCGGGGCAATCTAGCCCTATAGCCCATGCAATGGACGTTGCTGCTTAAATACTCTCTATGTGAAAATTTGGCTATAATGCAAGCTTCCTTCCCCCCTTTTTTTTACCCCCCCCCAAAAAAAAGAATAACTATACATTTTTTCGCGAAAAGGTCACGGCACCTTCTGGGATAGAACTCAAGATCCTCTGATTGCAAAGCAGGCATCATAACCACTACACTCAGGGGCGTGGCAACCGGGGGGGGGGGGGGGAACGGGGCGGACATGTCCCCCCCCCCCCCACTTTTGACCAAACCCAAAAATGGTCAAACCAAAAAGGTCATATAAAAAGGGGTCAAAAAGGGTAAAAATACCCCTTAGTCCCCCTACTTTGAAAGTGCTTGCCACGCCCCTGACACTACAGATTCTGGTGGAGATCTGAAGAACTGTTGTGCTATTATTCCATTCATATGCCATGAGAGGGCAGCACTAGCTACATAGTACAGTGTTGTTTCTCTGACATCCACAGGGTTCCAGCACCTACTTTTGTAGCGATGCCCTTTAAGCATTGTCTATTATCAGTTATCATATATCTGTCTCATTTTACTGTTGGTACAAGGAGTGCATAGTAATGTTTTTAAACAAAATATCTTTACACAGGAAAGATAAATTACCTCTGATTAATCTAATGTCATCATCTACCAGCCTCTCTTCATCATTAATCCTAATTTTATGCTGTTTAATATTGACATTGCTTATCTTTTGGTACCCTCATGTTTTACATCCTGAATATGTGATAGGGCCTATATAAGACTAGAGAACTTCCAGAATATCAAAAGGAAAGGTTGGGAAAAGCTTACATTCTTACATGTAACTCACAAAAGGGAGATTTCATTTAACCACAGACAGCACACTTGACACTACTCAGCATGTTTCTCATTGTGGTAATTCTCAGTCTGAATATTGGATATATCATCTCAGAGGGTAAGGCCATCACTAGTTCCCTCCTAAAATAAAACTCCAAAATCATTTCAAGTATCCCAAATGTACGGTAGTTGGCATATGTATGACGAATCAGTCTAAGCTATTTAGGACAAGAACTTTTGGACAATTAATGTCGATATGTGTGTCTTCTTGGAGGTAGTTTATTAAAACAATGTAACTTTTGGCTAAAATGTTGTAGCAAAATTCAGCCTAAGGTATAAGTCACAACAACAAAACACAGTAATTACAGTTGATGAATCTTTATTTCTGAGCACTTAGTCTGCTCACACCATCTAAGTCTTGGGCTCACGTCCATGTATCTCTGTTATCGATCCCGGTCTGCCGTTTGGTGCCCCGGTATCAACTAATGTGCACATGGGGACGAACCTGCGGAGTCACTAGACGCCGCCCATTCTGTGCGTAATCTTAAAAAGCCCACTTTTCCCTAATCTTAATAACAAAACCCCACTTTTCCCGTAATCTTAATAACGAAACTCAATCTAGTCCTAATAGGGGACCCCAACCCCCGTTCTTTTTTTCATTTCTTTTCCTTCTTTAATAATGGTGAGTACTATTAAGACTTTAAGATTACGCCAGAATGGGGGATTTAAGATTACGCACAGAATGGGCGGCGTCTAGTGACTCCGCAGGTTTGTCCCTTGTTCCAACTAATGCAGTCGTCTGGCACCGAGATGCAGAACGCTTGTCAATGTTGCACTGACCCTCGGTGGAACCTATGGTCCCGTCCTACGAAACTACGACGGTCCCGTCGGACCCACCTGACTCCCCAGTGCTCGCCATAATACTACATTAGATATGTAGGCCTACTGCCCACATAATTTTAGATGTGCTCTTTTTTCTATGTTTCTATGTATAAGTATGCTATTAAATTGAAAAATACTAAGGGATAGCATCATACCGTTTTGCAGTTTCAGACACAGTTATCGTCAGTGGTCCATCTTCAGTGGTCTTCATAGGAAATGAAGCGAATATGACATGCACAGTCAGAACTCATGAAAAACCAAATAGAATTAGGCTGTGGTTTGGGAAGAAGCAGCTTGACGAGGTCTATGGGAAGAACCTTAGTGATTGTGACGGCCACAGTCAGTGTACATATAGTATGACT
The DNA here is from genome assembly GCA_947462335.1 of Harmothoe impar. NCBI lineage: Eukaryota > Metazoa > Annelida > Polychaeta > Phyllodocida > Polynoidae > Harmothoe > Harmothoe impar. Next base: position 34,201,225 of record OX381717.1, on the reverse strand, counting down.
CACACAATAGACAGTGTTATGAGGGTCAATGCTGGGAAATACAAATGCAAGGTCGTATGGATGTCAGAAAATGGCCCAATTAAAGAAAAAGGAACCTACAACCTGGAAATATGTAAGTTGAAGTTGTCAAGATAATATGTCTTACTTACTAATGCTATAAACTTAAAAAGCATGTCATACTGTCTGGATATAAAGCGTTTGTGATACCTGATTATTGATATACATGTAGGACTAAACTCATGTAGCAGATTCATATATCGCATAGAGTATATGACTGTTTGAAGCTTTATGCTTTAAGCTGCCATGTGGTTATTACAGTCCTTCTGAATTCATTATCACATGCATGCATTGGGTGCTTTTCAAACACAGGTTATTTGTACCATGTCATGTCATATATAACAAATGATTCAATGCCATTGCCATACGCATGCTTAAAGCTTATTCATTAAGATTTCATTCGAAATTTCAGATGGTGTCTTGGAAATTCACCCAAAGTCTAAATCAATATATATTGGTGATCCATTAACATTGTCATGCAAATTGCCCAAAACTGAGATCCCTCTACAGTACATCTACTGGTTCAAGGATCAGCCTTCAGGACCTCAGTACGTAGGGTATGGAGAGACATTCAAGGTAGATACATCAAGTGTGCAGCACTCGGGGTTCTACTTCTGCAATGCCTCCATTAATGATGAAGGTGTTACCATACCATCAGCAGAAGCAGCTAGAATTATTATTAAAGGTAAGTTCAAAAGCAAGTTCCCCTGGATAGATATAATAATATTGAAGATATAATGATAACAGACATTGCCGAAAGATTTTGAACATTATAGCGTATATTTCATGTTTGGAACTGTTTGTTGATTCCATGTTTATCTTCATTACCCTTGTTTTTATATTGGATTAATTTCCGGAAATGTCCTTGTCAATACTTTTGTCATGGACCAATTTTTTTTTGTGGCACACACGTCTCTTTCTTATTATCGTGGGTGTATTCGCATTGTCTCCTACCATTTGTCATTATAACTATGTGTCATCCTCTCAGGCCTTATAAGATCATAAACTACTACCATTTTTCACTAAGGAGATGACAATATGAAATGTATATTTCAATGTATCTTTCTAGCACGACTAATGGTAGAGTCAATGTCAACAAAAGATAATATCTTGCAATCTGTTGAGGAGTTGTCAGTAAATATAACAGTTTCTGGTAGTGATATTGCCAAGGCAAGCTTGACGTGGTATCCTCAGTCTCCTGATGGTATTGCAGCACCACCAAGTATTGATGTCAGTGACTTTGTCACTAATACCTCCATAAATGGGAGTTTCAAGTATGGACAGGACACAGCAGTAGTGTTCTCTATCTCACCAATGGTAGATATTGAATGTGGTCGTATGAATCACCTAAATGGCAACTACACATTCACGGCCTTTAGTAATGCTTCAGGGTATGAGGCAGAACAGCACTTCATTATTGCAATGAAAGGTAATTATGTTTCCATTTATCACTGCCTTTAATTTTTTAACATTCGTGATCATGGAGATATCATTATAGCCAATATAATCTGAATTGATAAGTACGTTAATAATCCTGTAATGTCCCTAACCTCCTTACACTTAACATCCTCTGTTTCTATTCATATCAGACACACCCAGTGAAGTAGAGAACATCAGTGTCTGTGAGGGGGAACAGAACCTGACCATCGGGCTGGGTGAATGCACCATGTGTCAGCATCAGTACAACTGGACTCTTGGTGATGAGCCTCTTCCTGTTGATGTCATTGTTATTCATGGGGGACTTTTCATACCAAGGGTTGGAAGTGGCCATTATGGAGTGTACATGGCTGTACCTAGAACCAACAAGAGATGTAGGAAAAGGACCTTCAGGGTAGAAATGTGTATGGGTATGTATTCAAAAATAAAGCATAAGGATTTTACATGAAATGCCATGTTTAACAATTTGGGAAAGTAATTTAGAGTTGGTTCCATACTAGATGCAGCACGTATGAATCATAGCTATATCTGATTGCATTGACCATAAGTCTGACGACAGTTAATGATGAGTATGTTGATTAAACATGTTTAAGATTTTAGATGATATCTCTAATATAATTGAACATTTAGTGCCCTGGTGATAGTGGATTATGTTATCATTTAGGTATCAGAGATCAGTCTAGTGTATCCGGAGGACAGGGTGCACTTGTTGCATCCGTGGTTGTCACCATTGTAGTAGTAGCCCTGATATGTGGAGTATGTCTGTACATATACAAGAGAGGTAGGTGCAATATGTTTCAAATAATGTTAAATACAGGTTCATAGTGTTGGATTAGAATTATGTGTTCAAAGAAGGTCTACATTCTCAGATATAAAGATGAAGTATAACAGAAATGTCACTATGAGTATGACCATTTGGATATGGCAAATACTCATCAAGATAACAGAGTTTGTGCATTATAATAGTGTAAACATACTCTGTTGTTGATGGTATAGGGGACCAGAATAACACCACTACAGGAAGGAAGATGTCATCTTTTCCTGAGCGGATATTTGCCGGACCACGACCCGAAGAGGTTGTTACTCTCAAGAGAAACATGGTGAGATAATTAGCTCATCCACAACTAGCTGTTACTTAGGGCCTTTGTCATTCATTGACATATACATATAACTTTGAAAATCAAAATCAAAATTAACTAAATCATCAATAAAATGGTTGACAATATTTTATTTATTTTATTGGTAAAAAACTTACTGTAACATTCATATGTGATCACTAAAGATAACTATGGAATTTCAACATTCTACATTAGCTTTGGCACCGCATATCAATAAGCATATTGTCAACATTTGAAATGCATGTAATTCCGTTGGCATGTAAACAAAATGCAATATTGCTACATTAGAATAATTTTAGATATGTTATTCTGTTTGTTCAGACGTTGGAGGAGGTGAACTACAGGAAGGGTGAGAGGGTGGACCAGGAATGTAACCGCGGCACCGGGGAGGAAGGCAATGACAAACAGGTGAACTACTGTAAACACTCTCGAGATTGTCATGAAAATCTCGAGAATGTTTTAATCATTTGATAGGACATCATCAGGCGATGGTCAATTATTAGTACCACAAAACCTTGCATACAAGCCTAACTCGCATATATAAGCTGCACCCTGACTTTAGGGCGATCCTACAAGCCACACCAGTGATCTGAATATGGTGAAATTTAGTGCTGTTCCATAGTGACAAAAACTCATGTATAAGCCACACCCCAAACCTGGGCCGATCCTATAAGCTGCACCGCTGATATGACTCATGTACTAGCCACGGCTTCTAAGCTGTTATATATTGGTGGTACACACTGAGAGATCCAGGGGGAGCTGTGGTGCGACATGCATGGCTGGAGCGCACCATGGGTTCCCCCACACAAGCTGCAGGGGTTACCTGCAGCCCAGCACCCATTCAGTGGGGAATAAACCTACCTACAGTGCACATGTCTCACCGAGTTATTCCTGCCTCACTATAATTACACTCAGGACCACACCTATACTATACCTATGTGATACCCATACCCTCTACAGTCATCATCTATTAAAGCAGCCTATCAGCTGTAACACTGGTAGAGAACCCGGACCGTAAACGGACGATACTCACATGTCTAGGATAGACTACAAGGAGAGACAGGATAAAAACTTTTACAGGAAGCTACGGTCAGCTAAGAGGGCAGGCTTCTCAGAAGCCCAGCTCCTGGCTGTACACCGCCAGGTGCACAGAGACTGTGATGCCTTGTGCTCTACCCCAGTGAACTCCCCAGTTAATCTGACAAACAGGGCATCACCCATTCCAAGAGCAGACTTGTATTTTCAGCAGTTGAAAGACTCAAAACAGGACATCAGCTCATGGCTGGATGAGTGCAGTCGGCTTGAGAGTGAGGATAATACCCTAGTAGCAGGCATGTCGCAGTCAGAGGCAGTCGGGGCGGTGGATCCCACCAGGCCCCGGGAAGATATGATACAGGATCTTCATGACAGGCTGAGAAGGATGGAAATTGAGAATGAGAGACTGAAGAATGAACATTATGAAATGTCCTTGAAGTTGGAGGCTACAAAGGACTCTGGACATCGGTCTGGTGACAATGGGCAAGGAGCCTCTACCAGCCCCACTGTCCCCAGCAGTGAAAAGCAAGAACCGGAGTCAAAGGAGGAGAGGTTAGTTATGGAAGTCATGCAGGCATTGAAAACTACCTGTGAAGCCAACACTGCTCTAGTGCGGACAGCTAAGGAGCAGTCACACTTTAACAACAGTGACACACACTATATGAGTTTCAAAAAGAAGGAGGCTGATAAACTGTTTACTAAAAAGCCAGAGGTGTTTTCTCGCCCTACAGTGTTTAGGAACACTTCCCAGTTCATAACAGAATATGTTCGTTTTTGCAACACATGGGAGGCTGATGAAACCCAGATGTCTGAAGGGCTGGAGCAGTACCTCACTGGAGAGGCCTTAGCAACCTACAAGACTTATGCGGTCATGCACCCCAGAGATGGAACATTCAGAGGGGTCATGGCAGAACTATTGGCTGAATATGCTACACTATCTGCTGATGAATATCAGAAGGCTTACTGGCACCGACATCAGGGAGAGAGTGAGTCAGTTGCAGATTATAGCAGAGAAATGAAGCTGCTCATGGCAGCCACAAAGCTGCCGGAGGAGGATAAGGTACATGCTTTTATAAACAACCTTAAACCATCTATCTGCCGTGTTGTGTTGGGGAAGGGACCAACCAGCTTCGATCAAGCAAAGAAGTATGCAGAAGCAGATGAGAGTGCAGCAAAGGCAAGAAATGCCTATGTAGACTCTAAGATGGAGGAGCTGCAGAAACAGTTAAGCAGGGGACGTTCTGAAGTGAGCATGATCCAGGACAGACGCAGGGTGTCCTGGGACAGAAGTGCAGACAGGGGCAGCCAGAGTACAGACAGAGGCAGAGACAGACGGCCCTATGACAAACCAGGTTACAACAATCCAGGCTATAACAATCTGGGCTACAGAAACAGGGCATACCAGGACTACAGGTCCCCTAGACGTGACAGCAGTCCTTTTGGCAGGGAGTCCTACCAGAGGGGAGTTGACAGTTCCCCCAGACCTGGATGGAGCAGTAGATCTCCCAGTGGGGACCGCAGGCAGAGAGACCAGAGTCAATCTCCAAGTAGGAACTATAGATCTGCCAGTAACAACAGTGGGAGGTCCGACAGCAGATCACCCTACAGGGGCAGAGACAACTACAGGCCATATGGGCAGTATGATGAGCAGAGAAGGAAGGAGCAGAACAGAGGGAGAGTGCCTTATCAGGATGAGCAGAGGGCACGGTTTGGAAGTAAGGATCGTGACAGCAGAGACAGGAGGAGCAGCTCAACTGATGGGGGCCATAACATCTCGTCCAGAAGGAGGGACCCTACTCCCCATAGGAGGGAAGATGGAGATATGAACAATTTAAACTAGCACAGCTGAGCTATGGTGGGGAAGTAGCCCAGCTGAGTGGAACAACAGATGAGCAGGTTGGCAGTGGTGAAGGTAGGACGTATAATATCCATAATTCCCTTAAAGATGGAGCAATTGACATTGAAATTTTTAATGAGATGATACCGGCATTAATTGATACAGGTGCAACAATAACATGCATGTCCTTTGATTTTTTTAGTAAAATTTCTTCCAAATGTAGGGGTAGTACTGAAAAGTGTATAATGAAGGTTTACACAGCAGATGGTACCATGATCACTGCATGGTGCAAGTGTACGGTGCCCATCAAAGTTGGTGTTACCAACACAACCCAGACATTTTACATACTTAAGAATTTGAGAAGGTCATTAATTCTGGGTGTGGATTTTCTAAAGGCTAACAGTGCTAACCTACAATTTCACCCCACTAAGGACACAGTGCTATCCATTAGAGCACAAGCTAATATAGTTATACCACCGCTGTCAGAGACAACCATGAATGCTGTTGTTGCTGCCCCAACTAACATTTCAGGGACTATAGGAATTACAGAAAATATGAGCAGGAAGTCTACTGTCCCCTATCTGGTAAAGAGGGCGCTGGTAAGGCCTTCGGAGGGAGACCACAGGATCCCAATAACACTGTTTAATGGGAGCAGGGTTTCCTACAGAGTTAATAAAAACTCAGTCGTGGGTTTGTATTTGATAAGGACTGAGGATGATTTTGTTAACAGGGCAGACACTAGCAGTGAAAAGGGAGCCACCTGGCCGGAGGCTGATTTTGATATTGATAAAGGATTAACCCATGATCAGAAGGTAGAAATGAGAAAGTTATTAGATGGCAATGAGAATTCTTTTGTACAGCCAGGATCAGGCCTAGGGCTAGCAACAGACTTTGAGCATAGAATAGATTTAAAGGATAATTATACCCCAATTAATATCATGCCGTTCAGGATGTCACCAGAGAGATTAGCTGTCATGAATGAGTTGCTGGAAGAACACAAGAGGCTAGGAGTCATAGAGGAGTGTCACAGCCCCACTGAGTGGTCCAGCCCAGCATTCTTAATTGAGAAGGGTAAATCATTAAAGGGTAAGAGGGCGTATCGTTTAATTTGTGACTACAGGCATTTAAATAAGAATATCAAATCACAGTCACAGAGTTTCCCAAGAATTGATGAGACATTAAACAAACTGGGGGGCTTGAAAGGTCGCTATTTCTCAACCCTTGATGCATATTCAGGGTTTTTCCAGATCCCACTTAGGGAACAGGACAGGGACTTTACGGCATTTACCACCCCAGGAAAGACATGGAGATTTAAGACAGTTCCAATGGGGATCAAGACTGCGCCCAAGTTCTTTAACAACATTGTTGAGACTTTAATTAGGCACTTGCCTAATTGCTTACCCTATGTAGATGACATTATAATAGCATCCTCGACCTGGGATAAGCACTTAAGTGATCTAAAGGAGGTTTTCAGGGTATTCAAAAAGGCCAATATCAAGTTCAAGAAATCGAAATGCCATTTTGGCTATAGTGAATTATCGTTTTTAGGCTTTATAGTTAACAGAGATGGCATTAGGCCTAACCCGGCAAAGGTTAAACTAATAAAAGATTTCCCAAGGCCCAAGACAGTAAAGCAAATGAAATCCTTTAATGGGTTAGCAACGTTTTATAGATCCTTTGTTCCGGACTTTAGCATAAAAATGTTTTGTCTGTATGAATTGACTAAACCCAAAACCAAATTTGTTTGGACAAACGAACATCAGATGGCCTTTGAAACAATAAAGAAATCGATAGTGGAAGATGTTATGTTGAAGTACCCAGATTTTAGTAAACCGTTCATAGTGTCTACTGATGCGTCAGATGTGGCAATTGCAGGTTGCCTTTCGCAGCTCGATAATAATAATAACCTTCGACCTGTGGCCTTCACAGGTAGAAAGCTACAGGTGAATGAGTTAAAGTGGTCAACGACTGACATAGAGCTTTTGGGGGTGTTATTTTCGATAGAAAAGTTTGAACACTATATAATAGGACGCCCATTTCGGATACTGACTGACCATGCAGCACTATTGGCTTTAAACAGCAAGGTACACTTGATGGGGAAGATGGCTAGATGGGTTGATAGGTTTGCACGTTTTGACTTCACTATAGAACACCTTAAGGGCAAGCTAAATGTAGTACCAGATGCCCTATCTAGGATCCCATACAATCTGGAGGGTGTTAGATATGACAGGGAGAAAGTCCAGATGAAGGTGCATTTTAACACAATCCATGCTGTTAAATTATACCGTTCTGGGGAGTACCTAGAGAATTACCCCATTAGGGTATTTAAACCGAGATCAATTCTAAAGAAGGTGGCTAACCTTGAGGTAATAACTAGGGCTCAGACAAAGAAAAATGAGGTGCTTGAACCTAGGCGAGTTCAACCTATTATTTCTACTGAAAAAGGGGGGAAGAATAGAGAACAAAATCGGACCAGTACAGGTAAAAAGCGTAGGCCTCACCCCAAGGTGACAGTATCCAAGGCCAATAGACGCCGCAAGGTGCTATTAGATAGGATGCAGCAGTCCCTTGATCATGAGTACTATACTGACATAAGGAGCTATTTCAAGGAATCAATAACTAAGGAATCCCTGATCAAAGGTCAACAGGAGGATGAATTTAGTGTGTCAATTATTAATTATATAAAGAATAAGGTTCTACCGGATGACAATAACTTGGCACGCATGGTTTTATTGAATCATGATAAATTTTTCTTTCTTCACGGGGTTCTTATGAGGTACACAGGGGATATTAAAAATGCAACAGAATCCCACCCACAGATTGTTGTGCCAGAATCGTGTACCCAGCTTATATTGAACCAGATACACAACACCCCACTTGGGGCTCATGTGGGCATTACAAAGTTGATAAGCGTAATGCAACCCAGGTTCTATTGGCCAGCCATGATAAAAGACATACACACTCACGTGCATACATGCCACAAGTGTCTGGCATCTAAGCACATAAATCATCCAATAAAATTGCCTATGGCATTAAGAGACAATGCCCCTTATCCATTCTCTCGGCTGATGATTGATTCTTTAGGTCCTATGGTCCCAACTAAGAGAGGCAATAAGTACATACAGGTAGTGGTTGACATGTACAGCAGATATGTAATAGCCTGGCCAACAAAGAGCATCTCGGCCAGTAATTCCATGATAGAGTTCTTTAACAATGTAATTTGCAAATTTGGGACACCCTCAGTTCTATTTTCGGACCAGGGCAGTAGTTTCACCGCTAAAAACTTTGAAAACACTTGCAGGGCTTTTGGAATAAAGCATATAAAAAGCAGTCCATATATGGCCAGGTCAAATGGGCTAGTGGAACGTGCTAACTTGTCCATAATTCAGTCACTTAGAACCTTTGTAAATAAATTTCAATCAAATTGGTGTGAGTATGTCGGGGCAGTCACGTTCGGGCTCAATGTGAGTACCGTATACAGCTTGGGATACAGCCCATTTTTGTTGGTTTATGGCAGAAATGCAGTACTGCCACCTGAAAATGCTTTGCCCTCGATTAATAATGATCTCAAACCAGTCTCAGACCATTTGATTAACATGGTTAAGAATCAGGACCATTTCATGGAGAAAGCATTAAAGAACTTAAAGCATACACAGTTTAATATGAAGGAGAGATGGGATAGAAATGCAAAAGTTATTGACTTCTCTGTTGGTCAGCTAGTGTATATAAAAAACCAATACAGGTTGGTTGAAAATACTTCTTAATCCGGAGCAAAAAAGGGACTCCACTGAGCCCGTCAGACTGCCGTCGGGGGCAAATCAGATCGGAATACTGCAGTGGATTCGGTTGCCCGACTGCATATTCCACCCAATCGGGCTGGGATTTTGGAGGAAGACTGCAAATTCTTTCCCTTTTCCACGCCCGACGGAACATCCAAAAGTTTAGATATTGGATCGGATCGGGTTGAAGCTGGAACCAGATGAGCAGTCCGATTCCAAATGTGGCGGATAAATTGTCGCCACCTGGTGTATCCCGGCTGTACTATTACTTCTCACTTTCCCCGTCAGACGGCGACAGCGCTGGTCCGGATCACGTGACTGACAAGTCCCCGGATGTGTCCGTACAACACAACACGAGATAAAAAATGGCGGGTGGAAAGAAGAGGAAGGGCGTAATCACAAAAAAAGCAAATCAGGGCACGAAGAGAGCTGCTCCCACGAAAACTGAACAGGAGGAAGGGGAGGAAGATGTGCAGACTCCGACAAAGGTAATGCGGGGTCGCCCGGCGGAACGGGTATCGCCCAGACTTAACAAGGAAGAGGCCGGACCGGGACTGGACAGGCCGCGCCGCCCGGTTCGTGCCAAAACGAAGAACCCTACGCCGGGGAAAAGAGGGGTGAGTATTTTATTGCTCTGTTTTCCTCTCCCCCCACCCCCTACCCCCGCACCTCCTACACCCTGCCTTACTGTCATGTTGTGTGTGGTCACAATGTCACAAAACTGTAACTGTAACACATGTGTGAAATCCATCTGTTTTACTTTTGACAAGACAGGTCGGTTGTGATATGTTGCTTTCAATCAGAATAGTGCCCGCTGCAATATAACCAAATCAGACTGACCTTGCGTATTTGCTGAAGGGCATGTAGAAATAGGCCACTCCCAAAATAATTTTTTCTGTTCTCCCCGCGCCATAAGAAACCCTTGTATAGTGCTAAATAATTTTTTTCTAAATATATTCCATTTAATTATTTTAAATATATTCCATTTAATTATTTTAAAAAATATTCCATTTCCCCACATTTTGGGTACATTGGCATGAAAAAAATATGATCTTGGGCCTGCATGATGTTTGGGTAGGGTATGGTACTGTCACAACGTTTCCCACACTTGTTATTTGCTGTTGTTTCTTAATATGACAACAACACCTCCCAACTGAAACCTGTCATATTTTCTGTAAATTTATTTGAAATAAAATATTTTTCTCTTAATTTGTACAGCCTGGGAGACCCCGAAAACCCCCCCCAAAAGTGCAGCTGCAGCAGGATACCGAGGAAGAGCAGGATGAGCCCGAACCTGAGAATGGAAAGCAGTCTGAAGCAGGACAGGAGCAGGAGGAGGACGAGGACGAGGTGTTGCCAGACGGGCAGGATACAAACGCCCACAAAAGTCCTGTGCTCACAAAGGAAGAGAAGAAAAGGCAGTTACGCGCTCTTCTAAAAGAGTTTAAGATGGTAGAAGCTGGGGACAACATATCACATGACTCAGATGATGAGCCGGAACAAGATGCAGAAGGGGAGGAGTCCCACTCCAATTCCTCCCAATTGACCATGGATGGTGATAAGAAAGAGTATTTGTCCAAACCTGGAGAAGAGGACCAGGAGGAGCAGGATGAGGAGGACAGTGAGCCGTTGGTGGACCTGCGCAAGGTACACCTGGTACCTGAGAAGGTGGACTTTCAGGTTCCTGGTAAGCTGCCGGACCATTACTGGACGGAAGATCCCAGCCGGGAGAGCACCCTGTGCCAGCTGTGGGCAGACGAGAAGGCCTTGTATGATATGGAGGACGACATGTACCGCGTCCCTGCACACAAGGAGGTCATACTGAGGAAGTTTGCCTGTATCCTGCAAGTCCCTCGTAAGTATATGTTATTTTTTTCTTTGTCATTGAAATTGTATTCATATAAATGTAAAATTTCAAATATATTAAAAGTGGGGAAAAAAATAATTTCCTTTATTAAAATTTAAAAAAAAAGACTTTACGTTGTGTCATGACTAATTCCATTGTATTAAAATTTGTGAAACTTTGTTCAGAATTATTATTCAGAATGAAAAGTAAAGTAAAAATCTTGTACATTGTGCCATGCAGTATTGTCATACCATTCCACCTGACAAATATTAATTTGTTTTTTCAGCCAACATCATACACATGCGCATGACCTCCTTGCGCAGTATGTTCCAGAAAATGAAGAGGAGTGCACCTAGTGGATCCGCTGCCTTGGGGAAGACGGACAGACAGAAAGAGGTGTGCCGGCTGGTGTATTTTCTAGCAGACCATGTCAAGCAAGAAGACACCATTACGTCCTACAAAGGGAAGAGCCCAGCAAAGAGCAAGAAGGGGAAAAAGTTTGACTACACCCGTAAACCAGCTACAAAGAAAACACCCAATAAGAGTCAGAAAGTAAGTCACATTGTACTTTTTTTTTTTTCTGTTATTTTTTAATGTTACCGGTATATTATGAGCTAATATTTAGCACAGGGAAGAGAACTTTAATTTGCACAGGCACTGCTCACTAATGTGTTTAGGTGAAACAAGTAATCTAAAAAGCATTGCAAATATTTTTCCTGTCATTTGCAGCCTGTTATCAAATATACATTCATTTAAAAAAAACAGGATTTCTGTTTAGAAATCTTTTGCAGTAGCACATCAAATAAATGTTTATATTTAATGTAAATGTAATAAGGCATGTTTTGTTACTGTATGAAGCGAAAAATAAATTTACAAACGCCCCTTCCCTTTTGTCCGGGGTGTAATATTTTATTTTAATTTGATTAAATTGATATAATTTATTCATGTTGTGTATATACTGTCATTGCAGGAGACGTCACAGCTGGAACAGGCTATGAACCAATCGCTCTCTCCCATTATCACCAAACCCCAACACAGACTGACCGAATCTGAAAAGGGGTCAGACGTGCAGTCCCTAGGCCAGTCTGATGAGGAGGAAGAAGCAAGTCCCGTCTTCAATACCAAGCATTTTGGTCGCAACCAGAGGTTGAAAGATGCACATATACTGGACCTCTCGCGACAGCAGTCTGCCCGATTGAATCAGGAGGGGAAGGAACATAAGGAGAAAAAGACAGCGGATACTAGCAAGGTTAAGAAATCTGCCAAACAACCCGAACAGCCCCCAAGAACACAGAAGCAGGCCAAATCTAGCTGCACCCAGACTGCACCAAAAGCAGACATCTCACGCCCGGTGAAGAAGGGTGGGGCAGTTAAAACTAGTACCCCAAAACCCCCCTCCAGACCGACACCCAAGAAGTCAACTTACCTTGCAGACAGCAGTGTCAGCTCCCAGGAAAGTGCAGCGGACAGATATACGCGACTGCTGGGATTACAACCATCCAAAAAAAGGAAGAACGAGCCCTCCACTTCAACATCCACACCGGATAATCCTGATTTAAGTACTGCCATGAAGAAGAACTATGGTGTGGAAATGAGTAGTGCTTGGTATGAGCAGCAGGGGGCAGAATTCCGGAAGATGAAAGAAAAAGAGCAAAGAGAAAAGAAATCAGAGAAAGAGGAAGGTCTGCTGGGTGCTATGAGAGAAAAAACTGTTGCACTGAATAGGATGGCTGATGCTTTTCATGAGACAGGCTCTGTTGCGTCCCAATCTAGTGCTGAGCTGTCTGCAGAACAACTTTGGGCAAACTCTTTGGTTCCTCAAATGATGCGGATGAGTGAGGAAACCCGTGACCACTTTATGTATTCTGTTTTTGGTATGGCGCTGAAGGCCATTAAGGGGACGTGGCCCCCCCCCCAACCAAACAAATAGTGTAAACAACTCAACTAACCATACAGGTTTTTATGTTGTGCCCAAAAAAAAAAAACATATTTCTGTGTACCTATAATACTGAAAATGTTTATTTTGGAGGACAAATGGTCTCATTTAATTTTTTAAATTTTGTACACTTTTTTAAAGATGTACCCTGCACCAATGTCTGCAGATGTTATACAAGGGTGGTATTGCAGGACATGTTCATTCTACTTAAATCATGGGGATTCTGTAAACATCCTGCGGGTGCTATTTACTACAGAAATATCACGGTATTTTATTGATTTTGGACATATGAAACCAAAGGTCAAGTGGTGCATGGTAAAATGTTTGACAGGTGCTAATTTTATGCTATTCCTGATAAATATAAGATGTTATATCACATCAGGGGGCATGTGTTATGGTTTAGACATGTAAGGTGAGAGAACACAGATCAGAACAAAATTGCAGTCATACAGTTTTTTCATATAAAACAATTTATTTAGACATTTTACTGTAGGATGAATACCGTCTTCCAGTATTTACAGCAGTCTGTCACACAGTGTAACACCAGCTGTACAGTATGGCGGGAAATCTAACAAAAAGCACAATCCGACTGTCTGTGTATAGCACGTCAATTCTTATATACAATTCTCTGACGGCCCACTTTACAAAACTGGTATCAAACTGGGGTATTTGCATAAATATTGTTGTTTGCAATATTTATTTTACTTAACGCTAAGTAAATGCCCATGTTGGGAAGCATGTACCAATTTATATAATATTAAGTACATACATATCATGATACTTAACACATCAGGTACCTCTCGTGTTGTAGGACATATGACAGTAAGTTATTCAGTTATGTTGTGTAGAACAAAATATTTCTACAGTTTATGCTAAGTATATGACTACATGACATGTTAAAGGTGTAGTGTCCGGGTACAATTTGGCATGTACTCAGGAAACATGCTCAAAGTATGTGTTGTATTTATATTAAAATACAACATGTCGAGATATTTTAAAACAGTGATGCGTCCCATTACTGCAGTGTATGGTGCAAATGATCTGATTGTGTACAATGTATCGATTTACATGTAGGTACGGATATACATTTTCTACTTTTTTCTCACATGACTTATCATAAAAAACATTATAAGCTAGTCAGATAAACACTACCAAAGAAAAATGTTTTGAAAAATGACTGAAGTGAGAATTTATTTCAAGTAAGCATCACGACGTTTGGGCATGAGATGGCCTTATTTACATGTTTTTACATGTACAAAATATTCCACCGAGGTACATCAATCGGCAAATTTGGATAGATGCATATAAGTATGTGGATTTGAAAGTGTATGCTCAACTGCATGAATGTAGCAACGTCAGTATTGTCCCATTTTCTGATATTCATATTATTATACTCAAGAGGTCACGTTTGTCTCAATCTGGGACAGTTCACAATATTTTATTCCCTTTTGTTCGGTTGAATAAAATATATTTTAAATACACGCTATATTTCTCAGTTTTTTCTCCTTTAAAGCTGTCCCGTCAGGGAAAAAGTTGTTCTCACATATGAAATCACGGCAAAGCTTTAATGTGCAGAAATATTTTATAAAAAAAATGAAATACGTCCAACACTGTAACAAGCCGGACTCCTGTTTTGTAGGATTGACATGAGAAAAAAACCAGCAAGTAATATGGCAATGTGGGCACTACCGGTAGGAATAACATAACAATCTTGTACCCTTCAGATGTGTAGTGTATGTCCTGTATGTACTCAGATGAAACTGTCTGATAGTGTGACATATTATCGCTCAAAGTAGAAGTCATTGGACATGACAATCTTGTACTGGAACCTGAGCTCTCCCTCCACCGTCATACACCAGTCTGCGATGTGGTTGCGCATGTCCTTGACCTTCTGGCTTCTGTTCCTCTTCTTGGTCGGCTGTCCGCCAGGCATGGCTGCCTCTCCGCGCCAGACCCCCCGGTGCTGATTATAGTCTTTATCCTCCCAATCACAAGAGTCACGTGGGGTGTACGCATTGCCAGCTTTCACGCGCAGGTAGTTGTGCAGAACCACTATGGC
Organism: Harmothoe impar; assembly: GCA_947462335.1. Taxonomy (NCBI): domain Eukaryota; kingdom Metazoa; phylum Annelida; class Polychaeta; order Phyllodocida; family Polynoidae; genus Harmothoe; species Harmothoe impar. The sequence goes on along the minus strand of OX381717.1, from coordinate 34,186,121 downwards.
AAGCACCACTATACTGGCATTCTTGGGGGACATCTCTATTTCACGCCGCAAGATCCTGAACCTGCTTGCTATAATGCCAAACGCATTCTCAACAATCCGCCTGGCGCGGCTGATCCGGTAGTTGAAGACTCTCTCCCGGAGAGACAGTTTCTTGGCAGGGAAGGGCTTCATCAAATTTTCGCTCATTTCGAACGCATCATCCCCTATGAAGTAATAAGGGAGTTTCTCTTTGAATCCTGGGAAATGGGATGGCTCTGGCACGTTGAGAGGATTTTCAGGGCTGAACAAGTCTTTTCTGAAGGAGGATGCATTCCACAAAGTGGAGTCACTTGCTTTTCCTTCCGCTCCACAATCCACATACATAAACTTGTAGTCGGCATCAACTACGGCAAACAATATGATTGAAAAAAAATTCTTGTAATTGTAGAAAAGGCTGCCTGATTTATTTGGTTTGGTGATACGCACATGCTTCCCATCCAGGGAGCCTAGCACGTGGGGCAAGTTCCATCTGTCGTGGAATAGTTTGGACACCTCCAACCATTCATCTCGGGTGGAAGGCGCCTGAAAATACATTGCATAATTTTATTAACCCTTTCACTGCTGGCCCTGAAAAATGTCATTTGGGACTTAACCACCGGCCCTATGCCATGGAAATATGCAATTTTGCAAGTATGTGCTCCCTTGGACAGTAGCTAAGGAGTAAAATAAGTTGTATTGGAGACAGAATTTACACCTTTTTGACAAGGGGACATAATATTCATGTTAAATATTTTTGGATTCATTCAGAAATTCTTATTCTTTATTTCATAGCAGGAGCTGTAATTTAGTGGTATTGCTGCCCTAAGGTAGCAATTTTGCTGCCCTATGGCAGCAGCGGTTTTTCAAGGGTATTTTAGATGCTGCCCAGAGGCAGCAGCGGCCCTTAAAGGGTTAAAGGACAAGAACTTGATATTTTTGCATTTAAATAATTTTCCAAGAGATAAAATAAATTACAACCTAGCATTATTTGGGGTAATTTTGAAAGTATTATAGGGTAGGAGAAATTAATATTTTATTTCCTTGTTTCAATTTTTGTGTAATATTATTTCCGGCCCACTTAATACCCACCTTTAAATAGTCTTCATGCAGTACAGCGTATATAGCTTTGCAGGTGTCTCGGATGATGGGCAGTACAGTGCTCTCCCCAACCAGATACGACTGGTGCAAAGTGGTGACACTGTCCCCTGTAATACAAGAATAGTAAAGATTGAGTTAAACAGTGCAAAATGTGTAATTTTTTTAACTGGCCACTGTATAATTGATTATGTTCTTTCTCCTACTTATAGCAAAATAATTTTTTTTTTATATCCCATGTTTATCCAATATATAAAATATGCAAGAAAAGGAGGGGGAACACACCTTTTGTGAGATAGCGGATCGTCATGCTGAGACGCTCCTCCGGTCTGATGGCAGGCCTGAAGTTTGTGTCGTGGTACAGTATCAGTGGACGTACCAACTGGAGCAGCTCTTTATACACGTGGGGCTTCATTCTAGTTGTTTTAGTGAATTCACTCACACACCCAAGCTGAGAAAAAGGGAAAAAAATTACTACCATTAGCACATGATTTATTTTCTTTGACATGAGGTTGTATGGAAGATTATTTCCAAAAGAAGGGGGGGGGGTTTACATGTATAGCAAAGGGGTTTATTTAAATAATTTTTGAAAATAGGTGAGGAAAATTATTATATAGCACCCAGGATATACACCTGAATTATAGAAAGAGAGAAAAAAAAAATGTATCACATGATTTGTATATTGAATGTATTTCATTTAATTTATATAATTTATTAAATTTATTTTATTTAATTACCCGGACAAAATCCGCCTCCAGTTTGGCCAAAGTGTTCCTCTCAGTCGGGTCAGTCCTGGAGTATAGGAAGGGGTGCATCCAGAACTCGTGTGTCCGCCTCCTCTGTCGTAGCTGTCGGATGAGAAGAAGATCCTCTACCTCATCGTCCATCACCACTGACATGGCCAGTGCTATCATCCTCTTTCTCCCCACATCTTGCATTCGCAGTTTACTGCGTTTTGGGGGATTGTGCGTCATTTTGCCTGTCTCTACACGCTGTGCAGTGTACTGGAACAGGTTCAAAACAATATGGCCGATTCCTCCAGCGTGTGGGTCACGTGATGTGTGCAGTACAAGCGGCGCACTCTGGTGTAAAGACAGGGAACCACCGTCGGGCAACAGCCAGACTGCAGTCGGATTGGTATCAGATGCTCTGTGGAGCCGGTGCAGCCCGACGGATTGCTCTTTTTCAGTCTTTTTGGCACCCGATTGTGGCAGTCGGGCGGGAGACTTTTTTCTGTCCAACCCGACCCGACTTGGTGGATTCACCCCTTAAGGTGAGAAATCTTTCTTCTGGAAAGACTCTGCCACGAAATATTCATCTGGAGAGGCTAAAGATTGTTAATGCTAAGAGTACCCAGAGGGTTGTACATGGATTAAAACCAGAAGCAGGGGAGGTGCCTGACGACATCTAGTAAATAGTAATATACAATAATTCCATAAGACCTTAGCTACAATGAAAATGGGATTTAATCTAATAGTACAACTGGTATAAAGAATAAATAGATAAATAAAATAAAAAATAAAAAATAAAATAAAATAAAACGTTGAGAAACCACATCCCTATAGTCTGTTCAGCATACTTCCTAACCTAATATACCATTTTTCCCTGTAGAATCCGATAGATGATCCTAGTAGCTATCTGTGGATCTTTAAATTAAGCCTGTGGGACGTTTGATAGCATGGCAATTACCGTTCTAAAAGAGGGTGTATAAAATCGGCCCAAGTCAGCCAGCGGGAGTATTTTATTTTAGTTTTCTCCAGATTTGGAATCTAATTAGATGTGAAACCCATTGGGATAGTTTGATTAAATTCCACGGATCCAACCCATAAAACACCGACCAAGGAGGCCTATTGTGCCCACTGTGATGCAACACTGTGTCACAAGCCAAGTGTGATGTCATACACCAGCTTGGAGGGCTATAACTGTCTGACTGTTACAAAGGAATGGTATAAACAAATACCATCTCATTGGGGCCAGGTGTACGGGGGCTGAACCTCCTTTTCATGGGGTTTATGTAAATTGTCCACTGATGAGCATGCGGAATGGCCATAGTTTGCACCTTTCAGATACATCACAATGGGCTTAGAATAATAGTCACTTCAACATCTAATAGGCCCATGTTGTGGACACTGGCGGGAAGACACTCTGGTGATGTCACACACCACTAACACCACACAGTGGTTGCCTGGCAACCACTGGGTGCATCCCTCTACCATGCCCCACCCCTTACTCACGGCACGGTCGACCCCCCCCCCCCCACCACCCCCCTGACCCTGCCCCTGTCCAATGGACCGGGTAGGGCTCACTCCTCCCTGCTGCAGGCTACACAGGGTACACTAGGTGTCAGTCAGCAGCAGTATCCCGTAGTGTACACACCAAGGAGTGCCAGGAGACTCATCCTATCTTTATAGAAAGGATTAAGCAACAAAGTGTCCTGAAATTCGTCATTTGACACCCAGTGATCAACATGTGGTGAGTTGGATCAGTTGTTACAACTTTAGGGTGACTTAGACCTACATTACAGATTGTGATTTGGTGCAATACATTGGCCTACATGTGAGTGCTCTGTAAGACTGTGACCTAAATACATACTCCAACTTTCAGGTGGAGGGTCCTGCTCCTCGTGCTGACCATTGGCTCCACACTGGGAAAAGGGCCTGTGGTTATACATAATTATGGGATAGTCTTTGAGCCGGTGGTAGACCTTTCTAGAACAGTAGATTTTTATAATCTAACCATGGGAATTAACATAACTGAGACCACTACATACTCTCCTTGTTATGGCATTGATTATGAAGACATACACGAATTTCCCATCATAAATAAAATTAACAACCACAGGAAATTATTATTGGTACTTTTGAAAACGACTATTAATAAAAGTAACAGAACAAAGAAAGCTTTAATTCAGGTGATAGGGTCCGTGCTGAAGCTGTTGTTTGGGGTTAGCACTGTCTCTGATAATGAGAGACTTGCAAAACGGTTAGGCCTTGTGGAGAGAAAGATACATAATAATAGAATGTACGATATAGATAGGGACATGCTAATTTCCAGACTGGCAGTGTCTCACAATAGTCTTCTGGAGCATGCTAAGACACACACCCGTGAAGCACAGGAAATTGTAAAAAACATGGAGTTCAATCTTATTTCTTTGGCAAATGGTATAGGTAATAATTCTGAGAAATTGAAACAGTTAAATGACCAGAAAAATTGCATGGTTTCGGGTGGGTCAGCACTGGAAAAACTTGACCAATTAGAGAAATTATTTAATGCAGTCATAATGACAAAGGCTGGATCGTTGTCATCCTACCTGGTTCATCCTATTACGTTACAACGTGAGATTTCTGAATTAGAATCTACACTGAGAAAAATAGATCATACCTTCAGGGTATACACTAAATCAGAGTCATATTATTATACAAAAGCAGGGGTCCATGTCCTTCAATTAATAGAAAACGTGATATATGTGTCAGTGGAAGTTCCTATCACTGTGTCATTAGAAACCCATGATTGCTATTTTGTTAGGACATTACAGGTGCCAGCACCAGCAGTGTTTCACAATAAGGGTTACACCTTTTTTGATAACTTACCACACTTCATTTGTCTCAATAGCACGACCTATACTGAGCAAATTGATATGCACAGGAAATCACTTGACCCCCGACCTGTGGCATTCTCACCAACTACATTACCCACGTGCACACTGGCATTGTTCAGGAATGAGCCTGACCTAATACATAGCCTTTGTGATAAGTTTTTAGTACCTCTAGGTGACATAAAGCTTACCCAATACCCAATATCTCGTAATGAACACCTAATTTATACAGTGGATGATCAGGCTAGAATACTCTGTGGCCATAATATCCAAAGGGTATTGTGGCAGCCTATAAATGTAGTGACAATCCCTTGTGGCTGTCATCTAATTTCGGAGAGTTTTTCAATATCAGCAAGAGACCAACTTTGTGAAAATAAGCTAAATAACTCTGATCTTAGGCATGGCATTAACATTGCACTCTATGAAGCATGAAATCACTCTATGAAACTCTATGAAGTAACAAAGCGATTTCTCTTAATGTGGCTATTGCAAACACGGAAAGCTTTGGTATTCCAAGTGTATATTTAGTTACAATTGTTATCGTCATTTATATCACAGGTTGATAAGGATGGCCTCATCTACGCTGACCTGGATATTATTACTTCAACCGTCCCCGCAGCTTCCTCCGTCATCAGGGGAGAGGAGGACAGAGTGGAGTATGCCGACCTAGACTGGGACAGGATGCTGAAGTAACAGCCTCAGTGACAACCTCACTCCCGTGGTGTGAAATGTGGTATGCCTCAGTCCCATGGTGTAGAAGGAGTGGTATGCTATGAAGAGTGAGAGCCTGACGTGGTGTTATTTGATGATTATGGAAGGAGAGCCTCACATCTTAGAACAGAATGAGAGAGAGTGGAGACCATCCATGGTGTAGGTAAAGAGAATTCTTCAATTGACTTTGATTAATACTCTCTCCAATTTTTTCCCAATAGAAATAAAATATTTAGATAGATAAGATGTTGATAATTTTAAAAAGCATAATGCAATTGCAGCTCAAGTAAAAACGAATTTGATTAATTGTACTATAATGTATGCTATTATGTGTGTTATATATACATGGTCAAATAACTGAAATTTTCATCAAAATAGACATATGCAACCTTATCTTGTGCTAGTACGATTTCTGGATCTAAGAAACCTTGAACCCAGATCACCTTTTCTTGGTTGGCCTCAAAAGAAATGAAAGAACACGAGTCTAATCATTGTACCCTGATGATGTTGAATAAAGTTGCTTTTTGATATAAAGATTTGGTAGTTTTTGTTTTGTGTAATATGAAATGATAACGGAGATTATCAAAAACTGATGAATTATCATTGAGAATAGTGAACTTTTTAAAGGGTGCCTCCACCAACGTCCGTTCATTCGTCCATTCCATCCATCATTAACTTGACAGACGGATGAATGGAATGATCATTTTCCTCTTCCATCCGTCCATCCGGACGTTGGTGGACGCACCCCTTTAGCAAGTTAGTCCACTAGCCCACATATCAATCTTAGTTACTATACCATAAAGATGTAGGAAGCAATGACAGTCTGCAATGTTACCAACTGGAAAGGCGTTTATTGAGCTGTGTTAAAAAAAAATGCGGACTTTGTACCCGTACCCATTAATCTACACAGACACAATTTCAACTAATAAGGTGACCTCGGAGGGTGTTTCACAATGGATAATTTTCAAGTGTTTCTCAAGTTTCACTCATACTATTTGAGATATGACTTATACGAATAAAACGATAACGCATGTTGACAAACACTGAGAAAGATATATCTCCGTAGTTGCTTGCATTTTCATTACAACTGACTACATATATTGACACGAATGTTCCTTGCCCTATTATGACATAATTGAAATAAAAGGTTCGATTCTGGGAATGAATGCTCCAATTCCCCAGAGATCATAAGCACAATATTTTTCATGTAACCATTTAAAAAAAAGTGGTATATGATTTTAAGGATAGCATCATGGTTTGCAAGGTGAGATAGTGGCAACAGCAATACCATTGACAATAACAATCCATTACAATCTTTCCCAACTCAAACACCAACTATTTCATCTGACTGGAAATTGAGTCCACGTGTTCTCTTCAAATGCTAAAGGGCATGTCTTGTCCAAAACTGGCTTCTTCTATAACTCGTCATGGAACATATCATGGAACTTAGGAAAGCTATATTTTGAAGCAGGGAAATCCCACATATTATGCAATATGAACTAACTGATCCTTGGAAGATGCAGTAAATGCTGTGCTTAGGACACTGCACACTGCAATGGGCATGCCTTCCTTTGATGTCCTTGATGCTCGTGAGAATTGTTCAGACGATCATCGATGCCTAAGATCAGAGATGGACGTTCACTGGATGTTCCTTCATCACTCTCACTACTATCACTTGGTCGTCTTCTCAGGTCATGAGTTGGGGCATTTAAGTATTCACCAAGTATTCCATCGCTTTCGTCGGTTGGAGATGATACGTTATAATATGGTCTTCGATATCTGTGTGTGCTTTCTTGAGGTGGGGGTGGTGGGGGGAAGCATTGTTTCTCTCTGCAACACATATTTATTTACAGGGCTATTCATGGTAGAATGTACTTAAGCCAATTTAATATTATTAGGCGATTACACTTTCATGTTGAATATAATCTACTCAGATAATGACAGAATGATCACAAATATGGCTTAGCTATTCAGAGACAGTATTGTATACACTATGGTATTATGTATAAGAATGCATTTATAATCTGTTCTTACATTTTTAGACGGACGAGCAATCGGCAGCCATTGTGTTGTACATGTTTCAGGTTGTTGAGCTGTCGCTGCTGCTGCTGTCTTGACGTTGGGTCCTGACCTGATGCTTTACAGCTCAGTCCTGTCAGTTGTATCTGGAAGAGGTCCTGTTGGAGGTACCAATCTGTCCACGCTAATAGCCTAACTATGTCCATGTCCCCCTTTCGCACCTCAATCCTCAACTGACCTCCTTCATCCTGCACTAGTAGCCGTTTTAGTGCATCCTGGGTGGCCTCTTCCTGTAGACACTGCAGGAAACCATTGACACCAGAGTAAAAGTCATTATAGAATGACAGGGTAAGTTTGTTAGCAGTGACTTGCCAGTTGGAGACAGCGCAAAGCAGGTCTGACCACGGTTCTCTGAATAGGAACTGATCACAGGGTGAATCATCCCATACACTATGGTTTTCTGCAAGTAAAAGTCTTATCTCTTCCACTTGTCCTGTATCATTGCTCTTCGTGAATGTCGGAAGATGCTGCTGCCCGTACTGATTTACGGCTTCTGATGCATCTCTCAGTGAGTGGTTGATGTGGACATTGACACCAAAGCTACCCTCACTCACACATGACCACCGCATGCCTCCTGTCTTATACAGAATATTTCTGTTACCATTAGCATCTAACCTATCACAGAGAAAGAGAAAAGTATCAGTGATGTTACTCATGAATGATACGATGTGCTAATTATCCCTCAGAGTTAAAATGGCAAGTCAATGTCAATTCTTAACTTTAAGATTTCATTGGGCATGTCCTTCCTTATGCTTCTGCTTCTTTACCCAGCTACAGGTCAAAGAAAGTCCATCATACAGGAAATCTATTCTTCAATCGTTTTTATGACATACTTTGCCTTGTATATGAAGTTGATTGGGACTCTCATTTTAGGATGCTAAGTGTCATCTGGTCTCATGAATAATACATTATAAGGTATTGCTTTGGGAAAAACTCTATGAAAATGGTCACCTACCTTGAGGATGGCAATGTACGACCCAGGCTGCAATCAAAAACCAGCTGCTGATGTTCCTCAGCAACCTCTTGAAGGCAGTCATAAATGTGACTGATAAGATATTTGTTCCTTTCAACATTGAAGAGGAGTCCTGATGTCTGTAACAACTCTCCCTCAGTGTCATACAAGTGTTTGAGTCCTTGCCATAGTTCCTTGGCTTTGCTGGTGTCTACGGTCACCTCATCTTCATTACCGGGTATCAGTGCATTCAGCAGGCGATCCAGGTCAATACTGTTAGCAGTGTCTTTGATTCTATCAGCAATATTCCTTATCTGAATATCTAAGGTACAGAAATCTACCAGAATCAGGTTCGCACGCAATATGTCTGAAAGTGTGACCAAGTGATCAACATCTCCACCCAGGGTACTGAAAAGGATTTTTTGAGTGTTTCGGAATTTCTGCTGGGAAGAAATGGTCAAAAGAATGGCTGAACTAAGGTCATCTGGTAGTGTTTCCAGTGCAGATGCAGCCAGGTATTCATGGAATACTTCGTGATTATATGTCCAATGTGAATCTTCCTTCAGCTGAGGGTACATAGCCATGAAACGTGGAACTTCTGCATTGATGCTCATTTGTTTGTAATTATTTTCATTGAATCTTTGGGTTTTCTTCTTGGTCATGAATGTAAGATATGGATTCTCATTGCTGATCTGGAATTTGTCAAGGAAACTTTGACTAAAGATGCTCAGATCTGTAAGGAGAGCATAGAGGCTCATATTGTAGAATTGTTTCGTTTGATCATTAAGTTCCTGGTCATTCAATACTTTGTCTTTGTGCATTTTATTTTTCTCAACTTGCCTTCTCTTCATGGATTCTTCCATTGCCTGAAATAGCATCTTGAGACGCAATTTCTGTCTTTTTCTGAGTTTCAAAGTACCATCTGCAGTGACTACACTCAAAATATGAGTGCATAAAGGGTTTGTCAAGACATGATCTAACTCCCCCTTGCTGTTGGCTATGTACTCATACATAGACTCATCTTCCGGTTTCTGGATTTCTGTGTAAAACCTCTCAACATAATTTATTCCTTCTTCTCTTGTGAACCCGTCAATCCTCATACGCCGGTCAAACAGACATTCCTCAATCTGAGAAAGCCCCGATCTACAAGTTGACAGGACGGTAAAGCCCAGCTTTCCATGGTAAGAACTAGAAATGAGTTCTTTTAGCATCTTTAGTATGGTTGAGCTTCTGCACTCATCCATGCCATCAGGGATAATAAGTATATCAAGGTCATCATCATCAAGACTTCTCATGATTGCTTCTTTGTTCCCTTTTCCCTCCAGACTTTGTCCTATTGCCTCCTTTATGTGTTCCTGAGGTGACAATCCTGGTGTCAATCTTAATGTAGACACATTAAGGATCACAATAAGATCCCAATCCGACTGTCCATCTTCCGATTGACACCATTTATATACATAGCACCTGATAAAAGAAGACTTTCCTGTACCAGGAGGTCCTGACAGACGGGCAGTCTTTGGTCTAGGCCTGCCAAGCTTTGCCTTTAGGATGTCGGCTGGAAGGATCTTCTTTGGATTTCTGTAATGATACATGCTATATGGCTAGTGTGACTATAAGGATAACTTAAACATCACTCTATGGGCAATTATCTTATCATGTTATCATTAAATAAAGCTAATTATTATACATATATTCCTGTAAATATATACATATCATATTGAGGAGCACACATGGAAATTGCATTCATCTAAATGGACTAAAGTATATACAACCATTATGTACATACTCAGAATATTAATTAGGGAGTGGCCATCATTTAACAACAGGAGGGTTGGTGGATTCTCACGCGAACAGACACATTTTTCCCTGACCCCCATGAACAGGGTCAACATTTGTCTGACCACCCCTCTTTTTACTTTATTAACATGCAGGTTTTCTTCTCTACAAAGGTCAACATTTTGACTGCTCCCTCACCTCAATAACCCATCAGAAGTAGGTAAGACATGGATGAAACAAGGCTCCATGTCGTATGGCAGATCGAGTGATGGTATGTCGAATAACCGCCCCTGCATAAGCCTCCTGTGGTAAACGTCACGGTGAGCATTTATTTCTGAAGTGTAAAATGTGCAGTGCAAAATCTGTGCAAAAATGATTAAATACCGTAAATTCCCATGTATAACCCGCATCTCGCGTATAACCTGACATTATGAGAACCCCATTACCGCACTGAAACGCGACTTTAGTACTGTACTATAGTATCAAAAGCCCTGGTACTACCCGCACCTAGACTTTGAGAATTTTGTTGAACCTGCATAGAGGGTTTGGTTCAACCCGCGGGTTATACGCGGGAATTTACGGTAGTTATTTGATACCTTATAGATGGCTTTCTGTCTATTCAGAGAAATATTATAAAGCAGCTTATTCCCTCTCCTTTTAAGGAAATGTTTGCACGCAATTTGTTAACCTTTGTTTAGTACATTTGGATAACGATTTTGTTCCTGCTCCTGGTTGGTGTCCATGTAACCCTTGGTGTCGAAGTGCAGGATTTCACTGACCACTTGGTCTTGGTCATTCATGCAGAGGGCCTTGGCAAAGCCGTGTAACTTCCAGCCGGGGCTCCTGAGTAGGTACTCCACGAAACCTTGTACCTGTTCCGCATTAGTACCCCGAATCTGAAACCAGGAAATGCTCTATTACCTGAACATCAAATATATCTGAACCCATTTTCCTTCACTGCTCTATTATAGTGTACTGTAAACGTTTCTTATTTCGCGCAGTACTTATTTTTGCGATTTTCGCGGAAATGAAAATCCGTGAAAATATATACAGCGCGAATACTTATCCAGTGTAGCTATATAACTACTATATTACAAAAATCGCGAATTTAAATCTGTGTGAAATTGTACTTTAAAGCCAAATCATGACAATTTCTATGCGCCAAAATATCTTCGTTTGCAGTATGTGAAAGGAGGGGGAGTGTGGGAACAGCAGGCCTGAATGGGGCAGATATAATAGAGGGGTGCCACCTGGTGTTTGAAGGAGAAGGTATAATTTTGATAACAATGTTATAATCTCAAAGTTTAAGATTATAATTTTATTACAATTATAAAGATTAAGGTTACACAAATACTCTTGTCCATGCTCCTGCGTGACTATATATGATGTCCATTCCTGCATCAGAGACCGTCCCCCCAAAAAAGGGCAGATGTGGCGCAGGGATGTCATTTTATACTTGATCAACAAAGTGCACCTAGCACTTACCTCAAGGTCGTGTTTGGTGGCTATGTCAATCACACCGAGTCCAACAAGATACATCCAGAGTCCACACATGACAACGGTCGTGCAGAGTCGTGCCATGTTCCGGAGCAGTAGTCGAGAGTATTTTATCGATTCGTTTACTAATCCTTGTTCATGCCTATTCTCTTTTGACCAGGGTGGGCATCGAGAAGAGGAAGCCATCTTATAACAGAAACAAAGATTATGTTAGCCATGAAATCTATGTTTGCGTTTATAAACTGCAATAATTTTATCCAGGGATTTTATTTTATGATTATATAGTTTCGGTACATTATTGCTGCCCTATCTTGTTAATAAAGAAACGTTTCTTCCTTGACCAGAATCGAGATAAAGGGTACAGGTATCAAGAAAAATAAAGGATGTTTATCTACATCTGCAAAGTTTAAGCTTATCAGCTGGCCACTTTTTATCAGTAGAGCTACCTACGCTGGCCCATTACACACCGTATAGCACTCGGTGTATATCTCTTGTGAGTAACACATCAGAACTCAACACCAGGTCTGAGGACAGGCCGATCTCAGGGGTTCATTTCTCAAGTTTGTACGGTTCATCCTGCTTAATATCGCTTAACATTACCTAATAAAAATATTCATGACTCTAATACATAGCTGAATCGACCAGGTGAGTCGTCCAACTACTTCAGAATAGCCAAGGTATTGTTGACATGTTGACGAGCATGTGTCCGTCAGGTAGACATGCGTGTGCCCATCACGTTGACATGCATGTGTCCGTCACGTTGACGATCCGTCATGTTGACGAGCATGTGTCCGTCACATTGACGATCCATCACATAGACGAGCATGTGTCCGTCACGTTGACATGCATGTGTCCGTCACGTTGACATGCATGTGTCCGTCATGTTGACATGCATGTGTCCGTCATGTTGACTGGTTAACATATTGGCATGTTGAAATTAACCTTACAGGCAAGCAGATAATGGTCGTCAAAAGAAGCATTATATGACAATGTAAGAGTAAATGCATGAAACACACTTACTCAGCATGACTTGTTTCTATGTCAGCCTTCGTTACATCGTCACATACAGTCTCCTCTTTGGGTTGTAGGGTTTCTGATGGAGGTGGGAGAACTGGTGCACTGAGTGGTCTGAATTCATATACGTACACCTACCTGGTATTACGCTATGTGTGGGATGTGCGGCTACTTGTACATAGATATGTGTATTACACACTTATAAGTGTATCTTTGGGAAATGTCATTTGTAATGACATAGCGGGATGAGTTTAAAGGGGACGATTGTGTGCTTAGGGGGGATGCAGAGGGGTCCCCCCTTGAGGTCGGAAAGTCGCCGAAATTAAGGGGTCCAGGTCACGAAGTCACTTTTTTGGACCCCCTAAAGTATTGTCAAATTTCTCCAAAAGTCGCCAGGTCACTTTTATTATTGCAATAGGTCGAAAGTCGCCTCCAAAACAGCCCAGGTCGCCAGGTCGCTTTTGACCCATCTACAGCCACCTAGGTAAAAGCTGACAGGAATGACAGAGGGACACAGGCCTTTTGGAAAGCGACAATAACTGAGAAGGGAGACATGAATTTTCTTTATGCCAACTTCCTCCCCCCCCCCAACCGCCTATAGAACGTGCGGAATGTTGCGTGCCCCCTCCCCGCCCTCCACCACACCTGGAGAAGGCCCCGACACCTTTTGCCAAGGAACCCCCCTATCAAGAGGGGTCGAAATATTCTACGCCCTCCCCAAATCCACCACCCCCTAATTGATAAATAAACACTCCCTTAATCTGAAAAGAATGACCTGCATATCTCCAGGCTGGGGCATATAACTGATACTGAGTAAAGATGAGTGGTGTTATCAGTATTTAAATATGTTATGTTTTGGCGTCCAATAAGGCAGCTTGATCATTATCAGTCTACGTTCAGACAGTTATCTCTTCTCTAGCCTCTTTGATATATCGATTGTCGCATATATTGTCTAAACATGTAGTATATTAAATAGATGGAAAATTGATATATATTGTTTTCCTAACATAGCTCTAGGACTATTTCATGTGAATGGCATTTTATCTGGCTGTAGGAAGGAAAGTATATTGTAATTAATAACATTGAATTCCAGCTCACTTTGCTTTATCTTCTATTTCGAACAATTTTAATCTACTATATTTCCCATGTATAAGCCGGGCTCTGTATATAAGCCTGCCCCATGTATACACCTGGGGAAATGGTGTCATAGTGTAGTATAAGCCTGCCCTGAGTATAAGCCTGGGGGTTGCAATAATATTGTACAGAGGGCACCACCGTCCAACACACCCCGGTTAGGACAGCAGCATACACTCACAGTAGACAATGGGCGGCCGGGAGGCGGCCGTAATAAGGCAAGGAGTTCTGGGAGGCCGCTAGTCACCAAACCAGTAGCAAACGAGCAAACAACTTTCCCACCCACCATCCCAGTATCAACAATAGAAAACATGTTTAACAACGAGGAAGATTGATATCATTTTAACATTATTGAGTTCTTATCTGAAACCGAATCGTGGTATTAACATTTTAAAAGCCAAACCTGTCACGTCTTCTGTCTGGCATGATAATACAATAAGGCTAAGAAATCATATGCTAAGAGTATAGATTAAGACTATGCAGAGAACCTTTGTCCAGACACTCTGGTGAGCTATCCTGTATTTGGCAGGATTCTTACTTACCTCTCACTATTTAACAGAAATCCAGTACGATTTTCACCGGTTTGACACGATCCCACTCCCACTAGATATCTAATTCGATTAATTTAGATATTTATTCGATTTTTCGTTTTTAGATTTCATCATTTTACAAGTGACTGGTTTATATACCCCCCCCCCCACCCCCAATTTAGCATAGTTCAGATGTGTCATTAAAAAGGTTTCATGTAGATCCTTCCCTGTGAGAATACGCCTGTTGTTTCCTTAATGAGAGAAAAGCCGACAAATAATATACAGGCAACAAATGATGATATATATATAGAGATATGTACAGTAAAACACTTCATATTTATCATTCTACATCTGTATGGACCTGGCTTGGATCACATTAGTCATGTGTCAATGACTAGAGAACAATGGAAGCACGCTAGCTGTCTGTATCACTTTGCTTATTTATTGCGGCTTCCCAAAAAGCATCCTATGAAAAACTTTTGTAAAGAATGAAAAAAAAAAGCGTTTAAGGAAATGAATTTGTTTTTTTATGGAAATGAAAAAAAAAAACTTTTTACAAAAGTGAAAAAAAACTTTTACAAATTTGAAAAAAAAACTTTTACAAAAACGAGAAAAAAAAATTCTTGTTTGAAAATGAAAAAAACAAACAAACTTTTCTGACCTTTTTGGACTTCTGTAGTACAACACACATTATGTATATGTCATGACAACTCCTACACATACATCCTATCTAAGTCAGATACACAAACCAAACAGTGTATGTAATTCTGTGTTTGTTAGCTGGACTATCATTGACAAGAGCCTGTCATAGAGTGACTCTACTTCCTTTTCTCAACCCACACTGTCCCTTATCTCATAATCGTCACTAAACTTATAGTACTCTACTGCCAGTCATTTATACCCATAAAACCTCGCATATAAGCCGCACCCCGACTTTAGGCCGATCCTATAAGTGATGTGGGTGTTAAAGATTGTACAAATTATACATCTTTATAACCTCGTGTAATAATGATACTCAATGAATGTAAAGCCATGACAAGTGTCCTATAATGCTACCCCTGATAGGGGAAGATATTGGTAATAAACATTGTCTGTTATCCGTACACTGTAAAAAAAAATCCGTTAAAATAACGGAGTTTCACTGGCAACACTGGGTGCCGGACTTTCACCTTTATTTTTACGGAACTGTCACCGCTATTTTTAAACAAGAAATCTCCGTTATAATTTTTTTAAACAGTGATTCTCAGTACCGTTAAAAAAACGGTGATTCACTGGCAACACTGGGTGCCGGACTTTCACCGTTATTGTCACGGTCACCGTTTTTCCCAAAGTCACCGTCATTTCTACGGAACTGTGAATCACCGTTATTTTAACAGAATACAAAACATCACTGTATTCTGATTCAGTGCCTAAACAATAATTGTAATGGTATTTTGTGTAATTTAACTGATTTGTCCCAGTGTTATTCAGTTCATTTATCCCCCTATACCTAACTCCATGCTCAATATGGTTCCAAACCCAATTTGGTTCCAATCAGCAATATCATCTTAGTGTCAAGACTTCAGACCTAATCATTAGGAATTAGTCTATGAAAGCCTTATAGAATGCTTCATGACACTTTGTAATACCAGTCCATGGGCAGAAGTCACTCTAGGATGGCTACAGAGCAAACATTACAGCTGTATCTGTATATATATTTCTTATCACCACAAAAATGGTGTTCCTAGCATCCAGGAAAATCTCTTCATGAACCAAACTGCCACCTGGTGTGATAAAACTGAAATCAATTAAACGTAGCTTCACCGTAAAATAAACTGTGTTTCACTGTAGAAATAAACGGTGTTTCACTGTATTGGATTACGGATATTCAAAGTAAAATTGATTGATTTTACATTGCCTCACCGTAATCATATGTTATGATGAATCACCTTTAAATTTTACACTGATTCTCCGTATATTCAACGGAATATTTTTACAGTGTAGTCTCAATGTACAGGGTTCTGTTTCTCCACGTAATACAAAGGTCTGTATATTACAGATTTGGCCGAAATTTTCTCCACATAATATGGAATATTTTGTCTGCATAAGACCAGTCCAAAAGAGAATTGTTTCTAATCACCAAGGACTGAAAAATATGACGAGGGAGGCTGTCTTTTTCTGTTTTACACGCGAACTAAAATGTATTGGATAATATATGTTTTTCATGACAAAATTGAACATTTCAATTATTGAGAATTTGTGTTGAATCTTAAAAAGTGGGGAAATGTATGTTATTTCTATACAATTGCATTACTCGGAGTATCAGCTATAATTTGGTACCAAATATGCCAATATTTGTCAATTTCTATCATGGCTTTCATCAAAAATTGGCGGAAAAAAAAGAAGTTTTCCTTGAAACCTGATGAGAAACCATTTAATTTCTCTTTAGTGGACTAATGTGGACGTCCGTATTATGTGGAGAAACAGCACCCTGTTGTTACATGTTTGGAAAAGATCTTATATTATTCCTGAGGTTACGTAACTGAAAACGGATAGGGAATTGAGAAGACACAGGCTACTCTTGCCCCAGCCAGACATGGTCAGAAGGCCATTTTTATTAACATCATAATGTAGTATCACAAGTTAAACAATTAAAAAAAAAAACTCTCATAAGGCCACTCAAAAAAATAAACTGGTTTCTCATCACCGCGCGCATCATATACACGTGATTTCCCAGCTAACAAAAAAACGTTTTCCTAACGGTTGGAAAACGTTTGCTGGAGGTTTACAAACGTTTGCAAAAAACGTTTAGAAAACGTTTTAAAACGTTAAAACGTTGACAGAAACAAACGTTTGTGTTAGAACGTTTTAAAACGTTTGGTAATGGTGTGGAAACAAACGTTTGGTTGAGAACGTTTTATAACGTTTTTGTAACGTTTGCTAAAGGTTTGCAAAAGGTTTGCAAAAGGTTTGCAAAAGGTTTGGATGCAAACTTTTGCAGACGACTATGGATGACCATCTAAAAACCAGGCTGAGAACCGAACCCATGATCTATAGACTGGGAGTCCAAGGCTCTCCTTCATGAGCTAACGAGGCTGATGACTTAGGGATCATATAAGCCTGAACGAATTCTTATCAAGACTCTCACATCCAGCCCCCTCCCTCACGTCCAACTCCTTCTTTCACATCCAACCCCTTCTCTCACATCCAACCCAATTTCCTCACATCTGACTCCTCCCTCACATCTAACCCCTAATTTTTTTTTGAGTTTATAACGTATTTTATTCACGGAGTGATTTTCAAAAACATGATACAATTCAAGTGGACTATTAGTCCTTTTTGATCAAATCAAAATCAATTTTTGATCAAATCAAAATCATAATAACACATTACTATGGTCCGACACATCATACGGTTATCAGTTAATGAAAATGCGCTATATAGTACATTCAGGCAATACACGGCGACAGATCATGAGAAATTTGTAGAATCGGTTGATCACAGCAAGGGTCAGATAATAATTTATAAACTAACAGTGTGTGAATATGTAAACTATAGAGTGAATAGTCAACATTTATATAGGGGTGGTCATTTGTCAGGGGAGGCCAAAAACAGTCTGATCAATGTAGGCTTGACCTTGCCTTTGAAAGCTTCCCTGTCTGGGACCAGCCGACACGACATGTTGAGACTATTTGAGAGATCAATTGCTCTGTACAGAGGGCTTCTTCTATAGCCTTTAGTTCTGGAGGGAGGGTACGTAGTGGACGTGAGGGGAAGGGTGCTAAAAGACCAGGGGCTTAAGATCCGGAGGGCCTGAAAGCAGGGGGCCTGTAATCAGGGTGCCTAAAGGCAGGGTGCCTAAAATCCAAGTGCCTAAATTCCGTGTACCGGAATAATAGCACACCAGTTCTTCATATCTCCACCAGAATCTGTAGTGTAGTGGTTATGATGCCTGCTTTGCAATCAGAGGATCGGGAGTTCTATCCCAGAAGGTGCCATGACCTTTTCTCAAAAAAAGTAGAGTTATTCGTTGGAGGGGGGGGGGGGGTAAAAATATAGGGGGGCGGAAATTGTATTATACTGATAGTTTAATTTGCACATAGAGAGTAACAGAGGACTATGAGTATTCAAGCAGCAACGTCCATCGTTTTAAAACATTCTAACACAAACGTTTGTTTCCAAACCATATACAAACGTTTTAAAAACGTTGTAATACAAACGTTTGTTTCCAAACCAAAAACAAACGTTTTAAAACGTACTAGAAACGTTTTTTGTTAGCTGGGTTGGGGAAAACTTTTTTTTTTTTTTTTAAAGATAGATAGACAATAGAAAAATATTGGACAAATAGTGGCATATTTGGTATCAAATTAAAGCTTAGACAGTCAGTAATGCAGTGAGCTAGGAATAACTTCCAATATAACATATTTTGTGGATCACTAAACTCTTAACTCCAACAAAGGCACCAGGGACCCCAGCTCCCCCAGGTGGGCAGGTGGTGAACTAGGGAATACACTTACTCCACCTGGGGAATATATCCCAATGTTACCGCCCAACATTGGCGTCATATCATGTCAACATCTGCCAGCCTCCCTATAGTATTAATCTTCATTTGATACTGTTTGATATTGACATTGTCTATCTTATCATGGTACCCACATTTCTACATCTTCGTCATAGTTTAAATACGTCTGGCTTTTAGGATTGACATGAGCTCAGAGGGCAAAGTTGGAAAACTGGGATGCTTCCTTGCATGTAATTTGTCAGCCCCCGCCTGTCTACATACATCATCAATTCTGATTCTACACTGTCTAATATTGACACTCCCTATACCCGCATGTTTTACATCCTGTTCATGTTATACATAAGCCTGACATTTATAAGTTCCAGTAGCAGAGAAGGAAAAGTTGGGAAAAGCTGGGATATTCTGTCTATGTAACTTGCAAAAGGATCAAAACCTCCAGACGCAAAGAGTTTACTTGGCATTGACCATGTTTCTTTTTGTATTAATTCTCATCATGAATATAGGATATACAGTTTCACAAGGTATGTAAATTATCCTATTCTTTAATCCTGTTCTATCAGTAATACATATTTCATTACACATAGTTTACATAGATATGAATCAATAACCACTCAGAGCTGTATGTACCAGTGTTAAGCAGTATATATATACCATTTTATAACATTTTTCAAACATATGTTATTGGAATGATGGGATAATCTTGTATAATGCATTTTCCTTGCTAATTGTATAGGGACAATGATAAGAAGCTGGGAATTATATTTTCCAAGCAGCTTTAAACATTTATCTTCAAATGTCAAAATAATCGAAAAGTTGAAAATGAAATAGTGATACGTTGTAATCACAATCAAATTAAATTGAATGTCAATGACATCCCCTAAATTTTCCTTTTTTCTCATCATTTACAGTTTATAATGAATTGACCTTTAGTGGTCCACCTTCACTAGTCATTGTAGGGGACCAAGTGAGCATGACTTGCAGAACATGGAAGGAACCAGCTAGCATGATCATCAAATTAAAACATAAAGAACTGACTAGGAATTGGACATCCGAAAAGAATTGCTGTTACAGTGTGACTTACAACATTAGCAGTGTGCTGCATGTTAATGCTGGTGTCTACACATGCTCAGCCTCATGGTTTACTGAGGGTACATTGAAGATAATAAATAAAACCTACAACATGGCAACATGTAAGTTGAAATCCTGAAGAACATCTTATATTTTTCACTTACCTTTTAAAACACTTCTACCAGCTACAGGTGTGTAAAAAGATGAGAAATGAAGTGAAAGCCTTGAAGGCTGGGATATCAACATTGTACAGCACAGAATTCTGATCTACTAGATATCATTGGTCTTTAAATATGGGTGGTGCTAACGTGGCAGCACTGGTGACTTATCCATTGTCACACACATGTGGCTATAGCTCTGGTATTCCAAGCTCCTGCATCTGGTGTTTTGAATTGTTGTTTTCCATTTCGGAGGAGAAAAGTGTTTTGAGAGCTGCTATTAACCAGAAATCTATAACTCAACTTGTAAAGTCTAATCATTAACATACTTGTTGTACCGACTTTTACTGTACCCATTAAGACTAATGGCTTCCCCTATTATTAATCGAATGCTTTTTCTTCTTAGCTGATCCGCTACTCATCCATCCAAAGTCTGCAATAGTATATGCCAATGATAAACCTACACTGACTCTGTCCTGTCAGTCACCACGACCTGAGAGTCTTCGATCTAACATCTCCTGGTACAAGAAACCAGGCAACCAGTCTCTTGGTGATGGAGACAAACTGCTGCTTGATGCTACTAGTGTGAAGCAGTCTGGGCTTTACTTCTGTCGGGCCTCCTGGTGGTATAGATTTGTTGATTCAAAAAAAGCTCACATTACTATTAAAGGTATGTAATTCCTCATGTACCGGTAACAATAATTTAAAAATAGCAATATAACAAGTTTTTAGAAAAATCATATCACATGCAATTTGGAAATTTAGTTTTGGGTGAATAGCCACATAGGTAAGAGTATTTCTTTTATTTTGTTTCATTTCCTCAATTAATTAACATCATACAAACAAAACAAAAAGAAAAGGCCAACTTCCCTGCTCCCCTTTTTACCCTACAGCTTACTGTTCATCATGAGAAAATAATGTCTAAAAAAATCAATAAAATAATCTGGCTCCTTATATTCCTCTTTTTAGCACCCCTGATGATAGAGTCAGTGTCACCCAAAGTAGATATTATTCATTCTACTGATAGTTTGTCAGTTAGCATCACTGTCTCAGGAAGTGATATTGTTAAGCCAATGTTATCATGGGCTCCCGATGGTCCTACATCATCAAAAGATGTTGATGTTAGTGACTACATCACCAATGCCACTGTCACTGGGAGTTTCCACTATGGGCAGGAAACTGCAGTTGTGTTTAGTATCTCCCCAATGACTGATGAAGACACTCTGTGTGGTAATGTCACTTACTTCAATGGTGAATATACATTCAAGGCTCTCAGCAGTGTCTCAATGAACCATGACCAGGATCTTTTGGAGAAGTTCATTGTTTCCATAAGAGGTATCTAACTTTCTCTCTCCGCTCTTAGATTTATATTTGGACGTTTGAGCCTCTTTGGAATATTAATACCGTAAAACCTCGCGTATAAGCCGCGGCTAGTACGCGAGTCAGACTCAGCTTTCTTTCGATACCAAATATGCCTATATAGGGTGCGGCTTATACGAGAGTTTTTAAAAGTATACTTAATTACCAAATTAACAATTTTCAGACCCCCTCTGCGGCTTATATAATCTGTCAAAGGGGTGCGGCTTATACGCGAGTTAGGCTTATACGCGAGGTTTTACGGTATACTATTGTTGTTACTTTCTGAAACTAAGGTGGAATAACCATCGAGCTCACATTGCATTGAATTGAGATCAATAATTCTAGGATGCTTCTAGTAAGCTATTTAATCATTCAAAACTGATCAAGGTAGTTCACCTCTATGACCCTGAACCTGGTAACAGAATACATCCTACATTTTGTATATGTCAGACACACCCAGTGAAGTAAAGAACATCAGTGTCTGTGAGGGTGAACAGAATTTCGCCATCAGGCTGGGTGAATGCACCATGTGTCAGCATCAGTACAACTGGACTCTTGATGACCAGCCTCTCCCTGATTATGTCACTGTTCTAGAAGGGGGAGTTGTCATACCAAGGGTTGGAAGTGGCCATTATGGAGTGTACACGGCTGTACCTACAATCAACAAGAGGTGTAAGAAGAGGATCTTCAGGGTAGAAATGTGTAATGGTATGTATTCAACAATAAAGCACAAGTATTTTGCTGTATATGCAACCTTTAAGAATTTGTGAAAGTTGCTTCAACACTAAATGCAGCGTGTATGACACATAGTTATATAAAACTGCACTGATCATACATCCTTCATACAAACTGTTGAAGATGACAATTTCATTAAACATAGTTACAATTAAAGGTGATATCCATGCTATAATAGGACATCTAGTCCAATGGTGATAGTTTATTATGTTTAAAATGGTATTTCAGACCAATCCAGTTCATACCAAGGACAGGGTACACTTGTTGCATCCGTGGTTGTCACCGTGATAGTTGTAGGCCTGATATGTGGAGTATGCTTGTACATGCACAAGGAACGTAGGTGCAATATATTCAAATAACATCGATGTTAGACATTTGTTAAAGGAAATTCCAGCCTTTGTTTCATATTGTAGTGATCCCAATACTTGGGTGGTAGACTAGGACTAGGGACTGTCGGGGAACCGTCCAAGTATCTGACTAGTAGGTAACTGTAAGGATCGTATGACTTGCAGCTAACCTCCCAAGGAACAAACACAGGTGGTTGTATGATTGTAATGGGCCTTCTTTATTCAGGATGTTGAAGCTTAGGATTGGAATGATCACAGCTACACCCAGTGTATCATATCAGACATCAGCAGATGGTGTTGGCAGAAGCTGGACCAGGTTGCTTCTACCCAATGGGTGGATGATCCATGTGGGGTCCAGTTCCAAGCTCTGTCAGCAGAGTCTTGTAGCAGCAGTAACTAAGAGGTCCTCAGTGAGTATCCTCATAGGTCAGCTGCCAGTGAGAACTGCCAGTAACCGGCAGAGGCCTGCCTTATATAGCGGTCCGGGTTCATCATCCGGGCCGGGCAAGCAGGGGAAACTTCGCAGTTATAATTGCAGCCGCACCAGGCAGGTAACCCGGGTCAGGTGAAGTTCCCGGGCCGGGGTTAGTAACCAGACAGAAACTTCAACCGGGTCAGATCAAGACTGATCCGGCCAAGCTGATACACCTCCAAGAGGTATAGCATAACGATGCATAATGGTACATCACCCCAATATCATTAATATTTTAGGATACTGTTTTGGAAATAAAATCTTTGCCACATGAAATACAGTGCCCTTAGTGTCCTTGTCAATGCAGATACTTTTTCTTTTGTTAATATCAGCTGTTATTACTTATGGGCATGGTGGGGAAGGTCATGTTACAAGCAGGTATTAATTGTGATATAGATCTGCTTTGAACAACGACGATTTAAAAAAGATGCACTATATGAAATAAATGTTTGCTTCTAGGAAATGCTAGAAAAGTAAGAGCTCAATCAAGAGCAGCCTGGATTGAAATAGATGATGTATTGAATTCACATCAAAATGTGGCGAGAAAAGACTGTAGGAATCAACCTTCTGTCCCAGGTAATATTAAAACCATTACATCTTTATCTATTGTAATCAACTGTAAGGCGATAGACTTCAACACTCAATGACCTGTTTATGTAACCTACTTTAGCATTTTCCTTACCCAGTGTTTTACACTACTGGTTGACACATGCACGTATATATCATAATGTTATTTGGATTCTGCGAGTAATTTTGTTAGCTTTATACCCTCATATGGTGTGCGGGACCATGGCCAAAGTTCCGAATATATACATTGCATACAGCCATCACACGAGTGAGATATAGTATTCAAAAGTTTATAATTGCAGCATGATACACATATCTACCACATATTTATTATTGCAGGTACTGAGACTGCAGCTTGCAATATAGTTGTGGAGAATTATCTAGAACCTCCATCCATTTTCGGTAAAGTTAAATCTATTTCACTGTATCTATTTAGTACAATTTGTGGGTAGTACCTCATTAATTTCTAAAATGGCTAAATGAAGTATCAAATCTATAATTAAGCATAGTAACCGAGAACTGTGGCGTCATCTTCCTAAATCATGTAGGACATAATTGGGTTTGAGGGACTTTTAAGGTCAAAGAGTCATACATCCTATGTATATCATGCAAAGCAAATACCACAATGCAACACTTTTTATGTGGATGCCAATATAAAACCAATGATATATGAACTATATTGTAATTTTATCCCTTTAGAGAAGCTATTATAAAAAACTTATTTTGGTTACCATTACATTTCCCATTAGAAATTGGATATCAGATGTGCATGAGTATATGAACTAGAATTGAGGTTGTTGTCTGTATGAGTTTCTGTCCTCATGGTTTATAAACATGTATCAGTATTCAGTGTTTTATTAAATAGCCTTGCTTTATCACAGACCACTATGAAGATATCGATAAGAAAGAAGGGGCTACAAATGGAGGTAAGTATACTTTCTTCTGTAATACTGTAAATGGTTGCTGTATCTTGCAGTTTTGCTCCATACGGGCCCTTTGAACCTGCTCATCAGTCTTTGGCTATGATACTTTCAACTATCCTCTGCTCACTGACAACCCAGGCTCATATGAAGGTACTCACTACAGAGGACTTAGGGTGATCATGCCCTTAGGTGATCAGATTAATAAGAAAAGGTGATCATTTTGAGGACATAATTTTGCCACTAGAGGGACCTACTATACAACAATGTAAGATATAGCCCCTGCTCCATGTGAGCTATTCATTAAACCCTATAGTAATATTGGTTGTACATGTCTACAAGTTGGAGGATATATGAAGACAATTGTCACAGTTTAAAATCAAGTGATTTGATTGAGAATTAGGTCAGAACTTTCTAAACTATAAATATCTATACACAAAGACACCATTTCTGTGTCTGAAACCAAAGTCAGAAGTGTGAAGATTGACAGCCATCAGTTATACATATTTGCTTTACATGGCCTTTTATGAGGACTGAAACATATTCTTGAAAAAGGCCCGATGGTTGAAGTTGATGATCGGGAGGGGGTTAATCATAATAATATTGTTAGATAAAATTTTATAACAAGAAAAATTTGAAAATTAAAGGCAGTCATCAAATTTAATGCGCAGGGTCTTCCGATTGACAACCTAGCATGCTCTACAATTGGGTCAAAAGGGTGATCATATTGATGACCTGGGTCCTCACTTGTGATCACTTTAAAGATCACCAGGGTACTACCCCATGCCCCAATCAAAATGATCACCCAAAAGTCCTCACTAGTGAGTACTTATTTCAACATAGGGTTTTAAGTGTATCTATCTCTCTCAATCTCTCTTTCGATGTCTTTTTAACAAGCTGGAAAGAATCTGATACTTTGGGCATAGTAACCAATAGTGAACCAGATGTCACCAACCATACATCACAAATTGAACTTGTCCCCAATCCTAGTCAGTGACCTAAGTTGGTCCTAGCCCACTGGGATGTGTGCTTGTTGGCAGATTATGGGACAACACAGGGTAGATATTGTAGCAGAATTGAAATACAGCATCTTTACCTCCCAAAGACAGCATCTCCAGGTTCTTCTCCAGGTTCTTACAGTGAGACCTTGATTAATCAGTCTTTGATAAGTCTGTTGCCTAACTTTTTGGTCTCTTATAATTTAGGACGGTTTTAATTGCATACTAATTCTTATTAATATATTGGTTATTTGTGCTTCCAGTATCAGTCTGTACTTTTGTGTACACAATGGTTATTTTACATTATAATTAGCCTGGAGAGACCCCCTACCCCCACTTGCTCTCTCCGTCCAGCACACCAGCAGACCACTACTACTACTACCACTACTACTACTACCACTATGTATGCTCTTTGATAAAGGCAAACACAGACATTTAGATCGAATAGTTATCTCAACATACTTGTGGAGACACATTAGATGTAATGCAATATGGGAAGTTCTAATTGTACAAAGTATTATTTATCTATATTGACCTTATGCATTATGGGGAGAGGAGGATTGACAAGACCAGGCTACACATAGATCAAATCCTGCAATAACCCCTTAGGTTGGTGTATTACTCCCAAATTAACACAAGCATTATTAAGTGCTTTATTCAACAACTCCTGCACATGCATACGTCTCCCTATATTTCTACCCTTCACTCAACACTCAGCTACAAATTCCCCTACTTCGTAGTATTGATATGAATATCATACAAGGGAGGAAGTTGTTAGTGTATGTTTGAGGGTTTGTCTGTATGCCTGTTTATCAAAGAGCATGTTATTGGTAGTATAGTAGTTTCATAGACTGCCATGTAGGATTACCCCCCTCCCCACCCACACACACATAGTAGGCTAAAGCGCTCCCCCCCCCCCCCTATTTGCCTTTTTCATGCCTCCCCTTTCCAAAATTCCTGGATCCGTCCCTATAGGGAAGCTTGAAGGAGGAATGATATAACTGGTGGAGGTAAATCAGCTTGAATGTCTCAAGTCTGTTTTGATGACTTGTGACAACAGGTAATTCAGTGGCCATAACAAGCACAGCATTGCTAGGATGGGGATGATAAAGAACTTCAGTAGGTAAAGTTGCATACAGTATCCACCAGATCCCACTGATGGTCTGCTAAAACTACACATGGACATGTAGACTACTGCACTCCAGAGGTGGTTCTTATGTTATGGATATCACATACTCCCTAGATCAATCAACAGAGTAGGTGGTCAAAGAGAAATGTTTATAACTTATGATAATGAATTAGCCAATAGAACTTATTGTATTAAAGATTCATGTATGTATCTCCTCTTTCCTGACTTCTCTCTACACACCTTGATGATAAGTCAATGGATGGCTGGAATACACTTTCAACAAAATACAATACCTCAACTTGTTTAAACTGGTTCAGAATCTCAGACTTGAAACGCTATAGCTGTGACTCAAATATCAAGACATGCAGCCACCTGAACATTCAATCACTAATATCTATCTTATATCAATGGGTAGCCGCAGCATTATAGGTCTCTATCATAACTTAGCCATGATGGCCAACTGGTAGAGTACTGGCTATAATTATACTCTGATATTCCATACCTTTACTATAGGTCCAATTAGCATTTAGCTTGATGGGGGGGGGGGATGCTGACCCTTTTGTCAAACCCTAAAAAAGGTCAAACCTATGAAGTGTAAATTGCTGTAAATTGATTCATCCTCACCTAAACCTTTCCCCCCCATACAACTTAGTCCAGCAATGTTACAAGATGATAACGTTTAGAGCACGTAACTGAAATCTAAGTTTGCTCAAACCTGGTGGCAGGCACCTCAAATTAAATAACCAATGTGGATGTTGACTAAGTCTCATGCACGTGCTAGATCTCATATATCTGATCTCACAAAAGTGAATTTTCCATTCCAAATCTTATACCTATGCTTATCAGGACAAAAGACGCAAAATATCCTCTTTTCCGGTGGTAGTCTAAACAGTCCTTAGCAGTGACCTCATTAAAAATTCAAAATGGCTGCCATTTATCTTTTCACACATAATAAATTCAAGTTCTCTGACCTTAGAAACATACATTTTGAACCTTCATTTGTATCTCTATGTTGATTAGAACCAGAGATGTATCATTTCATGCATTTTAACGACTTTTTGGTGGCCATTCTGAATTTTACGCTATTCTTTGAAACTTCAATACTAAGAGACATGTTTGATTGGATAGATCTGTTCATGCTGATGTTAATAGAGTCATCATATGTGTGAATATGATGATTTGTCCCATTTTTATAGCAGTTTTCCTGTTTGACCTGGTTTAGTGGCGGCCATGTTGGATTTGGGGCACTTCCCCGGGCGGGATCACCGGAAACAATTTTTTTCTGGAAAGTACATATATCAAAGAGGTGAAAACCACTGAGAAACCTTTTCTTGCAATTTTGTTGACATAAATTCGTTCGTTTACTGGACTATAGTAGCGCATTGTAGTTATCTGATGATATTTCATTGCAGAGAAGAGTTTATGTTAAAAGATAATTGTAATTTACATAATTTGTTTCCATCTCTGCAGACATCCACAAAGTAGTCGATGACAGCCAAGAGGAGGACAAAGATGCTACAAGAATCCCCTCACCACCAGGCAGAGGTAAAACCCTTTACAAGTAAAATATAAACCTCTGTGTGATTTCCCATACAGCATGAACACTTAACACATAAACTATAGGGAGTGCTGTTGTACACATGGCCGAACTACAAATCTATACCTTTAAATGACCCGTGCTCCAGTAATAAGCTCCAGTAAATACACCACATTTATATTTAGACTTTTTCTAATACTTGGATATAGCAGAGCTACGCTGCGCTAAGTTAAAAATTCTCACATTCCAATTTTATTTTGTGCCAGACCTTCCTGAGATCCCATATGGGCGACAAGGATCCCTGGAATTTGACCATGAGGTTAATATCATATTCCCCTGTGTACCCCATGATCTATTCCATACTACAATCTTAACATCACTCTGATACTGCGTGGAAGGAGATAAAAGTATACATAAAGCATTTTTAGAGTATGAGTAGTAACTGTAGAGCATGAAATAAAATTTTCAAATTTTGAAGAAAGGTTTTAGGCAAGAAACATGCATCAGAAAAGACTTTTATCTGGTTACTATTTCAACTTGTTATTGGAATATCACCTTGGATGATTTCCATATTGTGATTTCTTGTAACTTTGAAGTATAATAATCTTCTGTTGTTTTCAGAACCTGACATTTGAGACCTGGGTAGCATCTATTGACCTCCCAACCATGATCGTGGAGGCCTTGACCAGAGAGCACCTGACCACCCTGGAGGACGTGAGGGCGCTGACTGAGGAGGACATGCGGGACCTCAGGCTGCCGATTGGCAAGAGGAAGCTGCTCCACACTGCCATCAGGGAACTTCAATGTTAAACTCAGTCTTCCACTGATCAGTATTATATGTTTGAAATGTAGTGGACATAGTACAGCCACAGCTTTGTATGTATAAAATCCAAGAAAGCGCATGATACTTCCATTAAGAACAGGTTAACTGCTAATTTATAAGATCCAATAGCTTGTTACCTAAGGGAGCGAAGGTGGCCAGTTATGAGAAAAATGATGGTGAAGATATTGCCTCTGCTGATGCTTCAGAGTTTATAAAACATTTTTTTGCAAATGTTGGAAAGAACTTAGCGGATGAAATCCCTCAAAATGGGGTAGAAGATGAATTAATAAATGATGGGAATAGGGGCAACAATGTATTTATATTCAATAGAATAACTTTAGAAGTATTGAATAAGGAAGTGATCGCCATTGATGTCCTCTGGTTTTGATGTGTTAAATGAGTGCCTTATTGGTCTTAATACCCATTTCCTACACATTTTTGATCTATTATTAAAAAGTCGAGTATTTCCTACTGAGTGGATAAAGGCTAAAATAATTCCCATTCGTAAGGTTAACAATCCTATTAATGTGACAGATTTGAGACCCATATCTTTACTTCCAATTACATGTACTGGGAATATCTCAGAAAAATTTGTACATAAACAATCCATGGTATTTGTTAAAGGTAATAATTTATTTACTGCTTGTCAGAATGGGTTCAGGGCTAAAAATAGGAACTCAAGACACTGTACTCAAATTTGTGAATGATTTTTATGAGAATTTAAATAAAGGTAAATATATAGGGGCAGTTTTTATTGATTATCGTGAAGCATTTAATACCATCAATCGTAAAAAGTTATTATTGAAGTTAGCTAGTTTTGGATTTTCTCCAAGTCTATGGTTTGAAGATTATTTGTCTTGTAGAGTCCAAAAAACAACATGCAAATAATGTTTCATCGAATTGGCTAAATGTTACTTATGGTGTTCCTCAAGGCTCTCTTTTAGGGCTTTATTGTTTATGCTTTTATGTTAACGATTTGTCAAATTGAAGTTTAAAAAGTAAAATTTTGCACTGTCCTATACTTGGATAGTCATTCTATTGAAGAAATAATCTCTACTCTACAACAAGATTTAAATACTTTGGTTGATTATTGTGATAGGAATCAACTGACAGTTAATGCCTCCAAAACAAAGTCTATGCTATATACATATGAGGAGAATAAAAGGCTGGGTGACCTAGAAGTAAAGGGTAATAAATTAGAATTAGTATCTTTTTAAAAATATCTAGGTATAACTATAGAGAATAATTTAGCTTTCAAAACAGAGTTAAATAGGGTTATAAGTAGGGTGAATCATAAGATTTGGATTCTTTGTCATTTTTGTAGTTGTTTTGATGATGAAACAGCGGTAGTTGTTTTAAAGGCTATGCTTTTGCCTTATATAGACAGTAGTATAGTATTGCTTTCTGGCATGAATTTAGATGACCAGCAAAGGCTACAAGTCTTACAAAATACAGCTATAAGGGTTTGCTTTCAAATCTATGATCCCACTGAAGTATCAGTTAAAAGATTGCAGGAAAAAGCAGGCATTATGCCTGTTGATCTTAGAAGAAAATATCTGCAGGGTGTACTTTGTTATAGAAAGTAGTATAGTATGTATCGGAACGGGACTATGCATAAGTACTGTTTATTACTCAATCGACCTGCAGCCAATCAGAGGCCTCCATTTGGTCACGTGACCCCCTCATTTGCATAATTACGTAATAGGCCACGCCCCCTCATATGCATAATTACGTAATAGGCCACGCCCCTTGATCACCAGCCAATCAGAGGCCGCCATTTGGTCACGTGACCCCCTCATTTGCATAATAGGCCACGCCCCCTTGATCACGTGACCCCCTCATTTGCATAATAGACTACGCCCCTTTGATCACCAGCCAATCAGAGGCTTCCATTTGGTCACGTGACTCCCTCATTTGCATAATAATGGATCACGTGACCCCCTCATTTGCATAATAGGACCACACCCCCTTGGTCACGTGACCGGAAGCGCTCTTTATTTGGAAAATAGACCACACCCCCTTGGTCACGTGACCTGAACCCCTCCCTCATTTGCATAATATAGATAATAGACAGACCACGCCCCCCTTTTGGTCACATGACTTGGACTAGCCAATGGGAGGCTGCTATGGGGGGAGGGGCAGGGGGGGGAGGGGGGCACTTTAAGATGCATGGGGAGGGGAGGGGGGGAGGGGGGCACTATTTTGGGGTGGGCGGGCACTTGGGGGGGGGGGCCTTTGGGGTGTGCTGGGGAGAAAAAAAATAATTTTATCTGATCTCTAGGGAATCGCCTCCTCCCTACCCCCCTAAAGGGTGAGTCGGAGGTGACTGTAGAGGAGTTTTTCGGTGACTTGATGACTTTCAAACGACCATACTGATAGTTGATAAATTTGATAGGCCACAACAACATCACGTGGCTCTCTTTGTTTGTAAACAACACCACGTGGCTCTCTTTGTTTGTAAACAAAACCACGTGGCTCTCTTGTTTGTAAATAACACCTACTAAGTTTAGTTATAGGTAGCAGCAGCAGCAGCAGCAGCAGCATCTTCAGCAGCAGCAGACAGCAGCCCGTGGTCACGGGACCTCTTCATAATTTGCATAATAAGCCACAACAACAGCACGTGGCTCTCTTTGTTTGTAAACAACACCTACTAAGTTTAGTCGTAGGTGTCTAGAGCAGCAGCAGCAGCAGCAGCAGCAGCAGCAGCAGCAGTAGCAGCAGGAGCAACATCTTCAGCAGCAGTAGCAGCAGCAGCAGTAGCAGCAGGAGCAGCAGCAGCAGGAGCAGCAGCAGCAACATCAACAGCAAAAGCAACAGCCCGTGGTCACGCGACCTCTTCATTTTGCATAATAAGCCACAACAACACCACGTGGCTCTCTTTGTTTGTAAATAACACCTACTAAGTTTAGTCATAGGTGTCTAGAGCAGCAGCAGCAGCAGCATCTTCAGCAGCAGCAGCAGCGTAATAGGTGTCTAGAGCAGCAGCAGCAGCAGCAGCGTCATAGGTGTCTAGAGCAGCAGCAGCAGCAGCAGCAGGGTCATAGGTGTCTAGAGCAGCAGCAGCGGCAGCGGCATCTTCAGCAGCAGCAGCAGCAGCAGCGTCATAGGTGTCTAGAGCAGCAGCAGCAGCAGCAGCAGCGTCATAGGTGTCTAGAGCAGCAACAGCAGCAGCAGCAGCAGCAGCAGCATCTTCAGCAGCAGCAGCAGCAGCAGCAGCAGTAGCATCTTCAGCAGCAGCAGCAGCAGCAGCAGCAGCTTCTTCAGCATCAACAGCAACATCAGCAAAAGCAACAGCCCGTAACTAAGCATCATGTGCATCAGCAATAGCAGCAACAGCGACATTGCGACTAGCATCAGCGAAACAGGCTATGTTTTTAGCAGCTGTACAAGCATTAATAGCACTAGCCCTAGCAGCAGCCACAACAGCGTCACCTTTAGCAGTCGCTGCAGCATCAGCAGCAGCAGCATCGGCAGCAAGAGCGGTAACAGTAGCAAGAACATTAGCAGCACGAGCAGCAGCGGCGAGAGTAACAGAAGCGTTGTTAGCAACATTAGCGACTTCGTATGCAGCATGTGTAGCACGAACGGCGGTACGAGCTTCACGTCTTGCACGAGCAGCAGCAATAGCTGCAGAAGTAGCCCTCACACTATCCAGCCACCCGTACAAATCTCGATAAAAACGAACCTCCACGTTGCTACTTGTTAACTCATCAGTAACCATGGACGTCTCCTCCGTGTGGTGTTGTCGCGGCTCTGTAGTAGTGTTGGGATGCTCACATTTGGTAGAACGTAGAGTGATTCCTGATGACGCCATGCTGAAGGTGGTAGAAGAAGTGTGTGGGATCCATGTTTCACTCTCGCTTATGTACTAGGCTCCGAGATAAGCTTCTTAACTCAAGAGAAAAACTCTCACTAGGAAGGCGACCAGCTGTCTACCTGTGTAGGTGCGGGTTCGTTACATCTTTAATCATGTTCGACTCCCCGAGGAAATAGATGAAAAAAACAAAAGACCATCTTTCAAGCACTCGAATCCGCAGTCAGTAGGAAGCTATAAGGAGCTTAACTTGTTTTTGATTTAAGCTGTCTACCACACGCACGCACTTGTAGTCACAGCTAGAGTGGTAGACATCCGTCCGCCCGCTTGTGCATGACACTCGGCCTTAGACACCCCCTGTAGTTTTTTTTGTATACACAGTTGACTAGCGTCTTAATCTCTTACCCAGCTATAATCCCATATACATGTAACGCGCATTACTCCCCTTTATGGCAATTATCAGATTGATTTAAGGGTGGAAAGGGCTTAGGTGATTAGGTCCCTCTCTAGCTGAAAACAGGCTTAGACCATAACATGCAGTCATCCGGCCGCGTTAAACACCCCCTGTAGGCTTTTTTGTATACACTCTTGATCCCCTCTCTAGGTGAAAACAAAGCTTAGAAGATGCAGTCATCCGTCCACCGGCTGGCGCGTCACACCTGTCGTTAATCACCCCCTGTAGGCTTTGTATACACTCTTGATCCCCTCTCTAGGTGAAAACTAAAGCTCCGTCCACGGGCTGGCGCGTCACACCTGTCGTTAAAACGCCCCCTGTAGTCTTTGTATACACAGTTGTCCCGCCTTATCTATTCACCAGCTATAAGCCCATATACATGTACATGTGATTTTTGATATCCTCTCTAGAATAAGGTGGGGCTCAAGGTGAAAACAAGATTAGGACATTCGCTCTCTCAGCTATATAAAGAGCCTCAATTGTTCTTGCAACAGCACTTCACCACCGGTACACTATCAGTCACGAGGCAGATGTTTGCGGTATGGTTCATACAGGTTACCTACTAATAGCGGTTCAGGTGAGTAGATCACTTCTTTTTTTTTCCTAAAAAAAAACCCCACTTAGAACTCGGGTATGTATACGTAGCACTGTTAGTGTAAGTACACAGTAGAATCTACTGTACTATAGACTTAACCCTCTGAAGACGGTGGAGCGCGTTAATGCGCAGGTCTGTGTCGGCGTCACTGTTTTTTTTGTTTTTTATTCTAACTAAAAAAAAGAAAAAAAAGTCAGAAGTCAATCTACGACCTATCAAAGACAATTTTGTGATAAGTTCAAACTAAATAAGAGACAGTTTGAGCGTCTCTTAGTCGCTGTCAAAGATGCGAATAACGAACGCGCTAGTATAGTTCCCCGCTCTTTCGTCAGATGGCGCCACAATAGGAATTTTGTACATTCCTACGATGCTCACGAACATTTTAACGCATAATGAGCTATATAGGCAACAAAGCGCGCTTCTAATATATTAAAATATAAAAAACAATTCAATATTGTGTATTTCTGATAGAAATGAGTCAGTTTCTTTAAATACCAACTAAACTATAGCGAGATGAAAAATACCACACCATATCTAAGGCGTTATAAAAGATATACATAGTCAGAACCTCTCACCGAGTCGGTAATCTGAAAAACGGATCAACTCGTTTTGACTCGTTGTGCCACAAGGGCCCCCATCCAACGGGGCCTTTGAGGCCAGTCTGTCAAGAGTGATCCATGCTGCTTAACACGTGGCGTAATTAATTACGCCCATGTTGTGCAGCATATAACCAACTGGCAGTGTCAGTTGGTTGGCCCCTCTTTAGGGGCCACACAATAAATAAAGAATAGAAGACTAAGGGAACGTTCACAAACGTCACCCCTTCCTACGGGGTGGGTGGGTCTTTGGGTTTAGTGACAAAACAGCGACATGTGAGTAGGAGGGGGGAGAGTCGGAGTTTGCGTGTCAGCTCTCTTTTTTTTTTTTTCCAAGTCTACATATTATTTATGATTAAAAATTTAAAAAAACAAACACGATAATATAGTGCGCTGATCAAAAACTGAATAGAAAAATAACCAAAATAGGTTGGGGGAAATCTCTGCTATCTAGCTGATCGGTCGTTGTCACACGGTGCAGAAAATTTACTTTTAGAAAATCTATATTAGGACCACAGACGGGGCACATGTGTCACTTGTCGAATATAAGAGATGCCAATGGTCCTTGTCGAATTTAAGAACTAGGTCTTGTCCATTGTCTATTTTGAGAAGTAGTCTTGCGCGTCTTGCCCGTCTTGCCCCTTGTCGCCAACTCCCAGCACCCCCGTGTCTCTTTGTCCATATTGGCTAAAACAGGACATTGTTGACTTGGCTATTTTACCCGTCTGGGGTCTTATTATTAATCCCTGTGTATAACTTGCAGCTTATATGTTGTACCAAAACCTCCTTTCAAAATGTCAGAATAGGCAGTAACTCAAAAATAGAGGGCGATAACTGTGTTGTATTTTGGGAGGGTTTATTGAGTGCAACTTTATAGTAATATAGAATTGAGCCCGAACCAGTTCTATAGACAGAGGAAAAATATATCTATGTCGCCAGATTCCATCTCTTTTCTATGCCAAAATATGTCGGAATCTCTTTTTTTTTTCTTTTTTTTTTACTGAGTGGTTATTTTTTGATAGTGTAGAACCAATATTTGTCTAATTAAAAACCCTTATCAGTTCTGTTTTTACATACAAAGAATTTTCCCACCCTTCTAGGCTTTTTCAAAGGATAAGAATTGAGATAGCTGAAGGCCGTTATGTATGTTTTAAACCCTTTTGGTGATACCCTACATAGGCCCCTAGACGGGGGGATGCTGTGTCACTTGGCGATTTTTTTTTTTTTAAGAAATGGCTATGTCCCTTGTCGATTTTTAAGAAAAGCGGTTTGTCCCTTGTCACTGACACTATAAAAATGTCACTACCCCTCATGTCACTTGTCGATTCTAAGGAATACCCATGTCACTTGTCGATTCTAAGGAATATGTCTTTTCCCTTGTCACTAGGGTCATGTCGATTTGTCGATTTTTTACCCGTCTGGGGCCCCCTCTACATAAGGGAGAATCTAAAAAAAAATTTAAAACGATTAGGGTCGGGCCAAAATGATAGGGTCGGTCGGGTTACCGGAACACAACTTTTTTTTGTTCGGCCTATCCCCTTCCCCTCATGATTAGACCCGATACGACGTCACATTCATCATGATACCATCATACACCATGATACACACACGCCGCGCACTGCACACACACACACACACACACACACACGCGCTCACACACGCTCTCTCACACACGCTCACACCCACCACACACACACACACACACAGACACACAGACAGACAGACAGACAGACAGACAGACAGACACAGACAGACACAGACAGACACAGACAGACAGACAGACACACACACACACACACACACACACACAGACAGACAGACAGACAGACAGACAGACAGCACACAGTACACCTGATGACCTCCACATGATGACCTGATGCCCTTCCTAAAAAAAAAAAACCCGACCTACCTACTCAAGAGGGTTTCAGTGTAGAGACTATTAGGGTTTTTCTGATGCGTATATTATATTGAGATTGATTTTCAACTTTTGTGATCAGTGGTTGGTCCTGAAAAGGACCGTTTAGTAGAGATGATCGCAGGGACCTTGCTGCTGAGGCGGAGGGTGTGGTCATATCACGTCGTAGTCCTTCAGCATCTCCAGGACGGCGAGCGGTAGGCCTTCCTCCCTGCAGACCTGCTGCTTGACTTCTTCGACGCACTGCCGGATGAGTTGATCAGTGACCTCCGTGATCAGCTCATCGGCCACACCCTCTGCAGCAGCAGCACGCTGTCTCTCTGCCTCCTCTCTCTGTAGTGCGGCTACGAATTCCTTCTCCACGGCCGCATCGATCATAGATCGGGAAACGGCCACGAAGTTCACTCGGTGAGCCATTTTGTCGAACTGACTTCCTAACCGCCTAAGAGCAGCTGACGTCACACTATTTTCGACGACGCTATGACGCGCACGAGGTAGACAGGCGAAGTCGTTTCACTTCCTTATTTGGAGTTTGGGACCTTGTGACACCGAAGTCATACCGTACGGTCGCGATAAAGCAACTAGTGTTGAAAGTGCGCCGGTCTTGAATAAGCGCTGGAGTATAAGAGCCTCCAAATGTTTTTTCTTAAGCACTAAAATCGCAACTTTGAATAAGCGCCAGCGCCTGGCTTGTATATAGCTCCTGAGTAAGAACTTCACCGAATTGAAAAGCACTCCCTCAGAGCCCTTAATCGCGACAGTACGGTACAAATCTGATGTCAACCCGACCTACCTACAATCACTATAAATACCCCCCCCCCAGATCACACCATATCTACCATATCTACCTCTTCAATACTTCTCCTGCACACAGCACCACTGGTACCACACTGGTACCCCAGTGATGCCCCCCCTCCCAAGTCACCACAAGTTTTCGCCATGGTTGGGTGTTGACCAGATAAACTCTGCAGATCTAGAGGCTCAGAATTCATTGTTGTTCACACTGTAGCATCTCCTTGGATACTTAGTAATAGCGGTAGTTTAATATTAATACTAATATTAACAGGTAACTCAGATTACTTTTACATCTGGCTACATGTAATTAGTAGGGGGTCAATATAAATAACAGCTCATGTGAGCAACAATTTGTAATATGTGTCCAGAAACAGTGTGTGATTATGACAATTGACCTGAGTGTTTATTGCTTATATTTTTGCAGCTAGAAAAGATATATCATTGTTATCGTTGGTAACATTATATTTTGTTCCATGTTCTCATACATGAACATAGGCTGCACTGTCAAATCATCATCAAATTGTCGTCAGATTACACTTTTACATCTGACTGTTTATAGCTGGATAGCTAGAAAACATCCATATTATTGTTATAATTTTCTTGTGTTCCATGTTTTTCATACATCAACATGGGCTGCACTGTCAAATTGTTGTTAGATTACACTTTTATATCTGACAACTTACAGCGACGGCAGGCCAATACAATTTGTGTACGTCTAGATTAGTTTAGCTTTAGTTTAGTAAGGATAGCAAATTATAGATTGAGGACTGTTAGGACTAGCAACTTACCATATACTTATAGATATAGGGAAACCCTGCTATCTGGTAAATATACTACCGGTATCTATCTGTCAAACAAATGTGTAAGAGCGTCACAGAAATGTTGTCATGGTTTGTATATGTTTTTATGACATGCATTCTGATGAATGCACGCCAACAGCAGACTCCAACTGTGCACAGCTGGTATACTAGCTGGTCACAGGAGGAAGCCACCAGGTACAGATGCAGGTGGAGCCTTAACGAGGCTACCTCAGTCTGCCTTCAAGCCCACCACAGGTGGACAATGGGTATGATAATAATACCCGCTTTGCATTTATTGATTTATTGGTGTTCCCCTCCCCAAATTTCATATGGTCAATCACGTGCAAGATACAGGCACAGATAGGTTCATGTTAACGGCTATGAAGGGCTTTAAGATAGGGCATGTGAATTGTAGGAGTTATAATGAGGAAACTAAGCTTGTGGTTAAGCCAACCCTAGAAGCGCTTGATGTGTGTTGCCTGACTGAGACTTGGCTAGACGACACACACACTGACGCTAGTATTTTCTGGTCAGGCAGACAATATCACCGCCTTGACAGAGACAGTAGAGCCGGTGGACTACTGATCTATCTGAAGAATGACATTGCCTTGTTTTCAGACAGAATTGAGGATTGTTGTGTCATAACTGAAAATCTGGAGGTATTGGCAATTAGTATACAGAAACCACAGGTTAGGTTCAAGATTGTCCTAAATGTATACAGACCCCCACAATGCAAGGTGGTAGACTTTATGACTGAATTGGATGTAGTTCTGAAAAAAATATACAAAAATTTCGGTAACACTGAAATATGGCTACTGGGTGACCTAAATATAAACTTGTTGGACACAAATAATAATGAGACAATAGCGCTAGAGACAGCTATGGGACAGAAAGGCTTACTGTGCAAGATTCTGGGCATAACTAGACCAAAGGATAATGCTGGTACATGCATTGATTTAATATATACAAACTGCCACTGTGTCTCGGCTAGCGGTGTCATGATTGAATTAATCAGTGACCACTTCCCAGTATTTGCTTGTAGGAAGAAGGACGATGCTGTCACCCAAGAGCTTAGTTTCAAGGGTAGGAGTTATAAAAATTATGACTCAGGGGAGCTGCAGGACTATCTTGCAGACTCAGACTGGACTGGCTTCTATGCAGCAGTTGATCCAAATGTGAAATGGTCACTGCTAAAAGAAGCAATCCTAGAATACATGGATGAGACATGCCCCATCAGGGACATAACTTGTAGGGACCATGCAAATGAGTGGATAACAAATGACATCAGAGAAACCATGCTAGATAGGGATAGAGTGGTGCGTGCATACCTAGGGAAGAGATCTGCTGCAGGGCTTGCTGAAGTTAGAAAGCATAGAAAGGGAGTAGCTACTTCATGTAAAAAAGCAAAAGGCTCAGGGATCAAGGACACACTGGAAGAGTGCATGGGGGATAGTAAAAAATTCTGACAAATTATAAACAGTTTTCTAAATCCAAAAGACAAGTCTAGCTCAGCAACCTATGTAGATGAAGGGGGTACCCGGCACATAGGCAAAGATGCAGCTGAATACTGTAACACTTATTTTGCGGAAATAGGTGAGAAGCTTTTTGAACAAAATGAGGTCAATTATACCAGACCACCTGATGAGGAGCTAGACCTGACAATGCTACTGGACAACATCAGGGCCGCAGCGCGGCTCAATGGTGATGAGAAGTGGCCAAAGGGCAAACCGGTCTTTACTTATGAACAAGTAGTCAGTGTAGTAAACAAAATCTGTATCCAGAAATCCTCAGGACTGGATTTCCTATCAGCTAGAGTGTGTAAAGATGCCTTCACTGTCTTAATTCCGCAGTTAAGGTGCTTGTTCAATAGTAGCATTGAGCAGGGAATATTCCCCGATGAGTGGTCCAGGGCCCTAGTCATACCTATACCAAAGTCTGGGCAGCTGTCACTGGTCTCAAACTGGAGGCCAGTGAGTCTGCTCCCCCTCCCAGGGAAAATGCTAGAGAAACTGATTCATTCCTATGTCACCACCATCCTTGAGGATGAAAATCTTCTTTCTGAAAAACAATATGGATTCCAAAAAGGGACAGGGACTGCTGATGCAGTTTTTGACCTGACCACTGACCTGTATACAGCTAGAGATGAAGGTCAAGCATTAGGGGTGTGCTATGTGGATTTTAGCAAAGCATTTGATTCTATACATCAATCATTGCTGGTAAATAAAATCCACAGCTATGGTATGGGTACTGGGTTTGCAGACTGGCTGGGGTCTTATCTCAGCGGCAGATGCCAACGGACTATGCTTAACAACAGCAAATCTGAGGCAAGATCAGTCAAATTTGGGGTGCCGCAGGGGTCGATACTCGGCCCCCTACTGTTTATCGTGTTTATAAATGACATTAGTAAATGCATAGAAAATTGCAAAATACAGCTTTATGCTGATGATATTGCCCTAGTTGCCAGTAGCAAAAACACAGTAGAAGTCCATAGGAAGTTACAGGAGGGTGTAGATAAAATATCCATGTGGTGCCAAATGAATGGGTTAACCATTAATGCGAAAAAAACCAAAGTAGTGTGGTATGGTAGTAAATCTCAGACAAAAAAGATGAAAGCCAAAATGATTAAGGTCAATGGTGTCTCCCTG
This sequence comes from Harmothoe impar, assembly GCA_947462335.1. NCBI lineage: Eukaryota > Metazoa > Annelida > Polychaeta > Phyllodocida > Polynoidae > Harmothoe > Harmothoe impar. The sequence goes on along the minus strand of OX381717.1, from coordinate 34,145,492 downwards.
GACAGTCCAGATAGCTACCAATATCTGGGGGTTGAGATTGACAGCAGGTTATCCATGGTAAACCAAGTCAATAACACCATCAGGACAGTCAGTTATAAGTTAATTAACTTAGGAAGGCTAAGGTACCTAGTAAACAGGCACACAGCCCTCCAAATATATAGACAAACAATAGCCCCATACTTCGACTACTGTAGTTTTGTCACAGAGGGGGCCACTGCGGGTCTACTGCTAAAGCTACAAAGGTTACAGAATAGAGGCTTAAAAATTTGTAAAGGCAACTATGACAGAATAGCAACTGCCCTCCTGCATGAAGAAAGCAAGGTTAAGCTACTAGCTGACAGGCGTAAAGAGCAGCTATTACTAATAATGTACAAGCAGTCTAAAAAGTTGAATCTGAGACCGTTAGATAATCCTAGAACCAGATCAGACCACAAGGTGAAATTCGCCATGAGGAGACCATGCCTTGAAAGGTTTAAAAAAAGCCCCTATTATAGAGGGGTTAAGTTGTGGAATAAGCTTAAGGCTAAAGTCCAAATCACCAATTCTAAGAACATTTTCAGGAAGAAGTGCATGGGGGTGGAAGGGGACTCCTCTTCGGACGAGTCTGAGGAGTCAGAGGCTGCGGAATCCTCCTCAGACTCTGAAGGAGAGGACCCCGCCACTGCCAATGTACGCTAAATCACATTCTCCTTGTCACAAATGTGTTTCCACTAACAGGTCCATCATCTAGCAAGCCCTTGTTATTCATAGCCACAAACTGATAAACTGTCAATTATTTCTTTTTTCTTGAGCGCATCTGCCTCGTTCTGTGGTATAGGTAGGGGCCTGGGGAACACCATTCATCTTTTTACTTACTTACCTCTATGGCACACTTTAGTGTTATATGTTGTATTACTATTTTGTATTCATTGTCTTTTTCTATTTAATTAATTCTAATTTTGTGTGTCACTGTGCCGTTATACTGGCAGCACAGTCACTTGTGTCTGTCACGGGTTAGGCACAAGTATACACTTTATGACTAATTCTTGGCTCGTCCAAAGCATGGTTTTGTGAATATAAAAATTAGATTATATATCATGTTTTACATCTGTGAACTTATAGATAGTAGCTTAGATTTGTAAACAAGGCGAGCCCTGGCAAGAGGTCAAAAGGTTTTTTTGCTATATCCCTGGAGGCACGTTGTAAGCCTCGATTTTGCCCAAATGAGGCAAATATCTATATATTATTCTGTATGACTTTAATACAAATAGTACTTGTCACCTGAGCTGACATAGCCATTGCTGCATAAAATAATTAAAACTTATATAGCCAATATACGGAACTTTTTTATTGATGGCCAAGGTGCTAATTTAGTTCAGCACAGAACACAAAGACGCTCATAGACTTGTTATAGACATTGAATCATCACTTTTTCTTCAGTTACAAATGAAAACATCACATTTGCTTGTCATATGTAATACTTTGTAATAAAAGAGTCTCGTTCAGAGCTCACTGAAACGAAAAAACCCGCGCCAAAACCAAAAGGGTGTTCCGGTCACACGTACCTACGACGAGTGACCTTCAGCTATCACCACGTGAAGAGTGGGAAATAAATTTGTACGGCAAGAAAACTGAAAACTGATAACGATTCCATTAGATAAGTATTTGGTTCCAATCTATGGCGAGATATTTCCGACACTTGTCTCCACCAGAGCGATTGATTTATATGTCTGTAGGCTTCAGCTCTCCAACACTCTCCAATATCCGCCGGTGCATGATGGTCGCCGCCCATAATTAGTGACAACTAAACCTCTGCTGGAGAGTGAAAGCTACGGTGAGTCTTGAGGTGCGCAGAGATACTATCTGTCGCAGCCTGATTTTAGTTCCACGCTATTTAGATAACCGCCCCATTTAAAATCTCTCGATCCTAGAAAAGAAAAAAAAATGCTAGAGTTTATCATGGACGCGTCTCAGTTTTAGTCAAGCCGTAAAGTGAAGAACCTGAGCTTGTACATATACCCACATGAGGGGTGACCCCGGGCGTTCAGTTAGTACTGAGTCTATAGTCAAGTTCCACTCTCTAAACAGAGCTTTAGCGCCTCCGTCATCTAAACCGCGCGCGCGCGATTTTTTTGCTGAAGCAGCTAATCAATGGAAAAGTAGAGAACACGTACTCGATCAAAAACTGCTTCAGAGGCTTGTTATCAGGTATTATCAGTTAAATCAAAATATTTCAAAACATCCAGCAAAGCAGGATGGCATGTCCTACAGCTGGGCGCTGACGAGCAGACGCCGCTGACGTCATTTTAATCAGGTCACAGCGCTTTTAGACACCTTTTCTGTAGGGCCTGTCTCATACCTTAGTATATAATACCGTAAACGCCGGGTGATTAGTATATGATCACATTGTCAGTCGCGGATCCACAAAGAGGCTGGATAAGCCACGAGCGGACCCGCGACTACAATGTGACATAATCTTACCATGCGCTTGTTTTGTTTTGTTTCTATTTACAACAGCAAACATTTCAACATCCTATTGTTTTTTTTAAAATGATGAAAAATCAGCCCAAAAAAAGTAAACATTTTAGAGCTAAATTTGTGGAGGATAGCCGGACATGCTGATGTCCCTAGACCCCTAAATTCGATATGGTGACATGGTCATTTTCTTAAAATTCGATACGCCGACACGGGCATATCTTAAAAAATCGACATGGGGCATGGTCATCTAAGTGATATGGGACATGGGGCATTTCTTAAGTCCGACATGTGACATGGACCATAGTGACATGAGAAAAAAAATGTTCGAAGAGTGCATCAGAAAAGTACCATTTCAAGCCTAAACATTTCGCCAAATTTTTTTTTTTTCTTGGATGGTACCCGGCTTTGCGGTGTCTGGGTCCTTAAAAATGTACCAGAATGCTCAAATTTGGGTTCTAAATATTTCAAAAACGTTTCTCCCTTAGTGACATGTGACATGGGCATTTCTTAAATTTGACATACGGCTGCATGGGGAGGACCCACCCGTCAAGGGCCCCATGATGACTGATACCCGCCGCGCTCAAACTAGCGTGGTGGTTCTAGGTAGACCTTCTTTCAGTATCCTCGTGACTAGATCCATCACCGTCTCTTGAGCGACCGCAACGTAACCTGCTCCGGTCATTTTGACAAAAAAAACTGTCTGGCTAGCCGACCGCTGACGTCAGCTTAATTTTGACGACGTTGCTCATTACGCGTCATCAACAGTAACCAAGGTAACTATGGTTATTGTTATCCGGTCCGTAAGACAGTCTAAGACGGTGTGTAGTCGCGTTTTGCTCTCCCTAATACTCTAATTTAAGTCGAGTTACCACTAACCCCTACAAAAGAGGGTAGTCTCATTTGTGTAATTCAAAGTCGTTCCTTTGTTAGCAATAAGGGGGTCGTTCTATTCATTGATTTTTTTTTTTTTTTGTTTACAACAACAAGTCAAAGTACAGTCAATCAACCGAGATCCTTTCTCCTCCGTGGGGGTGTAGAAGGATCTCCCCCCTGAGGTTACAAAGTCACCTCTTTTAAGGGGCTACAGGTCGCAAAGTCGCTTTCGCTTTCGCTTACAAGTCGCAAAGTCGCAAGAATATTCAAGTCAAGGGGGTAGGGAGGAGGCGATTCCCTAGAGATCAGATAAAATTATTTTTTTTCTCCCCAGCAGACCCAAAAGGCCCCCCCCCCCCAAGTGCCCGCCCACCCCAAAATAGTGCCCCCCTCCCCCCCTCCCCTCCCCATGCATCTTAAAGTGCCCCCCTCCCCCCCCCTGCCCCTCCCCCCATAGAAGCCTCCCGTTGGCTAGTCCAAGTCATGTGACCAAAAGGGGGGCGTGGTCTGTCTATTATCTATATTATGCAAATGAGGGAGGGGTTCAGGTCACGTGACCAAGGGGGTGTGGTCTATTTTCCAAATAAAGAGCGCTTCCGGTCACGTGACCAAGGGGGTGTGGTCCTATTATGCAATTGAGGGGGTCACGTGATCCATTATTATGCAAATGAGGGAGTCACGTGACCAAATGGAAGCCTCTGATTGGCTGGTGATCAAAGGGGCGTAGTCTATTATGCAAATGAGGGGGTCACGTGATCAAGGGGGCGTGGCCTATTATGCAAATGAGGGGGTCACGTGACCAAATGGCGGCCTCTGATTGGCTGGTGATCAAGGGGGCGTGGCCTATTACGTAATTATGCAAAAGAGGGGGCGTGGCCTATTACGTAATTATGCAAATGAGGGGGTCACGTGACCAAATGGAGGCCTCTGATTGGCTGCAGGTCGATTGAGTAATAAACAGTACTTAAGCATAGTCCCGTTCCGATACATACTATACTACTATAGAATAATTACAAATGGAGCGCTAAATTTGGTTAATAATAGACGAACAAGGGCAGCTGATGGTCCACTTGTTGTTACATACCTTATAACATAACATAACTTATCCTGAACGAATTAGGAAATCTCCTCCTGTAAATGCATTAAGAGAATGGAATATGATCCCTCCTAAAATTAGATTAGCGAGAACAAAGAATGTTTCCAAAGAGCATTGAAAAGGATTGTTTAGTAATTTTCGTAAAGAAATGGTCGCAAATATTGCAATTCACTAATGAAGCTTCTGAAAATATTCATATATAAATTTTTTGATAATATTGTGGCTAAATATTGATTTAAAATAATATATGTAGTTGATCAATTAGCTATGCCGGTAAACTTGTCTTACAAGAGTTTACTGGGGCAATATTGTTTGTATTACAAAAACAGTATTGTTAGCTCTATGTTTATTTTATTGTGGTCTTTGCCTGTTTTAGATCACAAGTAAATATGTCATGTGCCAGAACTTTTTAGGGAAACTCTTTATAGAAGACAAAGTGCAAATATAAAATATGTAGGGTAAATTATAATGATAGATCAGATATACCGTTTACCTTTTATCTTCATCCTACGCCCCCCTACTCCCTAATCAATATCATCCAAGAATTATTTAATTCTTCTATATTGCGACAAAGCAAAAAGGAGATGTGTTTATATATAAAATGTGTGTTACTATTAAGGAATGAATCGCATCAGCTTATTTTCCAATTGAGGAGACTGTTGATATCTGCGTTAATTTGTAAAATGTTGTGTTCAGTATGATAAACAATTAAATTGAATTCAATCGAAATTATTTATTATATCGGCTTCGGTCAAGGATAATCGCCATGTGAAGATAATGAGGTGATGGCGGGTGGACCCATATCAAACAAAAATATGGTCTTTAAAAATGATGCCCATGATCATAACAGCAATAATCCAATGACTAAGTTTTCCGTGACCTGTACAGAGACATACAATAGTTCATTACTTTTATGGATATACTTATTTGATGTTGATAGTCTCATGTTCAGATATTCTGAAATGTCTGGAATTATTTAAGCTCAGGTTGTGGATATATGAAACAATATTAAAGGAAATTGTTTTCCTACTATAATATTATTTCATGATAAACATGTTATTTCAGTTCATAATCAGATTCTAACTTAATGTGAAGATAGTTGCCATATACTATATAATACAAGTTATTTTAACTCATTCGCTGTGGATTACCAAATCGGTTGGAAACGATATCCCATTTGTATTTGTGAACGATGGGGTGTAAATCTAGCTTAATCTGGCATAGTGTATTACTCCTTACATTCAGAACAAGCTAGTACCGTATATCTTATTACACGGATATGATAGATCCAATATATAAATGCATAGATGATGTAACAACAATTTGGGCTTAGTGAGGCCAAATTGACCTGCCTTTTTATCATAACATTAGCAAGAATACAAAAAACGAAATTAATATACCCAATTTCATGCTGGTGACTGTACCATAAGAGCTCTCTATCTAAATGGCCTAAATGACCCGAGCAAGGCGGAAGTCCTATATTTAGTGCATGCGTGCCAGACATGTCAACCGGTGGTTCTCACCATTCAATTGTATAGAGATTATATCCATGAAACCTTGGAATGTTTCCTTGTACATAAAATGGGAATCTTAGCTTTAAATACTACATAGAAAGCATTTAGTGCATACACTGATAATAATGGGCCTGGAAATGGTAGTCACTACGGACTACGTTTCTATAGTCACGTGAACGTAGAAAAAACGGCTATACCTAGTTAGTCACCTATGTCTAATGTAAGTTAGTCATATAGTCAACCTATAGTCAGCCATTAAATCGGCTGATTTGGGCTATATAGTCAAGTGACTATGAATTTAATGGTTTCATGGTCTAAAGTAGTCACTATGACTAATAGATATAGTCAATCATGAGAAATAAGCGAAAGGCAGGTCAAGGCTCAGGAGGGTTGAGCAAGGCAGAGCATGGCAGAATAAGGCAGGGCAAAATAATGTAGAGCAGGGCAGGGCAAAGCAAGGCAGAGCAGAGTAGTAGGGATAGGGCAGGGGAAGGGAAAGGCTAGGATAAGGCATGGCAGGGGACAGGCTAGGATAGGTAGGGCAGGTGACAGGCTAGGATAAGGCAGGCTAGGGGACAGGCTAGGATAAGGCAGGCTAGGGGATAGGCTAGGATAATGCAGGGCAGGGGACAGGCTAGGATGAGGCAGGGTAGGGGACAGGCTAGGATAGAGCAGGGCAAGGGACAGGCTAGGATAAGGCATGACAGGAGACAGGCCAGGATAAGGCAGGGCAGGGAACAGTTTAGGATAAGGCAGGGTAGGGGACAGGCTAGGATAGGGCAGGGCAAGGGACAGGCTAGGATAAGGCAGGACAGGGGACAGGCTAGGATAGGTAGGGCAGTAGACAGGCTAGGATAAGGTAGGACAGTGGACAGGCTAGGATAAGGCAGGCCAGGGGACAGGCTAGGATAAGGCAGGCCAGGGGATGGGCTAGGATTAGGCAGGGCAAGGGACAGGCTAGGATAAGGCAGGGCAGGGAACAGGTTAGGATAAGGCAGGGTAAGGGACAGGCCAGGCTAGGGCAGGGCAAGGGACATGCTAGGATAAGGCATGACAGGGGACAGGCTAGGATAAGGCAGGCCAGGGGACAGGCTAGGATAAGGTGGGCCAGGGGATGGGCTAGGATAAGGCAGGGCAAGGGACAGGCTAGGATAGGTAGAGCAGGGGACAGGCTAGGATAGGGCAGGGAAAGGGACAGGCTAGGATAAGGCATGGCAGGTGACAGGCCAGGATAAGGCAGGCCAGGGGACAGGCTTGGATAAGGCAGGCCAGGGGATGGGCTAGGATAAGGCATGACAGGGGACAGACAGGACAAGGCCTGGCAGGTGACAGGCTAGGATAAAACAGGGCAGGTTACAGGCTCCTGTGTAAGCCTATTATGCTCTGTCAGTCTACACTGTTCATGTATTTCTATGTTATCAAAATTTGAACAAAAAACCATGATACTCTATCAAACATGAGAACTCATGCACCCTAGAACATCTTAAGTTGTCATAGACAACTGTAACATAACATATAACAAGCAGGGATATCCATAGAACAGTGGTTTAGAAGAGGATGTGCCTACCTGAAGTCCATGGACCATTCAAGTTTGAATCCTAACTGTTTCCTGTGCACACATTCCTGTGACATCATCAATTTGTGTGATCCACATGTAGTCACTACTGACTATCTTATGACTAATATGTGACTAAGTTGTATAGTCCCCTGACTACGGGGGTCAAAATATGGTGGTATAGTCACTACTGACTATAGGTTTTATTATCAGTGTAACATTGAATTGATTATATCATATCTTAATAAAACAGTGACTAGTATCAATCAGTACTATAGTTTCTTTTATTCTAGACAATGATGCGTTTTGTGTTATTTCATGGTAAATACGGCAGGCCCATTGATTTAATGGAGCAATAGGTATGAGGGCTGCTGTCTTGGTGAGGCCATCTACACCCTATTGTTATATTTGACTCCTACATGTGAGGGAACCCAGTGTAAAACTGTGATGTGAGTAACCCCTGGTCTTGCCTGTCCAGAGCAGTGAGGTGAACTTACCTAACTAAAGGTCATCTAAAGGTAATACTATTATAGCACACATGAACTGTCCCTTGTTTCAGTCTGTAAGAGGGACCCTTAGATCAATTTGGAAATGATTGCATTTGAAAGCCATGACATAGACCTACATCTAATGATGACCCAGGTAACAAGTTGAGGTTTGTTTAACGTTGACTAAACGTCATTTAATGAGTGGAAAAACGTGTATTTTGCATCTAGCCTAACTCCATTTCGTGGACTCAACTCAACGTTGAATTAACGTTAAATAAACATTGATTTAATCCCCCATTCTAATGTAAGAAGGTTCATTTCCTATCATGTTTTTATTTCATATTGTTTCTCCAAACCTACACAGCTCAGGTTTAAAGAATCATTCAATAAAGTGAATAAATACCACTACTAACATATTGATGGGGGTTATTAGATTAGCCTTTATCTATCTTCCAATGGTAAGGCTTATACAAGGCTCAAGAACCACATTCTACTTTTTGTTTGAACAAATCAGGGTAGCTGCCTTTTATAGAGGCTCCACAGGTCAGCTGGGTCTTTATCTATCTTTTAATGTTACAAAGTGGGTGTGTACCATAACATTCATTGTAATACAGGCTTTATAGCACCATTTTAAGTGATTATTTAGCATGGATATATCTATACACTAAATGCTGATGCAAAAGATGATATGAATATTAGAAACTATCATTATAATAGCTTATTTCATACTAATTATGAGGGGGAAGCATCGAACCTAATTCGATCAGCAGCTAAACTGCCATCTGGTGGGTTAGCTTTGAATCACTAAAAAACATTAAAACAAAGTTTACCAAAATGGTTAAATCAACGTTGGTTTGAGTCCACATTCTGAACGTTGATCAACGTTGATTCAAAGTTATCTGGAAAACGTTCATCTTCTAACTGTATTCTAACGTTGAACCAACGTTTTTCTAAACAACATTTACCTCAAAACATTATTTCAACGTTGAAACAATGTCATTTAACTAACATCAACCAGTTAACTGTTAGTTAACCATCAGTGAACGTTGGTTAAGGTTCAGTTAACGTTTCTTGTTACCTGGGGACACACCGTTTCCTCATAGTATAGAATCAGAGGTCCAATAACATCATTTCTAAAGTACATCTAGAACTATTTCTGACCCGATCCACTGCATGGTAAGAGAGTGTCCTCATGGCCTGTCAAAACCCCTTACTTTCTGCTAGGAAAGCTCTATTTAAAATGGTTTTACTGGTGCCAGAGCTACAGTTCTTACATCCTTGTTCTACTTTAGATCCCGCTAATCTAGACTGCGTGAAAAAGGCAAGTTGTCCTCACCCAATGAAAATAGTCTGAACACCCTACTTTGTATATATGCTACATATATTTTTAATTAGATGGGATGAGATGATAGATATTGCGTGATACAGATTTAGCTTTTATTATACATGTATGAAGTAATGTGAATAGTTTTTTCTTGTGTTTTTTTTCATATCATCATCCCTCTGTATACAGCACCACTTAGAACATTTGGTTTGATGAAGGAGACTTTTCCCTGTTCCGACCCTGCAGCCATGGGGATTAACCTTGCACTAGAGTACACCTATGACTTTAAAAACTGGGTTATTATCTATGGATCGTACCGAAAACAATGGTGGCAGTTAGAATGCTGTACCCCGTCGGGGAATAAATTTCACGCAAAAATAAAGTATAAATGATTAATTCATTAAAATAAATAGGGAAAAATATAGATTAAGGCATACCGAAAATTGGATTTCCGTCTCCTATACTAGGAAACAACCAGCAGTGCTCCCGCTCTTCACCAGGCGGCGCACTCTGTATTATAAATGTCATATTATCGCCCATTATTTTCGGGCAGCGGCAGTGCTAAGCCTATGGGGCGTCTCAGTATTTTGGGTGTGGAAGCATTAATAACTATCCTATCAACTGACCAGACACATGTACATGATCGGGAGAGCCATTGAGTCTATCACATAAAGGCGCAATCTAAAGAAGATACACCATTAATTTTGACCATGGCAATGGTTAAGGTATGGGGAGATGCCCAGCGGGAGAACCGTATTTAAGGGTTGGTGCGCGATTTCTTCCTATGTCTTGATGCTGTTAGATGAGTAGTTTACCATAAATATTGCACTTAGAAGGATTACAACCTTGCCTATCCCCCCTATATGAAGTGCAAGGAATATATTGGTCTCATCATCTTTTTGCTATGACAACTGGTTGGAAGCGTTCTATTCTTAACGTGATTTTCGAGACGTGAGTTTTTGTCTGGCATTCCAACTTCTGCTCATTTAAATGTGAGTAACCCTATACCACGTCTACATCCAAGAGGTCAAAATCCATGACAACTGTCCTATAAAGCTACCTCTAATAGGGGAAGCTGTGGGTCTTAAACATTATCTTTTATTATATCTCAGTGGGTCAATTTACGTCTGGAAGAAGGAGTGAAGAGTAATGTTGTCAAACAAAATATATTTATACAGAAAAGATTAATTATATCCGATATATCTAATGTCAGCATCTGCCCGCCTCCCTCCATCATTAATCCTCATTTAACACTGTTTGATATTGACACTGTCATCGCACAACGGTACCAGCATGTTTAACCTCCTGTACAACATCCTGTACACATAAGTCTGACTTTGGGGATTTTGGAAAGGAGCCGGGAAGGAAGAGTTGAATGTTTTCTGCATATATAACTCACAGAAGGGATAGACGAAGACAGCTCACTTGATAGTCAAAATGTTTCTTCTCATTGTAGTTCTAAGCCTGAACATGAAGTATGCAGTTTCACAAGGTAAGTTCATCTCATGTTCTCTACTCCTTCAATATCAATCCTGCATTATCATTATATTATTACCAGAAGGTGTAATAAACTATGTGAATGGCTTTCAATTTATCTACACAGAGAAAGAAACAGCGTCCAGGTCGCCTAAGAGCACAGGCCTAAACAGGGCGTTCTGGTGGAGATGATTTGCAGTGGGTTGGTAGTATTTAGGCCTGACACTGTGGTGGTCTGTTCATCTAGGTGCCACGTGACCAAACACTACATACAGGTAGTTCCCACACCAATCAATAGATGTCACTAGTATAGGCCTGATGATTGGTGTGGGAACTACCTGTATGTAGTGTTTGGTCAAGTGGTCACCTAGATGACCGGACCACCACAGTGTCAGGCCTTTATACTAATACTACCAACCCACTGCAGACCATCTCCACCAGAACGCACTGTTTAGGCCTGTGCCTAAGAGAGCCTAGGTGACTCTCTGGCTGACCTAAGGGAGTCACATTGGGGAGTCATATCTCTGGGTCATATGACTCCCCCAGGTGACTCCCTTAGGTCAGAAAGAGAGTCACCGAGGCTCCCTTGGGCGACCTGGACTCTCTTAAATAGGGGAGTCATTCTGGAGGCGACCGGGACTCCCTTTTGACGCTGTTTCTTCTCTCTGTGTATATATTCTGTTGGATTAAGGCCTGTACAAAATGATTGAGTAGTTTTGAGGTAAAGCTAAATAACATATTTGATGGCAGCAAATTAGCAATGCATTTAGCACACATACACAGCAATGTCTTGGAATTTCCATCACCATTTAATAGAAGGCTATAAACCCCTTATAATATAAACTGCATTATTTGACACAAAACTGGTACCTTAGGCATTATGTCAACGTCTGATAAACAAATAAATTAGCAATTTCATTGTGTTTTGCAGATAATAACATAGCCTTCAGTGGCCCGCCTTCACCAGTCATTATTGGGGACAGTGTGATCTTGACTTGCAAGATCACGACACATGCAAAACCATACAAAGTGGAGTTAAAGTTTGGAGATGAGGTGCGCCAAACAGTCTTTGGGAAGAACTTGCTAGAATGTCATGGTTTGAATTGTGAATATAGCATGACTCACACAATCAGCAGTATGATGAGCATCAATGAGGGTAACTACACCTGCAACGTATTATGGCTGATTGACGATGTCATTATAAGTGAAGCCAACAGGACATACAACTTGCGGATATGTAAGTTGAAATGTGAAGACAATCCAGACAATAATTATAGTGTAATAACCCAACTGTATTCTAGCATATGCAAACTGTCCCTTTGTTTGATATTCTCGGATTCTCAAATATTCACCAAATACTTGGTAAACTATAATACTTTAAAATACATGATATTACATGAGGATATGAAGCCATGTACTGCCTGTTCATAAATATGTGGCTGAAATTACCACAATCAACTATTGGGCAAGGATTTTTGACCATGATAATGATGATAATAACACATAGCAATTATACATTATTCACACCACTATTGCAAATAATATGATCCAAAAGAAAAGTATCATGTCCACTACATTAGGAAACATGTGTTACTAATCATTATTGGTATTAAAATTATAATTTTAGATGGTGCCTTGGAAATTTATCCGAAGTCTAAAACAGTACTTATTGGGGAAAGGTTAAAGCTGTCGTGCAAACCACCAACATCTGATAACCATATACGACATATCTCCTGGTACATGGATCAACCGTCAGGCTCCCAGTGTGTGGGGGATGGAGTTAAACTTGTAGTAAATACGTCAAGTGTGAGGCATTCTGGGTTCTACTTTTGCAATGCCTCCATAGAAAATGGGAGTAGAGCTTTACCATCAGCAGTAGCAGTTAGGGTTGTCATCAAAGGTATGTTCAATTACAAAAAATTCTCTTCAAAGCTACATACATATACCTAATTCAAAACAACTATCTTCAGTATTTCATATTTCAGCACTTTATATTTTACCAGTTTCATGCAACACTCATTTTTGCAACACTAACTTTATACAATTCCATCTGTAATTTCTACAATTATACACAACTGTGATAACTATAGATGTGATACATTTAGATGATATATACTATTACTTTTATCTATTTTAATTCCCCAGCACCACTGTTGAGAGAATCAATGGTGCCGGTTGTAAATATCCTGAAGTCTATAGACAATTTGCCCCTTGATATAACTGTTTCGGGGAGTGATGTTGTCAAAGCAACCTTGATGTGGTATCCGAGGTCCCTCTCATCTTCACCTGTTAATGTCAGTGACTACATCACTTCTACCACTGTCAGTGGGAACTTCCACTATGGACAGCAGAATGCGACGTTGTTCAGTATTTCACCAACAATTGATGAAGAAATTCTATGTGGTAATATTACTTACCTGAATGGTCGTTACACATTCAAAGTATTCAGCAATGCATCTATGGGTTGGAAAGATGGTCCATTGGAGGAGGTTTTCACCATTGATGTGAAAGGTATTTCAACTTTATATTTCTACTGTATCCTAATAACCAAAATAACCATGCTATTCTCTTCTATTAGATAGAACAGAACAAGCTACTATCCAGTAGACATCACCTTGACAGGTAGTTGGATAATAGGAAAGTGCACGGAAATGGACTTTAGCATACACTCACTGTGAATGTATGCTAATTCTATTAAAGCGGCTATACCACCTCATACACTCAACACTACATTTTCCTCATTTGATTCTTAGATGATTGTACATGTATAATCCTTTCCCTCTTATAATCCATCATTTATTCTGACAAGAATGTCTTACTTTTATGTTAGACAGGACTGCAATCTCAACTACTATTTATATTATGGAGGGGTTTGGTTAATTAGCATTGACAAAGGCCATCAATGGCAGTACTATATATCTGAGGTGGTACAGCAGCTTTAATATCAAAATCCTACATAGCTATTTTATCTACATTAGACACACCCAGTGAGGTAGAGACCATCAGTGTCTGTGAGAGAGAACTCAACATGACCATCGGGCTGGGTGAATGCACCATGTGTCAGCATCAGTACAACTGGACTCTTGATGACCAGCCTCTTCCTGTTGACGTCATTGTTAGTGAAGGGGGACTTCTCATACCAAGGGTTGAAAGTGACCATTACGGAATGTACATGGCTGTCCCTAGAACCAACAAGAGGTGTAGGAAAAGGATCTTCATGGTAGACATGTGTAAGGGTATGTATTCAAAAATAAAGCATAAGGATTTTACATGAAATTCCATGTTTAACGATTTGGGAAAGTAATTTGATACTAAATGCAGCGCATATGAATCATAGCTATATCTAATTGCACTGACCATAAGTCTGAAGACAGTTTACGATGAGTGTGTTGATTAAACATGTTTAAGATTTTAGACGATATCCATAATCATGGATTATATTAATATAATTGAACATTTAGTGCCCTAATGATAGTGTATTATGTTTTTATTTAGGTATCAGAGATCAAACTATTTTATCCGGGGGACAGGGTACACTTGTTGCATCCGTGGTTGTCACCGTTGTAGTAGTAGCCCTGATATGTGGAGTATGTCTGTACATATATATGAGAGGTAGGCACAATATATCTAAATGCAGGTTTGTAGTGCTAAATCCAAAGTATGTGTTTAAAGAAAGTCTGCATTTTTTTAAACATAAATGAAGTCGTTAGGAACAGAGTTGTAATAACATAGATTTATGAAACATATTTCTAATAGAAGTATTGATTGGTACTTGACCATGGGTAATTGATCTAATTGAGCCATCATATTGTTATAACATAAATGCCATTATAAGTATGACCATTTAGATGTGGCAAATATTCATCAAGATAACAGAGTTGGTGCATTGTAATAGTGTAAACATACTCTGTTGTTAATGGTATAGGGGACCAGCGTAACACCACTGCAGGAAGGAAGATGTCATCTTTTGCCGAGCGGATATTTGCTGGACCACGACCCGAAGAGGTTGTTACTCTCAAGAGAAATATGGTAACATGATTATCTCATCCTTATAACTAGCTGCTACATAGAGCCTTTGTCATGCATTGATATATGAAAGTTTAAAAAGGAGATGAAAATAGAATGAAAATAAAATGTGAGTGTAAATAAATCATCAGCAAATGTAAATAAATCAACAAAATTGTTAATAATATCTTATTAATCTTATTTATGATCAGACTTACCGTACCATTTATATGTGAGATAATACTGAGAATAACTCTGCAATGTTCTGCACAGCATATCAACAGACATATTGTCAACATTTTCAAGTACAAATGTTTTCGATGGCACTCAAAAAAGATGCCTTTCTATTTTATTAGAAAAAATGTACACTTTGTCTTTTTGTAGATGCTAGAGGCGGGGTACTACAGGAAAAGTGAGAACATGGACCAGGAATGTAACAGCTGCACAGGGGAGGAAGGCAACAACAAACAGGTAAATTTTTGTAACCATTCTTGAGATTTTTAGGCTGATCTAAGCTTTGACCTTTCTAGTATATGGGTAGTATATAAAGCTATATAGCTGCAGTTTGTTGCAGCAGTATATTCATGACCAAAGCATGTTGTTAAATCAATTATTAATTGAACAACAAATTATATTCTACACAAAACCAGACAAGTTGAAATGTGTTAATAACATTTTATTAGGGATTTTCTTACATCAAGAAATGGGGCCGGGGTTGAATTGAGGTCGCTATGTTTCGTCTTATTTAATAGGTCTTCATCAGGCAGAGGTCAATCATTAATGGGGCTATTTCTCTTGATTAGACTATATTAATTACATTGAATTGTCATCATTTATATTACAGGTTAATAAGGATGGCCTGGTATACGCTGACCTGGATATGATCACCTCAACCGCCCCTGCAGCTTCCTCCGTCATCAGGGGAGAGGAGGACAGAGTGGAGTACGCCGACCTAGACTGGGGAAGGATGCTGAAGACTGACAGCACCACCAACAGTCTGGCCGACAGCCTCACTCCCATGGTGTGAATCTAGTGTTATTATATTGAGCCTCTCCTCTATTTGGCGCCTAAGTCTTGCAATAATATGTTGTCTTAATATTTTCCCATTTCTAACTAAAAATACCTTCATGCAAAGTAGCCTAAATAAGTCCTAGAATAATGAAACATGAAGATGGAAATTTCTCACTATCCTTTGAGCTTGGGGGTGATAATATGGGGAGCCACTGAGTGCAAGATTATCGATATTGATGATGTACTGCCGAGTGGAATATAAATATTTAGCACATATATGACGCCATCAGACTGTAGTGTTTAGGTAGAAATCCAGTTATTAATCAAAAAGAAGACCTGGGCATCATAGTGGTATTGCCGAGCCCAGTGGCAGTTTATGCTATACAACAAAATATCCATATATACCTTAAAAACGAAAATAAATGGGGGGGGGGGCTTGTTGTGTATGGCCTATATTTTAAGTTGTTGCACAAATATACTATGCTATATATTTTGTACAATATAATGTTTGTGTGCCTGATATTTCCATGGGTGTATGTTAGCTTTACTCAGAGCACATGCAAAAATATATAAACTACGTCAATTTGTTCTCGGATTTCAGATGACATTAAATTATTATAGACAGATAATTTAGGTTGTAGCTATAGCTAAGATTGTAGATATATGTAGCCCTATAAATGTCTATCGTCTACCATGTTATCATTTGGTGATTCAATATTGGAAAATTGAAAAATAAAGAAAATAATATTGATATCATGCAAGACACTATATTCAAATACATACCTGCGTTATCCATTTGTTGACAGAAAGGAAAGGGGCTATTCATTAATTACATACGCACATTTTTGCCCAAAATAGACCCCCACCCCCTGTTGCACGATGTACGCATTTAGACTACCTCTCACTCATGCGTACATACTCATTTTCCCTTACCCCCCCCCCCCCCAATAAGATTAAGAGGAGAAAAGCAAACTTTCGGCGGTGAAAACTTGATAAGCCTCCAAGATGGGGTGTGCTTTTGGGGCATGGTGCATGAAGGCAGCACTTTTGGGTTACAGGGCAGCATTCATATATCATGACGACAAATGGATTAAAAAAACAAACAAATTGGTGCGTTAAAGCATAATGCTACCCTTAGGCTTCTTAAAGAAACAGTAGTTTCCCATCATAGAGTGTGCCATAGAAATCAGATTTTGAAGTCTACCCAAGCATGTTGTTAAAAACCCTTTCATAGACTAATAAATTCTAGATAGGGTTCATCCATAAATAATGCCTATATCGTATATGGGGAGAGGAGGCGGGGTCTAAAATTATTGTGTTTTCCTTTTTAAAACGCCTCCTCTGCAAATGATATTTAAAAGTTATTTCACCCTTTTCTGTGAAATAGGCCTGTGCTTTTACTGCATGGCTATACGATACCTATATCAACAGAAAGACTACCCCCCCTTTCTATCAAAGAGGGTGCAAACGTTTAGCGAGAATGACCACTCCCTTAGGGTACGGGCAGGCAGTATGAAATTGATCTCCCCAGTGCAGTGCGGATGTAGCTTGGCCTGCACACGGCCAGGGGTGGAAAAAAAAATCTGTGATCGGTTATTTCTCTAGTTTATATGTCCTTTAGAGCGGAGATTCCCTTACAAGTTAGGGAGTGGTCATTTTTTAACAACAGGGGGGGGGTCGGTGGATTTTCGCGCGAGCGGGTCAGAATTATTTTGGTCCCCCCCCATTAGAGGGGTCGAAATTTTTTCAGTCCCCCCCTACAGGCAGGTTGAAATTGAGCGGTCGACCCCTTTGAGCTATAGTATCGCGCGGGCTTTTCCGCTAAAAAGGGGTGTAATTTTTCTGGTCCCCCCCTCAGAAGGGGTCCAAATTTTTTTGGTCCCCCCCCCCCAAATCCACCAACCCCCCCCCCCCCCTGTTGTTAAAAAATGACCACTCCCTTAGGCCTACAGTTGAGTTGTCCAAAAAAAGACAATAGATAGATTAGCTATATATAGGCTCATTCCCTATTGTGATTATTATTGACCCAAGATGATTTCTTTTTTATATCAAAGGGGGGGGGGGGCACCTCTTTTTGTGTCAACATTTTTCACATCGTTTATGCGTATGATTCGGGCTTCATTAAATGCATAGGCCTAGTGCTAATATTAGTGAGCTATTTCAATGACAAAAAGATGATATAACCACCCCCCCCCCCCCCCCCCTCCGTGTCCACTCCCGTTGATATGACAAGACAAAAAAAATCAAGAGCCAATAGCACAAACACAGAATGAGTGGCGGGAAATTAACCCACAGAATAGTTCAGCGCTTTTCCACCAGGAGGCGCGTTCTCGGAGGTGGCGCCATCTCGCGGCTTCATTGTAAACCTGCGTCTGTAGAAGCAAAACAATTTCGGCCAATCTTCAAAACATTATCTATCAGGAGCGAATTTCTTTTACATCATGGAGGAAAATGACAACAAATCGGCGAAATTGAACCTTCAGAACTTAGGTAAGGAGCCTCAGTATCTATTTTAATGAATGGTGTTGCCGATGGCGTCAGCTGACGATCAACAAACGAGTCTTTACTCCTATTATCGTCTGGCAATTTCTGTCTGAATCTGTTTATTTATTTTGCCAGCTGTCATTATTTAGTGTGGTAGACCGTGGAGCTTCTATCTATGAATACAACTACCAACCACCGACGTAAGTTTGACAGTTAATTCCTCGACTCAAATCAATAATATATAGGTTGTAAAAAAATCCCCAGGCCTCCGAGTTTTTTGGTTTTTCTTAAACGGTTTTATTTTATCCTGGTTGCAAGTATCAGTTACACTGTTCCACCACATTACAACCAGTTAGGGTCTAGAGCTGGTACCCTGATATGTCAACAATTTTAGTCATGGATATAAATATCCTAGTCAATGCAAAATTACAACATGGTGCTCCTAGGGAGAGGTAGGAAAACAGAAGACATATATAGAGAGACATTGAAAAGTAAAAATAAGTACATATACCGTATTCGACGTAATAAGCGCCCAGGGCGCTTAAAATATTATTTTAAGTGAAAAAATCTGCCTCAAGTATTCATTCTAATAAGCGCCCCCCATGGCTGTCATATACAGACCTCAGTGGCATCTAAAAGGCTTCTTACACCCTTATTACTTCACACTTGGCTTGACCTTAACACTTGCACAGGTGTGAAGTGCTACATTTACACACAGATGAGAGGATCAATAACAGAATCGCAGAAACACATTAAAAAATCTGGGAAAAATTCTGCAAAAAGAGGGGGGGGGGCGCTTATTAGGGGGAGGGCGCTTATTACGTCGAATACGGTAGTAGAACAAGTACAAGACACGTACCTGACCTTTGATACATTTTCTATTAGTTCACCTCAAGGGTGGAACACTTATATTATACCTTACTATGGGGGAGCGTGAGGGAGTGGCTGTACATCATTAAATTCATTCAATATTCCAACTCCTTCAAAGGCGAGAATAGGGCGGTCACTTCTCCAGTCTCTTATGAACAATTTACCAAGACGCCTCTTTATGGCAATTCTAAAGGCCCCTTTGTCTGTCAACCACCTTAGGTGGGGGGAGAGTGCATTCCAATGCGAGGCTGCCTGATAACTCGGGCACCTTATGTACATAGTCAGCCTATGTCTGGGCAAGGCAATCAAGGGAGCCCCAGTCGCTCTGGTGCCAGTAGGATTTAACAATTTAGCTTTACCGGCATACACCATTCGGTGGCAGGTTGTTAACTGAAAATATATACGCCTTAGATCCAGTGGTAGCATTTTAGCCTTTTTATACAGTTCTTTTACAGGACAGTCCTGAGGGTCTGCAATTTTAAAGCAAACTCTCAGGGCTATATTGCAGTACACTTGGAGTTTTTGGAAGTATCGCACTGGAAGTGATGTCAGAAATATACACCCGTAGTCAAAAAACGGTAGGACCATGGCTTTAAATACAATTAGTGCCGTGGTCTGGTTCATGTTAACTCTTATCTGCTTGTAAAGCCAGATCTTACACGACAGGTTTCTTACCATAGTATTAAACTGGTCCATGAACGTGAACTTATCATCAATCGTAATACCTAAATATTTATATACCGTACAGGACTGAAGCGGGACCTCATGGATCTTAAGGTCCAACAGAAAGGGATCATCTTCTTTGGTAACCAACATGTGTTTAGATTTAAGGGGATTAATTGTTAACGAGTTACGGTCACACCAGGTGGATAGGATGTCAAGATCACTCTGGAGAGTGATATTAATTACCTCCGTGTCCCAGTGATTATATAACAAGAGCGTATCGTCAGCATACATCTTAATGTCACACTCAGTATTCAGGTGAGGGAGAGTATTCACGTATATAATGAAGAGGAGAGGACCCAAAATAGATCCTTGGGGAACTCCATGGGTAAGGTTTCTCCAGTGAGATAGGGTATTATTGGAAATAGCTCTTTGAGACCTGTCGTCAAGGTAACTTTTGAACCAGTTCAAAACATTTTGAGATAGATTAAATTTTGACAATTTGTTTAATAGAAGAGAATGGTCTAAAGAGTCAAAAGCTTTGGAAAAATCGAGATAAACTATACCAGAGCTCATACCACGTGACAATGCTGTATGTACTGAGTCCGTTACCTGAAATACAGTATCCTGAGTGCCATTGTTTTTCCTGAATCCATTCTGGTTTACAGACAAGAGGTTATTATTTTCTAGATATCCATACAATTGGGTGTGGATCAGCCTTTCCAATATCTTACCTGGGACAGGTAACAACGATATAGGTCTAAGTTGACCTGGGGAGGTTGGATTTGAAACTTTCGGTATGGGCACTACTGTCGCTTTTTTCCAAGCGGTAGGAAAAATACCGGTAGTAACACTCAGATTTAAAAGAGCTGTAAAAGGTTCTATAATAACCCTTAGACTATCTTTAAGCAGCCGGGCCGAGAGATGATCTAGGCCGGATGACTTGTACAGGTTTATCTCTTTCATCTCATCTAATACCTCATTCTGAGTGAAAGGTTGTATGCCAAACTCTGGGGCCCCATCATTTGGGGGAGGGGGGTTATCCAGGGCTGGGTCATAAGGATGAGGTGGAGGCGGGATTGCAGCAGCCAATTTTGAACCTACTTCTGAGAAAAAGGTATTAATTACCTCAGACACCTGGTCTGATGGGAGGGGGGCTTTGTTCTCATCTAATAAGTGGATCGGGGCTTTGTTTAATCCTTTAGGCAGTATCAGAGATATGGTTTGCCAAAATTTCTTTGGGTTCTTCTTATATTTGTATAATTGAGTCTTAATATAGTTTGCGAATGCGAAGTTAACAGCGTCGTTTGTTCTGGTTCTAATAAATCTGGCTTTCTCCATGTAAAACTGTGTTGGCCTTTTTACTGCAATCCTAAGCGCCAAGTCCCTTTCCTTCATGAGTCTCGATATATCTGGCGTGAGCCATGGAGGCTTTTCTCTACTGAACTTAAAGTCCTTTATGGGGTAGAGTTTATCAGCCATAGTCGTAATCACGCCCATTAACTCATTCCACAACACTTCAGGATTCATATAATCATCGAGCGGCTGTAGTACCGGTACACCAATTTCCCTTTTAATGTCTAAAGCATTGTAGTCTCTGTACCCTCGGCCTCTAAAAGCTGCCCTTTTATATGACTCCCGTAGCTTTTTCATCACTACAAACTGAGGTACATGATCACTTGGCCCAGTCAGGTAAGTGCCTCGGTGAGAAATGTGGGGGGAGTTGGTATAAATTTGGTCAATAACATTGGTTGGGTGATGATTAGGCCTAGAAGGGTCACTTATCTGGGGGGCCAGGTGATATTTTTTTACCATATCATCTAAGGGAGAATGTACATGTGTAGATGGTCTCACATCTAGATTGAAATCCCCAAGTAGATAAACAAATTGGTCCCTGTGCTGTGAGAAGACAACCCTAAGCGCTGCTGTTACATGTGCTATAAAATTTTCAACATCCTGAACCTTTTTCTTAGGGGGGCGGTAGACCTGGACAATGAATTCCGGTCTGCATCCAGTACGAGCTAACTGTATTACTAGCAACTCACAGTCATCTGTCATGACATTACAGTGAGGATGCCCAAGTCTAATATGGGGGTGTTTGTGTGCTATTAGTGTACAAATACCTCCCGCCTGCGTACCAGGTCTATCCATGCGGTGCAGGGTATAGCCTTCAAACTGGTTATCTTTATCCATCATATTTTCTTTTAGCCATGTTTCAGAAAAGCAGAGTATATCTGGTGTCTTCTCATAGGCAAAATATCTCAGGGTTACCTTTTTGTGAACCATACTCCTCACGTTCCATGAGATAATAAATAAACCTTTCGGTCTAACAAACGGCTGAACATTTTTCAACACTTGTTTAGCGGAGTGACCAGTGAGGCTGTTTTATCTACGTTTGCCACTCACCACTGGCACTGGCACACACCTGGTGGTAGATCTAGTACAGTGCCAATTGTATAATTATAGACTATGTCAGTGTAATGCGTCTCAATGTGTGAACTGGAGTACTGCCTACTAGCTACTGTAGTAGGCCTACTAGTCTAGATGATCTAGTATTAGTAACCGTATTTGTAGGCCAACTAGACACTAGTCTTAAAAAAGACAAGTAAACCGTGGTTTATCTAATTACTGGTTGGTTTGTGCTACTCAGGAGCCTCCTGCCAGTGCCACGCCCACAGCACAGACTGTCACCCCACAGGAGTCAAAAAAAAGAAAAGTCTTTGGTTTAAACAAGAATTGCGGTTGTTGCCGCGTAAAAAAATGCCTCAGGCATTTTTATACGCGGCAACAACTGCAGTTCTTGCATTTGAAGGAACATAATGTCTACATGGTTGGTTTATTTGAAGGTGACCCATTCAATTTCAAGACACCAAATAAACAGAGCGGGAGGATAATATAACTTCAAATATGGTAGTTACTATGAATTCCTTGGGTCCATGTTAGGGGGGCAGATATGATTATAACCAACCTCACGAGCATGGAAATGTGTGTTGCTAGGCAGATAAACAATTAGAATAGCTATTGCTAGGCAATCAGCTGTCTTAGCAACAAACTGTCATGTGACGCACGTGGCCTAACACGTGAGGCACGTGCAGGTCGGTATACTCCCTCTCAAAGGCTGTTATGTAAGTGTCACATGCTGCCACACGTGACACAACCCTCTCAGGCCGTCACGGGCGCCCCAGCGCCGTCACAGGCCGCTGCACAAGCCCCAGGGCCGTCACAGGCCGCTGCACAAGCCCCAGGACCGTCACAGGCCGCTGCACAAGCCCCAGAGCCGTCACAGGCCGCTGCACAAGCCTCAGGACCGTCACAGGCCGCTGCACAAGCCTCAGGTCCTTCACAGGCCGCTGCACACGGTCACATAGGGGCTTGTTGCACCTTTTGGCCAATCACTGTCAACTGACACTAACACTCAAGATGCCATGCTGGTAGCCTGGCCCCCTTAAATAGGGTCAGGTCCCTGCACTGGGCATCTCCATCCTCACTCTACACTTGGACACCACTGAGCAAGGACCTCTCCACTGACTGAGAACAAGGCTATAGGCTATGTCCTACTAGGCCCAACTATCAGACATGGTGTAGGACCCCCTTGGCTCTAGTCCAGTACTAACCTCAGGGTTATTAGGTATATTTACCAAGACCTATATTATTGTGTGGATAGGTGTAACTGAGTGGAACCTACATTGTACTTACTGTACTATTGCTGTCAACTTGTAATAAATACCAACTATACTACAAGACCTCAAGACTTAGTCAACTTCCTCATCATTACAAGGAGTCTCCCAACTAAAGGGGATTCCTTGTATGACAAAGTGGTGGAGAAGTCCTAACAAGATCCCACAAGCTGGCAGCACAGACTACCAAGACTCACCTCCGCAGCAAAGGACCAGCTACCCCTGGATCTCTACCCAGCAGGAGGAGGAGACCCAGCTCCAAGGAGTCATCCAGGAGCTCCACTCCAACACCCTCAGCTTCACCACACCACACCACTCAAGAGAGTGACTTCCAAGGCAAGCTTCACCTGGACACCCTAGCTGCCCTGGACAGTATCCAGGACACACAGAGTGACTTGTTCTCAAACGGTCAGCATACCCCAGGATCAGGTATGAGTGACGATGAGACAGTACCCCCAGGCCGGGCAGCCAAAGAGGAGGCTGAGGCACTTCTACTCATAGCCCAGAATGTAGAATCTCATGTGGATAAGACACTTAGGCCTGAACTAACAGCCCTACACACCACACATGAGGAAAGCACCAGCCGAGCCTTAAGGAAGGCCAAAGAGGAACAAGAGAAGGAATTAATATTACTCAGACAAGCCAACCAGGCACTGAAGAACTCTATGGAGACCCAAAAAGCTGAAGCCGCTCAAGCACTACTTGATATGCAAGCTCATCTACAAGTGACAATGAAAAACCAGCTAGCTGAGGCCCTAGCCTCACTCAAGTCAGGTGCACCCAATACCCAAGGAGTGAACCTGACTAACACTGACACCTCCTCAGCACTCCTAGATGCCTTGAAAGAGGAAAGAGTTGCAAGGGAGGCATCTTTCAGTGGGTTAAGGGACCAGCTAAAACGGGACAAAGAGGAAAAATACTGTGATATTCTACAGCCAGAAAAGTTTTCACAGTCCTCTCTCACACAATCCGCCAGGAGGCACTGCACAGACTATGAACAATACTTTGATTCCAGATATGGGTACCATCCCAGTAACAGAATCAAGTATTTCTCAAACTACCTAGATGGGAAGGCAAAAATTTGGTACAAAGCCTATAGGACAGCCCATCCAACAGCAGACTATGAAGAAATGAAGGCAGCTTTCCTGAAATACTTCAAGAAGGAGGACGACAGATTTGATGCTAAGGCATTGAGGAAGCAAAATCCAAAAGAATCTGTATCAGACTATGCCATGGCCTTACAAAAGATGGCCACAGCTCACAACAAGTCCGAGGAGAGAACAAGGGAAGCCCTGCTACATGGTCTAAGGGACGACATCAGTGCAGTAGTCATCCACAGGGAAGCAACTACATGGAATAAAATACTTGAAGTTGCAGAGGAGTATGAGAACCAACAAACAGTCTCCACTGGTAACATTAAAGATGAGATAAAAGCAGAATTAGGCTCAGAGCTACAGGAAACAATAGAATCCATGCAGGCACAACTGAAGTCTGTGACACATGTAAACTCTATGATTGTGAAGCAAACAAAGTCACAGAAAAATGGAAACCCCTCAAAGAAAGCCAAATCAGACCCAAAGACAGTTCAAATGGATCACTCATCAGAGGATGAAGACCAAAGCCTAAACCTCATGTCAAATGAACATGTGAGGAGGCAAGAACAAAGGGCACTGAAGGATCAAGGTAAACCCAACAACAGCCAACAAAGGAACTCTGGAAATAACAGAGGAGGCTACCGAGGCAAAAACTTTGACCCAAACTTCAGAAATAGCAACAGAGGAGGACAACGAGGCAGAGGTGGATACAGCCAAAATAACAGCCGAGATCACCAAAGCAACAGTCAGGACACCAGCCGTAGAGATAACAGCAGAAGTCGTGACAACAGCAGACACCGTGATAGTAGCAGAAATCGCGACTACAATCGCCGTGATAACAGCAGAGACCGTGATTACCACCGTCGTGACCAGAGCAGAGATCGTGACTACAACAGAGGTCGGGATCAAAACCGTCGTGACTACAGCAATAGTCGTGACAGACAGCATGACTACAACCGCAGTCGTGACAACAGCAGAGGTCGAGACAGCTACAATGGCTACAGATCCAACACACAAGGCTACAACCCCCAACAGCAGCCCCAACAGCCACCTCAAGCTATCCAGCCTGACGTGCTTCAACAGATCAAGCAGCTACTAGGATCTTCAAACTCGGGAAACTAGAGACCCACAGCGCCGCTGGGCCAGTGCGTTGTGAGCCTCTCCAACCCCCCATCAAGATCCAAGATCAACAATCCCTAGGACAACCAAAGACAATTGCTAGTATAGCAGAGACAATCCCCCAGATGCACACTGGGAAATCAATCCGACCATCAGTGATTCACATCACACCTCAACAAGATGCATCGCAAAAGGAAATGGGTGAGAGTACCAAAATTTCTGTTGAACTTCTTAAAAATGGCTGTTTAAATGCAAGATTCTATGAACACACTGAAATACCTTGTTTAGTTGACACCGGTGCCACTATCACCTGTGTCAGGGATACTTTTCTTAGGGAAATTCAGAAATCTCGAGATGTAGAAATCAAAAAGAGAAAGTTCAATGTACACTTAGCAGACGGATCCATATGCCATGTAAGACAAGCAGCAGTATTGAAATTCAAAATTCATGGTACCAGATTCGAATTCCCATTCTCAATTATTCCAAATCTCACAAAGCCAGTTGTCCTAGGCACAGATTTCTTAAAAGCAACACGATCACAGATCGAATTCAATGTAGACCCAGAGCTACAAGTCAAGCCAGTCCGAGCTGTTAGGGAGGCTACAATCCTTCCTTTCACAGAACTAGCAGTTCTAGGACAAGTCACATCCCTCAAATGTTTAGAAGGATGTGTAGGCACATTAGACAATTTGCAGAGGAACAACAGAGTTCCATACCTAGTTCAAAAGGGAGTAGTAACACCCTCAGAAATGAACAGGCACCCAATCATACTGCTCAATACAAGCCACCGACCATACAAGGTGAGGAAGGGTGATATAATAGCCCTATTCACAGAGGTAGATCCCTCTGAGTTACATCAACCAGATACTGACATCCCTACTGAGGAACCCACACTACAAGTGCTAGACACTGAAGAGAATTGTAGTGACACAGAGTCAGACTGTGCCTCAGTATATGCAGATCCAGATACAAACCGTGGAGATGACACTGATGATGAATTGGCCACAATTCACAGTGAGGCTCATGACATTATGCCAGACATAATGGAAAATGTGCCACCCAAATGTGTACTAACAGATATTGGACAAGAGAGACTCCAAAAGTTACTCCACAAGTATCAAGATGTATTTGTAGGTAAAGACAATGACATAGGTACAACCCACCTATACACACATTCAATTCACATCAAACCAGATGCAGTACCATGTCACTACCTACCATACAGGCAGACGCCTGAGAAGCAAGCTAAGATGGGAGAAGTCTGTGAAGACCTAGTCAGACAGGGCATCCTCAGAGAATGTGCAGAGGGACCCTGGGCATCCAGATCATTTTTAGTACAGAAAGCATCTGGAGGCCAACGTCTAGTCACAGACCTACGCCACGTCAATGCTAATATGATAAACCAAGCTTTATCAACGCCACGTGCAGACGACACACTAGACATGATAGGGTCACTCAAACCTACTGTTTTCAGTAAACTAGATGCGCAACAAGGGTTTTTCCAAATTCCCATAAGAAGGGAGGATCAACACAAAACTGCTTTCATAGCAAATGACAAAAAGTATGTCTATCAAAAGATGCCGATGGGTTTGGCTACCGCGCCGGCAGGATTTTGCCATCTAGTAACTCTAATTCTCAACAAACTGAAATACAAATGTGCCCTACCATACCTAGACGACATTCTAGTCCTATCACCAGATGTAGAACGACATTTTTCAGACCTTGAAGATGTCTTCAAAAGCCTGAGAATTGGGAAACTCAAGCTAAAGAAATCAAAATGTGAATACTTCACAGATAGGATAGATTTTCTAGGAATGCGTGTCACACCAGATGGTTTACAACCATCCCCAGAAAAGGTGGAAAGTGT
Organism: Harmothoe impar; assembly: GCA_947462335.1. Taxonomy (NCBI): domain Eukaryota; kingdom Metazoa; phylum Annelida; class Polychaeta; order Phyllodocida; family Polynoidae; genus Harmothoe; species Harmothoe impar. Next base: position 34,117,919 of record OX381717.1, on the reverse strand, counting down.
CAAAACTTTTCCCACCCCAAAATCCGTGAAACAAGTCAGATCATTCACAGGACTATGCCAATACTTCAAAAAGTTCATCAAAGACTATGCCAATATTGCTAGGCCACTGTACGACCTACAAACAAACCTAAAGGTTTTCAAATGGAATGAGGATGCAGACAATGCTTTCAAAACATTGAAACATGCACTCTGTACCCATGCACTATTGAGATACCCAGACTATGACAAAGAATTCAGTCTAGCAACAGATGCTTCAAATGTGAGCCTAGGAGCTGTTCTATCACAACGCAGTAGTGAAGGAGTACTGAGACCAGTAGCCTTCGCAGGTAGAACACTATCAAAGCATGAAAGAAACTACAACACAACAGAAAGAGAGCTACTAGGTGTAGTATATGGGATACTACATTTTAGGCACTACTTAGAAAGTAGACACTTTCAGTTGTACACAGATCATGCAGCTCTAATACCACTGCTCACAAACACAGGTTTGACCCACAGGTGGGCCAGATGGGCACTGGATATCCAACAATTTGCATTCACAATACAACATGTAAAAGGAGATGACAACATTCCTCCAGATGTGATGTCAAGAAGAGAATATCCAGATGCACCACCAATGACCAACCCCCCACCACCTCCAAGAAGGAAAAGGGCAGCCACCAGAACCAAATTCTCTAAAATCCAAACCAAGATACCATTCAACAGAGATGACCCACCAAAATCAATTGACAGACCAAAACCAGTGATCAGAGGTATCTTAAAAGAGACCACCCATTATGTGTTCTGTCATTGTGAAAGGGAATACTGTGAAGAGTATCCAGAAAACTGTTTTACCCCGGTTGAGACCAACAGGATTGCACAGATGGTGAAAGCCACATCCCGTGAACCACCACACAGTGCATCAGAAAATCAGTTGGAAGAAAAACTGCATAAAATTGCTTCAATCACCAAGGTAGTCAGATTTGCAGAAGAACAGCTGGATATGGAGGAAGAACAGGACAGAGACATTTGTGTTGTCACCACACGTTCAAAAGCAAAACGGTCGGTTGCAGAGGATACAAGGTCTAATGACCACCCTCAGCAATTAGGCCTAAAAGCCAAAAAGAACAAAGTGTCAACCAAATCCTCTTCCCCTACTAAATCCCCCATTTCAACACCCAGCACACCCACAGCCAATTTGCAGAAGCACTCAGACAGAGCAGGTACTGCACAGAAGGCTCACAAAACCAAATCTGACCCCCATCCCAAAAGAACAAAGGCCGCCTCCACCAGCACAAACAGAGGAGCAGCCAGTTCAAAGGAGCAGACAGTCAACACAGACATAGCAGTTGAACAACCAAAGAAACAGACAAAGACCAGACCTGCACCAAAATCTCCTGAAGCAATCCAGGCAGAGAAAGATAAAGAAAGGCTGGCACAGCATATAATGGAATTAGACCAGATGTTAGACCAAATCCCAGACAGTTCAATCAACTCCACACTGTTGAAAGAAGAACAAAGGAAGGACACTGGACTAATACCCATTATAGACTACCTAGAGAAAGGTGACCTACCTGTAAAAAGCACTGAAGCAACAAGGATTAGGAATAATGCTCAGCATTACCTACTCCTAGACAACATTCTAGTACACATATCCCCTACATCATGGAGAAAAACAGACACAGTACCACTACAAGTTGTAGTCCCAAAAACTTGGGTTGAAAACATACTGCAACACTTCCATGACTCACCAATGGCAGGTCATGTAGGTACTTCAAAAATTATGTCTTCTCTCATACCTAGGGTATATTGGAAATCTATGATGGCTGATGTCAATCAGTATGTGTCAACATGTGATACTTGCCTAAAAGCAAAAAGGGCAGTGCACACCCACAAAACACCAATGACTGTAAGGGACTATATGCCAACCCCCATGAAGCACCTAAACTTAGATGCTGTGGGACCACTCCCAGAAACAGCCAGGAAAAACAAACACATACAAGTTTGCATAGATTATTCAACTAGATATGTCATAGCATATGCCACAAAGGATCTCACAGCAGAAACCACACAACATGAGTTCTACAAGAACGTCATATGTCAGCAAGGTGTACCAACTTCAGTTCAAACTGACAATGGCACCTGCTACACAGGCAGCAATTTTAAGAAACTGATGAACACCCAGAAGATTAGACACGACCTGTCAAGTCCATACAGACCACAATCAAATGGATTAGTGGAAAGATTCAATGCCAGTATAGGAACAGCATTAAGGACTTTCTGTTCTCAGAATCAGAAAACATGGGACCTGTACATAGAATCAATTACATTTGCATTGAACAACACAGAGTCCCAGACAACAGGTTACACACCATTCTTCCTACTTCATGGCAGAAACCCTCAAACCATTGTAGAAACTGCCCTAAACATAGAGGAAGAAATCAAAACAGTAGCCGAGCATGTATCTGGAATGATACTGTCTCAAGATGAGTCTAGAAGAAAGGCAATAGACAGAGTCAAAAAGCTACAACAAGGAAGGAAGTCAAGATATGACAAAAAGCTTACACCACAAGCTATACTTCCACTAGATATTGTATATATCAACATTCCCAGAATTCTGTTGACCACAGATTCAAAGAAGCTTCAACCCCTATTCATGGGACCATATGTTGTTGCAGAAAGACCAACTCCAACCAGCGCAAGGTTGAAGAACCTATCAAATAACCTACTAGTCCCCAGACCAGTACATATTGATAGGCTCAAAAAGGTCACAACACTGAGGAAAAATGAGTTTGCACACAGACTCATTCCCCACACCTCAAAGTTTATCCACAGGATAACAAGGGATAAATCCCAAATCACACTCACCAAAGAGTCAGTTGGTCTAAACCAAATAGTACCCAGACCAGCCCACCACAAGGTGAAAAGAAACTCCAGGCAAGGGAGAATATCTAAGTAGATTACTTTTATATATTGACATGATCATATGGAATATCTATACCCACAGACTATGAATAATAGTCATATAAGTATATACACTCTATATGAAGGAAATTAATTTTCCAACAACTGTCCAAATCATGAATGATAAGTAGGAATTTCATATCAGCATAGGATATGAACCCACACAAAGGACAGAAAAGACAATATACACTATATAGGTTACAAAAAACAATGTGCACACAAAGTAGAATCAAAGGACAGATTACTACAGGGTTGAAGTCTGAAACCCAAAAGGCTACACACAAAAGCCAAAAAGAGACTACCTAAAGGGATTAGCAACCCAAGCTTGAAGAAACCACAATTATCATATTTTGCATCAAAGGCTAGCATCCTTGAAAGAATGCACAATGAAAATGTTTGAACCTAAATCCTGTAAAGTACATGAAACAGAGCGTGCTATGCCAAGAGACTACTGTCTAGACACACCCTTACCCTTCAAAGGACCCACACACTTGCCAGGGCAATCAAACCCCCACAGATGCAGGTGGTCCACACTAATTACCCCAGACATAATTACCCCAGTCAGACAAGCTGACACTGATGGCCCATAGCTAGGCCACCAGGGAAACAAAGCCAGGCCCTCAATGGATGAGGGTAGGGTGGGCTACATAAGAGGCCCTGACTCCATAGCCAACTCACCAGTTCTACTCCTGCAGCAGTCAGGTACACACCAGCTGGTCCTAGCCATACCAGTTCTCCTATAGCAGGAGGGACTCTGTCAGAAAGCAGACCACACCCACTCTACAATATCATACCCAGTCACTACAATCTTGGGAAAGGAGTCTAGCACAGATTGGACATTAAGCCAACACTAGCTTGATCATGGAAAAAGGTACAGTTCAAACACTACATTGATTATTATATTACTATTGGGACCAACCAGGATTTCTGCTCTCAAAACTATGTACACAGAGGCAGTGCCAAGTGGATACTTCACATAAGCAAAGAGGATAGCTCACAAAATCAGCAAACCAATTTAAACCTAAGTATATTGCAAAAACACTAGTAGAAATCTTACTAAGACATAGAATATATTTTATATTTCAGGCATGCTAAAGCCAATCCTACTACTAGTGATGATGGCCACTTCTCAAGCCATCACATATGTGCCCACCGTTAGACAGAACGTTGGAGCCATATATGAGCCATTACCTGAACCATTGGTCAATGGGCACGATACCACAACCATGATATTGGCAGTACCATACCATATACCTGCTCCACCAGAGACCGAAACCAAAATACTGGACCAGGTTATGGCACTAACATTTCCTACCTTGCATGACGACAGTTCTACCAGTCAGATATTACAGCAGGCAAGGGAACTAGATCTGTTAATAGACATAACAGACAAGGAAATTAACTCTACCTTAGCATCCATCCATTTGTTCCTATCAAATCCAATAAACAGTCAAGGAAGGTACAGAAGAGCACCACTTGGGTTCCTAGCCCCACTCTTCAGAGGAGCAATAGGTCTTGCCACACTAGATGACGTCAAAGAGGTCATGGACCAGATAAAGAACATAGACGGCATTCTAGAAGCTTTTTCCAAGCAAGACAAAGAAGCAGCTATATTAATTGATAAGGTCACCCAACGCCAAGACAAATTTGTCAAGGCGTATGTTAAGGATAAAAGTATGCTAGACCAAACCATGAACACTCTAGGCCAAAATATGAATTTATGGGCTCAAAATATGACCACATCTCTGAACACTTATGCAAATCACGAGCACACACAAAGAAGGAAGATCCAAATTTTAACTGATGCACTCACCATTATTGTAGCAAGAATGAACTATCTGCAAGCATTGCAGCGCACCACATCAGCACTCAGGATGCTATCAGCAGGCATTATGACTGCTGACATAGTACCACCAGCTGAACTAACGGAGCATCTGAATGATCTGGACATGACACTCAGAATACACTCACCAGGATCAAAGGTCGCCATAACTGACCTTGACTACTATTATTCCCAAAGAATGATATCCTACACCTATTCGGAACGGCACATATACATCCACCTGGATATCATTGTAGCATCCACTGTCTCCACCTTCAGAGTATTTCAACTGGTAACTACACCAGTACCAATCAACACCAAGGAGACACCTACAAAGGGAGTAACCCAATTAATTACTGATGTCAAATTCTTGGCTATCTCTGAAGATGGTTCACTATTTATTGAACTAACAAATGCAGATATGCTAACCTGTCCAGGAACTAAGATCAAAATTTGTACCAAAACTAGCCCGAGAATCCATAGACATGTACCTACATGCACAGTAGCAATTTACTTGAACCAAGCTCAGCAAGTCAAGGAAATGTGCCAATTTACTATCTCACCCTTGAAGAGACCTATCTCACACGCTGTAGCCATTTCACAAGATGAATATCTAGTGACCACAAATTCTCCCACCTACACAGTTACGTGTCACGGGAAACCAGCTACTACTCACAAAGCACCATCACACTCAATCATAGGTGTACCATGCCTATGTACAGTGAATATAGATCACTATTCACTACCAAATTCTAGGTTGCCATGCAACACTACAATTTCATTTCACTATGCTTTGGAGACCATAAACCTACCTTTTCTCGCGGCTCTAAATGAAATCAAAGAAATTGGACCAGACTCCAAGGCAAATCTGCCACCTTTTCCGAAGGTCAACCTATCCAGGACACTGGACATGTTAAGGAAATCAAGTAATATTGATGAATCAACATTACTAGACCTAAACCCATTCGCAAAAACCCTGCTAGATGATGCCTCCAGCCTGGCTAAGCCACTGGAAAATAGACTAATAGAGTCCTATCTATACAAAATTGCACGGCATCCAGCAGCATCTATCATACCAATGATACTTTCGGTTATAGCTACAATTTTGGCCACCTACACCCTATTCAAAATGCACAGAGGATCCACACTACTAGCTTATATGCCAACCGCAAAAGCATATAGATTTGTCACAGAGAAGCCTATGGAGAAAGCCTTCGAAACCCTATACAAGAAGGACACCACCACGGCACCAATAGAACAGGGCCCCACCCCTATTCTAACTATCCATGAGACCCATACTCTTATCAAAGCCATATTATTCACACTCACTATTTACTCAGCCTACAGGCTGACCAAATATCTAAAGAGTATGGCAACCAAGCACTGTGGAAAGGGAAAAGTCACTAAGAGGACAAATCCCACAGTAGTACTAAAAGTCTACAAAGGAGACACCAACTTCTCCTTCCCGTTGCGTCCAGTGCCACATGAGTTTGATACAATTATAAAAGCTTCAGCCCCAACATACAGAGATATGATTATCAAAATGTACCCTCTCCCAAGACTAGTATTTGAATGGAATGGACCAGTAGTAATTACTACTAAGAAAGGAGAGACCGCATATTTACTGCCAGAAACTATCAATCTACCATGGCGTGCCAGGTTCAGCATAATACCAGCGCTCAGGGAACCTAATCTAGATTTTGCCATGTTACTACAAAATGACATTTCACCCCAGCCCGTTACCATGGATACCCATGAGTCAAAGCTGGAAAACATCATAATTGACGACCAAAGAGAGAGCACCAATACATTCAAAAATGTACTCACCATACTCACCCAACCACCTACAGCTGTAACTAGTGAGAAAGTACATGGGGAAGAATAACACAATTATACAGGATTGAGATTGACCAAAACTTTTGCGAAAAGTTGGTTGGCCCTGAAAAGGACCGTTTATTTTGACATTTATAGATGCCACCCACTAGTTGTTATAGTCCCCCCATCCCAAGGCCTCCCAGGACTCGGCCAACTCGGCAGCGGCAGGAGATCCAATCCACGTATCTTCACTGAAGAGCCACTCGTTCTCCTCCCTCCACTGGACAAAACGTGCCTCCAAAGTAGACAAAGCATGCTCAGCGCTGTCTGCAGCATCACCTGTCACCGTGTAAGCACATAGGCCGACAGCCAATAGGAAGTCCCAGATGACCCCATCATTTCTGGTGAAAAGCAGTCGCGGGTCATATCCATCCAGATCACGTAGGGCCTGAGCCAACAGCTCCAGAGATGCCGCCCTGCGCATGGAAATCCCGCCAGCACCAAGGAAGTACCAGCCGTGATGACGGCACACCAAAACATCACCAAAACTGGCAATGTCGTGCCGGACTTTATGCAACCACCGCGTCCTTACTGAGTCATACCGACTCAAAATACTCCTAAAAGGAGTACCAGGAGTCAGCCCCTCCAAGGTGTTTTGATCACCTAACCACAGGTCTAAGGCCTGCATGTCACCCTGCAGCCAGGCCTCAGGGAGATATGCAAGTACCTCAGGTACAGCCTCCAACTCGTCCTCCAAAATTGCCATATGCGCCATACTGTGTTATCTCAAGGGTACTCAAGGAATAAGTGATCCTACTGTGGTCTACACAGCCTTTATAACCCCTCCCCACCCCCAAATGACACTGTTCACCCTCTGAAGTGATCCCCTCACTTCAGGTGACAAGTCCATGAGAAGGCACATGATCTGCTCACCAAAAGGTGTCAACCACCGGTGTCACCGCGGCACACGACGCATCTTGCGCCGCATGACACAATAGCCTCAAGGTGCCACTCAAAAATCTGCTCAAGGTGCAAAATTTTCAAACTCTCACAATCCCAAGGTCAAAGCAAGGTCTCAGCGTGTGTCAGTAGTATCAGGGAATCAATTTTAAGGTATCCCAAAATGAAACAGCCAATTTTTGAAAAATTGAAGTTTTACAAAAACAATTGCGTACTCTTAACCATGTCAAACTTGCTCAAACATGCATTTATATGTATGAAATTGTATTATTACAACCTAAATTGCTAATCAAACATGTTTGTATATAACACTGTATTTGCACTGTATTTTACACTGTATACCTTTGTATTATGTAAGACTATTTACAGAAAAACATGAAGCAAAAAGGGAGATAGTCCGCTGACTAACCCTAGGATACTACACAAAGGACTTAAATCTCACAGCAGCGGCCCACTGCAAAGACATTTCTGATCAAAGTGTAGATCCACAAGTTGCAAATTGCCAACACCAAGAATCTTGTAAGATTCAACTATCATTGCAGAAACAAGATACCGAGTCATTTTTATGACATTATGAACACTTACCCTCCACCGGATAAGGACAAAATATCTGCATAAAAAGGACTGTATTTGTACATACAAACTTACAAACTTAAGTAATGCAAAATGTCAGAAGACACAATTATGAACACTTATCCGCCACCGGACAAGCAGATAACTATGCATAAAATGTACATTACTGATTGCTATATCACGCAAATCCAAAGATAAGCGCTATCTAGAAATAAGAAAACAAACTTCAAGCCGGTTGGCCTACTTTTATATAAAAGTGGCCTTGGTTTTTTTGGTATCAAACAAAAAAGTTCGTAAAAGATTATCATAAGATTTTGCATAATTTGCATTATACTCTGTATATTTGTATTCACATGTAAACATTGATATATCAAAATCCACTCAGTTCCACAAAGCACCTATTTCACCAAAGACAGCCTATTACTTGATAACACATTTTTCATCATGTTTTAGAATTAAGACAAAGATGTACCATGCTGTGTATATAATTCAAACAATGATTCGAAAAGTGTCAGATAAAGACACAATGTATTACTACTCTGTATAATATGTGATTAAGAAAGTACCAAATTGGTACAAAGAAGGTTTACATACCTTATAGTTAAGATTACACTGTATATAATGTAGATGACTAGCCAAGCACAAAACCAAAATTCTCCCCAGACCTTTGGTATTTACATACTCTCACATCATCTATATTACAAAAAAAAGTGTACTTCACTACAAAAAAAAAAATCAAAAACAAAAGGTAAATTCTATTTGCCACCAAAAATTGTGGATAAAATTCCAAAATTCACCCCAAATTTTTAGATGGAATGACAACTGACGGTGAGTTGTCCTTTTTCCCGAGGGGGAGGCACCTGTCATGTGACGCACGTGGCCTAACACGTGAGGCACGTGCAGGTCGGTATACTCCCTCTCAAAGGCTGTTATGTAAGTGTCACATGCTGCCACACGTGACACAACCCTCTCAGGCCGTCACGGGCGCCCCAGCGCCGTCACAGGCCGCTGCACAAGCCCCAGGGCCGTCACAGGCCGCTGCACAAGCCCCAGGACCGTCACAGGCCGCTGCACAAGCCCCAGAGCCGTCACAGGCCGCTGCACAAGCCTCAGGACCGTCACAGGCCGCTGCACAAGCCTCAGGTCCTTCACAGGCCGCTGCACACGGTCACATAGGGGCTTGTTGCACCTTTTGGCCAATCACTGTCAACTGACACTAACACTCAAGATGCCATGCTGGTAGCCTGGCCCCCTTAAATAGGGTCAGGTCCCAGCACTGGGCATCTCCATCCTCACTCTACACTTGGACACCACTGAGCAAGGACCTCTCCACTGACTGAGAACAAGGCTATAGGCTATGTCCTACTAGGCCCAACTATCAGACATGGTGTAGGACCCCCTTGGCTCTAGTCCAGTACTAACCTCAGGGTTATTAGGTATATTTACCAAGACCTATATTATTGTGTGGATAGGTGTAACTGAGTGGAACCTACATTGTACTTACTGTACTATTGCTGTCAACTTGTAATAAATACCAACTATACTACAAGACCTCAAGACTTAGTCAACTTCCTCATCATTACAAGGAGTCTCCCAACTAAAGGGGATTCCTTGTATGACAAAACCAATAGAACCATTGAATTCCTTGGGTCCACTTTAGGGGGCGTAGGTATGATTATAATCAACCTCAGGAGCATAGAAATGTGTGTTGCTAGGCAGATAAACAATTAGAATAGCTGTTGCTAGGCAACCAGCTGCATTAGCATTATACTAATAGAACCATTGAATTCCTTGGGTCCACTTTAGGGGGGGTGTTAGTAGGATTGTAATCAACCTCAGGAGCATGGAAATGTGTGTTGCTAGGCAGATAAATAATTAGAATAGCTGTTGCTAGGCAACCAGCTGCATTAGCAGCAAACAAATAGAACCATTGAATTCCTTGGGTCCATGTTAGAGGGGACAGGTATGATTAGGCCTAAACAAAAAAAAGTTGTGTTCCGGTAACATGGCCAAAAATAAACAGGGTCGGTAGGTCGGATTTTTATTTTTTATTTTTTATTTTTTTTGGTCAAAAAAGTCAATTTTAGTAGTAAAAACGCCAAAAATGTCATAAATTTCCTCAAAAATTAAAAAAATGTCCCAAAAAAATTAGGGTCGGCCCCTAAAACGTAGGGTCGGTCGGGATACCGGAACACAACTTTTCTTTTTTTTTTTTTGGCCTTATAATCAACCTCAGGACCTATCAAAGGTTGATTAATATTAATGTTATCATTATATGCATAAATTTGTGTTGTGACACCTTAAAACAAAATGGCGACATCCCTTAAAACAAAATGGCGGCACCCGTACTGACTTCCTGTCAAATAAAAACAATATAATGCCTCAACCTGGTAGTTCCCAGGCTCACCACCAGGGCCCCTCAGGGGCCTTTCGGCATTAAAAAAAGGAACCTGTGAAAAACACCATTCAACATGATTCATGATTGAGGCATGGACCTGGGGATTACATGTACAATCAGCGCGCACAAAGGTCCTTTGAAGCAGAAAGCAGGGTAACTCGAAGGGCTTTTCACCGAAAACAGGTGAATTTTTTCTGTGTAGTACCTATGATCAAAAAATACTAAGGGACTGGGAGGAAGTGCTGTACCTCTACATGGGGTAAAATTCGACATGTGCGACATGGCGACACGGCATTTTTAAAAATCGACACGGGCGACACGGCACTTTTAAAAATCGACGGACACAGACATCTTTATAAACCCCAGTATATTCTACATACATAAAAATCGACACATGACACAGCCCTTTTTACTAAAAATCGACACGGCGACACGGCCAAAACTGGGGGTACCCATGTAGAGGCACAGTGCTCTTTTTTCTCCCCCCGCCCCCCACTAACCAATGTGGCCTGTGTCATGAGATCTTACAGAAAGTTATACAGGCCATTTGCCTTCTACAGTGTCACAGGACATATCGGCCCTCTTTTCATATGAATGAATAGAGATTGTAATTTTTCTTTAATAACAGCTCTCAAAATTGATTTGAAAATACTTAAATTCAATTTCTAATAGGAATACAGTGTATATTTGAGAAATCATTTCACTGTTGGAAAGCTGAGATCATGTCTGGCCATTGTGGCTGATGTCTGATAGCCTCACATAGGCTGTTGCGATTCTACATCGGCAAAAGCCGATGTACCAATGTCATTTCGGCAACACTGTATATATGCCATGGTATGACCTGTGGCAACCCCCTGGTGGATGGAGTGCACAGTCCACGGTTTCCACCTAAACCCATCGTAACTAATAACCCCTGGAGCTACTATTTCTGATTAGGTCTCCTCCAAATCTAACATGAATATTGAGAAAAAGACACATGGGAAAGATATAATGGAGGTAAGCTCTGACGCAACACAGGTCCGAAATAAAATGTAGGATTATGATACTGAATGACCTTTTGACTTTGTATCATTGGCACATGAGAAAATCTCCTGTCCTAGAAATATACATTCAATCACTCAAAGAGCACTTGAAAGGGGTTTACCATCTAACTTAAATGGCGGCTAGCAAGGCTAAGACTTCCAGCCTTAGCAAGCCACAGTACCACCTCTGACCAATCAGGGCGCCGCTACAGTGCCACTTGTACCCATGAGTTTATGAACAACCTTTGAACAGGTACCAGTCTTTGCCACGATCTGTGCTAGCCACCGTGCGGGGCACCTAAATTCGCACATGGGGTTTAAATTTGACAAGTATGTCGAATACAATTAAATTTTGTTCATGGAATGATTCCTCAATGAGGTGAATGTCCAATAAACTTTTCATACTTGAAGCAAGGGGATTGAGAGTGAATAATGTGTATAGCATGAAAAGTAGGGTCATTCTGAATTTCCTGACTTACTTTTGAGAAAATTGATTTCAAACCCCCAATTATCTTTAAATATCTACTTACTTAAACACCAAACTGCACACAGGTGTTGTTGACGTCATTGCCCAGACAGACGCCATCTTGTGGTGCCGCTAGCAGACGACATTCGTCCTTACAAAGGTCGTAACAGGCACAGAGGTCATCTGCTACACACAGCTTGTAGCAGTCGTCCGCGGTGACCACCTTAGCAACCAGATCAGGCGCTGCCCAGGAACGTAACCCCGAGAGAACATAGTCTGTCTCAACTGGAAGACAAAAGGGGAGATATGATAATCATAAAGATTTTCAATGATATCATATATTAGTATTTATATTTTGAATCTGTTTTTTTTACACACCATGCATTGAATCAGTTATATTACTCTTGGTAACAAGAATTATGTACCCATTTCAGAAGAGAAATAAATATTCAGGGGTTTCAGCTAATGATCGATGGAGATTAACTTTAGCCACCCCAGTAGGGATATAGACAGAGGTCCACGATAATCTGTCTGAATGACAGGTATCTCCACGAGTGGGACCTTGAGTTGTATCACATGAGGCACAGCAGAGTGTGATGCAACCCAAGGTCTCACGAGTGGAGAAACCAGGAGTTCAGACTGATTTGAGTGGATCTCTATGTTTATTTCATGTGAATGTTGATCGATTCCATTTTAAAACGACATTTAAAGATTGATTTCACAACTATACCGTGGAGAATTCTAAATGGAGCTGTGGAGAATAAGATTCAGTTTCTCCACGGGGATGTGCAGAACGGCTCTGCCCATACAAAACAATGGTAAAGTTGTTTCTCCACATGAAATAAACCAACTTTAAACCAGCAATGCTTACATTTCCTTGTAGGATCGGGAGTAGCTTTAGTACTAGTCGGGAAACCGCACCAACAGTAGCAAACAATTTCACTCTCAAGAGAATTCAATCTTCTTTGTATGGCTAGTTGTATGGGGGATATATGCAGGGTTTGATCAGCTATGATCTTTTTTTTTCGTAATATTTCAAATTTTATTTGGAACATAGGAGGAAATTTTGAGAAGAGCCATTTGAATAACAATCTCACAGTTTTAATCAGCGAGATGGGGATATTTCTTGAGAATTGATCTGCTTTTTAATCCTCTGGACCTCTCTACTTTTATCCCATTCTTAGAACTTAATTACTTTACTCTTTAAGGGCAGCTAGTTCTTTATTGCACTGTGCCCTTTAATAGTGATGATGCAGTAAACTGGTAGTGCTGCATTCATGCATTGTGTCGACCTCTAATACAGGGTTGATATACTCCCCATGGGTTGGCATGAGGTACCCATTTTACAGTTTAATTATCGGCGTCGCATTGGCACATCACAACGACAAATGAACATGAAGCCATATTCAAAGGGTTCAGACTTGCGTCATGGATTTCGTCTTAAGGAAAATAAGTCCCACAGAAGGCTGGTAATATGATTGAACTTGCTCTTTGATGGGTAATTAATCTCACTGATTCTTCCCAACCTCCACCTCCCAGCACTTTACCACGCACACTCTTAAACTCACACACAGAATTACAGACATATAATGCCCATTAAGTTACTTATGGGAGGTCTGTCGTTTATTATATTGATCAGAGATGCCAATTCACCTATTTTCACCCTAGGATTTCACTGTAAGCCCAGCCATGGATATTCTACAGTGTATTTTCATTGGGGAGAATAAAAGCGTGTACGCTTTTATTCCACTCAGTGCAGGAAATGATAAGTAATAAGCATAAATGATATAGATAGGAAGGGAAGTAAGGTCTTGGTCAACATCCTGGATCAATTCTAAGAAGATTGAATTTTGAGTCCCAATCATCGGATATACTGTATTCAACGTAATAAGCGCCCTCCCCCAAATAAGCGCTCCCTCCCCTTTTTGTGACATTTTAAGACTAGAATAAAGGCTCAAATTTCCCAATTTTGGAGACAATTAAATAATCCAACTCTTAAGTACTTAAAATGCCATACAAATTATTTCATAAGGGCCCAAGGCGCTTATTATGTCGAATACGGCACTCACATTGATGAACCGTCACCTGTATTACTACACAGACGGTATGTCAGTAAGGAATCTCTTCTTCCTCTATTACCAATCCCCGAAACCCCACCCTACCCCCAGCCCCTCTCCTCTGTCTATTACCTGAACCATTGTTTAAGGACGGCAGGATACCTCATGGCACACAGTTCATCTGTCATAATGATACACCAGTGCAGAGATGCCGAGTAACTCCCTAGGTCTTAGATGTTGTATCATGACTAACCCTTGAAAAAGTATCAACTGCATAGGGTCTACATGATGCAACAATGCAGTACTATTGCAGTACTATATGCTACTAGTACAAAAGTGCAATTAAGAACTATGTTGCCCTTAAAAAATATATAATGACAAGCACCGGTTAATGAGACATGAAATAGGATTAACGCATCCTCCCGTCGTTAAGGGGTTAACTCACCTGTGCTACCACTGGGTGCTGGACACCTGTACTTACCTGTGCCGCCCCGGGTACTGTGTGTGGCAGAATGTAGATCCTCCACGACAACCAACCATGACACCTGCTTATTGATCTCCATACCACCCCTCAGCATCTAGTTACCATGACAACCAGGTGTGACAGACTGCTCAGGTGGGCTGACCACCAGCTGATGCAGGTGGGTGGGTGGGGGGAGGGGGGGGGAGCTAGTAGTCTCTGATTGGTGGAGGCAGGAGCAGGTTTTACTTGTGAATTCCCCAGCTGAACCCTTTAAGGGTGGCATGATGTCTAAGGTGTTATGTGTGTATCTCTTTATGGACATGTACCAACTCAGCATCAGGCTGAGTTGGTGCAAGAAATGTATCCACACCTGAGGATCTGCACAATGGCGAGTTACTCACCGCTGCTGCATTTATGCAACATGTCAATAATATGGAAAAATCATGTCAACAGTGGTGCATAGACACATCCTGATTTTTCACTGGAATTTCTGTACTAAATAAAATCATATCAATTTCCTGCTTTGCAATCCTAAGATGTCCTACTTTTTATCCATCAGTGAGTTGCATCTCTGCATAGTGCACTAAATCACTATGCTGCCCTTTTAAAACTAAGGGCTAAGGTCTAATTTGTAGCATCAGACATCTAGGAAAACACCACACTAACTATTTCTACTTAACCTCTCGAAGTTGTAATGACCTCAAAGTTAGCTTTCTCAAGGGGCTGCATGTCCACATTCAGATCTGACTTTGTTCGCTTTTAGTTCTTGCTTCCGTTGCAAAGAGAGGGGTGACTTTGAAATATGAGGATTCACTTTGATGAGAAATCATGAAGGGAGTAGCAGCATTAGTCAAAGTCTGGTGGATCAGTGTGAGGGGCGGTTGGGATGGGAGGTTTGTTGATGCTCCTACCAACCTGTCCCCTACCTACTCACTTACTCGCTTATTTTGCGTAACTTCCCTCCTGTCCCCGGCCATACTTCTCTCACATGTTCCGTCGACCCGTTTCACAATCCCTTTCCTGTCAGTCTGTTTGTCTGTCTGCCTGCCTGCCTCCCCTCTCTCACCTTCCTGACTCCTTACCTACCCTTCCATCCCCTTTCTCTCCCTACCCATCCCTCCCTGCCTGCCTGCCTGCCTCCCTGCCTGCCTGCCTGCCTGCCTGCCTGCCTGCCTCCCTCCCTCCCTGCCTCCCTCCCTCCCTGCCTGCCTCCCTCCCTGCCTCCCTCCCTCCCTCCCTCCCTCCCTCCCTCCCTCCCTCCCTCCCACTGTCCCCTGCCTCTCTCTATACCTAATGCCTTAGCCGTGTGCTGTCCCCATAACCAGCAGCCGTGTAAACACCCCTGACTGGGAATTGCCAATCACTCTGCGACTGGTACTGGCAGCGGCGGCAGCAGCAGTACCAGCAGTTCCAGCAGCAGCAGCAGTAAGAGCAGCAGCGGCAGCCGTAGCAGCAGTACCGTAAATTCTGCGGCTGATATGCGAGTATTACTTTGCGGCTTATAGGGTCGCCCCAAAGCTGGGGCATGGCTTACTCGCGAGTTTTTGCTACTATAATACAGTACTAAAAACAGTTTCCAAACCCCCTTTCAGGCTTATATGATTCCTCATAATTAGGCGAGTATCTTATACGTGAGTTAGGCTTATATACAGGAATGTATAGTAGCAGCAGTTGCAGCAGCAGCAGTAATAGCAGCAGCAGCAGCAGCAGCATAATCAGTAGCAATATCAGCTACAGCAGCAGCAGCAGTAACAGCAGCAGCAGCATAAGCAGCAGCAGCAGCAGCAGCAGCAGCAGCAGGACAACAATCAGTGCCTCATGTGGCAGCAGTGGGTGGCTGAGTGAGGCAGGTAGGAGCAGCCTCTACCAGTGTCAGGTGTCAGAGCTGGAGCTGACCATGCTGAGCTGCTACCCAGTGCTGCTGACACCTTCCTCCCCCCTCCTCCTCCTCCTCCTCCTGCCCCTCCTCCAGCAGGCCCTGTCAGTACCACCACCAGGCTACACCAGCTCACTGTCATAGTGTCAACACCCCCCCCCCCCCACCTCCTGCTGCTACTGGAGTGTGTGACAGCTCACTGGTAGTCATGGCACCAGTCAGGGAGGGACAGTACCACCAGCTGGAGTCACCACTCTGCTGCCTCCTCCAGTGTTAGGGCTGCTACCAGGGAACCCTCTGTCTCCACCCTTACCCTCACTCAGCATGACTGGGATTAGCATGGATACAAGGACTCTATGGTGGTAGGTTGGTTTACATTGTTAGATTACATGTTGGTGTATCATGACTGGTACTAGCATGGATATAAGGATTCTATGGTGGTAGGTTTAGTCACATTATCAGATTTCAAATATATAAATGTATGTCTATAACAGGTAGGAATTCTATAGCATTCAGTCCAAGAGATGTATTCCAGGAAAGAGCCCTAGTATTAAAAGCTGAAATTAACGTCTAGACATGTGTACTCTGGTTGTCAGATTGATCACAGTTGGGTGGGCACAGACAATAGTTATAGTGGTGGAAGGGGATATATAGATATAAATATGTATTATCTTCAAAAGACAATCAGTTCTGGTAGGCAAACAACCACTAATATACTGTCATTTATCATTATCAGTGTATGTTCCACTGTTACTTCTACTATGGCAATATCTTTTCACATCTACTACAGGGCAGTTGTAATTTCTGAAAATATTCAAATTAATATTTCAGATAGTTTTCTCATCTGTTCATTTGGAAAATTCTCATTTACCAATGACAGTTAGATATCATGGAGGTACATCATATACAAGTTGTTAGCTAGATGTATTTGTTTGAAGGTGATGTGGTCACTGCTGACAGAATAACAGATAATTGCATAAAGTTAGAGTAGTTAATTACTTTTTCAGCCCCATAACTAGTTAGTTCGACACTTCTACCCCTGTAACACTGTAACTGTAACAGGGGTAGAAACCATGTGCCTTTGGGCTAACCAAGTCACTCTGCCAATCTGGCAGAGTAGCTATTTTGATAGAAGTATTTACTCTACAGTCTAATGCTTTCAACCACATGTCCCTCAATGTATTTCCACCTATTCACCATCAACAAGACATTCCTAATACATAAATAGATATGTAATTTTGGCTTTGTTTGATGTCAACTCTACTCCTTTTGGACACTCCTCCTACCACTTCTCCCTGCTGCTGAAATCAAAATGTGTGACATACACTAACATTGGCATGTTTGCAGCAGTATAAGTTTGCTGGACATGTAGAGTTCCTTTTGGGGAACAGGATTGACCATTTTGAGGGACTGACAATAAGAACATTGATGAGAATAACACCCTGTTTATCCCACTATAGGATCCCTATGTAGCGGCAGTCTGGCGCAGTAGCGCCAGATGTGTCGGACTATAACTAGTGGGATGGGCTCTATCAATCTTATCCCTACACTCTCTGAAACCTGCCTGAGAACACCTACCACATTATGATATAATGAGAAAATATTACTCAAGACAAAAACAAAAAAAGAGTTGGGAGTTTCAGGGTCGATTTGCTCAAATTCTGAGAAAACTGTCTGAACCACTCAAAAAGACGAGGGATGGAGCTTATTATGTTGTATATGTTACATGTAAACTTGCTGCCCGTGGTCTTGTCCAACCATTGGTGAGCTGGATCAATGACTGGGCATGCAGCTCTGTGTGGTATAGTGTGAGGTGTGCACTGCATTGTCATACTCAGTCTTCACACATATACAACTTCATACTGGTGGTCTGGTACGTGATCTCTCCTCAGTGAACCACGTCTGAGATATCTGGCCATGTCTACTCTAGGAAGTATGTAGGACCAGGTAAATAAACAAACTCTGAGAGAGCCCTCAGCTATTGGCTGACCACTAATTGGTTTCCTCCCTCACCTCATAGATTGGATTACTCATCTCATAGATGTGATCATCCATAGATGGTATCACTGCTGCATTGGGCAAGCAGCATTTAAATCTGTCCGATTGTGAGACACACTACCACTATTTGTGGAGGACTCCTCGCTAACTTGAAGCTGTCCCATAGGCATCGGGTACCATGTACGCCTGGACGTTGCATCAATCAATCAATCAATCACCTCTACTGGGCAATCCATCAAAATCTCTACTGGGCAGACTGCTGTGCCACAGCGACAAAAATGTGTCAAAATCTTTCCCCTAAATGTTTTCCCCTGAACATGCAGGTAGGGGACAAAATGGCCGCCCCCAGAGGGTAACCCATGAGGGTGTTATATAAACCAGCAGCATCATTGATCAGCAGCTGCTAGTGTTAATTATGGTCATTATAGTGTTACATATGTCAACAGTGATGGTTCTGTTCTATAGATGTCTGCTTGCACCATAGAATCAATGCTCTACTAACCATTTAAGAGTAACATAGTGCTTTAATCAACTATATCCTTTATGGTCATTAATTGATGTATGACGCGAGTAACTCGTCAGGGCTGCACGAGTGTACTGATACAGTACTGTCATCATTTATAATTCTTAAATGGAGTACTAGTGAGTAGCCAGGGCTGCATTAATACATCATGGCAAAGGGTGTATCACCGTACATTAAAGCACTATGCTGCCATTAAAGGGACAATTAGTGGTCAGGTAAGCATGGCATTAGTTTGGCTTGTGGGTATTATATCAGAGGTTGACAATAGGGGATTATAACACCTCCCCCCCATCTCACTATGGGGTCATTATGAGCACTTCCAGGTGCTACTTTTATGCACCAGTATGTTTACAGACTCCGGTAGATTATCATTCTACATTGAGAGCTATAAGTAGTTTTACACTGTTACTCTTCATCAAAATGAGTCAGTGAACATATTTATGATATACAAATGTATAAACACCTCAGCCATCTTGTCCCATTATCAATCCCTATAAAAAGGACTTCCCTAAATGGTCACGCAGAAGCAACGACTTGTACGACAGCTAGGACCCCAGCGTTATATGATTTGCCCAGATAATATATCAAGTGTTTTAATTCTAGTCCTTAATCGCTTCTTGCAGAAAGGAGATTGAATGTCGATGACCGCAATCGGCTCCCGAAAAAAGCCTACTTCCTACTGCCTACCACTTCTGAGCCTGAAACCAAAATAATATAAAGTTATAACTAGCAAATAATAGAAGATTAATTATAATCATAAGAAAATGAAGAGTGTGTTTGATCGCCTGAGCACAATTATCACCATAGAGCGTGGCCTACAGAGCGTGGCCGAGCGCACTGTCTAAGTCTCATTGTGCCCATTAACCGTTTAAACATAGCCTAGTGCTGTGATACACTATCTCATTTGTCGATCTGGTGGGTAGCTCGCCAGTCTTGCATTTTTCATGCATCATGCTGATCCAACCGGCTTGATAAACTCCAGAGGATTTGGCATGATGAACAAATGCAGCACCCATGCTGCATTTATGCATCATGGCGATATCAACATGAAGCTTCTGGCATGATGCCATCCTTAAAGGGTTAATAAAGGAGGAAGGTCTCAATGTAGAAGGCCATCATCACATAAAACAAATGCCGCCCCCTCATTCACTGATAATTACAGACTGTTTGGTTTTAAATTAGGCGCAGTGGAAAAGGTAGCGCTTTGATTGCAGTGAATCACTAAGATGGTCCAATTAACGCTGGCCTTTACTCGCCGCCATCCACCGCCCCAACCGGCTGCCTCCTCCTGCATTCTACTGACCTTGCAAAAATAGCCATCTCTTTTTTGTTTATTTTATTCTAGTTCTTAAGCTCCTTAAGGCCAGTGCTTTTTTGATGCAATATACCATTTTATCATTTTGGCTTCGGGACAATTTCAACCTCATGGAGGCGGCATGATGCTATAACACAGCGCTGGCGAGTTACTCACCAGCGCTGCATCATGACAACAAGTAAACATCAAGACTTGAGGCATCATGCCATCCTTAAAGGGTTAGTACTTTAGGAGCTGCACACATGTGCTCATGTGTTGTGTTTTCCCTCCACTATTTAGCTCCTGCTGACCCTGTACAGTGTAAACACCAGCTGTGATAAATATAGATGCAGAACTTCTCTTCACAATGTAGATCTAGACATCAAAAACTGTATAATGTTTACAATTAGAGTAGCAAGATTAATAAACTGTAGAATGTGGTTTACCGTAAACTTTTGCGTGAAGCCGCAGTGCAGCTGATAGAATTCGGGGTGTTGCTTATGCGAGGAGGGTTTTTGCTTGTATGGTACAGTACTAAAGTGGCAAAAATCAGACCCAAAATATGCCTTATATGATTTGTGAAATTTTGGGGTGCGGCTTATACGAGGGTTTAATAGAGTTATATGCTTGAATTTACAATGATACCACTACAACTAAATTGCAATACTCCCCTAATATGCACAACTAGTTCAATTCAACAGAAATACTACAAGTATATGTGAAGTAATTAGAATTGAATAGTCCAATTTGTGACTGGCAATCCACTTCTGGAGTGGGTTAATATCATTCAATACATGTTTTTAGTACACACGGGGCTTATAGCAATATAAAAACAGATTGTTGTTGCTGCTTTTCTTTTTAAAAATTCACTTTTTTTTTTATTGGCACCAGGGTAGAGTACTGCATGGTACCAGTAGACTATGCAGGCTGTAGGTGGTGATAGGACATAGATGTACAGGCTAGGTGTGAGAACCACATGTTTTTGATTAAAAAACAACTTTTATTGTTCATGAATGATCCAATGAATTCTCTATGTTACTTCTACATTTAAAACACATGTTGAGAAAATCAAAATACTTTTCAAATAGCCTCAGGTACCATACATTTAAAGCTCACTTGATTAATGAGACCCTGCAGAATTTTGCATGACTCTTTTTTTTTAATGGAATTGGATATTAAAGGCGTATGCAGGATGCCTTTTTGACTCTTACTTGGAGAAGTAGGTCATTGGGTGCAGAAGGCTCTTACTAGTATCAGGCTATTTCTATAACAGGATGCCTTCTTTACTCACATCCCACTTTAATGGTAACTGACCTGTAGGCAGTAAGGGAGTGGTTATCAATTAGAAACGAGGAGGTGGTGGTCAGTGAAATTTTGTACAGAGGCTCTAGCGAGTGCAGAATATATTACGCCCTTCCCCTTGTTGAAAGCTCTGAATAATTTACGCCCCCAACCCTTTGAACTTAAATAAAATGCAGGCATTCTTTTGCTAGAAAGGGGCAAACCATATTACACCCTACCTCAAGATGGGTTTGAACAGTTTACACCCCATACAGGAGTGGTAGTGATCCTAATTATTTCCCCCCACTTCGAATAATATATGATCTGTCCCTAACCATGTAAAGATGCACCAACATGATGTCTGCGAGTAACTTGCCAGCTAAGCATTATGCATTTTGCTGCCCCTCCATGTACATTTATTCACTAGCGAGTTAATCACCAAGGCTGCATTGCCATTCATTCAACCAAATGACAAAATAGTGCATTACTGTATTCAATGTATTAAGGGCTTACTAGGGGGAGGGCGCTTATTATGTCGAATACGGTATAGCACTATGCCATCCCTTAAATGGTGCACAATTTCCACTTGCGTTTGGGTTAATCAAATTTAATGGGAATTAGAGTAACAGCATGAGATCGGCTAACTCATTAGTAACTCATTACATTTATAATTAGACCTTCACGTCCTAATTAAACAGGCCATTTATGCTCCTCAGTATGATGTCCACACCCCGTACACGCTATTATAGTTGACACAGATCGGCATTTCATAGGAGCAATGGCAGCCTCCTGATGCTGTGTTGCCAAAATGACATCGGCACATTGGTTTTTGCCGATGTAGAATCGTAATGGCCAATGTTAGACCATTAGACATCAGCCATAATGGCCAGCCATGACCTCGGCTTTCTAGTAGTAAAATAATTTGTCAGATGTTCATATTACAAGCAAAGTTATAGTCCTGGAAGTATTATTCGATGAATTAACATATTTTCATGAATTTTTCTAGGTTCTCATCAAATTATGGTTTATATGGCCTGTGTAGAAAGCAAATGGCCTCGCGACACAGACCACATTGACCAGTGTGCATAACACTGCTGATAGAGGGCCTGCTATTGAGAAAAAAAGGGCCTGACCAACGTATAGTATCCTTAAATCTCATATTCAAGCCGAATATGAGTTTGAGAGAAAACTTGAGAGAAAATATATTTTTAAATGCTTTTCACTATGATCTATAAATGTATCTACACCACGAACATTACTGTAGGGGATAGCATTAATATATATGAGGCAAAATATATAAAAATGATTTGACTTAAAATTATACTAGTATGGTAGGTGAGGTTTTGTGGTAGTCTATATTGTTTACCCGTGAAAACTCTTGATGTCATGGTTACTATAAACGGGGTGTGTGGAATTCAGTGACAAAGGCACGCCGATAATGAAAGACGGCCCGAGCAGCAGATGCTCGCTGACAAATTAACCCTTTAAGGGCTGCATAGTGCTTTAATGCACTGGACCTTTTAGGGCCATAATGCATGAATGCAGCTCTGGTGAGTAACTTGCCAGTCATGCATCATGCCGACTCCACCAATAGATACAGTCCTGGTGGGTGGCATGATGCTATAACGCACGCACCTCCATGTATTTTGTTCACTCACAACTGTTCCAGATGATTCATTAGATATGGTCGATTAGAACTGCCCCAAACGGCCAAAAATTAAATAAAAATGTTATATTTTCAAAAGAAATTAAGATTATGCAATTTGGCCCTGTCTTTTCAAAGTAGAGTTATATAACCTAAAACTTGACTAAATATATATTTTTTCACTATAGTCATCCTTTTATACATGCCGTCCCCATCCTTGGCTAATTTTGTCTTCATCAGTTAGCCGCCTAATCCCTTTTCCCTGCTCGTCCTTTCTGGTTGCCACGGTAACCGATTGATGAGATATTCGATATGCACGCCCGATGACATTCATCATTGAACGCCAACGGGGTATCAGGTAGTCCGGGCTCCGGACAGATGAAATACAATCAGGAGGGGGGGGGGACATATCCGGTGATAACTAAAGGAATATACCGTAAAACCCCGCCTATAAGCCGACCCCGCCTATAAGCGAAAAGTGAGTTTAAGGACAAAAATTCGGCTTATATGGAATCATTATAACATTTAAAAGAACCCCGCCTATAAGCCGAATGTGACTTTTGGGGTCTGAGGGACCCCCTAGCTCCCACCTTGACCCTACCAAAAAAGGTATTAAAACAGATTTTGATCCTTTTATTTAATTGAAATTTGATGTGTCATTGGTCTAACATGAATACTTCACATGAAAAAGATTTGTAAAGCCTTAAGATTTAGTCAAATTATTGACTTAAGTTTACATGTTTTTCTACACTAAAATATCAAATATCCATTGACAAAACCCCGCCTATAAGCCAAATGTGAGTTTGAAGGAAATAATTCGGCTTATAGGAAATAAAAACGCCAAATAAAATTCGGCTTATAGGCGGGGTTATACGGTAGTACCAAGTAGTTGAGTAGGAAACAGGGGTTCCCATGCACCCGAACGGTATATTTTTTTAACCAACTTTTTTTCAATCCTGAATATGTCTATTTCAATTTTTTTGATGTTCCCAGCGTGAAATATTGTCCCATCACATTTTTCTGGCGGCCATCTTGGATTTCTGATGAAATTTTTGAGATCTAGAGAAAAATCACATTTTCCTCCATAATTTCCAAACCATTGGAGCTACATTCATGATTTTCGCACAGAAGACTAAAAAATGAGAATTCTTTCTGCCAAAGAAAGATAAATGACCTTGACCAAGGTCAAGGTCACTAAATTTGACCTTGAAAATGAAAAAATCACCAAATTACAGGATATGACTATGTTTCAACTCCTATTAAGAAGCCAAAAAAGGTAATTTTGTGCATATTAGGAGTTGTGATCTTAGAACACATCAGTATCATACAACTTAGTTGATAGGAGGTGAAATTAAAATAACCGTTGCCATGGTAACCAGGTATTTCCAAATTTGGCCTGGAATATTTGAGATGAAAAGAAAAATCACATTTTCCTCCATAATTTCCAAACCGTTGGAGCTACATTCATGATTTTTGCACAGATAACTAATAAATGAGGGTTCTTTGTACCAAATAAAGGAAAATGACCTTGGCCAAGGTCAAGGTCACTAAATTTGACCTTAAAATATGAAAAAATCATCAAATTACAGGATATGACTATGTTTCAACTCCTCTTAAGAAGCCAAAAAAGGTAATTTTGTGCATATTAGGAGTTGTCATCCTAGAACTCATCAATATTATATAACTAAGTTGATAGGAGGTGAAATTATAATATCTGTTGCCATGGTAACCAGGTATTTCCAAATTTGACCTGGAATTTTTGAGATGAAGAGAAAAATCACATTTTCCTAAATAATTGCCAAACCGTTGGAGCTACATTCATGATTTTCGCACAGATAACTAATAAATGAGGCTTCCTTCTATTAAATAAAGGAAAATGACCTTGGCCAAGGTCAAGGTCCCTAAATTTGACCTTGAATATGAAAAAATCACTAAATTACAGGATATGACTATGTTTCAACTCCTCTTAAGAAGCCAAAAAAGGTAATTTTGTGCATATTAGGAGTTGTGATCTTAGAACACATCAGTATCATACACCTAAGTTGATAGGAGGTGAAATTAGAATAGCTGTTGCCATGGTAACTAGGCATTTATAAGTGAGTAAAACCTCCAGTGCAGGTTATATGCAATATCCTCAAATTCTAGGTGCGGGTGATACAGTAAACTTGGTTACAGTGAACTCCCCATTATAACAAGTTTTAGTTACAACAAACTAATTTGCTTGTTCCCAATTTTTACCCATTCATTTCTATCGTAAAGAAAATTGGTTATAAGAAAGGACTGTTGGTCTGAAATTGGATATAACAAAGTAAATCTTACATTTAGAAATTAAATCCACACATTTTTAAGGGGAATTAATGTTATTTTACTCCATAAAACTAACACGAAACTGTATCGATAATTAATGCAAACCCCATGTAGAAAGAGTACTGTAAGTGCAAACCCCATGTAGAAAGAGTACTGTTGGTGGGCATAGGGGGATACTAGCTCTTACAGAGAGGGACGCCCTCAGACTAGAGAGGTGCCTCCACATTCCAGAGGGATGCCCTCAGACTAGGAATTGGTCATAGGGAGGCCCTCACACTAGGCACACCTCATAGAGAGGCCCTCACACTAGGCACACCTCATAGGAGGGTGTTAAAGAATGAAGTAATGTGTCAATCATGAAATCATTGCATTGTCAAACAAAATCCCTTGTTAAGAGGGAAGTCCCGGCTTCCTATAACTGTCCTTGTAATAACCTCTTTATCTCTGTATATACAGTAAGGTGATGGGGGTTGGGAGGATGCAGGAAAGGTTGTACAGTGGTCGGAGGTGGGTGGCAGAAGTGCCCTCACTCACCTACTGTCATAGACCCCTTAATACGACGTGGCCATTTCTAAAGCTGACATGGTGACATGGCCTTTAGGGGCATGACAAATATTATTGGATATTGTATTAGTATGCAAAAATGCATTGGAATGCATCATTTTAGTTCTAAATATTTCAAAGTTTTGTTGCTCGGGGCCTAATCATCAGCATCCTTTAGTAAAACTATTGACATTGTGGACATCCCCCATCAAGGGCCCCTTCCCTGCCCAGTGGTCAGAGTTCAAAGAACAGAGACCCCTCACTCACCTGCCAAGTGGCCGGGGTGGGGAGGGACAGAGGTCCCCTCACTCACTTGTCCAGTGGTTGGAGTTCAAAGAACAGAGACCCCCTCACACACCTGTCCAGTGGTCGGAGTGGGGAGGGACAGAGGTCCCCTCACACACCTGTCTAGTGGTTGGGAGTGGCAAAGGCCCCCTCGTACCCCTATCCAGTGATCAGGGTGGGGAGGGACAGAGGTCCCCTCACTCATCTGTCCAGTGGTTGGAGGTGAGAGTGGCAGAGGCGCCCTCACACACCTGTCCAGTGGTCAGAGGTGAGAGTGGCAGATATCCCCTCACTCAGCTGTACGGTAGTCGGACTTCAAAGGGCAGAAGTCCCCTCAGTAACCTGAATTATACTTCATTATAAACAAATTTATAACAGCAGTACTTTGTTCTAAAGAATTATTAAGGTGGGTAGACCCCATAGTCTAGAGGTATTTAGATTTCGTCAGGATTTTCGCCATGAGGCCCATATTATAAGTAGTCTAAAATGGTGTAAAGAAAATAGGGGGGTCCCAAGCTAGTTTCTGAGATGTCTAGCTTTGAGTTTGGAGTGATCTGTAATAAGATCATATGGTAATAGTACTTATATGCATGGAATAGCATCTTAAAGTAATTAATTTTGCACATTTTAAAGGTGTTTGGTGTTTGAAACAAAAAAACATATATATGGAGCACAGTCTTAATGTGGTACAGGTATACCTTTCAGCATACCAACAACCAGAGCCCCAGTGGAGTAGGGGTAAAGCGTTAGACTAACATGTGGGAGATCCTGGGTTCAAGCCCCGGGCTGGTCTTGCAGGGTATTTTTGACTACACATGGAAATATAGCCCTAATATACAAAAATATGACTAGAGGCACCCCCTGGTGTGTTCCGAGACAACTACATGCGCAATGACCTGCACAGTTGACGTGTTTACAATAGTGTCTAGCCACCTTAACTCTTCCTTTACCGTACACGCATTATTGCAAGTTTACAGTACAGGACCGTACACGCATTTATGCGAGTTACTCGCCGATTTTCGGCCGATTTTGGCCGATTTTTGACCCCCTGTGGTTTTCCTAAAAATTGGTAGAATCCCATGATTCTTTCTGAGAATATTCTATGGCATGTTGTTCCCGCATATCCAAATCCATTTGCACATACGTCCAATATTTTAGAAATGCTGAGCATCTGAACTTGGAGGATATTTAACTCATTTTCAATATGATTTCAGCAATATTTGAGGCAAAAAATGTGAAAAATGTTAAATAATATTTTTTGGGGGGTGAAAAATGGTTTTGTTCAATTTTTCATGCTGTAAAAGATGGTATCAAAAGATTAGGACTACCTTAATGCATACTGGCCTAAATGTTAGTGTCAATGGTAACATATTGCCAAAATTCAAGAAGTCATACATCCTACAATGCTAGGCCCCCTGGACCAGTACCGGGACCCTGAGTCATTGTGGGATAAAATGACTGGTTTAATAATAGTCTGTGCTGATAAACTATTCCCCATAAAGGAATTCAACTTCAGTAGAGAAAAACCCCCTTGGCTCACCCCTAGGCTCTATGATATGATGAGGCGCAGGGATGCTGCTCTTAGATACGCTAACAAACACAGAAGGGAGGAGAATCTAGTATGGGCTAGAGCGGTCAGAACTCGCACTAATGACGCTGTTAACTTAGCACATGCTGACTATATTAGGAAACAGGTGATAAAATATAGGAAGGACCCCAAAAAATTCTGGATGGAAATAGCCAAAATGATGCCAAAAAAGCTACACTCGGCCCCCATTAGGCTCATGTCCGCGGGTAACATCCCCGTCCCCGGTGATCAGGTTGCTGAAAATATTAATAACTTTTTCGCCGAGGTAGGACCCAAGCTAGCAACAGCCATTTCTCCTCCGACCGCAACGGATCCCCCCCCCCCACCTGAACCAATGCTGGGGGAGGGCGAATCGTTTAGGGTCATACCCTTCGAGGTAGCGGACGTTAAAAAGCATGTGAAAGATATTGATTTATATAAGTCCACAGGCATGGATGATCTGTGTGGGAGGCTACTGAAGGACAGCTTGACAATTCTGATCGAGCCCTTCACTCGCCTGTTAAACCTTAGTATTGACACTGGTCATTTTCCTAAAGCTTGGAAAAAGGCTACAGTGGTTCCCATACCCAAGGTGACCAATCCGAAAGCTGCTGGTCAGCTTAGGCCTATATCTCTTTTGGCGGTTCCGGGCAAGATGCTCGAGAGGTTAGTGCATGATCAGCTAAACTCCTATCTAGAGACCAACTCGCTTCTAACAAAAGCACAAAACGGTTTTAGGAAAAATAATGGAACCCAAGACACTGTTTTTCAGGTGGTAGAATCCATACATGAATCACTCTCTTTAGGACTCAGTGCAGGAGTAATTTATCTCGATTTTTCCAAAGCTTTTGATTCTTTAGACCATTCTATCCTAATTCAGAAATTATCAAAATTCAATATATCCCAAGAAATGTTAAAGTGGTTTACCAGCTACCTGGAAGGCAGGGAACAGCGTACCGTGTGTAATAACGTGTTATCTGGATGGAGAGAGCTCTCATACGGTGTTCCGCAGGGTTCAATCCTTGGCCCTTTACTCTTTATTATGTATGTTAACGCGCTCCCTAACTTGAATACTGAATCTGATATTAAAATGTATGCTGATGACACGCTTATCCTGTACCAACATAATGACACGGAGGTCCTAAATCTAATCCTTCAGGACGATCTGGATATTATCTCCTCCTGGTGTAAAAGAAATGCGCTCACCATTAACCCTGAAAAATCTCAGCACATGTTAATCACGAAGGAAGAAGACCCATTCTTGTTAGACCTTAAGATAGGGGATATAGCCCTGCAGCCCACAGTAGAGTACAAGTACCTCGGAATCCTGATGGATAGGGACCTCACCTTCATGAACCAACATGAAGCTATGCTATTAAACATTGGTCACAAGATATGGCTGTATAAATATATAAGAAATAATGTGGAACAAAAAGAAGCATTAATAATATTTAAGACAATGCTTTTACCCCTTTTCGACTATGGTTGTATTTTACAGCGGAAAAGCTAAGATACTGCCGACCACAGGCACACGAGCAACACTAGCCCCTACAATAAAGCTCCCTAGACATAAGTTAACATGTTTCATTAGAGGCCCTACTTATCAGGCTGCCTCCCACTGGAATGCTTTAGCTCCGCATGTTAGGTGGTTGGTTGATAAGAAAGAGTTTAGGATAGCTGTAAAAAGGAGGCTCTGTAGGCTCTTCATAAGAGACTGGAACCACGAACGCCCTTTTTTGCTGTTTGATGGAACCGGAATACTTAATGAATTTAACTGAACCTTACACCCAAGCCAAGAATATATGAGGCGTACCATAGAGTGTAAAGACAATGTATAATTAGTAACTTGAAATGTACTGGCTATGAATTGTTGCTCTCGGGCACAGGGAGGATGACAGGATAACCGATAATAACACATAAGAATGGACAAAGCCTATTCTTCTACTCGACGGCAGGTACAATTCTCTACTGGGACCCGGGTAGGACATTACACTGTCCCTGTCTCACTTGTCACCTGTCACTGTATTGTCCTGTACTGTATCGGTTCCATGTTTATTATCTACTCATTTATTCATGTTCACTGTTATAATTATTTTAAGGAGCACAAATGTAACTTTTTGAAAGTAGCATGTTGGTAAATTGCAAATATCAGGGTACCAGCTCCTGTACCAACTGGTTGTACTGTGGTAGAGCAGCTAAGCTGAACTGTATAAACCAGGATAAAATAAAAACCGTTCAAAAAAAAAATAATACACTAAAATAAGCTTACTTTTATTTCAAATATGGCTATATCTCCCTAATTGGAACACTTAGGGCAATTTGGATATCTTACTTTCTGGTTACTCAATGTTGTTCACTTTTGACATAGATGTACTTCTAGTTGGAATATTTACAAAATTCTTTCAGTTTCTAAAAGGTGAGGCCATCCCCTGAATCCCATTATCCCATTTGAATTTCATCTGAAAAAATCTGGTCTTGGGAGGGTTGTCTTTATGTGGAGCGTGGTAAAGGAAGAGTTAAGGGGAGCATAGTGTTTTGATGCGCTGCCATTTTTCTCTGTATCAATGCCGACCCTCAAGGGTTTAAACACTTCCAATTGGTTGGCATGATGCAGCGCTGGTGAGTTACTCACTGGTGCTGCATTTATACATGCTGTCAACAAAATGGTATACTGTTATGTAATCCTATAACCCGTCCTAAAGTACTGTAAGTGCATTTTGGTCCTGTACTTTACATCTACAACCCACATCCTACCTTGGGAGAAAGCTATAGTCAGTATTCTGTTTTGTGTAAACAATGTTTTGTGTAAAACAATGAACCATAGCGTATTAAAACACTATGCTGCCCTTAAATGGCCAAGACTTTATCATGGTGTATTAAAGCACTATGCTGCCTTTGAAGGGTTTAGTGGCTATTGAGTGGCACATCAGGAAGTAACTGCCACTACTAGCACCAGCTGCTGCCCCCCCCCCCCCACACACACACACACTTTGATGTCGCTACACACCTCACCCCCTCACCCACCCTCTCTCATCCTCCTCAACGGGGAGGTGTAGGGTAGAATAACTCCATAGATAACTTAGCCCTTAAATGATGGTATGTCTCTAAAAGGTGAAATTTGTCATCATGATGCACCAATGCAGCCCCGGCAAGTAACTTGTTGGGGCTACATTGGTGCATCATGTCGACCCTTTGGCAGGGTTTCGGGAGCGACTCAATCCAATCGGGTCAGCATGATACTTGAATGCAGCCCTTACAAGTTACTCGTAAAAGGCTGCATTCATACATCATGACGACCAAGGGCATGATGCATTGAGGCATGATGCCGTCCTTAAAGGGATAACAATAGCCGTACCAGAGTGTATGCACTGTTACAGCCATCAGAGCCCTGGGGGGTTGGGGGGTCCGGTGGGGGTTGGGGGCCTTGGGAGTCTAGTGCTGGTAATATTAAACCAACCAAAGACACTCTGAATGTGACCTACCACTATATCCCTTTAGAGGCAGGCCTGTTGTTGTCATGAGGCATGAACACAGCCCTGGCAAGTGTTGCATCGATGTATCATGCCAACCGTACATGGTTGATACACTCCCGAACGGTTGTCATGATGCACCCTTGCAGCACTGGCGAGTGATGCGCTTGGGCATCATATAAAACACAAAAAAACTCACTCATAAATGTGATCACTGCTGTGGTGGACAAAGGCTATAGATATTCCTGTCTTGATATACCATCAATATGGCTGAGTACTAAAAGAGGCGTTTTTCAGTGCACTCATGCCAGACTTAGGTGGTATGGCCTTGACTCTGGTGTTGGCGGTGGCGGGTACAGAGGGCGCCCGGCCTCGGTACATCCTTGATATCAGCGAGGTGCGCGCTGCGGTGGAGCCTGCTCGTGTAATAGATCACAGACCTGTTATATATAGAGGATGTAACGAGATGGGGGTGGGTAGGCTGCAGGTTGGGGGGGGGGGGGGGAATAGTGAGAAAGATGTAAAGAGAAAAAGTGATCAGACCAAGGAGGTCTATGTGTATGATCAGACTAAAGATCTTTATGATATGTATGGACACTTGATATAAACTTGATGGTAATATGACCATATACCGTATGATTTAATGCTATATATGCTATTGACATCAAAAAGCTATTATTAAGAGATCCAATATCAAAGGTAAAAATAATGGTGTGTTTCTTTCAGGCAGCCCGACTCTAGCTGAAAAACAGGGCCCATCTAGCTGCCCCCCCCCCCCCCCATTTTTTGGTGAAGAAATATTGTAACCTCTAAATATAATTGGGTTCAAGAATCGAGGTTATTACTGGTAGTTTTAAATTTGGCCATAAAAGCAATGTGCACTTAGGAGGAGATTTGCGCTATCAAAATTACGTTGAAGACGGTACTTTAGTTTGATCACGTTGCTTGAAACAGGTTTTTTCTTGTCCTAAGTAATAAGATTAGCACTTGATGGATCACTCAGTACAATATAAGTCACACATGCTTATCTCTGACTGCTCCTTGATAAACCCTTTAAGGACAGCATAATGCATTAATGCATCATGCCCTTGTCATCATATTACATGAATGCAGCCCTGGTGAGTAACTCACCAGTGCTGCATTCAAGACGACCTGAAGGATCGTCACAATGCACCAATGCAGCATTGGTGCATCGTGAAGACAAATGTCAGCCTTTAGCGACATGTCGTCCTTGAAGGGTTACACCAGGAGATAACAGGTGACAGAGTATCAGAACCTCACAGGTGGGGGTGATATCAGCATGATAGCATCAAGTGGTCATCTAATCCAGCCACTTGTCCCTTTAAGGACCGCACACTAGCTGATTTGAAGCAACTTTCTCATCATGATACAAGCATCATAGTAACCCTTCAGGTGTGTCTTAATTGTACAGCGTGTGCGTGATGCATGAATGAACCCCAGAGCGTAGCCATGGTAACTTATTCACCATTAGTCAGGCAAATATCTTCACTCCTTGGGGGGGGGGGGGGTGAGGCAAAAAAAAAAAAACTCATCTGTACAGTAAAGACAGTGACAAATGCCCCCCCCCCCCCCTTGTTTAAAAAATGAGCGGACAACCTGAAATATTTCCTTGGGCCTTGGCTGATAAGGTTTATTGCAATATACAGGGAAAGATTGCGACACACTTACCGTAAACCCTATGGAGGCCAAAATTATTTCTAAAATTGGTTAGGAGAGGGTGTGGGGCCAGTTTAAAGACAGGGCTTTCAAGACATGAGATTATAGTGAAACCGACACTTTTCATAAAACCCTGATTTTTTTTCTCAAAGTAGATGGTCTGCTCATGGCCGCGGTCAGTTCATAATCGAGGTCGACTTGTAGTTTTGTTTTACGGTAAGTCCTATAAAGGTGGTGCAAGATAGAGCACACTACCCAGTAACAGTTGTACCTGGAGATGGCAGTCAACATGGGTAGGTGGAGCACGGCTTGCTCATATTTTTACACTGTTTAATTGAATTCAACCAAGTTTGAACCAAGGATGTAGCTGAAGAACCAGCTTTCTCTTTGTTACTTTAAAATAAATTCAACTGATGCATTTCCAAATAACCCATAGAATTACTATAGTACATGTATATACAGGCGTATACGTGTGAGGGAGGGGTTACCATAGCGGCTACCACGTAGATGGGGGAGCGGCTGTAGGAAGAACTATTACCTGTATATATAACATAGATAATAGGCATAGAAGGAAGGCAATTACAAATTAGAATCAGCCCACATATATATTGTCACTTCAGTTCAGTGCAAAGTGGGGGTCATCATGTTTATGCACGGAAGGGACGATATACTAAAGTACTAGTATCTACAACACCACAGATGAGCCTGTTGTACTCGTTCATATAATGGCCCTAGACCCTTAAATTCGACACGGCGACATGGGCCATTTTGGGCCATAGTGACATGGGACATGAGGAAAAAATAGATAGTGACATGGGACATTAGGTATTTCTTAAAATTGATACGGCGACATGGCAATTTCTTAAAATCAATTTTATTTTTTACATTTTTAATGAAAAAATGTGTTAGATATTGAGAAATATTGCCATATTTGGTATCAAATTGAAGCTCATTCTGTCAGTAATGCAGTGGGCTAGGAATAACTTACATTTCCCAACTTCTGTTAACCAATAAATACTTTAACTACTAAAGTGTGAAATTTGTTCGCGAAAGTCTACATTTTCCCATACATTTGGCCCCTCAGTAAAAAAAACACGGAAAAAAAGACAATTTAGAGTGGCCTAATGGTGTATTGAACACACATGGTCGTCATGATGCTTGAATGAAACCATAGCTAGTAACTCACCAGGGCTGCATTCACGCATCGTAACGACCATACTGGTACAGAGTATTAAAGCGCTACTATGTTATATTATACCACTGACCTAGTGACAAGGTGATTATCGGTGTTACAGGCAGCTGGTGATAGATACAGATTATCCACAGCAGGGATAGGGGCAGCACTGAGTGAGGAGAGGTCTAGTGAGGAGAGGTCCGGGCATTCTGCAACAAGTGATGGTCATTACAGGGCTCCCACGTGTCATGGAAAGGCATGGAATCTTGTGAAATTTTGCTACGACTCAGGGAAAGTCCCGGCACGATTCGTATGGGTCCAGTTGCCTGCCTTCGGCAGAGACGGTTTTAAAACTATACTACTAGGGAAAGTCATAGGAAATTTGGAAAAAAAATATAGTGAAACTTCGTTATAAGGAACTGTGATATAAGGAGATCTTGCTTATGAGGAGTAGATTGTTTGGTCCTGATTTTTCCATATATATTTCTATAGTTAGAAAACTCCTAGAAGGAGGTGTTTTCACCATAACAATGTATAAGGAGGTAATTTTGGCTCATATTCTTATTTCATAGGTGCAAACTTTAACCTAAGGAAGTCATCTCTTGGGGCTACAGTTGTTTAAAATTGCCCCCCAACCCCAGAATACTTGTGTAGCTTTCCTACGGAAGAAGGGAGATCAAAAGCTCAAGGAAGGGGACCTAGGTTACAAGCATTGTAGACTTGAAGTAATACATGCACCGATCTGAATTGTATTTAAATCAAGTCTATTAGGGTATAAGGGACACCTGTAGGGAGTGTACTGTTATCTGGACCTTGATAAAGGGGGACTTTGCTTTTAAGGAGACTCCATTAGAAGGCACTATTTGCTTTTGAGATTTTAGAAATTCTCCCCGCCAAATTGAAGCCGACCAGGCGCTATATGACAACGTGAGCATAAATATTGTCCTGGCCATCTTTGGTCATTGAAAGTCATGGTATTTGTGGGAACCCTTTGATAGAGTATCAGCAGACCACAGGTGATATTAATATGATAGAACTGACCGTCCACCTATCCCAGCCAGCCTGGCTGAATACCTCGCTGTATCGTTACGGTCATCAGTAAGGAGTGGTCATATTTCAACAATGGGGTGAGAGGATGTGGGGGGGGGGGGGGGTGAGGTGAAATTCTGCAG
This sequence comes from Harmothoe impar, assembly GCA_947462335.1. NCBI lineage: Eukaryota > Metazoa > Annelida > Polychaeta > Phyllodocida > Polynoidae > Harmothoe > Harmothoe impar. The sequence goes on along the minus strand of OX381717.1, from coordinate 34,082,588 downwards.
GTGGGTGCCACTTTTTTTGTCTCCCCTCTGGGTGTTTGCGTCCTCTGGAGCATAGTGACGCGCATGCTTTTTCGCTGAAAACAGTTAAAATTCCGTTGCCTCCCCCCAAGAGGGAGTGACCGCCCTCCTCCATCCGGGTCAACGGGTACAGATCTTTTAGGCCCACCCCCCTGACATTAAAAGATGAGCACTTCCTTATCCTCCAATGCTTCTGTACATCACCCTCAGCATCGGAATGTGAAGGTGGGTGAGGGAGGAGACTTGGGGGGGGGGCAGACCTGGGAGGGGGGGGGGGGAGATCTGGTGGGGGGGGGGGTTGTTTTACCTGGTGTCCACCTCTACACCTGTACCTTATAAACTAAAGGTGGCCGGGGGGGGGGGGGGGGGTTATTGACATAAAGTGTGTGGGGATGGGGGTGGGGGGGGGGGGGTGTTATTGATGAATGTTTGATGAAACACCAGTACCTGGTGGTGTATGTATATTACTAGTGTCAGGGCTTCACCCTTATATCTGCACCTAAACCTTTATAACACACCAGTACCCACACCTGCCACCAACAAACTTTATACTGCTTTTTTCACCTCAGAAAAGTATGCTTAACATGCATGGAAGGGGGAGGGGGGAGGAAACCTTTGGTTAAAAAAAAGAAGGGGGGAAAAACGAGCAGAAATGATAAAATAAACATACACAAAAAAAAATTCCATAAATATATGCCTTGTGCAGGATCAGCTTTCTTCCATCCGGAACCTTGCAGTAAAGTTGGACACAGGTAGAGTGGTCGCATTGCCTGCTACTACACAAAGATAAAGAACACAGATGTGCAGCAAAAACTTTCTAATGGGAGCGCGAAAGATTATAACAAGCTTTTTGACATACCATGAAACGTCTTATCAATGCCGACCTCCCTTATGAAATGAACACCGACTTTGAGAAAATGCTGTAAGTCTTATACATGTATAGTGCATTTGACATTAGCGAAATCTGCCTTATAAGCCGAACCTGAATTTCGGATTTCTTTCCTCCTTTACATAGTCTCTTTACTTTCTTCATACTATTGCCGGGACTACTGTGACATAGTGTTCTTGTGTTACCATATATCAACTGATTTAACATTATAAACCATATAAAGTTGTACTGGTATTTTTTCATATTTCATATTTTTATATTTTCTTATATGTAAGAAATAAACGTGCATATATCATTTATATAAATTACAATATTTTTAGCCCTTTAGTGCCAGAAAAAATTCTCGTATAAGAATTCCCTCCAAATCCAAATCATCCTCAAAACCCCCAAATTTGCTCTGCTGATGTGAGAGGTTTTACAGTGATTTCCTTGCATTGGTATGGTGAGTGGAGTTTCTGTGTGCCTAGGGGATCAATGGTATAATTGAAAGGACATCAAAGCTCCCAAAGACCAGGTGTGTTTTAATGAGAAAGATACACAAAGGGTATTTCGCGTCCTATCGAACCGTGCTAGTCATTACAAGACATACAAGCGCAGCATAGTACTTTACGGCGCTTTGTCGCCATAATGAACGAATGCAGCCCTGGCGAGTAACTCGCACAAGTTACCCGCCATGGCAGCAGTCATGCAACATACAATCCCTAACAGAGTTGATACTCATCAGGCATGATACACTCGTGGCCTTCTTTAGTGCATCACAACAAATTAGACATGATGTTATCCTTAAAGGGTTGGTATTTGGCTGCAGTACAGGTGCAGATAATCACATAATCTATAAGTCATAAAACAATCCCCCCTTGTACTGGGTGTTGGGTCATGGTGTATAGAACCAGGTGTTGGTACCTTGGGGGCACTGGGTGGCTGGGGAGGGGGGGGGGGTGGTGGAATTCATAGTAGCTCTTGAGGAAAGGTTACATAAAATTGGATGGATCTAAGTCAGCAAGCATTAAGCTCTATAGGATGTTGGCCAACAACTATAGGATGTTGGCCAAAACCTCACTGCACTCATGAGACTTACAACAAGGAGAATGCTTAGGTAAATGTGCAGCTGTTAGTGTGTAGATGGGTGTTGTATCAGGTACAGTTGGTTCTGAACCAACACACCTCGGTCATATTGATACCTGATCAGAACTCTTAGTTTGACTAGAGGGAGTATTCCAAATACCAACCCTTTCTGGACAGCATCATGCAGTTTAATGTCATGATGCATCAATGAATTCCGCCGTCCGATGAAAGTCTATAGTGTTAAAATTAGCACTGAGATAATTTCGATAAAATCTGTTTAAAAAAAGTCCAGAGCTCAGATGTGGCTGGATCTCTACAGGGTTGATACTCTCCCCAAAGATGCACCAAGTGAGTTACTCGCCGCCGACTATATCAGGTTGGCAGGCATGATGCACCGAGGCAGTGCCGGCTAGTTACTTGTAGGTGCAGTGTTGGTGCACATGACGATGTAGCCTGAGCGCCGTGTACATAGCAGGGTAGAGAGTACTCCCGGGCAGATACCCTGGGGGCAGGCTGACGTGGATACCCTGACGTGGGG